>CAWUFW010002059.1:0-1200000 GCA_963921515.1 Calotriton arnoldi | reverse complement strand
CTGTGTCTGCTGGAGTCTTCAATAGGGGTGAACTTGGGGTGGGGACTTCGATAATTTCTAATTGTGTTAGCCCGTCCCCATCCCCTGGTGCACAGTCCTCATGTATAGCCTCACTGTAAATCCCTGTATTTGCATTCTTCATGACAGTTCCTGTATTTGCATAGTTCATTCCTGCTATTTTGGTGCTAAATCTTTTTACACAATGGGACACCATCTGTATGACGCAACACAGAAGCAACAACACTGCTATTATTGGCACAATCATTTTTAGGATGGCTGTCAGCCATGAAGGCATCCAGCCAAAATTGAACCAGTCCGGGGCAATGTCTGCCGGAGCGCCTCCCTCTTCGACCATCTGTATCCCTAAGTTTGTCAACTCCTCAATGGCCTTTGTTATAGACCCATTCTCCTCATCGTTTGCCGGCACGAAAGTGCAGCAGCTTTTCCCGATCCGGTGGCATACTCCACCATCAATTGCTGTCAGCATGTCTAGAACATAGCGGTGCTCTAGAAACATAAGTCTCAAGGGGCGTAATTCTTCCTTGATAGCATTCAGTCCGTCCCTTGTGCTGTTAACAGCTTTCATGACTTCATAGCGAGTGACCTCGAGCCATCGTGCATTTGCTTTTGTTTGAAACAGTGGGACCAGGCCTCCAAAGAAGACCTGGGCATCATTAAAGAGGCGGAATTCCTGAGGAATCGCATCAAAGGCATCATCGGCAAAATATTCGGCTGCTCGCCGGTGACGATGGAGGAAGGTGACGTCGCCAGTCATAGGATGAGAAAGAATGTGAGAGACATTGGCTGCCGGAACAACCAGGTGCACTTCATGTAGAGTTACCAAGGTGCAAAGGCCGTTCCATTGCGGAGTCAGTTGGAGGTAGAGGCGTTCTCCGCAGGCCCAGTAGTAGTCCATCAAGCCGGATGTTCCGAACTGCATATCAGAATTAAAAATGGTGTTGTTGCATTCCGTGTTGCGCCCGACAGGCAGAGTGCCATTCCCTAGGAAACAAAGAAAAGGATTTTTCAGCTTAAATGCTTTTTTAGGTATGGACGTTTTCTCCCCTCCCCAGGTGTATTTCCTGCCTTCCTGAGCCCATATTTCTTCACAGTCATCCTCAACTTCCCAGTCAATCCCGTCTTCATAATCTGAATCTACGAAGGGGGGCCTAAAGATGCTGCTTTGCATACTACAAAGTCGGGATCATGCCATTCATTGTTGTAATACGTTTGTGCCCATAATTGCAGCTCAGTTCTGTTCTGACATGGGCAATCTTGGGGGCGATGTTTGTGAGAGGTGTCTAGGTGGTGACATGCTGCTAAAGGTGTTGACACTACAATGTATCCCCTTTGTCTTATCTTTGGTGCCCCGTAGTTCATGTTAGGTACTCCTCTCCTGTACATCCCTTGTATTACCTCCTCAATGTCAGATCTATCAGAAGTAACCTTGAATGTGACGCATTGATAGTCCCATTCCGTAATATTCACAAATGCAGTGGAGATCTCAACCTTTATTACTTGAACCAGCCCCTGCATGCGGCAAAGAAACAGATGCAGGAGGCATCTGGCAATGCTGGGTGGGACCTCTTTACGGAAAATCAGTCTATCTGCGCCAACTGCATGGGGGATGTAAGAGCACACATAACAGGACTCATTCGTCGCCGCTTTCCCCACTGTGGTCATATGTTTGTACCATGAGTTATCCAATAGGGAAGAGTGGACCCAGTGATCCCTTATCGCCTCTTCTGGACCTGGACCTGGTGTGTGCTCTAGGCTCTTTTGTATTTTATGACGATGTTGGGATGGTATGTGCGTGCGGGGTATGTGAGGGAACCATTGGAGAGAGTTAGTTCTGCGGGGAGCAATAGCAAATCGACGGACTCTGTGTTGGGCTACTTTGCGTCTGCGGGAATTGTGGGAATTGTGGCGACGGGAATTGCGTCGGTGGGTCAGTAGTGGGGGGCCTATCGTTAGATCCACGGTATTATCCCATGTTGTAGGATTTTCAAGTGGTGTAGGGGTTGGGGACCTGGGGCGCATACTAGTGTGTGTGTTGCTAATGTCACTGTCAGGATGTTTTGGACCTAATGTGTTGCTTTGAGGGGCCTGTTCAATATGGGTGGCTGCTGGTACAGGGGGTGGTGTTGTAAAAGCCATGGTAGTGCTGGTAGCTGCAGCTTGAGGAAGATAAACCTTTACAGTGAAACAGTAAAAGATAAACCAATTAAATGTTGCCAGTGCCACTCCAACAAAAATACAGAATAGTAGAACAGAAAAAATACATAACTTTGCATTGCGCACGCGAGTGTCGTCTTCTTCTTCATCGATAGTGGATGGGGACACGTTGTCCTCGTTCACGGGTACCAGAAGCATGTCGTGTCCCTCTAGTCCATTGTCTAGTGCTGCGGGGGTGTAGGATCGATCCTGATGTCGCTGCGGTGGATCCATGCCTTTCTTTCGGCTATGCGGACTGCAGTGGGTGAGGAGTCTATCACTGCGTAGGGACCTTAAAATCTGGGGTCCCTCCAACGTCGGACGTTTTTCCGGACAAATATCAGAGTTCCAGGACGAATTGGTGGGAGCTCAGGATCGGTGGGGCCTCTTCTCCTTCCTTTTGGATGCCTGGGTGGAAAGGAACTGCGCAGCGCGTGTTAGTGCACACAAATAATCGTATAACTCAGCTTTAACAATCTCAGAGGATGATTCGGTATCTGTTTTGGGCCTGGTGGATGGGACAGCTACATTTATGGATCGTCCGGTGACAAGCTGATGGGGCGTGAGGTGGTGATCCGAACTTGGGGAATTTCTGAGTGCGAAGAGGGCAATTGGTAGGCAATAGAGCCATTTCTTTCCAATGGTGGCACTTATCTTGCTTATTTTACCTTTGAGCAGGCCGTTAAGGCGCTCACAAATGCCATTGCTTTGTGGATGATAGGCTGATGTCAGTTTGTGTTTGATGCCTAACATTGTTGTCAGGAAGGAGAAGATGGCGTTTGAAAAATGACTTCCGTTGTCGGAACGGATGGCGTCGGGCACACCCCACCGTGAAATGACCTCACGGAGTATGAAGGTGGCCGCTGCTTTGGCATCGCAGTGGACACATGGTCCAGCTTCGATCCAGCGTGAGAAGGGGCATACTACTACAATGAGATATCGATAATTTTGGCATCGATCAATCATGTCGACATAGTCAATGTGAAGTTCTTTGAAAGGGCCTGTGGGTTTTGGTATTGTGGAGGCAACTGTTTTCATAGTGGAGTTTGGTGAGTATTGCTGACAGATGAGACATTTATTAACAAAAAGTTGTATTTGTTCATGGGCATTGGGAATGAACCAGTCTGTCTGTAAAGTTGTGGACATATTATCTCGGGAGACATGTGTGGGAAGGTGTAGTTGATCCAATGCCACTTGCAATAAGGCCTGTGGCATAGCAGGCTTTCCTGTCATTGTCTGCCTATAAATGAAATCAGCAGGATCCTGCTGTACTCCCCTCTTCTTCCACAACTCTTTCTCTTGAACTGGTGCGGTTTCTTGTATTTCTCTGAGATGTAAGTGTGCAATGCGATCATATTGTTGTGTGCTGTCGATAGTGTATGGGGGGTCGGGATGAGAGGTGTCATCATCTATGTCTTTTTGCTCTGTTGTAGGTACTGTTTGGGCAAGTAGGATAGGGGCGTGTTGAACTTCTAGTGTGGCTGCAGCTGGGGGTCCTCTGGCTGCGGCTTTAGCTGCCCAGTCTGCCAGGGTGTTGCCTCTGGAGACAAAGTCTTGGCCATTTGTGTGTGCTGCACATTTAACTACAGCTACCTCAGCTGGCAGTGTAAGGGCCTCTATGAGTTCCTCTAATAAGTGCTTGTGAATTACAGGCGTACCATCTGATTTAAGAAATCCACGCCTTTTCCAGCGTAGGATGCTGGAGTGTGTTGTTGTTGTTACATACGCAGAATCTGAGTAAACGGTGATGCGGTCGTCAGCCCCATTGTTTAAAGCGGCAATCAGTGCCACGAGCTCAGCTGCTTGGGCTGAATAATGTGAAGGTAATGTAATCTGCTGTACAATGTCTAGGGAATCAGAGGAGTCATTTTGCTGTGCTCTGACTACAGCAGCTCCTGTGTACCTGATCCCTGTTTCTTGATCAATGGTAGAGGATCCATCAACAAAATATACGGTACTGTCTGGCAATGGGTCCTCTTTTGCTGCTCCTGACTCATCTGGTGAATATGTGGCACAATCATGAGGGTCATCATCTGAAGTTGCAATGGGATGGGCAAAGAACGTGGCAGGGTTCACTGTGTGGCATTTGACAACTTTCAGAGAAGGCAATGACAGTATGACCTCGTAACCTGATACTCTTTGGGTAGTTAGTGTGGTCTTGGCTTTTTGTATTATTGCAAAGACAGCATGCTCAGTGTACAGAGTCAACGGGGACCCCATGACTATGGGGGTACTTTTCTCCACAGCGAATGCTGCAGCAGCGAGAGCTTGTTCACATGGATAGTGACCTTTCATTACAGAGTCCAGCATGGCGCTGAAGTAGGCAATGGGCTTATGGCCCATAGGATATTTTTGGGTAAGTACTGCAGTCATAACTTGGCCATCGCAATGAGTGAACAGGTAAAATTCCTTGGTGTAATCAGGGGATCCTAACACTGGTGCATTTGTTATTTCATCTTTTAACTGCGCAAAGGCTGTTCTCATCTCAGGTGTCCAATCTAATTTGTTGTGTCTGTCTTTGGCCAGTTTAACTGCTTTTAGCAAAGGGGCAGTAATTGTTGAGAAATCAAAGACCCACTGACGGACATAATTCACTAATCCTAGGAATTTCTGCATGTCCTTGACTGTTTGTGGTTCAGAGGTGCATTTTATTGCCTTAACTCTATCTGGTGTGACTCGTCTCCCTGACGCTGATAGTAACTGGCCAAGGTAGTGTACCTCTTTTTGGCAGTATTGAAGTTTTTGTTTGTCTACTTTGTATCCTCTTTGTGTTAATGTGGTGAGTAGAGAAATTGTATCTTTCCTGCATTGTTGTTCTGTGGTACTACAGAGTAGTATGTCGTCGACATACTGCAGCAGGGTACTGTCACATTGAAAATGAGATAGATCTGTTTTGACAACTCTGTTAAAAACGCTGGGGGATTCACAATAGCCTTGTGCTAACCTTCGGTAGGTCATTTGCACATTTCTGAAGGTGAACGCGAGCAGATATTGGCTATCAGGGTGTAATGGAACACTGAAAAAGGCGTTTTTTAGGTCGATGACCGAGAAGAACTGTGCGTCCGGGGGGATGTTTGTGAGAATTACAGAGGGGTCTGGTACGATGGGGAACTCTGGTACGACTATGTTGTTAATGGGACGAAGATCATGAACCAAACGCCATTGATTAGTCTTACCTTTCCGAACCGGAAACAGGCATGTGTTGCAAGACGATGTACAGGGGTATATTACTCCCTGATCCAGTAATGCTTGTATGGTGGGGGCAATACCCTCCTCTGCTTCCTTAGACAAAGGATACTGCCGGACTCTTGGTAAGATGGCACCTTGCTTCAGTGTTATTCTGAATGGTGCAGCAGAGTGAATAAGGCCTACGTCATTTGGGCCTGTTGTCCAAAGATTTGCTGGAACTTGAGTCAAATCTGCTTCACGTATGGAGTCATATTGTTTGACGGCAGTGGGCATTCTTATTTCCACTGTCACTGAGAGGGGTACTTCATTTAGATAAACAATTTCGCTTTTTAAGTAATCATCGGGAGAGCCAAACAGTTGTGCGTCCGAAATATCTCTGACTAATCCTCCTGGTTGAATGAAAATAACACAGGCCTAAGTATGAGCATTATCGTCCAATGCTAGGAATGCTCTGTACGTAGGTGTTATTTCGAGGGCCTGTATGTCCAGGATCAAGTGTTTGTCAGATATTTGTGGGTCTGACGCTTGGGGCCTGAAAAGGAATTCTTTGGGTAGCTGGACAGTGTGGCCTTTCAGTTCTGGAGTTGTGGCGACAATGGTGTGGACTGCCGCAGAAAAGGCGTGCTCATCCACTGGCCGGGCTTTGACCTGACTGCTCAAAGAGGAGTCTACAGTGACTGCCATCATTCTAGCTAATGGTGTGCCTGGAATTGAGCAGATCATGGTTCCGTTCTCATCAAAGTGGATAGTCATGTTTAATTTGGCCATGAGGTCACGCCCTAAGATATTCACTGGAGACCGTGGTGAGTAGAGCAGTCGTTGTTCCACCACGTGGCCTCCTATCTCTAGTGGCACTGGCTTAGTGAAGGGGACCCTTGCTATTGACCCAGAGAATCCCTGCGTGTCCGCTATCTGATTTGAAATGGGCAGTGCTCCACCTGTAATACAGGAGTAAGTAGCACCATTGTCAATGAGAAAGCTGTATGTTTTATTGTTTATCGTGACAAAGATAATTGGGTCCTCTTCAACATCCATGGTGCACGATAAAACTGGGCACACAAGAGTTATCTGTGGGCTGTCCTAGCCAGTGTATCCTCCTGCTTGATATTGCTGGATGGTGCCCTGCGTGAACGGGTTGCTGGAGGGGATCACTGTGCCTCCCTGGGGCACAAGAGTTGGAGCTTGGGGCATCACCTGATATACAGGTGCTTGTTGTGGCTGTGGCATTGGAACCTACACCTGCTGAACGGGTGGTTGAACTTGGGCCATTGCAGGTGCTTGAAGCTGCACTTGCTGCATGGGCTGTTGCTGTGCTAGTTGGGGGTAGGAGTACAGTACTTGAGGCTGAAGTAGCTGTGGCTGCATCTGCTGTTGCTGTTGGAATCGCGGGAGTTGTTGCTGAGTGGGCCCCATAAATTGTTGACTTTCATGCTGCAATCTAGTGTGGCAATCTATTTTTTGGTGGCCTGGTTTTAGGCAGTAAAAGCAGGTGGGCCGTCCTGCCGGTGATGTGAATCTCTGTTGTCCTATCCCTCTACCCCTTCCCTGCATCCCTGTGTTCCTTGTCATATCAGGTCTGTTATTATAGTAGGGCTGTGCTTGCATGTATGGCACAGCAGGCTGTGCTTGCATATATGGCACGGCAGGCTGTGTGTTGCCTGCCAGTGCATTCATGGCAGCCTGGGGAAATGTGGTAACCGCAGTCATCTGATTGACTGGCGTGGCTAACATAACTGTATCTGGTGTGTCTTTTTTCTTATTAAGTTTCTGTTGCACTAATTTTGCGGCAGCATTCTCTATAGCCAGCTGCCTATTCTTTTCCTGTTCTTGCTTCTTCTTACAGAAATGTATGATATGGTCTTGTATTTCAGGCCATGGCTTGCATTCCATTGCCACTATCCCATCTAGCTTTTCCTGTACTTCAGTGGGCAGACCCTTCTTTACTGTGTGGTAAAAAAGTCTACCGTACCCTCCTGTTGCATTCCATGTTTCCCCTAATTCCTGATGCCATTTTTCCTTCATTCTGGAAATGTACTGCGCTGGGACTTCATTTGGTTGCATTGTTTGTGACAGTAGGGCCCCTATGTCCGGGATGTCTGCGAATCTTCTGCGTAATTGGGACCATACTTGCGTTCTTATTTTGTTAAATGATTTGCCATCATGTTTTGTGTTTATTATTGTGATGTTGCCATTAACGCGTGTAAAGAGGTCTTCTGCATCTTCTCCAATAAGGGAGACGAGCAGACTTTTTACATCTCCTATGGCTATGTTGTTACCTGCAATGTGTTTTTCAAAGGCTGCAATCCATTTTCCAGCGCCCTCCGTGAGGGGTGGGAGATGTTTTTTGAGATTGTCTTTGTGCATTTGAGACCACGGGACATATATGGGGGGTTCATTGGCATTTTTGTACAGAAGTGGCATCTGGCGTGTCACCCCTGCGCCTGCTGCTTTTGGCCGCGTATGGTCATATTGGCGAGCATATTTCTGCCAAATCTTGAGGCTAGCCTTCATATAACCATAGTCCCAATCTTCATCTCCTAGCCCATGTAAGATGCATTCTACCGCTGTTGCCATACACTGTGGCTCAAAGGACCCTTCTCTTGGCCATGGGAGCATTTGTAGTGCTAAGGGCTCCGACCAACCTCCCAAATCGTCTGGAAAAGGATTGACAGCAAAGTCTGAGCCTTCCCCAAGTGTCACTATCTCATTGGGTGTTAGGCCAGTATTTTGTGATGCATGTGGTCTGCTGAGACACATGTTGTGGAAGTTTTTCATGCGAGTGGTACGCAAAGAGGCAGTGCCCGAGACGTCATATGACAGGTCATCCAGGCACCCGTGTGTCCCGACGAATTTGAGTCTTTCTACTTCTGTTAGCCTACTCTTCCTTCTTGTTGCTGGGTCTCCTGTATTTGGGAGCTTCCAAAGCGGGGCTGTGTTCACGGCAGTGGACATGGGTCTAGGTGGTATGTGGAACGGATTTGTTGAGGCTGGTGGCACTGTATTTGGAGATGTCTGCCCAGGGGGAACGACCTGACTTGTTGAGGCAGCTGGCTGGGTTATTCCAGACGCAGCTGCTTCATAGGGATGGAGGGCTTCATTATCGTGTGATCTTCCAACCCCCTCGTCATTCCCAGGAGGATATGTCTGTGATCGCTCCTGGATGAGCTGGTGTGTTGTTGGCTGTCGTGATGGTGCTGGAAAGTCTGTGTTACTGAGCAGGTCAACGAATGTGTTCTTCATTGCCTCTACTTTCACTGACAGGCGTCTCATTTTCTCAACATGACTTGCAGGGCTTGCTGACCGATCCATGTGCAATATGTCTGTTTCGGGGTGGTCTAGTGTAATGCTTTCCATGCTCTTGCTCAAGTCAGCGTGTGTTCTCCAGTTATCATACAGGGTGGGGTCATATTTTACAGGGGACAGCTGTCCTTCACCTCTACCCTGCTGGTGTGGATTTGGGTCATCCAAAATTGGTTGCTGTGTGGTTATGATGCCAGAGGCCGGGGCCTCATACAGTGGTGCGGTGGTATTATAGGGCAGCTGGCTTTGGGAAGAGAGGTGCATGTTTGGAAATGGTAGCACATCCTTCGGAAGGAGGTTGGTGCTAGTGCGTGAACAGTGAGATGATGCGCGAGGGGCAGAGTCAGACTCTTCATCTTCCTCTTGGTGTTGTTGTGCAGTATTTGAAGCTGCAGTGAGTTTCAGTGTGAATTGCGCGTCTATCTGTCCTGGTAATCCTGGTACTACGGCCTCTATCGTTGGGCCATGGCTGGTGGGAGATGACGAAGTTGGGGCAGTATTCATGATGGCTCTGTCTGGAGGGAGGTGTTGTGGGGAAGGAGTATCATCTGGTATTGGGACGGCACCAATAGCTGGTAGGTCATTGGTGGTGATTCGTAAGTCTGGGTTTTCGGTGTGGGTGAGTTCAGGGTACATACCGCTGACATGATATGGTGGAGGAGCGGAGGGCATAACTGTGTGTAACGTGCCTGTGCGATCCTGAGCGTTTTCCTTGAATATACGCCACAAATCTAGGGTGGCCTTTCTCTTCTTTAGCTTGGTGCCGGAATACTTTGTTTCCAAGAAGGTGGTAGCATGATCTAGTATAGCGCGGTCAAACGTACCTTCTGACGGCCAAGGGTGACTCATGTTTTTCGTGAGTTTATGGAGCTCTCTACAATGCTTAAGTATGCGTTGCTCCTGCCCTGCGAAGTTTTTCAATACGTGCTGTAATGGGGTGGCCATACTGATGTAGTTTGATGTCTAAATGTAAGATAGGCCTTAGTGGAACAAGGGTGTTGCTTGTGGAGAGACGCACCCTAACTATGCTTACCCTTTTAATTACTGGTATCAAGGTCTCTTATAAGTTCGTCTCCTACTGCCTGAAGGACGGTAAGGTAGACACCCTCTTGTAATTCTTTTTCCTGTGCAGGAGAACAATCAGGAAACCGAAGCTGGTTGCTGAAACAGGCAGCAGCAATCTTACTTTGTAGTGGGTTTCTTGGCCAAGAACTGGTTAATAGGGTGGGTATCTCCCAGCCTGGGAGTACTAGGATGAAATGTACGTCAATGTCAGTGTGCGTTTTGTACACTGTGCAGCTCAGTATTCTATTCATGGGGCCAATAGTGTGAAATCAGGTATTTGTAGGGATGCAGTAGGGTTGATTATTGTTTACTGCGCTTTAGTACGCTGGTCTTGGATGCAGTGGGAAAGGTGAATGCTGGTGCTATTGTAAGCGTTACTTGTTGTGAGTGTAGTCAATGCCTAAGACTTGAAAGATAGTGAGGAGGACAGCACTCATTAAAGGTGTTACGTGAACAAAGGAGGATGGGTGACCGTCCGAAAGACCTACAACGTCGTTATTAACCAGATAAACAACAATTTGAGGTGCTGTATCGTTGTGGGATTGTTCGCTCATTCCCTAGATGGAATTGGAGTAATAGCGTGGGCTTGCTGAGGCAGGCACGTGCTCAAAGTCCTGTGAGTAATCCCGCAAGAGTGCCCTCAAAAGCGGGGACGTGTTATCCTGAGAGTGTGCGTGGTATAAAGCAGCGTTAGAGGTGGATGTGGACGATGTGGGAGAAGCAGGGGGGCTAATATCTGGGATGGTGGCCGCCTCTGAGTATGCCACAGAATATGTGGAGTCTAATGAAGAGTCCCCGTCGGTGTTAATCACAATTGGGGAATCCGCGGAATATGCAGAAGATGCGAGGTGTAACGTGGTGTTGGTGGATGAATCAGATGAATGATTAGGCCAGATCAGGTCCGGGCGAGTGGTGTCAGGGGGCGGCGGGGGATGTGTGTGGACTGTGGCTGAGGGCGGTAGATCAGTTAAAGAGAGTATGGACAGTCGGACTTCTGTTGCTGGGGTAAAGGTGACCCCTAGGATGTCCCAAGCGACGGAGAGGAGGTCACTCTGATAGTCTGTGAGTGGAATAATGCGATCAAGGGGGGTACTGTATACTGCAGTGGCTCTACCATGTATCAAATGGATAACAAGATCAAGGGTGTAGTGGGGATTATTGGACATAACGGGCAAGGAGTGTGTGTAGGAGAGACGGACAGCGTGATAGGTGGCAAGAGGGAAGGAGAGATACCTCCTCCCCCCTTTTGGCTACCAATTGGCTGGAACAGACAAGTGGTAGGCAACAGGATGAGAGCAATGAAGAAGAAGGGATGACGATATGGAGGGTGGTGTGTCAATGAAAGAGGAGTAAGGCGTAACTACCTAGCGGGGTTGCATGGCTAGGGAGCAGAAGGTGTGGAATGGTGCAACCCAGTCAACAGTAACTAGCGGCCCCTACACTCAGCTAGTGAGTGTGGAAATGTAGGAGCAGCAACTAGAGGGAGGGACAGGGGACGATAAAAAGAACAGCATGCACAACAATGAACATGAACAATGAACATGAATGTTAAATACACAGATTACATGCATGAAAAATGCACAGTGGTAGACCTAGTTGTTCAGTCTCGCTATGGAAGGCAAGAGAGGGAAACAAGTGGGAGAGAGAGAGGCGCACAGAGATATGAGAGCTCGGTAAAGACGAGAGAAAGCCACCGGTTACCGATGTGAAGAGGAACCATAAGACAGCCACCGTAGAGAGAATAGGGAGAGAGAGAGAGCAGAAGTGCGACGGGCAGCTGTGCAGTGGGCGAGAGAAAAAAGCGAGTGAGAAAGGCTGTGTTAGAGAAGAAGAAGGAGAAGAGAAGATGGTAAATATTGAAAAGGAAACACGAGCTGCCCGCGAACGCATGGTGCAGTTGCTGCCAGCCCCAGAGAGGCGGAAATGCAGCAAAAGGAAAATAAGCACAGTGCCCAAGGTGGAACACAACTGCACCACGGGGAGCCCTCCTTGGGTCTCCGAGGCGGGAGGCGCTGGCTCCTTCCAGCGGAGCGTGGCCCGGTGGTCCTGTGCTGATGGGGCGGCGAGGCGGGGCTCCGGCTCCTGATCCTCGGGCAGAGCTGGCTCGCACCAGGGATTCGTTTGTGTACTACGCCCAACTCCAACCGTGCTGGATCGGATGTGGATGATGCTGCATTGACTTCGGTTCTCTGGGTGGTTGCTCTCTTTCTTCACGGCTCCCTCAGCAGCGGGTGGGGGTACAGCCCACAAACGGGGACAATGCGCTAACTGCTCACTAAATCTTGGTTTGTGAAGCACAATACACGGGGCTTTCAGCAATTTAAAACCCCAGGTAATTCTTGTAGCCAAGTAAAACGCTCAAAGGAACGTCCACTCAGGGAAGCACACGGGAGCTTCTCCAACAATAAGGCACAAGGAGGCTTTCAGCCATATAAAACTCCGGTAATCCATTAGCAAAGAAAAAGGACAATAGATTTTGATGTCCCTGAATCTTCCAACACAGGATGCCAGCACACACAAGCGCTTGGAGATTCTTCACAAGCAGGATACCATTGCAGAGCAAAAAGAGTCAGTCCTTTTCCTCCACCATAGAGAGAAGCAGCAACTGCAGGCCAACCCACCCCTCACACAGAAAAGGCAGCACTGCTCACATAGTTCTTCTGCTCTTCTTCTTGGCAGGGTCCTCTTGTTTCTTGAAGTAATCTAAAGTATTGGGGTCATTGTTCTCTTTGTGGCAGAGTCTCTGAGGTCAGTACAAACCAGTTCTGTCCTCCCTGGTCCAGCATGACTACAGGGGGTGGAGACAGCATTGTGCAAAGGAGGCACAGCCTATTCATGTGCTAGCAAAACTCCTCCCACCACTATAAATGTAGACCAGGCCCAGCGATGAGTCACCCAGGTAAGGCAGGGCACACCTCAACACCCCCCCCCCCTTGTGAATGTCTAGAGTGAATGCACATCCCCAGTTCCTGTCACTCCAAAACCAGACACTGAATACACAAACAGTCAGAGGCACACAGAATGGTGAAGCAAGAAAATGCCCACTTTCTAAAAGTGAGAGGGAAAACTATGACAAAAGTCTTAGACAGAAAGTGCACTTCTAACTGCACTCTCAAGAGTGTCTCACAATTGTTAAACTTCACTTAAATCAATTAATGGGCAATACACATTGTGTGAGTTCCAATGAAAACAGCAAAAATCTTGAATGAAAAAGAGTCCCAAACAATTGTCCATGACACCATCAATTCATTACTTGATGAACCTCGGTTTATTCGAAGTTGAATCAATCCAAAACAAAACTCCTTTATATGACATGCATATGTGTCAGGCGTGGGTCACATAAATCCCAATGCATTTCGGGTGATGGAAACACCCTTCCTCAGGGGAATCTACAAACAAATGATGAAACTGATAAACATGTTTCGAGTACAGTCACATTGATACTTTTAATTAATCAAAGGCTCTTAATCCTGTGAGGTAATTGAGAGTAGGAAATATCAATTGAGTCAGAAAAGCCCAAGTATAGTACAAGCCTGTAGAACAAAACTGAATAAAACATGGTGAACATCACAAAGAAAAAGTCTGAAACGAGGCGAAAGAGAACAAGCAGGAAAAGGTGAATCTCATGTAACTGATCGTACTCGAATAATCCAACTGAAAATGACACCCTCTCAGTGAGCATGCTCACCCCGGCGCAAAACACTATTCCACACAAACTCCCCAGGATTTTAAAGTCAATAGGTGATGCCCATAAACAAATGACTGTGCACTCATGCCTTATAATAATACAGCGTGATTCTATGGTAAAGGTTTTCAAAAAGTATCCAAAAGTACCTCCACGCCAAATATCCACTCTTAAACTGACTGGAGTATATTTCTTACAGGTATGCAATGCTGGTAAACACAGTGCTGCTGCCACAGGAGGAAATTATATCGCTCGTGAAGCTGCCAGTAATACGTGCTGCTCAACAATATCGTTTCCGGTGTCACTCTGTAAATACAACAGTGCCTCATGAACTCCGCAGTGCTTCATTTCGCTAAATTTCACCCAATGTAAAGGTTAATATCACTCACCAGTAATATAATTTCAAATACACGTCCTGAGCACTGTACACCTCACTCTGGTTTAAAGGACACTCACAGGAAATGAAGTCCTCCTCAGCAAACGAACCGCCACCAACTATGAGGTAAACAGTATGCCGTAAGTTACTGCCCACTATACATGCATGCACCACCCGCTATCCTGAAGGCAACATACTTGACAAGTGTCTCGGGAGCGTTTCCAAAACTGTCGTTGTGTAATCTGTATACTGCGTGCGAAATGGTAATCCCGCCGTGTTAATAAGAGTAACCCACCTCCTTTCAAAAACGCTTCCCTTCAGTGCGTAACGCCCCTCCACCAATAGTAAAGATAGATAAAGGACAGGAAAATCGTAGACCAAGTCAAAGCTAGGCAACATGTCCGCCAAAGTGGAATCCGGTGCCCTTACTCTGTTGTACTTTGTGCTTATGCAAGCTTGTTAGTTCCTCAGTAATTTCTACGAGTGTATATCAGGAATTATCGATTGCATTGTACCGAAACACTTAGTAAGGGAAATCCTGCAGTGACAGTTGCACAAGTGTAACAGGCATTTTTCAGTTACAATGTAATTAAACAAACATAATAAAAAATTACACAGTGATTTGACAAAAACACCATGATAGTCATGTTCAACGCTTTTTTTGATCAATCCAGAGTATGCTTAGCTATATATTAAAGTACTCTAAACCTTGCAAATCCAGGTAAATTGCTACTACTACGGAAGTACTCAAGATGCTTCACAACATATTATGCCTTAACATAGACAATACTTGTTTCAACCCTCCTAAATGTATCACACTGTTTATTTGACAATAACCTCGGTACTTTTCATCAATCAAGGTTGAATGCATGATAAATCATTTTAAATGAAGTGAAAATTAGAATTGTACTTCCTAACTATTTACTATCCAAGTCAAAGTGAATTAAAATTGCGTTATACATTGCTTGATGCCCAGTCCTAAGTAATTCACAGTTCGTGTTGAAGTGTGTATTCTGAAAGTCTCCTGGCTTAAATGACTCTAAATCCTCCGAACAGTAGTATACTTGTTGCCTCAGGTGTCTGTGATCTGGAGTAAGAACAGAAATACATAAAAATACATGGAAACAAAAATAAAATAAAAAATAAAATAAATAAATCTACAGAAAACATGCTAGTTCCAATTTGTCATTTAAACCCTTGGGCATTAGAGTATCCAGAAATCGAATCCAGAAACTTTCTCGCTGAATTAAAAACTTAGACGTGTCCCTGTCGTATCTAGTCTTTACTACTTCCAACACCGTGAATCTGAGTTGAGCAATAGTGTGATGATTATCAACCCAGTGACTAACTAAACATGAGCTTATGGTCCCGGTTCTGATCCTGCTTTTATGCTCCGTAATCCGAGTTCGCAACGATCTCTCAGTCTTGCCCACATAATACAGGCCGCATGGGCATTTGATGGTATAGATCACATTTTGCTCATTACAATCAGCGGTGAAGTGTAAATAAACAGGTTTCCCTGTCCAAGGATGAGAAATAGAAGAACCAGTTAATACGTTGTTACAATGTGAGCAATTGTAACACTTTTGCATCCCTCTGTGTTGCGTTTTTTGTCTGTAACACTTTCCATCAAAATCTCTCTGAGATTACGTGATCTTTTGTAAGCAAAAATCGGAGGGTCACAGAATAGTTTCTGGAAGTCAGACTCAGATTGCAGAAGCTCCCATCTATTAAGAATCACTTTTTTAATTGCTGATGGCTGAGTAGAAAATGTAGACACGAAAACATCTCTTTGATCCGTGGTCCTTTCTTTCTTCTTTAAAAGGTCTGATCTAGGTATTTCCTGTGCCCTGTTTTCTGCGGTCTCAACCACCTCAATAGGATAGCCACGCTCGAGAAAACCTTGTTTGTATTCTGTCAGAGCGTTAATGAACTGGGTGTTATCTGACGTGATCTTCTTTACTCTGAGAAACTGGGAGAATGGACGATGTTTCTTCAAAGATGTAGGATGGAAACTGCTGTATAGTAATTTGTTGTTACGGTCTGTGGGTTTTTTAAAAACCGAAGTAGTAATTATAGTACCGTCCAGTTCTATCATAACATCCAAATAGGGGATGCTCCGACGATCAATGGTGTAAGTAAATTGAATCCTCGGATTCCTTTCATTCAACTGTGTTAGTTTGGCCACTAGATCTTGTTGTGTGCCTCGCCAAATGATTAATATATCGTCGATGTACCTTCGATATAAGATGAGATGCTCCTTCCAGGTGATGTCGTTCAAAACGTAATCGGACTTGAATTTCATCATGAAGATGTTAGCGTAGCTGGGGGCCCCCGAGAAACCCATGGAGGTCCCATTGGTCTGTAAATAGAACTTCTGCTTCCATTTGAAATAGCTGTGGAACAAACAGTATTGAAGCAATTCAAGAAGAAAAACTTTATTGGCCTACACTTCTGCTTGTTGGAGAAGTGCCCACTCAACAACTTCAATTCCCTCTATATGGGGAATGGACGTGTAGAGTGCAACAACGTCCACTGTACATAGCCAAATCTCCGCCTCCTAGGGTATCTTCATGTCATCCAAGAGTTTTAAAAGGCGAGTAGTATCCTGAACGTATGTTGTTCCTGACTGTACAATGGGCTAAGGAAAGAGTCCGAATACTGTCCAAGAGGCTCGTGGATAGATCCGCAACCCGATATAATGGGGCGGAATGGAGGATTTCTCAAATCTTTGATACAATGGGGCAGAATGGAGGATTTCTCAAATCTTTATGAATTTTTGGCAGCATATAGATAAGAGGTCTGCGTGGTAGTCTTAAGTACAAAAAATCCAATGTCTTATCTGAAATCCATCCCATGTTTTTGGCATACAACAGGATCTTGTTGAGGACATCTTGAAACTCTGTTGTTGGATCTTGTGTCAGAGGCAGATAAGTTGTTTCATCTGCTAGCATTATGTCAACTTTCCTCTCGTAAAAAATGCGATCCATCACCACCAGTGCCCCACCTTTGTCAGCAGGAAAAAACACTAGAGAATCGTTCTTTTTCAAGGACTTGAGTGCCTCTTTATCCGATTTTTTCAAGTTCTGTCGTTTTGTTGACGCAGTTGGTATTTGCGCTAAATCTTTTTTCACTAAGGTCTCGAATGAATCGATCACTTTATGTGATATCGGAGATACAAAAGTACTTTTTGGCTTGAACTCCTGATATTCAGTTCCAGTCTCTTTGGGTTGGATGTTATCTAAGTTTGCAAAAAAGTATCGTAATCTTAATTTCCTCATGAACTTGTAAAGCTCTACCTCTGTGTCAAAAGGTTTAGTGTGGAAAGTGGGTACGAACCCGATGCCCTTATTCAATAATGCCAAATGGGCTGCTGACAGGTGTGTGGAGGATATATTAACCACTAATGTTTCTTTTGTCTGCGACCTGCACTTGCTGGTTTTATTGAATCTCCTACCTCGGCTGGTTTTGCTGCGTCCGTTTGAGCTTGTGCTGTGGGCGGATTGTTGGCAACTGGACTGATCTCTAAAAAATATACCTTGGGAACTGAAGCTGTGTCTATTGCTTGTTCTCCCTGTGCGGCCCCAGATGTTGAAGGGACAGGTGCTCTTGTCATCCGAGTGTCACTAATCGATACTAATCTCTCTTCCAAGGAAGTGGTTCCTGGTTTTTGAAAGTTTGGTTTTTGGGCATATACCTCCGCCCAGGAGTACACTTCGTCTAACTTATAATCGATCGTGTCCATCCTAAACTTGCGGACCTTATGCTTGTGAATCTCCTTGGCGTAGACATCTAATTTGGCATTGAACTCTGTTAGTGTTGTAGACCAATTTTCAGATTCCATGCGTGTTTACCAGCATTGCATACCTGTAAGAAATATACTCCAGTCAGTTTAAGAGTGGATATTTGGCGTGGAGGTACTTTTGGATACTTTTTGAAAACCTTTACCATGGAATCACGCTGTATTATTATAAGGCATGAGTGCACAGTCATTTGTTTATGGGCATCACCTATCGAGTTTAAAATCCTGGGGAGTTTGTGTGGAATAGTGTTTTGCATCGGGGTGAGCATGCTCACTGAGAGGGTGTCATTTTCAGTTGGATTATTCGAGTACGATCAGTTACATGAGATTCATCTTTTCCTGCTTGTTCTCTTTCTCCTCGTTTCAGACTTTTTCTTTGTGATGTTCACCACGTTTTATTCAGTTTTGTTCTACAGGCTTGTACTATACTTGGGCTTTTCTGATTCAATTGACATTTCCTACTCTCAATTACCTCACAGGATTAAGAGCCTTTGCTTAATTACAAGTATCAATGTGACTGTATTCGAAACATGTTTATCAGTTTCATCATTTGTTTGTAGATTCCCCTGAGGAAGGGTATTTCCATCACCCGATATGCATTGGGATTTATGTGACCCACGCCTGACACATATGCATGTCATATAAAGGAGTTTTGTTTTGGATTGATTCAACTTCGAATAAACCGAGATTCATTAAGTAATGAATTGATGGTTTAATGGACAATTGTTTGGGACTCTTTTTCATTCAAGATTTTTGCTGTTTTCATTGGAACTCACACAATGTGTATTGCCCATTAATTGATTTAAGTGAAGTTTAACAATTGTGAGACACTCTTGAGAGTGGTTAGTAGTGCACTTTCTGTCTAAGACTTTTTTCCTAGTTTTCCCTCTCAATTTTAAATAGGCGGTGTGGTAGAACCGCTTCAGAGGGTGCACACTGGAATTGAATTCTATTTGTTTCTATTGTTCAAGTTGTTTATGTTGTGAACACTGCTGGGCTGGGCCTCTGGAATTGTGGCTTACACCGGTCAGTGGCTTTTGGGACACTTTACGTGAGGAGCAGGCACCCCATTCTCTGCCTGTGAAGTCACGAAGCATGCGCACCCCCGGAGTGGTGTTGATCTGTCTGAGGGAGCACATGTGCAGCTCTTATATCATTGTGGAACCTGAGAGATAGGTGCTGTGGGGCCTATTTGGAACACTGGGGCTGGACTGCTGATGTTGTTCGTTTTTTGGCTGTGCCCTGGGCTCTCCACACTAGCTCAGCCCCGTTGCACGAATTGCTGTTCCCTATCTGCTTCGCCTCGCCTTTGCTAGGGAGACAACGGACAAATGCCAGCCTTCACTGTAGTGACATTGGGGTCGCAGGCGCAGAATACTTTCGGGGCATGAGGCGCCCCTTCTGTAAGGCCAACAGGCGCTCTGGTGGGCCTGGACTTATGCTCAATCGATTAGCTGCCTATACCCAATACACAGTTGCTCCATACCTGTACTACTACTGCTGCATGCTGGTATAGATGATACAAGCTTGAACTGACGTTGCTGGTTGGCTGACTATGTTACAGGCTTGGGCGAGGTGCACACGAAATCCTAAGCCTGTTTGCTTACCCTTGGCCAGCTGGCACATTGGACCGCAGTGAGCACTACTGAGTCCAGTCAATATCTCTTCAGGAACACGAGGGTGGGCCTTGTTGTCAGAGACTGTAGAAACGTGGGCGTCGCTGCCCTGCTGTGTCTACTACCCCCGTGGGAACTAGGGTCGCAATCCCAGCGATAAGGGGCCACAATATCGTTGCGCAGTGACTCACAAGTGCACAGCCTTCTATCCTGCCACTGTTCTGCTCGCTACACAATATGGGGAAGACAGATAAGTCCCAGCCTCGCCTCACGTTTGAGGCGCGTAAATCAGGTAAAACGCAGCAGAAAGCAGCCTCGGACTCGGAGGCGTACGCCCCAGGAGAGGGCCCCTCCATACTAGAGACTACATTGTTAGCTATGCAAAAAAGCCTCCAATCCATAGAGGGTACCATGTCCGCCCTGAATAATAGACTGGACCACATGTCGGCACAATTAGAGAAGCAATGCACAAGAATGGGGGAGGTTGAGCAGAGGGTCTCCAATATGGAAGATGGCCTCAGTGAGGTCTCTAGCAAAGCACTCAATATGGAAAAAGTCCTCGCACTCATTCAAGCGAAAAATGAGGACTTAGAGGCCCGGTCTCGACGCAACAACATTAGAATTACGGGCCTGCCGGAGTCCACCAATACCGGCAGGATGGAGACCTTCATCGAGAATCTAATTGGGGACATTTTTAGCCCTGAGAATCTGTCCAGTATGTTCATCATTGAGCAGGCTCATCGCTCGCTGGCTGCACGGCCAGTGCCTGGCGCTCCACCTCGCCCTATAATCGCCCGGCTCTTAAATTACAGGGACCACGACGGCATTTTGAAACTTGCAAGAGAAAAGGGTGCCATTAATCATCAGGGCAACACGTTGTCGTTTTTCCCTGATTTTACTGTTGCCGTCCAGTCGGCGCGCAGGGAGTTTGGAACTGTAAAGATGTTGCTACAATCTGAGGGCATCCCCTATGCCAAGCTGTATCCCGCGCGCCTGCGGATTGGACAGGATGGAGACTCTAAACTCTTCACTACACCATAGGCGGCAATGGACCACGCTAAGACATTGAAGCGGCGACGCCGGGAGGCCCGGTTGCTCCTGATGAGGAGGAACAATAGGCCGACTAGTGGCTACCAAATTGTGCATTTCATTACTGTTCACCTGCTGGTCCCACTATGGGAACACATAGTGTGGCCCCCTGTTGTTATTGTGTCTCTGAGTGGGCGGGGCCTCAGACTGTACGATAGCCTGCATTGATGCACCATGTTCATTTACATGTTTATTTATTGTATCCTGGCCCAGGTGATACACCTGATCAGCCACCTCCCACCTCATGGGAGGCAAGTAGCTCTCTAGCGTACCCCACATGGGAGATCCCCACATGTTACGAGTTGTTTGTGTTCTATGTTGGGGTTTGTTCACCCAGGGATGGGATGGCTTTGGCACGTTGGGCTAGCTGAAGTGGGTGGGGGGTTGCGGGGAGGTTGCGGGGGGGAATGGATGGCACTTTGTTATTGCACTGATTTTGAGCCCTGGCGGCACACTACTACACTTGGTCATCACACTGTTATACATATCCTTACCACTGCAAGGTACCGGTAGTAATATAAAGTTTCTTACATGGAACGTACGTGGCCTAAATAGTCCCAAGAAAATCCCCTCTGTAATGGCTTATCTAGACAGGATGGACGTTCAGGTAGCATTCCTGCAAGAGACACACCTTACACAGCTATCGGAAAAAACCGTCGGCACAAGATGGGCCAGGGTTAGGATTGCCTCCTCCTACTCCTCCTATTCCCGTGGGGTGCTAATTCTCGTCAAGAAGGGGGTTCCATTCACCGTCCTTAGCTCAGAAACGGATGACCAGGGCAGGTTGGCTCTAGTACATGGCAAGCTTGGTGGTGTGGAAGCGGTGTGCTCCCACCCCTGTTCCTGGTGTGGGAGTGCTGTTGGTTAATGTGTATGGCCCGAATGTGGATGACCACTCCTTCTTTGCTGACGTGTGGCGTCGTATATCGAAGTTTCCTCCTGCCGAAATCCTGTGGGGAGGTGACTTCAATACCTGCCTAGATGTAACTATAGATCGATTGGGTAGCGGGGCCCCATGACACAGGCTGGCAACGGATGCCTTACTCGGATTGTTAGAGGCTGGGAACGTCCGTGACGTCTGGCGGCTGCGACATCCTGAAGCACGAGAAAGTACCTTTATATCTACTGTGCATGGTACGTGGTCCCGCTTGTACTACTGGCTTATTTCTGAGGTTGCCTGTACCTGGGTGGTTGATGTTAGCCACTTGGCGAAGACGCTGTCTGATCACTCTCCAGTACTGCTTGTAATGCGCGTGCCTGAGTGTGAAAGGCCCCGTTTACGTGGAGATTGCAGCAGTCTTCCCTGACTGATCAAGTCTTTAGGTGTACTGTGGGTGAGGCGATTCATAACTTTTTTAAAGAAAATGAGGGCACGGTAGACAGCGCAGGAGTCCTGTGGGAAGCGTTCAAGGTCACGATTCGGGGTGTGTGTATTGTGCGCAAGCTGGGGTCTTGAAAGACTTACGCCGCAGAATCAATAAGCTTGCTGCGGAAATATCCACTCTGGAGCATGACTATGAGTGGAATCCGGTCCCAGAAAAGCTGGCTGCGATACGTGACCTGGTCTCAGAGCACAACGAAACCGTAGACCAGGAGAAGGCACATACATCGCGTCGAAGTACGACACGTTATTATGGGGAGGGGGGTAGACCCAGCCGCTCCCTCGCGTAGAAGTTAGCGGTGCCCCGGAGTCAGGAATATATCACTGAAATGCTAGATGAGGAAGGTGAGGCACACTACACCACGCCTGAGATCAGTAAGGTGGTGCTGGACTTCTACTCTGGTCTTTATGGGAAGCGGACTCACGCCCCGGCAGCTGACGTTAATTCTTATCTGGATGACGTAGCGCTGGGTTGGTTGTCGGCCGGCCAGCGAGAATACCTCACGCAGGCGTTTGATGTCAGGGACGTCAAGCTTGCTATCACGTCTCTACCGACATGTAAGGCGGCAGGCCTTGACGGGCTCCCGAGCGAGTTCTACAAGGCCTTTGCCGAAGAGCTGGCCCCCAGATTATTGGAAGTCTTTGCGGAGGCGTATGAAACTGGCACCCTCCCTCCCACGCTCAGGGAGGCACTCCTTGTCATGGTCTTGAAACCGGACAAAGCAGCGAATGCGTGCGACTCCTACAGGCCCCTTTCTATGATCAATATTGATGCCAAAATCCTGGCAAAAATGATTGCCAGCAGACTCCAGCCCTTAGTTCCCAACCTGGTACTCCCAGACCAGTCGGGATTTGTGCCTACCAGATCGACCATGCACAACTTCCGCACTGTCTTTGCCACTTTACATTACTTTGAGTCGGATTTTCAGGCGGTAGCGGTGCTACTTGACGCCGGAAAGGCATTCGACTCTCTGCAGTGGGAGTATATGTTCACTGTACTGCTGCGCATGGGCCTGCCGCCTTTCTTCCTCAAATGGATCCACCTGCTATACGCTGCGCCAGTGGCGCGAATACGCATAAACGGCTGGGTGTCTGAGACTTTCCCGATACACAGAGGCACGCGACAGGGCTGCCCCCTGTCGCCAATACTTTTTGCGCTCGCATTAGCGCCTTTGACATGTAAACTGCGCCAGCGACACGCTCGTGCGGCATTGAGCTTCCGTCAGCGGCCGCTGGTGGTCTCTCTATACGCGGACGACATGTTGCTCTATGTTCGTGAGCCAGCTACGTATCTACCGGAATTACTCCGTGAGTACGTGAAGTTCGAGCGGTATTCAGGCCTTGGCATAAATTGGGCAAAGTCAACGGTATTCCCGCTGACAGCAGGTACCCGGGAGGTGGAGCTGGACTTCCCCCTGACGTGGTCCACTGACCCGGTCCGGTACTTAGGCGTGTGGTTGCATAGGGACCCTGCGGTGGTGATTTCTACGAACTATGGCCGTGTCATTACTAAGGTTACTTACCAGGTGGCAAGATGGGCCAAGTTGCCGCTCTTCCTAGCGGATCGAATAGCAGTCGTCAAAATGACAATTCTGCCCAAACTCCTTTATCTGTTCATCAACATCCCGATTCGACTAAATATTGCATTGTTTAATATGCTTCAATCAGCTGTCCTGTCTTTCGTATGGGGAGGTAAAAAGCCCCGATGCAGCTGGGACGTGCTGGTGCAACCGTTTGAGTGAGGCGGTTTTGAAGCTCCTGAAATGAGGCTCTACTACCTGTGCGCTCAGGCGCAGTTTGCGCATTTCTGGTATTTCCCGCAGCGGTTTCAACCGCACATTGCAGTTGAGGCGGATTCAGTGCTCCCTGTGCCGCTGGTGGCGGCTGCGTTGTTGGGCGGACAGGGTGGGCCGCGTGCCGAGATCAGCCCTGTCCACTGCACTGCGTGGGCTTGGAAAGCTCTGGCAAAAAGGGCGCAATTAGATTACCTCTATGCCACAACGTTACCGCTTGCTGCACATCCAGACATTTCCGCTGCACAAGAGCCGGCTGCGTTGCATACACTGGGAAATGCGGGGATTATACAGCTGGGTGACCTCTATACGCAGGGCCAGTTTCGACCACTATCCGATATACAGGAAGGGCGAGACCACGATATGCTGCTGGGGTTCACCTATGTGCGTGTGAGGCAGGCCGTCCGAGCTATATATCCCAACTATCCTGCTGAGCCGAAAACGCTACAGGCGCTGCAGGCGGTGCTAGCCGGCGAATCCCGTAGGGGACTGATAACAAAACTGTATAATGCTTCCCTGAGGGTGCGAGACCTGCTCGACAACCCCTCCTATAATAAATGGAAGGCGGCACTAGGGGCCTCTCTGACGCTGGATGCCTGGAGGTTTTGCTGCGCATTGACGGGGCACCTGACGGCGAATTGTAACCTCCGCATCATACATTTCAAATACTTGCATCAGCTATATTACACACCTCTTCAGCTGCGCAGATTTGGACTGCGAGAGAATGCTTGCTGCGTGCAGTGTTGGCAGGGGGATGCAGATTTTATGCACCTCGCATAGTACTGTGCTGGTATAAATGTCTTCTGGACTAAGGTCACGAGTGTGCTCACGGAGGTGGTGCTGGAGACTGTGGGGTGTGTGCCTGATGTCTGCCTACTGGGATGGGTGAAGAGCCTCAAGCCCTGCAATCGGAGGCTGGTGGCTATCTCTACTCTGTTTGCTATGCGGGCGGTGGCGCAATGCTGGGGGGCAAAAACTCTCCCGACAGTGAAGAAGTGGGTCCGAGACTTGCTGTATTGCAGGGACCAACTGGGGAATTATGCGGAGGAAGTGCCTGAGGCCTCTCGGCCCAAGGACTTCTGGGCCCCACTCACAGGGTACCTGCTTAGTAATCCTAACTTGCAGTAAACAGTTGTACTGATGTACTGATTGTTCGAGGTGATGGGACTAGGGTCGCCATTGAGGACTGTTTTTGTGTCTAAGATTATCATAGCACCCTATACAGTGAAATAGCTGTTGGGGGATAGTCGCTGTTTCAACATGTCACCCTTAAGTTCTCACTTGTTCCACTTTTAAATACTAACAGGCACATGCATCAACCATTTTTGGGAGCGCAAACGGTGCGATTCGACAAAATCGGCCGTTTGCGCCCGCAAAAAGGTCATTTGCGATGCATCAAGGTTCAAGGCACTCGCAATTTGAGAATTCGCAATTAATTGTGATTTCTCAAATTGCGTTTGCATTAAGGAATCGCAATTTGCGATTCCTTAAATGCAATTCAAGAACCACTTTAGAATAGCGATTTTGCTACTAGGGCGCAAATTACCATCAAGTTGAACTTGATGGTAATTTGCAAAACTTTGAAAAAATGCACTAAAGTGCATTTTTCAAACTTGTAGGTTACACACACACATGCCCTTGGGGCATGTGTGTGCGCAACATGTGTGCACAGAGCAATTTCAGGGGTGCAACAGGGTGTCCTTTTGACACCCTTGCACCTTGAAATTGCATGCGCGAATTTGCGAGTACCTATTGGTACTCGCAAATTGCTGTCATGCTCTCCCATTCATTCCTATGGGCCTGTAGGCCCATAGGAATGAATGGGAAGGCATTCCTTAATTGCGACACGCAATTTGCGAGTCGCAATTAAGGAATGTCTGGGAATCGCTAATTTTATAGCGATTCCTACATGCATAGGCTTTTGCAATTCCTTAATTGCGATTCCTTAATAATCGCAATTAAGGAATCGCAAAAGCCTACATTGATGCATGTACCTGTAAGTACCCTACCTTGAGCACTGCAAGACCTACTTAGGGGCAGCCTACTAACTATTTAAAAATACGGTTCCCTTTTGTAACAAAGGGTTAGTTTCACAGGTCTGACTACATGCTTAAACGATGCAGCAGTCAGACTACAAATGCAGGCCTGAAGCCAAGTTTTCCTTGTCAGCCTAGTGGATGCCACAATGTGTGCTGTTGTCAACTGGTGAAATTTAACTTCCATGCCATTGGTGTATTTTCTGCACCATAAATTGGGCCATACTGGAAAGTTAAATATGTCAGTTGGGGACTAGCCAATTTTATCATGTTTTAGGGATCAGAGCTTTTTTTCAAATCTTCCAGTCTGGCTGTCCATGGTTTGGTTTAAGGAACTGAATATGCTGACTCAGGATCTTATCTGGGATGCGGGGAGAAAGAGAGTGGCCTTATCGACATTAAGGGTTCCAACCATGAACGGCGGACTGGGGGTGCCAGACTATGAGCTCTATTATATTGTGGCTCCGTTACAATGGATCTCTCGGTGGCTAGAAGGAAAGAATATCACAAAGCTGGGTGTGATGGAGAAGGAACCCAAGCAAAGGGCGCTCATATGGTGGCTCTTGCTGATGCCGATCTGAACAGGAGAGGGTCCTAGGCTATTTTTGGTGGCCTTAAAATGTTGGACAAAATCTGTTGGGTAACCTCTGGATCCCCAAGGTATGCCCCTGCGGTGCCATTAGTAGGACTTCCTCACAGGACTGTCAAAGGGGCATCCTTTATAAAAAACTTCTGAAGTGATGGCCTGGTGAGAGATGGGTATTATTACAGTGAGAATTTGCTATTCGGGTTGGGACGCTCATGCCTTTGGGGCAATTGAGGGAGATGACAGGGCTGCCTTGTTATATCCCGTATAGAGACCCTAATGTAGGCCCGTTCATACATGCTCTAAAATAGACGCATTCATATTTACCCTAATATGGTCATATTCGTACTTGCCCTATTATGGTCACAGCCGCATATGCCCTATTACGGTCATAACCATACATGTCCTATTATAGTCATGATTCCTTATATAGGCATGCTCTTTCACCTACATTGGTCCCATCCAGTACACAACGTGCTCTGAGGGCTGAACGTTATCTGCCTTGTGGTTTTGCAGGCACCAGGGTTTTTCCCAAACACAGGCCCACACTGTACTCCTAAATTATGCATGACTCTCTAGGAATATTCCACCTGCATAATATGTATCTACAGAGTTCACCCCTGACGTCTTCCTAAAGCCTAATGGAGGACCAATACAAACCTTGCACGAAGATCAGTGTCTTCAGGGTATAAATACACCACATCTTGCCCCGGTAAGACAGAGGGAACCGAGACTTCCATGCTGACACACTGACCAGAGACACTGAGACTCCTGCATGCAGTCGCTCCAGCTGACAGCGGTCTGACACAACCCGGACGGGGTGTCCAACTCGAGACCAGGACGGGGTCCCACACTCTCTCTATTCAGGTTCGACTAAATCCTAGAAGGATTCTTGGCTATTAGGTTTTTAGACCTACACATACGCTAGGTACACTTAGGTACATCTAGGGAGGCATCGTAGGAGTATGCACCTTTCTCTCCAATGCATTTTATAGTCATGTATGTATTCATGATTACTGCAATATGGTAGAACTGTTCAATCCCTTTCCTTTTATCGTACTGCTGATAATATATCTCTGCTTTTGTCTGCTGATTTCTGCAGCACATATATTGTACACGAGAAGAACAACTGTGCAATAAATACTTATTGTAACACGCCCAACTGTTTCTTCTGTGTACCTCTCTGAGACAAACAGAATGAGTAAGCACGAATGACTGAGCGAAAGGTAGTACATTGTTTCCACGATTCTGAGGGATCAGGGTTGTCATGATCTAAGGTTGCCAGAAACTAATCTCTCCCGATAAGAGGAGACACTAGTGGCACTGTGAGCTAGCTAATGCAAAAACTAGGATAACATACACGGTGGGGGTGCACAGAGCCAGTCTGCCACCAAGCCCGCAGTATATGTTTTCTAAACGCGCAGGTCCTGCATGGGTAATATAGGAACTACACGACAGCCTCTGGGGTAATTTCTGCTATATGAGTTACTGAGAAGCATATTTGGGAGACTCTGGAAGTTGGGATCAACTGATCACTTTATAATTAAAAATTTTAAGGTATACTCTCATGTAAGGGGTCACAAACATTTGGCGCAGCGTTTATTCGAGCTTATCTTCACACAGAGCACTTTTTCGAGCAGTTGCATGGCCACCGGAGGCTGAACGTTTTCTTTTGTATTGTGGTTGGTTTCACACACATGGGTGAATATTGGATATATTCTTGCATGTTAAAACGCCCTGTTTACATTTTTGAGGTCTGCATTGAGCTGCCTTTTGTCTCATTTTTTTCATAGACTGTGATTGAGAGACCCCTGATGAAGGGTCTGGAATGACCCGAAATGCATTGGGTTTTGGAATGATCATTGTTTAAATGCAAAACAATGTGTATCATGTGTATTATTGAATCATAAGATTCATCATAACGAATCATAACGAATTAAAAATGACAAATAACGATGGATGATTGATTGATTATTTATTGGAAAATTTACTTGCAAACACATAAAACCTGGAAGAAAAACTCAGCAGTTTTGATGTTAAGAGCGCTCGTCAGCTGTGCAGTGGCTCCTTCACACCTGGCATACTTGTGACATATGTTTCTAGCGCTAGCAGACACAGCGCTAACGACTGGGACGCACACAGAGTAACTGTCTTTAAGTATATCATAATTACAGCACAAACAATTGGAAACTGGAGTGCACCGTGGAAACATTGGTGATCAACTGAGCTACCCCGTCATGGGTCCTTACAGTCGGTGATGACCACGGATAAGGGGAGGCATTTAATTACCTGGCTTTACTGGGCTCTTAATGGAATCATGAAAATCCTGTAGGAGCTAGAACTCGTTGGGCGTCCTTTCACAGATAGGGAATGGGATAAGTGTCTAGAGCATGTACAGAAGGACTCGCCTATTACTCATTTAAAGTTGACACAGTTTAATTATGTTCTTCAAACGTACTTGGCACCTGCAAAAATTACCATGAAGTTCAATGTCATCCTATGGGAAAACAATATCGCGGTTAAGCAGGTAAGTAATGCACTTACAATTCCAGTCTTTGGGACCAAAAGTCACCAAGGGGCAAGGGTCAGGTGAGTACCAAAACTGCACCACCAGCGGCAAAGGGGTGGCCGGGTGCAGAGGTCAAAATCGGCTTTCAGCCCAATGCTTTCCAATGGAGACTGGGGGTGCCTGGAGCCACACTGCTTGCAGGTAGGTAAATTGGCTGCAGGGTCCAAGCTTTGGGAGTTAGGACCAGTACATGGGGGGCCACAAATCAGCACCAAACATACACCATCAGTGGCACAGGGGCGGCCGGGTGCAGGGTGCAAAATCAGCATTGGGTGCTCTACGCTTTTCTATACAGATTCTTCTTTTGGCAAACAGGCTGCAGGCGTTGCACCGGAGGTTGCTGGAGGGAGACCAACGACTCCAGAGGTAAGTAGAGGTAAGTAGAGATTTAGGGGTTTGTAGAAGCACCATCTGTTCAGATCACCAAGGCCCAGGGTCTTCGGGTGCAGGGGTGCCTTTCGACGGCGGAGTCTTCTTACCGGAGCCACTCATGGTCAGGTGGATCCTCTGGATTTACACTGCAAGCGATGCGGGGGAGATCAGGACAGGTCAGCCAACACTGGACATGAGGTCAGGATCGCTGGGGAGACTTCACTGCACTGGTGAGCCACTCAGACTCAGGCCATGGGCGTCGGGTACAGAGTGGACAGGAGAAGCAGATTTGCCTGGATCCGGAGTCCTTGGAGTTGGTTTCTTCTGGACAGGTCCGCTGTCACTGGAGATTAGAGTCTTTTTCGTAGGCAGCAGTCCTGCCAAGGTTTCAGAGGTCGCTGGGTGCAAGACAGGTTGCAGGGTTGCAGAAGCTGCAGACAGGCCGGTAGGGCTGGGGCCAAGGCAGTTGTTGTCTTCAGACTTATCTGCAGGGATGTCTTCTTCCTAGGTTGTCACAGATCTAGTTTCTAGGTCTGGGAGAGCCACCTATATACCAGATTTAGGGGCGTTTTAGGGGAGTAGCAGGTAGGACCAATGGGCACCCTACCTGGGGTGACTATAGCCTCTATTACCTGGGGTGACTATATCCTCTATTATGCCACCCTCCTGGGACCTAGCCCTGATTGGAGGGGTCTCCCCATGTTCAAAATGTCAGGGACTGAAAGATGTGCTTCACCTTGGCTCCCCCATCATAGTGGTGGAGTTCACAGAGGTGGGCACACTCCTATTCTCCTACGTTTTCCCACCCAAAGTTGGGGTGTAGACCGGAGGCTGCCATCTGCTGCTAGCAGCAGGGGCTGGGGGTCTCATTACAAAGATGGCAGACCTTTAAAGCTTCCCCCTTCGAGCACTGGCCCATCCTGTTGGAGGAGGTGTGACACTTCTACCCAGGATGTACATTGTTTCTGGTCCCAGAGAGCAGGGTCTCTCTACCCAGTGGTCCAGAAACATGTCTGGTGGTGGCTGGCTGCCTACAGCCAGTCAGAGACCACACTAGGGTTGTTAGGTTTTCAGGTGGGCACCACTGGGGTGCCCTCTGGGTACATGGTACAATAAATCACACACTAACATCAATGGGGATTTATTAAGAGGAGTAGTTTGGTACCAAACACTTCTTTGTTCAATGAAGCCACCATGGTGTTGTGGAACTCGAGTTGTCGAATTACCAGCGCATGTACTCTCTATGGCTTCACTGACACATACAATATTAAGGAATGGACCCTAATATTTTAGGGGCATATCTGTTCATGCAGATATGCCCTCACCTGTGGTATAGTGCACCCTGCCTTAGGGCTGTGAGGCCTGCTAGAGGGGTGACTTACTATACCATCAGACAGTGCTAGCTTGCATAGCACCCAGGCAGGGTGCCATGTCAACTTTGCTGTTTTTCCTCTCACTGGGGCCTACAAGGGCAGTGGTATGGTGCCAGTAAGGGGGGGTGGTCCCAGGGGACCCTCTTCAGCTCCCATGCCCTAGGTACCCAGGCTACCACTTTACTAGAGACAGAGGGCAGAAATACCAACTGGGGAAGAAGCATTGGCATAGGGGATCTGGATGGCAGGGACCCTGTGCACTACAATTGAAACCTCACCAAAACCAGGCAAAAAGTGGGGGATAACTATGCAAAAAGAGGCACTTTCTCACAATCTGTTTGTGAGCTTCCGCCCTTTGAGGTGTTTGAGCTCAAAACATTTTCATGACAGGGAACCCATGCTTGTATGCTATTTTGTGTTGATAAATAGAATTTCTGTTTATTATTGATACATGACTCTTTCATGAAGGTCTGGTGTCATTTTTGTCTGCCACCTTTGGCAGGAACGTGTACTAATGAGTAATTTGTGTGGTGCTCTCACTTTGTACTTTCAGTTCAAACAAAACTGCAGGTTCAGCTTCCGCCCAACTATAGTTATTTTTTCTATTCTTTCGGGGAAGGTGGAGGGGAGGACAAGAAACACTTTTCCACAGCATCTCATTTTGCTTTTTGGCAGGCCCTATTGCCAGATCCACAAATCTGCTTGTGGCCATATTCTGCTTAGACCTTAGTATGAGGCCCAATTAGCATTCATTAGTGGCCCTATCTCGCTCAATGTCTGTTGTTTGTTCGCTGTCCAATATTTAACAAGTGAAATGCAAAGCCAGAACATGTTTTCAATTTCAGCACTTCCTTCTTCCACTTCCTTTCTGGCAGCTATGCGTGCCAGAACTTTCTTCACCATAGGTTTTTAATGGACTCCTTCCAACTCCAACTCCAATATTTAAATCATCCAAGGCTTTCTTGTGTGCAACAGTGAGTTTACAGCGAGCAGTGCTACCAAGTCAGACGTAAATAAATATTGGGCCAGATGTACGAAACACTGGTCGCAAAATACTGGTCACAATTGGCGACTTGTATTTTTGCACCCACTGTGGTATTTTTCAAACTGACCTATGGTCTAATAGGTCAGTTTGCAAAATACTGAATCGTAATGGGTGACAGATCGACCTACCTCATGAATATTAATGACCCACAACGCTGCTATCACAGGGATGGTTGCCTGTTGGGTCAGCAGACCACCATGTCTGTGTTAGCTTTTACATAAAGCAATCAATTTTTTTTTTTAAAGCAGCCCATTTTTCTTAACGAAAACTGGATGTTTAACATTAATGAAATCTTTAACAAACTTTAAGAAACATGTACCAGTGCCTAGTCTTAAAAATGTTTTTTAGTTGACATTCACAAAGGGGAAGGGCTCCCTTGGGGGCCTTCCCATTTGGAAATAGGTTACCACTGCCTTTTAGTAGTTGGTAAACTAATAGTGTTTTGCGACTGGATTTCGGTTGCAAAACATTAAGGCAAAACATTAAGGCATCCAAATCGTTATTCAGAAGAGACACCCTAAATATGTCCCTTCCAAATGCCAATTCAGTATGGAGTCGCAAACCCAAATTTCGATTTGGTAACATGTAATAGAATAGCAATTTGGATTTGGTACATACCAAAAGGTCGTTTTGGTATGCAAATGGTCCAATTGTGCGGATTGAACTCTTTGCAACTGCAAAATGCCTTAGTACATCTGGCCCATAGCGCTGTGGAAGAAACTGGGTTATTGGTTGAGTGGGGTAATTTAACCTGCGCTTAACCCTCTGGTTAAAAGCAGTCAAGCTTAACATAGAGAAAAAGTCTAAAGTATTTTGCAGCACACCAGCCATAATAAAGTGAAAACACAACACAAGAAACAATCGCTATTTGGAAAAATAGAGTAAAATATAATAAATAAAATGTGACCAAAACAACAAAAATCTAATCGGTAAAACTGGAGATATTCAGTTTTAAAAATGAAGGTAAGTATAGCACCTAAAAACAAAAAGCGCCACTCGCGGTCATCTGGTCATGCTAGACTTGGAGAAAGTCACAAGTTCTGAATGACTGTGATAGAGCACGGGCCGGATACAGAGACCAGGTTAGTCCTGCTCAAAAAGTTACCTACTCAAAGTCTGGCTTGAAGAGTCCAATTCTCAGGAGAGGAGGCTGCATGGAGCAGGGAGAGTGTCGTGGACAGTCGGTGCTGTAGCTTGAAGAGCAGTCCAGGTGTTGCAGATGGTTTACGCTGTAGCGCAAAGAGTTGGTCAGGCATCGCTGGCGATCGTTGCTGGAGCTTTGCATTGGCGGTCACCACAGACTGTATATGCTGTAGCATAAAGTGCAGAGCTCGCGTTGCAGATTGTCGCTGGCAGTAGCTGTAGTGAGAAGAGTCGAATTCACTAAAGCTTCGCTTAGGCGGTTGTCGCGGGAGGCATGATCTCAGTGCAAACAGGCCCATTTGCGATCACAAAGTGCCCAAAATTACAGGATTTCGCCTTTTTTTTCAGAGGAGTGCACTCTGACTACAGAAAAGGGGAGGAACCTCTTGGGGACCAGGGACTCACTATAGCAGAGGCCAGCAGATCTCAGGCAGGTCCACTTGTTCACTGGGAAACTGCAGGTAGGCTTCGGAGCTTGTTGTGTTCCTTTATCTCAGAACAGGAGGTCAGTCAGCCGACACTTGAAGTCACTTTGGTAGTCATAGGTTCAAAGAGATGGTCCTCTCTCTTTCAAGCAGCAGGGCAGTCCTTGGAAGAACAAGGCAGGCCTCAAGCAGCAGGGCAGTCCTCTGGTAGCAGCAGGGTAGTCTTCTGAGGAACAAGGGAGGCCTCAAGCAGCAGGGCAGTCTCTGGTAGCAGCAGGACACTCCTCTGAGAAACAAGGGAGGCTTCAATGGCAGTCCTCTGAAGTACAAGGTAGTCCTTCTGAAGTCTTCTACTCAAGGAGTGTACTGAAGAGTGGCTCTGAAAATCCAATATTTATACCTGGTGCCAGCTTTTGAACTGGGGGAAACCCTGGTCTACCCTCACATCTAGCTCTGGTAATTTCTTACCCTTCCCCTGCCATGCTCCAAGGAGTCAAGGGTGACAAAGACTGGTGTCAGTTTCTTTGTGAGTGTGCTGGAGGTAGGTCTTTGAAATGTGAGCAGGGCAGGGAACAGCTTGAGCCTCCCATCCTGGCTGATGGCCCATCCTTCCATCATCTAGTCCCCCTTTGGGTCACTGTCTGGGAGGAATATGCAAAGGCCAACTGCCAACTACACCCAGTCATTTGACCTAGGACACAGGCTGCAGGCACCAGATGGTCAGGACAAGATAATGGCAATTTTCTAAAATTGGCAATTTCAGATTTGTGACAAAGTCCAACTTTACCATTAAAGAGGGGTTTAAATTGCAATTCATGTGAGTGTAAATGACATTCCTACCTGCTCCCAATCAAAAGTTATCACTTGTTAAATGCAATAAGGTATCCCAATGTTATCCAATGAGAGAGATAGGCCTTACAATAGTTAAAAACAAATTTAGGGGGTTTTCACTACCGGGAGACGTAAAACTTGAAAGTACATGTCCAACCTTTTAATTACATAGCACCCTTCACTATGGGCTACTGGGCTACCAAGGGCCTACCTTAAGGGTGACTTATATGTATTGAAAGGGAAAGTTTAAGCCTGTCGAAAGGTTGCTTTTGCCAGGTCAAAATGACAGTTTAAAACTTCACTAAATTTTGTGGTGGAAGGCCTGAGACATATTTTAAAAGGCTACTTTAGTGTGTGGAACAATGAGTGCCACAGGTCCACAATTCACATTTAATTTACTGGCCCCCGGTACATGTATTACAACTTTACTAGGGACTTACAAATAAATTAAATGTGCCAATTGGGTGTAACCCAATTTTACCATGATCAGAGGCGAGAGCAGAAGCACTTAAGCACTGGTTAACAGTGCTAAAGCGTGGTGAGTCCTTAGGCCAAAAATAAATAAATTATAATTTAATCTAAGCTAATTAACTGCATATTTTAACAGTGGGTCAAATTTCATTTTTAATACAAGTCCCAGCATTTTTGGTTGTTTGGTGTCAAGTGCTTGAAAAAGGGATTAGGTGCTGATAGAGATTTTGTGAGGAGACCTTTAATAAGTTTCAGCTTTTGCAAAATATATTTTTGCAGTCTATATTTCCACATAGTTCCTATTGGACCTGGCCCTTTTTGCAGGGTCACCCCCAAATGTGTTGCCTTCCTCCTCCTACTTTTTGCCAAATTCATTTTTGTTGGCCTTAGGACTCTGTGCTCTTTGCCGCTGCTAATTAGGGCTAAATTGCTTGTGCTGTCTCCTTAAAAAAACTGGTAACATTGGCTTATACCCAATTGGCATATCTAATTTACTTATAAGTCCCTAGTAAAGTGGCACTATATGTACCCAGGGCCTGTACTTTGAATGCTACTAGTGTGTCTTCAGCACTGATTGTGCCACCAACTTTTAGAAGCCCCTTAAACATGTTTCAGGCTTGCCATTGCAGAGCCTGTTTGTGCAGTTTTAAACAACCATTTCGACTTGGTAAAATAAATCTTTTGCCAGGCCCAAACCTTCCTTTTTAATACATATAAGTCACCCCAAGGTAGACCCTGGACAGCCCAGAGGGCAGGGTGCAATGTATTTCAAAAGTAGGACATGTACTTTTAAGTTTTAAATGGCCTGGTAGTGAAAAACTCTTACATTTGTTTCTCACTACTGCAAGGCCTATTTTTCCCATAGGATAATATTGGAGTTGCCTTATTACATTTTATAATTTCCAAATGGGAGGAGATAATTGGTTCATGTTTGGTGTCTCTGTAAACATAATTTAAATACCACTTTTAGGAAGTTGCAAACACAACAAGATCATGGACGGAGTGCTGAATCTTTTCAACCACTCACCCTCAGTCAAGAGATCTGGGTTGAATCCATCATTTTTTTGCTCATTGTGCCACCCCAGTTTGGACCCAGCCATATGCAAATCAGTCTTGACCCTGCTCCTCATGGGAACCGTCCAGCCTGAACTGCCAGGCCAGGTCCTCCCTGCACTGGAAACAAGCATCCTGGCACCAGTTTTGGGGGATCACCCCTCATCAGCCAGGCTAGCTTGAATCCAGTGGCACAGCGAGCAAGGGGCCCACGTCTCGGCATACCCTCGGCCACTTAAGGCGAACATAGCAAACACAACAAGATGATGGACAGAGTGTGAAAGCTTATCAACCAGTCAAGAGATCTGGGTTGAATCCATCGTTTCTTTGCTCATTGCGCCACCCCAGTTTGAACCCAGCCATATGCAAATCAGTCTTGTCCCTTCTCCTCATGGGAAGAGTCCAGTCTGAACTGCCAGGCCAGGACCTGGGACCAGTTTCGGGGTATCACTCCTCATCAGCCAGGTTAGCTTGAATCCAGTGGCCCAGTGAGCAAGGCACCCACGTCTGGGCATACCCTTGGCCACTGAGGGCGAACATAGCAAACACAACAAGATGATGGACGGAGTGCTGAAGCTTTCAACCCACAGCAGAAACAAACATATTGGGACCGGTTTCGGGGTATCAACCCTCATCAGCCAGGATAGCTTGAATCCTGCACCTGGACTCTGCCATCTGTGAGTCTACCCTTCAAGTGGTTCCACCCCAGTCCTGGGCCCTTAGAAGTGGGCTTAAGGCCTACCAGCAAAACCAATTCATCTCCTCTACTGCGTGGTGCAACCCCAGCAGAACCAACGCATCCCTGCTGCTGCGTGGATTGGACCTGTTGCAAAGACCCACTTTGCCGCTGCAACCCACAAAACCAACAAAACCTTCAGACCTGCCACTGTGTGACACATCTTCGACTCAGGTCCTCGAATCCCTTGTCGACGGCAGCCTTGACTAGGACGCCTGACTCCACATCGTAGCCTCACAGCACTTCGGAACCGATGCATCGCCCCAACTTCACACCACATTCTCAACACCAGCCTAAGCATCGCCAGCCCTGTCAACAGGATCCTCGACGGCTCCGCACTTCTTTGCATCCTCACCGCATCTCGGAACAGATGCATCGCTTCGGCTGCGCAACGCATCTTCGACGCAGATCCACTCAATACTCCGCAAACCAGGATTCAAGGTACTTTGTTCAGTGGGCCCTGTAGCCAGCCCGCGCTTTTTCATGGTGGGCCTGAACTTGTTAATTTGTCCCGGTCTGTTATGGCCAGATAGCCACAGTTGGCGCTTTATACCTTTTGGCCCTATTTTCTCTAAACACTTTAAAATTCAATATCTCTGGTTCTGCTGATTGGATTTTTGTTGTTTTGGTCCACTTTTATTTATTGAATTAAGCTTTATTTTTCTAACCTGGTATGGGATCTTTTGTGTCATGTTTTCACTGTTTTACTGTTCGAAGTGTTGCCAAATACTTTAAACAGTACCTCTAAGTTAAACCTGACTGCTCTCTGCCAAGCTACAAGGGGGTTGAGCACAGGTTAATTTTGGATTTGCTTCTGCCATACCCTGACAAGGATTGTGCTTGCCGCTTGACCAGGTCTCACACCCCAGTAAACCAGTAACCCAATTTCTTACAGTTCTTTGACCCATTCCCTAATTCATTTCAATTAATCACAAAAAAGAAACGGCCTTGTGTGTGAATTTTATGGGGTTTTTTTCAAATGAAAAAGAGAGGCTCTGGGGTTCTAATTGTTCCATTGCAATTGGCGCCCAAAAAGCTAGTTAAATTGGTTGAGTACCTTGGTGTATACTTGTAGGCCGTGTGCTCGAATCCAAGTCTGTAAAAAGAATACTCTTAGGATGGGTAATAACGCCAATTATTGATGCACCTAGTAACAATACTTGTCACCATATGAATGACTATATTGCAATAGTATCTACAAGAAGAAAATATGCTTATTGTAGTGCTTCTTTGTTTGGACGTTTGTATCTGAACTGCCCCAAGGTCAGGTTTCACTTAACCTTGCAATGACAAAATGCCTTAAATCCCCAGCCATACCATCACTTATAATGCACTAATTCCCAAGAAATCTGAGATGGGTGTTTAATTAATCCTTGAACACTGTTGGTAGAATATGAGCTACTTTGTTGGTGTTGCCTCAGCCTAATCATTGCGAGTGGCTCTGTCACAAGCAGAAGTATACCAGTGGCTCTTAACTTGTGGTCTGGGGTCCCGCTACGCCTACCCAGGGGGTCTGCAACTGCTTAGAAAATGTATTAATAAAGTTTATGTAGATAAAGAAGCAACATATCAAATTGAAAATGGTAAAATGTTCTGTAAATGTGAAGGAATGTTTAAATTGAACGCTAGAAAATTAAGTTAGTATCCTCAGATTCATTTAAGAGAGGAGCTCAAGTGCATCAAACAGAATATAGTATGGACGATGGGTGGCCTCATCTGAGATTAGAAAAGCTAAAACCTTGCCATTAAAATTAACATTTTGATTTCTTTATATTTGTCTGTGAATTAATTAGAATATTTTATAATTTGTGTATGTTTGATAACTGTTTGTTTGTAGGTTTTTGTGTTTTGTTTTGCGGTTCACATCATCGAAATTTCTTAGGCTGGTATTCCCTGATTCCAATAATGACTCAGTGGGGGTTCATGGATTCCAATAATGATTCAGTGGGTTTCCCTGGACCCCAGTGATCAAGTCGGGGTCCATAAAAGTCAAAAGGTTAAGAAACTCTGCCTTCTAGTATACATTTCTCCACCTTTTGCTGAATAGCATAAGCGTGCCGAGGACGTAATGGTTATGTTCTCGGCAGCGGTGCTGCTGTGCCAAGGACGTAACCATTACGTCCTCGGCACACCAGTAAGAAATCCCTCTGCTGTGAACAGCAAAGGGATTTCTTTTTTTTCTTTGAGCCTCGGGAGCTGGGGAAGAGGCATTATTTTTGTTTCAGTGTAATGATGATAGGCGCCCATGGCGCACCGACGTCATTACACTGAAACAGAAACTGAAATGAGCCGATTGGCTCAATTCAGTTTCATTGCCTACATGCTCAGGGAGCTGTCTCAGCCCCCGAGCACGTAGGCAAACAGGAGAGGTATCATTGGAAAGGGGAGAATCTCCCCTTTCCAATGGTAGCTACACTTCCCTGGTGGATCCCTGCTTGGGGATTGCCGCAGGAGGTCGACCCCCAAGTAGGGATCCATCCACTAGACACCAGGGAGGGGGGAGCGGGCCCTTGGGCAAGGCCATTTGCTCCCCCCATTAAATTTAGGAAAATTTCAGACTTTGTGCCCCCCAAGGGGCAATAAAAAAAACTTTAGGGGTGGGGGTTGCCCTAAGTGGGCATTATTATGCCCCCACCCCACCCAACTATTGGCACAGTCTTTCTGCTACCCCCCCCCCTCGGGCGCAGATGGTGGCAGTTGCTGCAAAGCACACGAGACACCAGGGATTTGTTTTATGCGCACATTTAGGGGTGGGGGTTGCCCTAAATAAGCATTATAATGCCCCCACCCCTCTAAAATATTGGCACAGTCTTTCTGCCCCACCTGGGGCGCAGATGGGGGCAATAGTCCCCAATCTGCCCCCTGGGGGGGCAGAAAGCCCACTAGACACCAGGGATTTTTTTTGTGCACAGATTTTGGGGTGGGTGCTGCCCTAAATGGGCATTATAATGCCCCCACCCCTCTGCAATTTTGGCACAGTCTTTCTGCCCCCCCCGGGCACAGATGGGGCAATAGCCCCCAGTCTGCCTCCGGGGGGGGGGGGCAGAAAGCACACTAGACACCAGGGTTTTTTTTTTGTGCGCAAACTTAGGGGTAGGGGCTGCCCTAAATGGGCATTATAATGCCCCCACCCCCCAAAATATTGGCACAGTCATTGTGCCCCCCCCCCCGGATGCAGATGGGGGCAATAGCCCCCAATGTTCCTCCCGGGGGGACAGAAAGCACACTAGACACCAGGAGATTTTTTTATAAAAGAGAGGTGTGGGCTGCCCATATTTGGTGATGGAAATGCCCCATCCCCCAAAAAATAGCCCGTCTTTCTGACCCCCTGGGGGGCAGATGGGGGCAATAGCCCCAATCTGCCTCTGAGGGGGGCAGAAAGCCCACTAGGCACCAGTGATATGTTTATAGGCATGTCAGGAAGCGGCCCCTTAGGCAAGCGTTGCTCTCCTTTTGTGTGAACACATTCACACAAGTGAGGTATCAATTTTATCACGAGACTGTGGGAACGATGGGTGGTGGAAATTGGTGCCGGCGCGGTGATCTCACAACCTTGCCACACAGAAATCTGAGGAAAATGTAACTTTTTAGCTAAATTTGAGGTTTGCTGGGGATTCTGGGTAAGAAAACTTTGGTAATTCCACGCAAACCACAAATCCTTAGACTCCCCCGGGTGTCTAGTTTTCAGAAATGTCTGGGTTTAGTAGGTTTCCCTAGATTGCATTTTACTCGGGAGAACAAGGGGAACGCTGGGTGGTAGGAAATTTGTGCCAGCACAGCAATCCCCCCCCCCCAAAAATGTGAGAAAATTTGATTTTTTTGCAAAATTTGATGTTTACAAGGGATTCTGGGTAAGAAAATGTTGGGGGATCAATGCAAGCCACACATCCTTGGACTCCCCCAGGTGTCTAGTTTTCAAAAATGTCTGGGTTTGGTAGGTTTCCCTACATGGCTGCCAATCTCGGGGCCAGAAACGCAGGTGACCCCCTAGCAAAACCAGGTCGTTTTGTTATTGATCATTTTTGATGCCTCTACAATACGTTTTGGGCCATTTCCTGTCACGGGCACTAGGCCTACCCACACTAGTGAGGTACCATTTTTATAGGGAGACTTGGGGGAACGCTGGGTGGTGGGAAATTTGTGCTGGTCTGATTCCACAACTCTCCCACACACAAATGTGAGAAAATGTGATTTTTGTAGCCAAATTTGAGGTTTGCTGGGGATTCTGGGTAGGAAAACATTGGGGAATCCACGCAAGTCACACATCCTTGGACTCCCTCGGGTATCTAGTTTTCAGAAATGACTGGGTTTGGTAGGTTTCCCTTTATGGCCGCCGAGCCCGGGGCCAAAAACGCAGGTGACCCCTTGCAAAACCAGGTCGTTTTGTGAATGATCATTTTTGATGCCTCCACAATACGTTTTGGGCCATTTCCTGTAGCGGGCACTAGGCCTGCCCACACAAGTGAGGTACTATTTTTATCGGTAGACTTGGAGGAACGCTGGGAGGGTGGAACTTTGTGGCTCCCCATAGATTCCAGAACTTTCCATCACAGAAATGTGAGGAAAACGTGTTTTTTTGACAAAGTTTGAGGTTTGCAAGGGATTCTGGGTAACAGAACCTGGTGAGAGCCACACAAGTCACCCCATCCTGGATTCCCCTGGGTGTCTAGTTGTCAAAAATGTATAGGTTTGCTAGGTTTCACTAGCTGTTGGCTGAGCTAGGGTCCTAAATCCACAGCTAGGCACATTGCAAAAAAAGGGTCAGTTTTCACTGGAAAAATGTGATGTGTCCATGTTGCTTTTTCGTCCGTTTCTTGTCCTGGGCACTAGGCCTACCCATACAATTGAGGTACCATTTTTATTGGGAGACTTTGGGAAATGCCGGGTGGGTGAAAGTTTGTGGCTCCCCGCAGATTCCAGAACTTTCCATCACAGAAATGTGAGGAAAATGTGTTTTTTTTTTACAAAGTTTGAGATTTGCAAGGGATTCTGGGTAACAGAACCTGGTGAGAGCCACACAAGGCACCCCATTCTGGATTCCCCATGGTGTCTAGTTTTCAAAAATATATAGGTTTGCTGGGTTTCCCTAGGTGCCGGCTGAACTAGGGTTTAAAATCCACAGCTAGGCACATTGCAAAAAAAGGGTCAGTTTTCACTGGAAAAATGTGATGTGTCCACGTTGCGTTTTTGGCCGTATCCTGTCGCGAGCACTAGGCCTACCGACACAAGTTAGGTATCATTTTTATCGGGAGACTTTGGAGAGTGCTGGGAGGGTGGATGTTTGTGACTCCTCGTATATTCCAGAACTTTCCATCACAGAAATGTGAGGAAAATGTAGTTTTTTTGACAAAGTTTGAGGTTTGCAAAGGATTCTGGGTACCAGGACCTGATGAGAGCCACACAAGTCACCCCATCCTGGATTCCCCTGGATGTCTAGTTTTCAAAAATGTATAGGTTTGCTAGGTTTTGCTTGGTGCCGGCTGAGCTAGGGTCTTAAATCCACAGCTAGGCACATTGCAAAAAAAGGGTCAGTTTTCACTGGAAACATTTGATGTTTTCACATTGCGTGTTGGGCCGTTTTCTGTCGCAGGCACTAGGCCTACCAACACAATTGAGGTAGCATTTTTATCGGGAGACTTAGGGGACCAAAGAATAGTATAACAAGTGTTATTACCAATTGACTTTCTTTGCATTTCTGTCTTCCAAATGTAAGACAATTTGTAAAAAAATAAGTCATTTTGAAAAATGTCCTCGAATTCACATGCTTGTATGGGTACCCACAATTTTGGAGATGTGCAAATAATCACTGCTTCTAAACTCTATATTTTGTTCCCATTTCCGAAATATGTAGGTTTCCTTGGTACCTATTTTTCACTCTTTATATTTTACCAAATGAATTGCTATATACCCGGTACACAATGAAAAAACATTGCAAGACGCAGCTCAGTTATTGGCTCTCGGTTCCTCGGGCTCTTGGTGAACCTACAAGTCCTATATATCCCCACAGCCAAAAGGGTCCAGCGGATGTAACGGTATATTGCTTTCAAATATCTTTCATACTTCAACTGTTAGTTTCTATAAAAAAAACTTGCTGAATTCAGAATTTTGTCTACTTTTCAGAAATGTATAGCTTTCCGGGATCCATTATTGGTTTCACACCCATTTCTACCACTAACTGGAAAGCGGTTGAAAGCACAAAAAAATAGGAAAAATAGGCCTTGTCCCAGTAAAATGACAGAACTGTGTAGAAAATGTTGGTTTTCTTACAAACGTTTTGCTGATTCTGAAAGCTGGAAAGATGGTGATTTTAGCACCACAAACTCTTTGTTGATACCATTTGCAGGGGGAAAAAACAGAGACTGTCTTCTGCAGCACATTTTTCCAATTTTTGCCAAAAAAACAAAATGTATCTCTATTTTGCCTAATTTCTCGGTGCCCTCCAGGGGAATCCACATACCCTGGGTACCTTTAGAATCCTCTAGATGTTGGAAGGAAAGGACACAAATTTGTCGTGGATACCTTATGTGGACAAAAAGTTATGGGGGCCTAAGCACAAACTACCCCAAATAGCCAAAAAAGCGTGGCAGAGGGGGCGGGGGTGGGGGGGAGACCTGGCAGGGAAGGGGTTAAAGAAGGCTACCAGTTACAACAGTAGGCATTTTTTCTCAGCCAGGTTCAGAGTGCAGCCTCTGGTATTTTGCAGCCCGAGTGATTTCTCTTGTTTCTGCTGGTCACATAAGGGGAGACCCCAGATCTACAGGTACACTGTAAACAGCTGATAAATCTGACAGTAGTACATTTTACGCCGACTAGTTTAACTGTTCACAAAGGTAAATAATTATATGAGCTAAATCTAGCAGGCTTTTGCATGCCCCTTCATTCACTTAAGAGGGGTCTGACTTGTGTCATCTAGAATTCTATGAAAATGCCCCAGGCCGGGAATGCCAAGATGTAAAATTACGTTTTTTGTGACATAATCGTGTGAAATTTGTATCGCACCTATCCAGGTGTCATAAAATGAACTTCTGTGTATTTTACATATGTCTTGTACAAGAATTATATAGGCCTGTGGCATGTTAATCGGGATGGGTTTTAATTCACTGCTAATTTAAATGAAGCTTCACTTTAATATACATTTTGTTAATACATTTGTATTTTTTTTTTCTATTCCTTTAGATCGAAAAGAATGCCTGAAGTCCGGTCAAGGTTAAGAAAAGATGTTGAAAAACAACTCTGCCAGCTCTTGGGAAGTGCTCGCTTGTGCCTTGTGTATAAGGGAAGTGACCACGGGATCACTGCTCAAGCATTTCATAGTAAATGTGATGCACAGGGATCTGCTTTAGTGGTTGGGTATAATAATTCAGGGTATATTTTTGGAGGGTTTTCAAGTGAAGGTTTCAGGTCAAGACAAGTGTTTGTAAAAGATGATAAAGCCTTTCTCTTCGGAATTAACACGAAGGACGCCCTCCCTCTCCCTATGAAAATTCCTGTTAAGAACTCAGATGCTGCAATTTATGACCTGTCACAGTATGGACCTACCTTTGGAAATTCATCATTACAATTTCTTACTAACGGCTTACAAGTTGCCTCAAATGCTACAAATGAATACGAATTTAAAACTATTGACCTATTTGGAGATGACAGAACCTTGGTGGATATTGAAGTATATCGTGTAGAAGGTTCGTATTTAATTTGACGCAATTTATAAATTCTTTAGTTATTTATATTCCTCCAAGTTATTCTTTGTCTCTGATTCTGATTCCATAGGTGTTGGTGATAATATGGATTCCCCATGGAGGAAGATTTCGTGGGCGGTAGAGTAAGTTTTATTTATGAATAATTAAATGGAGACAAATGTCAGGAATTTTTACAAAATGAAACTAGCCTAATCTATGAATCTTCGTTTCCTCACAATGTCCAACTCGTAAATAAAAAGTCAATATGCACAAAAAAAGTTAAAAAACAGTTTTATGATTAAAAAGGCACAAAAAGTATATTTAATGTGGGGATCGGGAGGTATTACAGAAGTAAATTGTGATGCTTGTGTTATCAACATACTTTCTTTGGAAGCACAAATGTAACCGTTCCACTGATTTGGGCTCACACTGTTCATTAGCATGTTGATTTATCTGAAGGCGCCAACTACCCGAAGTGAGGTGAGTTAATGGCACCACAACTCTTAGGGAGGGCCATTGTGCGTCCTATTGCGAAGTCCACAGAGCATGTTACCCATCACTCGACCTGAGGGAGTATGGCCAGAGCACATTGATGCAAAGAGTGGAGAGGAGGTATACTGCATGAGGGTCTTTGAGAAGTAGTCTGACTGTGATTTTCTTTCCTCAAGGCCTCATACCTAGCTTTGAGCACTGATCTCTTAAACCCGACCAAAGATTGTAACAGAAGGTGATCTGTGGTCGGGTGTGGGGCTCAGAGTTTCTTGCACTTGCTGCCTGCCCATGATTCTGTGTTCTAATTTGATGTAATCCAAAATATGTTTCAGTTTGGTATGCAGTTATTCTATTCAATCGTATACACCTCGGTATCCTTAGTAGCTGTGTGCACAGTCCAGTGAGTCCTTACATCATGACATACAGGAGGAGGCATTGCTTCAGGGTGCTGCTCTGGATGGTGTAATGGGGCAAGCCAAAGAATTTTTAAAATGAGGGTCCAGTTGATATAAAAGACACTTTGAGACAGCGTTCAGTTGAAACACAAGGTTATTCACCCAAGAAGGAGGAGCACAGCAAACCAAATGGCCTTCCACAGCTGCTTCAAATGATAGATTCCTATTCAAAGTTCAACTTCTGCATTACACATTCTGAAGACATGCACACAGTACACCACAGCCTTCCCTCAAGCACTATATCAGATGAAATAACACCCATACAAAGATTTACACACACACTCACCCACAACAAAGTAAAACACATAACATAACCACATACCACACAGTGATGCAGTTAAGTGCCAGAATGCGGTGTTGAAGGGGCTGGTGCCCTGATTTGGGAATTTCCCTTTTGTGCCATCATGCTCTCCAATTAGCACAATTCATGCCAACCTGTACCTTTGAACCACAACCTACTAACCCCTCCAGTGAAACCCAGCCAAGGTTCACACTAACCATCCAGGTCACTGATCAGAAAGGGGAAGCGAAGGGGCATGCACTCATTAGCAACCAGAAGAAAAGCCTGACAGGCTCCAACAAGAAGCATTACTAAGACCACATAGTGTTACCTCCACCTATTACCTCATCTCCCAAAACCTCTCATTTTGCCAGAAAACTCTTAAGACTAACTAGGAAGATCATGAAAAATGTTCCCAATTTATTCCTTATAATATCTGTATATTGCATAACTGTTGCTCACGGTTTGCCTACATTTAAGTTTATCACGGTTTACCTACAGTTAGGTTTCCCAACTGTTCAGTCAACACTAATTGTGCACCATTTGTCATCGACTGATTTTGTTTACAGTGTCACTTTACTGCTATTCTGGATCCCTTGATTTCCCTCTTCCCCCTCATGAGAGACATCTGAAGCATTTCCTTCTGATCTGTTATCCCCCATTCTGCCCAGTGGAAATGCCTCCACCTCCCAACCCCAAATAATTTTGCACCCCATTATGACGCCTCAAAAATCATTAACAAAATACTTGGGAGAGTTGTAATTTCTGTAAAAGTTCTGTTCCTGATTTGAAATTGTCCTCTGACCAATGGGTAGGAGGCTGAATGGAATTGTATTATTGCCTGTTATATGTTACACAACTGCTTCTATACCCCTTAACTTTAGTTTTATCGCTTGCATGTTTCCCTTTGGTTGTATACTTCCCTTATGCTATTCCTCTCAGTTACAGTGCATGAGCAGTGCTTCAACAGGTTCTTTACCTCATCTGTAAATTGGTTGCCATTTTACACTGACTGTAATATTTACACAGCTGCCTGTTGCAGAACATCGCCTGCCTGCCCAATTAAGATCCCGTGTTTCACATGCACCAAAGGCTGGATGTATTCCTGATACATTCCGCATGCACTTCTGGTTCGTTGTCTTCACTTCCTGAATCCTCCCCAGGCACCAGACTGGTTCTGGAAAACTTGCAATAGCTCTCAGCGCCAATGGGTATGGTTGTGGGGTTTTATCCACAGCTTGAGGTCTTCCTTTGAATATGAGGTCACACATCCATATTAGAAGCCACCTTGCTTGCTGATTTCAGTCACTTTTATGCTGCACCTCGCAATGTAACGCTGGAGCTCATTTCTTCATTTTTTTATCCTTTATATTCTTTAAAATATATATTTGCTAGGGTATGGTAGGGCTTGCCACCTTTCAAAGTCTCAGGCTTCAAAAGAAGTGCACCTGTCTGAAAAGGATGTTGATCTTGGATCATCATGACGTGTCTCTGGTGCCTAGTCTTCAAGCACAACTCTAGTTCCAGTGACAAATGTGGTCTTATGCACTCCAAGGAGATCAGTGAGAGGGAACCCAATTTTTTTATTGCTCAGGCCTGTAAGAGGTGCGATTGTTCCCATTTGAGATCGCCTTCCACAGGATGGTTCTCTACAACTGAGCAGTACAACAAAAAGTCCTCCCAGAAGAACAATAAAATGCTTCACAAGCAGTAGTTCTCTTCTCCAGGGCATCACTCCTCATCCGCAATCATGTTTGACAGTTGACCACATCTCTCCAACACCCTAGCCTTAAAATTGTCTTCTGAGGCAGTGTCAATTGTGTGGAAGTTGAGACTGGAGATCTAGCAACTGTTCTGTTTCAAAGCAAATGGCAGACTTTACTCAGGCCATACTCCAGATCATCAACTCTGTCTCACTCTAGTGCACCTTCTGGCCAAAGGAGCCTTCAGGTCACCAGCCAACCATGTTTTGAGCTGCCACAAGGCCACTTAGGTATTGGGGACATTGTGTGTTGCTCGGTGAAGGCCTCACTGACCACCACGTGTCCAGCACTGACTCTAGAGTCAACTTCTTCTACCATTAAGACAGAGTGTATTCTGACTAAGGCCAGAGAAATAGTTACGGCCTCTTTTGTGGACGACCCTATGTACGAGCCTCTGCCACATGTTCCACAGCTCACCATGCTGGATAACCATTTTTTTGCTCTGATTCCGATACATGCCGATGGCCACAATTGTGCCCTCCCTACTAAAGACGATGAAAGCGAGGTGGATAATCCCCTTCCTCTAGTACAGTGATGGTAGCATGCACATTTATTTACATAATGCTAGATGGCTGGACACCATTGAGTTGGACTGTCTTTCTATCCTCCTATCGACGAGGTTGCCTTTCAAATTATGTAACCTCCTCTTCTAATTGGGGTTCCAAGGCTAACTTCTTGACTGAAATTCTGCAGCCTGTCTCTTCCTCTTTGAAGTCTGCTCTTGCTGTGATTCGCCAAGTGGCTAGGTGCCATACGTTGGTGTTGGGGGACTGATGTTTCTCTTTGTCAACCCCTTACTTGAGAGCAAAGTGATCAGTGTCCTACCAAAATCCCAGGGTATTTCCCTTCAGTCCTCTGGAACACGAGCCCAACCTATAGGGTAGAATGTTTTATATTATGGAAATCTATCCCTGTGCTTCTCCGATGTCAATTTCTTGCTAGTGTGCAACTTCTACCCACTTTGGAATATGGCTGTGTTGTCAATGAATATCCTCCTGATTATATATTGTCCCTTCTTTTAGCTGCTAAATTATGGCCAGAATGAAGCAAAGCAGATTTTGCATACTGGACTGTACATGCCTGACTATTTTGCAAATCCATAGACGCTTCAGTTGCCTTTCAACAACACACCTAGTTGCATTCTATCGGTTTCTTCAGGTATATACATGTGCACCTGATGGGCATGCGTTTGAGTGGATCTGGGCTTTCTAAACAGGTGCACTTCAAATAAATATATGTCATGATGCTCTTACTGGGCATGGCTCTCCAGCAAGCCAATTTGATCAAGTTTGGAAACTCCTCTCAAAATCCCACCTCTGAATCTGCCCCATCAGTCAATTGCGCTCAAATCCTTAAGGAGATGCTGTCCCTTCTGAGCAAAGTAGCCATAGAGTGGTTTATGAGGTGGACACAGACTTGGGATGTTACTCCTGCTACGTTTGAGTCAAAAGAAGTAAAGGCAGCTTTCAGCCCATGTTGGATCCCAAGTACTGAACGCCTTCCTCTGCAAAGAGAAGTTCAAAATGCTCTCTCTTCCAAGGATTTGCAGATGTTGCTTGATCTGCAGGATCTGTGGGCTTTCCTGTTCCATTCAGGGATTACCTCCTCTCACAGTGGGGAGGTAAGGTGCTCCACCTGTATCTTCTCAGCTTGCACTTTGATGCTTTGAGATTGAGCAGGGTAATTTTAGTGCTACTTCAGAGATTGTGGATGCCATTCTCACTGATAGCCGTCACTCCCCAACATCTATTTCTTCCTGTCACTGGTTCCCCTTTGGGACTGAGGAGAGAGTTGGGCCACTCAACTTAAATTTGTCTGATGTTTTACAAGTTTGCGCTATTTTTAGCTCAGCGAGGCGTTGATTGGATTTCTTTGAAAGGTTAGTTCTTTTCTCTGTCTGCTTTTCTTTGTTCACCTACTGTGAGTTTCTTGTATACACCTTTTTAGTTCTTTTATGTTCATCGTGGCTGAATGAGTGCTGAATTTGGTTCTCACTTTTTTGACCGACTTGCCTTTTGAGCCCAGGCACAGCTGTACTTTTACTTAGAACAAGTTTTCCCTTATTGCTGTTACCCAAGATCGATGAGTGATCGAGCTGCAGGCCATTCATCTCATTCCGTACGGAGCAAGTTGGTGCTTTGGGTGAGGGCATGCTTTCTTCCTAAGGTGATTATTCTGTTCCTTGTTAAACCCTGCAAATGTTTTCCATCCCTTCCAATGAGCAAGCAAAACTGAATCATTTGGAACCTCATTGGGCTCTGCATTTTTGCATTACAGAACCCAGGATCATGCTGTTGATGACTATATCTGGTGGATTGGCATTATGTGTGCTGTTTCCTAGCCAAGAAAAAAGCCAGCTTTTTGCATTCGCACATTGTACATGGTTAAAGACTTCTTCCTTGGTATTATGCAGAGGCCTTGCCATTCTGAATATGTGTTGGGCTGCAATGTCTGCTTCAGTCCACTCCTTCACCAGGAACTACTGCCTTGATATCTTGCACTATATCAGCATTGGAAAAGAAGTGCTATGTCATCTCGCTGTAGCGAATTTCACAGTGCTGCATGGCGTTGAGAAAACACAAGACTGCCTTCAGTAATAAAACCTGTCTACCTGTAGAAGTACTGAGGAGTTTGACTCCTGCTTCCTGAGTCTCTGACTCTGAAAGGCTACTTTGAGGAATGGGAAATGTGGTCTGTTCATCATCCACAAGGCTTGGAGGTTCTTGGGTCTAATTAGGAATGCCTGTTGCTACAGACTATCTTTTTCCAAGCCTGGAAAGTAAGGAGAATTCAAGCAACGTGACTGTAAAAACAGACAGACAAGTACTAACTGGACCTTTGGCCAGGGGTGGCTGGTGTTAATGGGTGAAATGGGCGTTGCCCTGCCACCCTTGGGGGAGAGGCAAGAAAAGAATTACAAAACGGCAGCTGAAACGAATTTACTTGGTTACTTGCTGCTCTCATGAGTCATATTTATTATAGGGCAGCTCAGCTGTGAGCAACTTTGCAGAGGTACGGTCCTGCTGCGCATGCCTGCTGGGCGAGGTATTCTTCGACCAGCAGGCACAATCTACAGCAGTGACATCATGGCAGAGGGCGTGCCGACTTTGAATGCCGTGAATAAGGGTTCTTTTTGGGCGCTTACACAATGGCCCTGGGAGGAGTTCACAGAACTCCATTCTTTTCAATGGCAGGGGGAGTGTCAAGCTGATAGGAAGAACGAGGGAGTGGGTGGCACTGGCAACAATTAAACACTCATCATCACAAGAGGGGGCGGGCTTAGGAGGGGTGAAGCAAGCTGCAATCTTCATTCCTCCCCTGCCGTCTCATTACGCAAGAGGGAGTGGGAGAGACGATGAGTCATAGCTTTCCTGCTCCGTCGTCCGTCCTGACCTGGAAGGCAGCAGTGCCAGTAGCATTGGCATTCAAAGTAAGTTCCACTTCCTAAAATCCTAAATGGGGAAAATTAAAATATGGTGCAACAGTACTGTGCTTGTTCTCCGCTGCCAAAGGAAATCCGATCACTCGGAATGTAAAATCAGTGGAGAATCAAACTGGATTTAAAGCGTCTTTGTTGTTTGTAAATTAAATCAAAGAAAATGTTTTTGCATTTTACTAGTGTGAATCAAACTAGTAAAATGCAAAAACATACTCTTTGATTTGAGTTGCAAACAGCCAAGACGCTTCATGTTTGAATAGGAAGTTGTGCGGGCGCTTGTATTAAAAAATAAGCTGTGACTTGCTCAGTCAGCGGCTGCGCACTTGAAGCCAATGAGGGAAAGAATCGATTGCTGATGCTCGAGATGTAACTGGCCTGTAATGGAGGGAAGTGTACAGTGTTGCTAGTGCTACCAGTGGGGTGTGTGTTTAGCAGAACTATTTCCGGCTCCTCTTGCTGCTGTCACCGGTTATTCATGTTCATGTAGCGCCAAGAATGCACACCTTATGGTTATCTAGCTGGTAGCAGCCATCACCGTGTGCTGCCTTTTACTGGTGGTGGCGGGGCTCACCATTACCAGGCAAACGTTTCCAATGCCGATGGAGCGGAGCTACAAACCGCTGGCCGCCGCGGCCGAGCCCAGCTTGCCTCAAGTCAGTCAGTCAGTGATAGCATCCAATAGCTGCAGACTGACTCCCAAGTAGCGAGGCATGGGCAGGCCTGGTGCGAGCGAGCCTGCAGTCTGCCAGGAGCAGAGGACACTGTTCCTCCATTGCGCCCCCTTCCCCACGCTTGTCTCCACTCTCTGCCTCCCCTATGCCCTCAGAAATCTGCGTCAGGCTCAGGCCCTAGGGGACACGGGGTCACACATGTTCCAGGACTGACATGTTCTCTCCAACCGGGTTGTGTATCTTATCTGATAGAGACATCTAGCCGCAGATTCCTTAACTTAGAATATCCCCAGGCGTCAGACTGGATCCGGAAACTTTTGCGCAGCAGCACCTCTGCGCGCCGGGGGGCAGCGCTGCCTGGCTCCACCCTGACGTCGTCCCGGACATGACGTCAGTGGAGCCATATAGGACTCTCCCGGCGCGCTGACGTCAGTTTCCTTCTTTTCCGCATCCCAACGCGGATCCGGGATTCAGCTGTTCCTCTGGCCTGTTCTCTTCAGGCCTTTTCGACGCCTTCTGAGTCGGGGAACGGTGTGCGATGCCTTCGGGCTTTAAGGTGTGTGAGACTTGTTTGCGACAGATGTCGGCGTTGGACCCGCACACCATTTGCATGTGGTGTCTTGGGTCGCACCACGACTCCGTGGAGTGTGCCGCCTGCCGGCAGATGCGTCCGAAGTCCCTCCGGGAGCTTCGAATGAAGCTCCTGGCCGCCCGGATATCCCGAACTGTGTCTCCCCGCCGCTCTCGGGCTGGCTCTTCTGTCCGCGTCCGCTCCCGGAGTCGTTCCGGCAACCGTCGTTCACCTAAAGGTAAGTCCAAGCACAAGTCACGGAGGTCAAAGATCTCGCTACCACTTGACGGTGGGGGTCATGGTTCCCGTTCCACCACGGAGCCGTACCCCCCAGAGTCAGCCTCCATTTACCCGCCCTTTCCGGGTGATGGTGCGACTGGACCCCAGATGGAAGCCTACTACAAGGCTCTGCACTCCATCTTTGGGTCCCCTCCTCTCCCTGGCGCGCCTTCGGGTCCCACAGAGGAGGTAGGCGTTCAGGTCGGATCTTCGCCGGCGGGTTCGCCCTCGGCGCCGGCCGAGCGCCTCGACTCCGGCTCCGGAGTCGTGCCGACGTCCGGACACAACCCAGATGGGTGTCCCAGCCCCACGTCGTGCCATTCTGCCCTGTCTCCTCATAGCCCCTGGCGGCTCCCTGCGTCGACACCGGCGGCGCCGGCGGCACCATGCCTATCAACTCCTGGTCGTCAGAGCCCTTCTCCGCACCTAGCTGTGGTGGGGACGTCGACGCCGGCTCGTGTTCCAGCCGGGTCGCCTCTCGTGGAGGTCGACGTCGGTTCGACGCCGTCTCGGCGTCGTTCGACGCCGGAGCAGCCGCCGGTTCCAGTTGATTCTCCACTTCAGGTGGACACAGATCCAGTATGCCCGGGGTTATCTCCACGCCGTTTGGCTCCGATGCCCTGGGGTCATTGGCCCCTTGCACCTTCTGCTGCGGGACGTGTCAGCTTGCAACCGTCCCCTACAGATGGCCTATTGTTGCCCTCCAGGACGCCCACTGAAGCTGGTGCTTTGTTTTTAAGGGGCATTCGCAGGGCTGCAGCTGTTTTACATTTGCACCCTCCGTCTGTCTCCTTGTCTTCCGATCCATTATTGGATCTCCTCCACCAGGGTGAGGTGGATATTGAGCCCTTGCTGCCTTTTGGCGGCTTGTTGTTCAACGCGCTTCTAGGGACGTGGGCACGGCCTTCTTCAGGAGATCCTATCGACCGTGCCATTGCGCATCGGCATCGTCCGGCCCCTGGGGGCCCAGCCTGTTTGTCCCTTCAGCCTAGGGCTCAAGGACTAGTAGTCCAGGTGGCTTTTGCCACGCAACCTTCCTCTCCGCCTCTATTGCTGCCTCCCACTAGGGAGTCTCGTTGGTTGGAAACATGTGGACGAGACATTTTTGCGTCCGCTAGTTCAGCCTTACGTGCTCTAAACACGGCTTGCGTTTTTTCCCGGGCTTCTTGTGCCCTTTGGAACTCTGTGGAGTGTCTTTTACCTTCTCTCCCTGAGAGTACTCGTGCTGACATGGCTCGTTTCCTTCATGAAGGCTGGGACATGGCACGCTTTACCATTCGGTCTGCCATTGACTCCACCGATTCGGTGGGTCGGGCAATGGCCAGGTCCGTTGCTCTGCGTCGCCATGCTTGGCTGCGCGACGGGGGTTTCCCCGAAAATGTTCGTAACAGTCTCCGGGATTTGCCATTTGATGGTGTGTCCCTGTTTGATGAACATGCGGACTCTGCGGTTCACCGCCTTCTTTCTACCCTTCCATAGTTTTTATTCTGTTCTTGTCCGGTTGCGGACTTTGTCCTCACCCTCTGCTATGTTGTCTCTGCTTCATGTCGGCCATGGGTTCATGCTGTAATACCTGAACGGCCAGGGCGGCTTCTCGCCGCGATTTCTTTTCTTTCATGCAGAGGGTCAGCTGCTTATATTTCTGTTCATAAAAACCTCTTGTCTATGAGCTCACGCTCAAGAGGTGCCCCTTGTTGGGGTTGATACTTACCCTATGTGGGGTTTTCGTTGGCTATTGTATATCTGCCTCCTTCCCAAAGCAGTCTTGCTAGTGAGGGGAAGGTTGGCTCTAGAAAACGCGACACACATCCAGGCCTCAGGCCAACAGTCATCGCCTCTTTATTTTCCAGACTGCCAGTTAGAAATTTCATCTCAATTAGATGATCTCAAGCACTGCACAGAGGCCGGCCCCAAAGAGAATAAGAAGCAAAAGAAAGAGAAGCAAGAGGATGACCAGGAAGTCCTCTACTATCTGGGCACCCAGGAATGGGTGGACATGGTGGCCTCCTACTCGCAGGATTCCCTAAAAAAGTCCTTGCGCAGGTCATCCTCAGCCAATCCCGGCAGCGACAGCAGAGACAGTAAAGTCGACACGGGAATGGTTTCTAACAACGAAGTCCCCCTGAGGAATACAGTCCCACGGCAAAGGGAAAGCGTGTTCATCTCCTTGCTAAGCACCATGCAACGATCTGTGGAAGCACTCCTGCACCAATCAGAAAAGATGGACATTCAACTGTCACTTTTAAATACATTAGCTCTATATGTGGGTAGCATAAATGAAAAACTGGGAGATCTTAACAATCTAATAACCCGAGCTCAACGAGATGCCAGCCTGACCTGCGGCTGTGGGCCTATCGTCGAAAAGCTATCCTCCCTCCCAGCGGTACTGACCGACCTTTTTGAGGACCTGAAAAAAGACATGAGATCTCGCAACAACGAAATGATTAGGGATCCTGAAGTCTTCAAAATACAAAACTCTACAAGAGAAGAAGTCAAAAAACCAAACATAGAGGATACTAGAAGTTTACCGGAATCGGTCTCTGCTGTAGGCCAAACACAAAATCAAGTTGGCGAAATCGGCTCTAACGTCTTCAAAATACAAAACTCTACAAGAGAAGAAGTAAAAAAAAAACAAATCTAGAGGATACAAGAAGTGTACCGGAATCGGTCTCCGCTGTAGGCCAAACACAAAATCAAGTTGGCGAAATCGGCTCTAACGCCAAACAAAGGAGAAAACTCAGGAGGAAAGGCCGCAGCAAAAGAACTGACGCAAACAGCTAACTTTATATCCCCTATTCTGCCCAAGGAAAAAAAAACTGTTTGAAATCTGTCCAAACTTAAACTCACACATACTGAGCAGTGGACCAAGCCCAAGCCAAGGGACCAGCTGCGACAAACAAGGACTCGTAGAGACCACACCACAACGTAAAGCTAACTCTGAAGTAATTAGCCTAATCATAGACACCTCTCATTATGAGGGTTTAACTCCGCAGACTGGAGCACCAGATACATCGCTATTACCTTCACACACTTCCATCAGCTGCCCATCAAATGTCCATTCTCACACCACACGACAAGCCTATACAAGACCTTCAGAAGCATTGAGAGAAAGCGCAATAACTGAAAACAGGGGCAGCGAGATCACAACGATCGCACAAGTAATTCAGACAAGCGGAAAAATGGACACCACGGGCAACTATGCGCTAGTAACCACCTGTCAAAACTGCACAATGAAGCAAGCTCCAAAAACGGAAAAACCAGGCACTTTAAGCAACCCACAGCTAGCGGATTCCGGGCCTTACTGCCGGGTGCCTCTTTTGGAACCGACAACTGAAACAAACTCTGGCGTGGAAAGGAGAAAGCGCCACCCCTTCGAAGGGCCGCTATGGGGACCAGAGGGCCCAAGGGAAAATGTCCTTAGCTCTCCAACGGAATATTGCAGCATGCTTCTGAAGCCAAAATTCAAATCTAAAGGTTCTTGGGATTCCCTGAATAGAAGCAACATTTTGCAACTAATATCAACTATACCAACTCTAAGAGAAATAAGATCAATAGATCTGCTCTCAATAGAATTTATTAAGCAAGATCAGCCCTTTGAGCGGGAGACTACCAAGGCTACATGGGGCTCACCGGACTTGGCAAACAAAGTCCTTGACGAAAAAGCCACCTTTGAGGCATGGGGTATAACCATATCTGGTTACCAGAGCATAGGATACCCATCTCCGCTCCTTACCAACAAAGGGCATAATAGTGGCCCCAAAACGAAAACAATCTCAATACTCAAGGGGGCCCGGGCCACATCTCCTATGAGGAATCCTGTAAGAAATCATCGCTATAGTCACGGCCAGCAGCCCCCTCGACAATCACCCACGCATCAAGTACCAGAGCAAATTACCAGAACAGTCTATTGGACCAGGGGCCCCCAATGACAAATCAAGCAAGATCAAGGGTCAACTAGAAAGAGCAACGAAACCATCAGTCTTTGCTCATGGAACGTAAATGGGTTAAAAGGTAAAACTGCGGATCCCGACTTCTTTCAATACTTCAGAACCCACGATATAATTTTACTTCAGGAAACATGGACAATTGAACCGTTTCAAATGCAGGGCTACATCTGCTTTCACACGCCAGCAATTAGAACTTCACAATATGGCCAACTGTCAGGTGGCTTGGCCACTTATGTATCAATTACTATCTCTAACGCAATCAAACGACTCCTGGTTCCCCTGTCAAATGTCAGTGCGATTGTGATGAATCTCAATTCCAAAGGGAAAAGAAAGGAGGTACTAATTTTCAACATATACCTTAATCCGAGAAAGAAATCTAAAGAAGCAAAGCTCCTGGTCGACTGTTTATTGACACACATTACAAAATTTGAAACCTCGAATATGGTGCTTTCAGGGGATTTTAACCACCACCTCTTAGGCTCCTCAGGGGATGGAGAGACCCTGGCCCAGTCCGTGGCATGGTGCATCCCGGAACAAAACCACAAACCTCAACGTAGAGTGAGCACTACAGCAAAACGGCTTCTGGATGACTTGGAGCACATCAACTTCAGGGCCCTCAATGGCAGATTTTCTGATGACTCGCCAGCTGCTGCCTCCTTTTATTCCAAAAAGACAGCCTCAACTCTGGACTATACCTGGTTTTCCCTCTCATTATTTCACAGTGTGGCTACCTTCCGGCTTGGAGACAAGGTGGATAGCGACCGCCGGCCCCAGGAAATCATCCTCTGGGTGGCTCCACAAACTTTTGAGCCACTACTAGGGGGCCCTCTCTCCAACTATACAATCAATCTCAGAAGAATCAAATACTCCCTAGTAAATACGGGGGAGGTACTCCACGTTGCAAAAGACCTGTTACAGAACCCAAAAGAGCACATACAATGCCCAATTGAAAACTGGGAACAACTTACAGTCTGTTTATCAAGTACCTTCTCAACAGTAGCCAAATTCCGGCTGCCGAATGATCCTGTGGAAACCAGTAGGCTCCCCGGAGCGCAAAACAAGCAACTAAAGATAGTAAAAAAAGATTTAAACAAAACGCTGAGACTCCTGAGGCTTAATCCGGAAGATCTTGTTCTCAAAGTATCCCTGCAACAACACAGGAAAAGCCTCAAGAAGCTGAAATGGGAATTAAGAAGATCCAGGGAAGAGGAACTATGGGCAAAATTATTTCATGACTCCAAAACTCATAACAGCGCTCGTTTCTGGTGTACAGCAAATAAAATAATGCGCCCGTCGTATGGTGGTCAAACCTCATATATCACAGAAGAGGTATGGTCAGAGTTTTTAACATCTCACTTCAACCATCGGGACGAGCCGAAATGGTGCAAGGAAACAGGGGCCGCAATGGGGAAAGAAGTCATCGAATTTAAGGATGAAATCAAACCAGACACACTATGTATGGGTGTGGGAGAACAAACCAACATCGTTACAATTAAACGTCAGATTGCCAAAGGTAGGAGAGAAGGAGCCCCAGGGCCCAACGGGATCCCCCCGCTCTTTTCAAGCAGGACATCGACTTTTGGGCAGGTGCCTTGGTCCCATTATTTCAGGAAGTCAGACAATTGGGACAACTACCGGCCTCTTGGAAAGGTTCCATTATTGCCCCTATCTATAAAGGCGGTGAGAAATCTGCTCCTACAAACTACCGTCTAGTCGCTTTAATGGATAACAAAGCTAAATACTACCCGGGCACCGTACTTGAGGATCTTCAGCTATGGGCAGCGGAACAAGGAATTATACCACTCAACCAAACCGGCTTCGCTAAAAACACAGGAACTTTAACCAATATCTTAACATTGTCAATTCTCATGGACAAGGCAATAGCAACAAAACAGTCACGTCATCTGTGTTTCGTAGACTTTAAGACTGCCTTTGATAACATTGTGAGAGCCAAACTTTGGGAAAAGCTGGCAAACTGGAAGATCCCTCAGGCACTGCTAGGCGCACTAATATCCCTTCACACAGACACCTGGGTGCAGGTCAAACTGGGTGACGGCACATGCCTGTCAAGGCGAATTCCAACAACCAAATGGCTGAAACAGGGCTACGTGCTCACGCCAACTCTGTTTAACCTTTTTATGGCCGACCTGACGCAGACCTTAGACCAATGCAATGCACATGCTCCAAGGTTAGGAGGCAAGGCTCTAAACAGCATCCTGTACGCTGATGATGTAGTGCTAATTAGTCACACGCATGTGGGTATGCAACATCTTTTAAACGCTCCTCAAAAATATTCCGATGCCAATTTTCTGGAAGTAAATATGGAAAAAACGAAATCAATGTCCATCAAAAGACGAGGTGAAAAACCCCACCACTGGCACCTAGGGAACAACCAATTACAGAATACAACAAATTACAAATATCTAGGGGTAATATTTGACAATAGAGGCCAGTTTACAAGTCAGCTAGAGTCAATTAAAAGGAAAGGAGTGGCCCTTGCGACTATGCTGAGGCAAATAAAAACCCAGCTCACGGGCCCAAGGCTCTCCCCACTTATTGAGATTGCGCAAGCCAAAATCCTGCCCACCATCACATACGGCAGTGAAGCGCTAAAAGGAAGAGACGCCCACACTCTGGACAGCACTTTAATCACGGCCTACAGAATCATGTTTAACATCCCCGCATACGCATCCGCCGCCCAGATTCGGCTAGAATTTGGCCTCATCAAACAACAGTTAGCAAGGCAGGGGGCGTACATAATTTGCTGGCACAAGATCAAGAATGCCACTGCAAACAGTCTAAGCCATCTACTGTGGCAGGAGCTACAACAGAGAACAGCGGCTCCGGCAAGCAAACATCTATATCAGTGTCTTAAGAACACTGGTCTCAGCCAGGTATGGGAAATTTCAACCACTCATGCCATCTTGAAGTAAATTGTGGGGAAGACAATAAGGAGCATGTCACTTGTAGAAGATAAAGTAACCTTCGCACAGAGAAAACACGCTTGGATGACAATAAATGGCTATGTATCATTGAGACCTCAACCATACTTCAGCGCAGGGTACTCCAGGACCATCAAGGAGAAATTCCTGAAACATCGATTAGGGAAATTGCCAGCTGCTCAGCACCTACCACCATGGCTGCGGGGTCAAAAGCCTCCAGATTGCTGCTTGGGCAGTAACGGAGTCGAGGACATGGCTCACCTGATATGCACCTGCCCTAGCCTAAGAAGAGAAAGATCGTGCCTGCTCAAGCTTCACTTCAATCGGCGAGGGATCCGAACACGGAGGCAAGCCGTGATAGCCTGCTTTAATTCAGATGACCCACAGTTGAACTGCAAGCTAGTAAAATCCTTAGCACGGATAGACGAGAAGCTGGGAAATGGTGATAATACCACAGGCAAATGTTAGAACTCCATTTCTCAGCAGGAAGAGCGCTTACAATTAATGTACTGATAGGAACCTCCACGAAAGCAGGTTGAAGAACAATCGCATTAGAGGGTTAAACCCAAGGACTCATGAACATTGTTTTAACTGGGCCTGGCAATTCGTATGACAATTCTTTTAATCATCCATGTTCTTATCTGGTTTTAATGTTTTAGTCATTTACGAGCATCATTGGTACGCTCTTTTTTTTTTCTCGCAAACTTTGTATCAGTTTTAATTAACTATATACAATAAAGTTACTTACTTACAATGGAATCAGATGTTGTCCGTTGATAATAAGCAGAGTTCCTACTATAATCATTTGCTGTGTATATGAACTCTGTGTTATACGTTGTATTAGTACTCCACTCAGTGGTGTCCAGCTTTGAACAATGAAAGACTGTCTGGTCGGTGAAATAGCAATATGTGACATGCAAGTTAGACACCAATCTCATTTATGTACTCTGAACTCACTGGTGTATTATTGCTGCAATCCTGTTCCCTGAAATGTAATATAATATGCATTTGCACCTTTGCAGCTCTTAAAGGGATGAGGCAGATAAACACAATGTTTTATAATGTGACATTTGACATGAGCAAGGAGACTTCTCATCTCACCACACTCCTTGTTTTGGTGTACTTTTTTTTCTTTAAATTTTTTTATTAAGTTTTCATGTATTTAAACAGGCTTCATTGGTAATCATATGTATGCTTACATTTCTGGAAAGAATCATAAATCAAACATTACCGTGCAGACATTACAGTCTAAATAATTTGCTTACGTGGATCGTGTGAAGTGTCGAGTATAACAGGGTATTGGTAATGAGAAGTGAAACACTGGGGTAAAGCCTCACTAATTCAACTTGGTGGGGTAACAACATTCGCCTACTTCAGTGTACCGCCGCCCTTCCTTAGTACGTACTGCCCCCGCATCTGTATGTTATCTGCATGCTAGGGTTGTGTATTGACAGTCCTTGCTGTTCGAATGACCATGATGTGAGTTGGATATTTACGTGAGGTGCACAGCATTTGGGGCTTTGCAGGATCCCTGGATTAAAATCACATAATAGTGTTGGCTTTACTCTGTGCTGTTTGTTTGCTCTTGCGCCTCGTTTGCCTCTTGGGGGGGCCCCCTGTATTTCCAAATTCTCCAGCCTGGAGCTGCGGAGATCCGATAGTATCGCATCCCATGTTGCTGTCAACGGCAATTTACATATCCCTATGGCATCTTCACGGCAGAGCGCTACACTCTCCGCCTGAGCCCCACATACTAGGAAGTGAAACCAGGCTTTCGTGGCAGGGGGTTCAGGGGACTTCCAACGTCTGGTGATGAGACGCTTGGCTACTATGAGTCCTAGATCTATGAATCGGGTTGTCACGTTATACTTTTTAGGTCTCTGGTATAGGCCCAGAAAGAATGCCTCCCAGGTCCATTCCACCGTGCGACCAGTGCATGTGCTAAGTGCGTTGTGACTGTCTCCCAGTAGGAGGCTAATGCAGTGCAGGCCCGTAGCATATGCAAGAGGTCTCCTCCTACTAGCCTGCACCTAGGGCATTGGGCATTGTCTCGACCAAAGAATTGATTAATCTTAGCTGTTGTCATGTAAGCCCTTTGAGTTATGAAATAATGTATGAGGCAGAACCTAGCGTTCCTAGGAATAAGTGTGGGTCCTTCTAAGATGGCTACCCATTCGAGCTCAGTGCTTTGTCGCTGCAGGTCTGTATCCGAATGGCGTCTAAGTGATGTCAGCGGAGGTCCCGCTTGTGTCCGCACGCAGTGATTCTGCTAGCCATCTAGTAAGGTGTCGCCCTGTTCTCATTACGTGTAGGTACTGAATTGTGAGGTGCATTTTGAGTTCCTGCGTTACATCGCCGCATAGGGTCCGTAGCGCCTGTGTCAATGCGGCGTGCAGTAAGAACTGGCCTTGTGATATGTTGCATTCTTCTGCGAGCATGTTTATCGTGGGTTTGGATATCTGCTTTTTCCCATGAGCAGAGCTCTGCCGCAGTGATTGCCTGATGTTGCCTGGGCGTACCAAGCATGGGCAGGGAAGGTGCGTATGGGATGACAGCTTTCGTGAGGCTTAGGCTATGACAGAAACAGGTGTAAGCCACTTTTGCCAACAGTTGGGTAGGTACTACTCCTTTCCTGCCAGGGTGAAATAATGTTATAATCTGGGGGTGGGTGTAACCTATTGGTTGTGTAGCGGTGTCAGTGAGGTGCAGGCCACTAACCCATCGGGCCACCCACTGCAACTGTGCCGCCAGGTAGTAGTGCTCCATATTGGGCACTGCCAGCCCGCCATGGTTAGTTGACAAGTAGAGTTTGGTCAGTGCTACTCTGCTACGAGTGCCATGCCATATGAACTGTTGCATATCACGTTCGAACATGCAGAAAAGCGCCGGTTTGATATATAGGGGTAAATTTGTGAAGTGATAAAGGAGCTTTAGAAGCACCACCATTTTTAGGAGTGCTATTCGGCCCATAGTGGTCAGTGGAAGGGTGCGCCAGAATGACATCTGTGACCTGACTGCCGTTATAGCACGTGTGAGGTTTCCCTCTAAGAGGTCTGCCGGTTCTCAATAGATTCGGATTCCTAGGTAACGGAATCCTGTCTGCTGGCAGCATACCGGTGTGCCGTTGACCGACAATGCTGGGTCAGGGGTAGATTCAGTAATGGGTACATGCATAATTTCCCCCAGTTTACTTGGAGTCCCGATAAGGAAGCGAACTCTGATAGCCCTTTTTCTATTGCTTCGCACAGCTCCCTAATGTCTCGGAGGTATATTAGAAGGTCATCCGCATACAGGGAGACTGCATGCGTGCCGTCCCCCAAGGGGATACCCCAGTCTTCCTTTGTTCTGCTCAGGGACCTGGCTAGCGGCTCAATGGCCAATGAAAACAACAGTGGGAAAAGCGGGCAGCTCTGTCGTGTACCACGCTCAATTGGAATCAACTTAGCTATGTACAGGCCCGTCTTGACTTTGGCAGTAGGCTGCGTGTATAACAGTTTAACGAGACCTTAGGAAGTTAGTGCCTAGACCATATTTGTTTAGAGCGGCAAACAAGAAATCCCACTCGAGCGTGTCAAATGCTTTCTCCAGATCAAGCACTAAGCAACCTGAGTGTGCCCAGCGCTCCCTCGAGTAGTGAGCTACTCGGAAGAAGCGTCTCAAGTTCAGCGATGTACAGCGGGCAGGCACGAAGCCATTTTGATCTGCGTATACTAGATGTGGCACTATTGGGGCCAGCCTGTTTGCTAATATTTTGGCTAGTATCTTGTAGTCCGCATTCAATAATGCTAGCTGACGGTATGAGCCCACCATCGCCGTGTTTCTGTCTGGCTTAGGCAGCGAGACAAGCAAGGATTCACGGAGTTAGGATTCTAGCGCTTCCGGTGTTACGTGGATAGCTGACCTATACACATTGGCGTAATAGGCGGTGAACTCGCAGTGAATGTCATGCTGGTGAGTTAGCAGCTGCCCCATCGTGGATCGCAACTGTAGAACCGGCTGTTGTGCGTGTTACTGTCTGATCAGTCTCGCTAATAATCTGCCTGTTGGCTGTCGCATGTGTGCGCGCTGAGTGTGCAGCGTAGTTTAAGCACCGCAGTCTTTCCATAACTTCGGCCTGTTTATGCCTCTGGTCGTCCAGAGCTCGCTGAGTGCCAGCATTGCACGCCAGGTCAGTTTCTAGGCTGGTGTGCGTACTCGATGTGTTTTGCCTCTTGATTTAATTGGCAGCGTAGTCCTAGGCATTGCCCTCTGACTACAGCCTTGCATGCATCCCATAGTATTCCTGCATCAGAGACCGAGTCTACATTTGTTTCAAAGTAGGTGTTTATAGCCTCACCTACCGAGGGCCTAAAGGGGGTGTCTTCCAGCGCTATGGGTTGTAGCCTCCACATCTGGGTGGTGCGTTCTATGTTGTCTCCTTGTAGCTGTAGTATGTGAGGGTTGTGGTCCGAATGCGTATGGCCGAGGTAGTACATACTGGTGCAGTCCGCGAAGATTTTTACACTCCCCGTATTTCGGATAGCGCGCGCCAGAAGGTCACCTGGTCCGTGTTCGGGGCATATATGGATCCTAACACAATTTGCCTCTCATTCAGTCGGCCTTTCGACAATACGAAGCGACCATGCGCACCTATTTCTGTCTCCTCGGGTGTGTTTAGTGTTCCTGAACTGACCCATATTAGAGCACCTCTGGCATACAAGGAATACCCTGTGGCGAGCATTCGTCCCTTCCACCTCTGTTGCAATCTATGAATCTCAGGTTGTGCTATGTGCGTTTCCTGTAGTAGCGCTATATGGGCTGCGTGACGATTGAGGTACGCATAGATTTTGTATCGGCGTGCTGGCGTGTGCATGCCTCTGACATTCCAAGTAATTATGTTAATGGGTGGCATATGTCAGTCATGTAGGACAGTAGTGTGTGCAGGAAGCGTAGTACATTGAGGGCGAAACGGCGGTTATGTTTTACTGTGTCAGATGTACACTGCACCTGTGTTGTTTGTGGTTGCATTGGCGCGATGTGCGAGGCGTCAAACAGGGGAGTAAACAGTATGTTATTTAACTGGGGTAGAGCAGAGGGACAACGTGTGTCTGCTCAAACTATGACCCTTGCCATGTGGCAACTACCGGCTGCTTGTGCTGTGTTACTCTTTGAGGGGGATGGGTTGAGCCTATAAAGGGTTGGCATGTGTTTGGGCCCTACGTCTGCACGTAAATGGGCTCACTGTGCATCCTGCATCATGTATTATGGTGCAATTCTGCTGGGGGCGGCTAAGATTCGTGGTTATGGCTGTTGATCAGGGGAGCATGCTGTAATGCGTAGTGCGTACATATGTGGAGGTGGTGTGCAATATATGTATGTGCGCAGTTATTCACATAAACAATTTGAAGTCTGCTAGATATCACATTGTCATCTGCAGTTTGGGGCATCACTGTTGGGAACTTCTGCGAATCTTCGCATATTGGCCATATTGCGGACAAGCTGTCTTCACTGAGGGATCGTTCAGAAGAGGCGTCTGTGTCTCTGCTGGTTTGGTGGCCCCGTATAGTCGCTGCCGTTTGCAGGGCATCTCGTCGCTCTTGCAACACCTGTTCTAGGTTGGGAACGGCACGGAGCTGTGCTGGATTTTTCCTGGTTCGTTTACGGTTTCTTCGCTGGTTTCTGCGGGTGCCTGAATCAATGCTGTTGTTATTGCTTCGCCTGCCTGGTGATGTGTGATGCCCTGCGGCTTCAAGCCAGTCCCATGCCTCCTCTGCTGCATTGAAAAAGTGAGAAGAGCCATCTATGACTACTCTTAGGTGGGCTGGGAAAAGAAGGGACTGTTTAATGTCCAACTCCCGCATTCATTTCTTGACTGCCAGGAATGTGCTTCTTTGTTTCTGCACCCCCAAGGTGTAGTCTGGGAAGAAGAGGACTGATGAATTGTCTACTCTGACCTCCCCCATCTTGCACACTTCACGAAGGACTACATCCCGGTCTTTAAAATGTAGAAGGCGGAATAAGAAGGGTCGGGGTCCAACGCCTGGTGGCGGGTGACCCGAGGTAACCCTGTGGGCTCTTTCCATTGCAAATAAGGTGGAGAGTGTGTCTGCTGCCATCAGGGACTGCAACCACTTCTCTATGTATGTCACCGCGTTGCGGCCTTCCGCTCCCTCAGGTAGGCCCACCACATGGACGTTGTTGCGATGGGAGAGCCCTTCGGCATCGTCCATCCTGCGCTCTAGCGCGTGCATTCGTGTTGTGTGTTCTCGTACTTCAGTGGTCGTGGTCTTGGTGACTGGGAGGATCTCCTCCATTTCCATTTCCACTTCCATTTCGTTGACCCTTCCTGCTAATTTGCGGTGATCCGCATGTAGTAGTGTGAAGTCTGACGTGATCTTATCTATGCGTCCTTCCAGGGACATGCAAGTTTGTGCCAGGGAGACTCAGATCTGCGTCGTTGCCTGGAGTACTGAGTCTATCTTGGATTCCAGCATGGGGGCCCCTGAGGGCTCCTCTGGCTGGTGTTCTTGCCCTGGTTGCTTAGTGGGTGCAGTTGGTTGTGTGGCTGCCATGCCTGTCCCCGCTTGTTATCTGCCCTTCTTTAGGGCCGACGATGTGAGGGCTATGTGTGCCTCAGGTTTCAGGACAGGTTGGGTCACGGAGCTTCTTTGCACTGTGGATTCTTGGGGTGCCTCTTTTTTGAGCACCCGCTGCTTGGAGGAGTAAGCCTTTGCGCGTGCTCTGCAGTCGTGCGCGTCTGTGCGCTGCGTTCAGTACTTCAATCACCCCATTGGGCCACAAGCCAGGCCTTGCTTCGAGCCCGTCGCTCTAGTTCTACTTGCGGTGAATTGAGCGGCTTTGCTTTACAGGTGCCGCATTCGCTGGGTGCGATTGTGTACTAAAAGCTTGGAGGATGTATCGGGCATCTGCCCCCCACGTTCGGGTGCATCTCCTGCAGGTAGGCCTAGGCTCAACACAGCCCCCGGGCCTCTTCGGACGTTTAGTGCAGAAGCGACTTGTGCTGCTGTGACAGGGCCACCTCAGGGCTTTGCACTCCTGCCCATGGCCGCAGTTCGAGTTTCTCACCACCTGAGCTCACGTCCCTGAGGGGAACCCATGTCTTGTGCGTAAGTCACTCACTCGCTACTACTTCAATTCACTTGCCAGGGCCTCAGGCCTAGTCTCCAACTTCAAGCTGGGCTAGGTCACGGAGCTTCCCTGCACTGTATAGGCCCAGGCCATCTCAACTCTCGAGTACCCGCTACCCGGGGGAGCCTACCTATGAGGTAGGATTTACTGTTGTGTGTGATTATGCGCTGCATTCACTGTACCAAACGCCTCCTTGAGCCGCGTCTCAGGCTTCTCTCCTGACCCCGCCACTCAGGTCTTACTTATGGTGGTCCAGGTGGCTCGCGTTACTGGCGTTACGTGCAATGGGCACGACGGTGTATCAGCAGTTCGCTGAGTGCGTCGCATGCCTACCCTAACACACCCAGTTGCCTCTTCTACGTGTGGGCCTAGGCTCGATACAGCCCCCGGACCCTCTCAGGTGTTCAATGTAGAAGTAGCGTGCGCAGCTAGGTCCTGTCCTCCACAGTGTGTTATGCACCGTAACCCAGCAGTATTCTGGGCTTCTCGCCGCCTAGGTTCGCGCCATTGTGAGGGGCTTTGTGTTTTGCAGAGCAGTTTTGCGCTGCATATGTCTCCCATTCATTACTGTTCCTCGCCTCTTGCCTGTGCTTAGCCTCCTGCCGATCCCGCCGTCTGGCACTATCGGGGGCCGTCTGCAGGCGGGCTTGGGCACGGTACAGCCCCCGGGATCCCGCCTGGTGCAGGAGCTGCGCGTGTATTTGGCCACTGGCTGCTGTGGGGTGGAGCGCTCTGCTTTGCAGCTGCTTCTTAAAGTTCCTTGTGACCAGGTCTTAGCGGTGTGTGCCCATGCTCCCCACCCGCATTCGCGCCTCTTACCACTTGTTCAGTTCGATTCAATCACCCGCTACCCTCGCCACCGGCAACTTTCCTGGCACTTTTACAGTCACTTCATCTGCCACACAGTAGCGCCGCTGCCGCCAGGCATCTCCGGGTAAGGGCAGCGCCTGCCGGCCGGCATACACTGCCTCACCAAGATGGCTGCGGTCCACAGTGCGTGTAGTACCGGAGAGGAGCTCCCGCAGGGCCCGGGCTGTTCTCTGCTGTTTGCACTCTCGCCTCTCCGTTGCCTGCTGGTGTCAGCTACATAGGGAGCTGGGTTAGAAGTTGCGATGGCTTCAGTGGCTGGGTTATTCAGGCGGATAATAGGGCCTCGATGTGGAGCCGCCTCAAAGTGCGACCGCCATCTTGGCCAGTTAGCCACGCCCCCCATTGTTTTGGTGTACTTTTATAGTAAATGTGTATGTCTGGGCAATTAATATAAACTTGGTCTGCAGTCCTGATGTCTCCCAGAATTTCCCCATGGGACATTAGTGAAACTACATTTTTACTGTGATTTTAATGAGGGTTTCACTTGGCACATAGAAACTGAATCCCTGGCATTTGTCTGTGCATTCCAAATAATCTACAATACTTTATTCTTGGGTGCCATTTCGGTCTTCCACACATTTGTACTTGTGATATTTTGCAGAAATAAATATTTAATGACATCAAACATTACAAGATTTAAAATAAAATAAACATCATCAGCAGTTCCACAACCAATACATTTACCAAATGTAGTACAGAATTAACCATTGTCTCTTGGTTGTCACCTAAAATATCACATGGCCAAAGGAGTGAACTGGCATATGTGGTAGGTAATGTGTACATGTTAACTTGCTGTGATTTGGCTGATGATGACGATGTCACCTGGAAATTTTATCTCAACCTCACAGAGCACAAGGCCAATAGTCTTCTCAAAATTGACACCTCAAATTAAAGGCTACATGCATGCCCCTCTCAGCATTCCAGATGAATTTCATTAGTCATCTAACAGCCACTGCAATAAATTAGTGTAGCTAACGCTGCCTGATGCAGTTCAAAACCAGAATAAAAAACAACAATCAGTCTGAGCTTGCCCAGGGTACCTTCAATATACCTGACACATATGAGTAGCTGTACCAAGCAAGCACTGGCATCAAACAAGCAAAAGGTATAGCCTGGGTCAAGGAATATAGCAACTGAACTGGACTCCTTTAGTGTTACCAGTCAGCTGCAAAGGGGCAGGGCCTTTTGAGTCCTGTGAGGGATTACCTCACAGAGTCCTGCCCTGTAAGGTAATCCCTGTCTCCCTGATCCTGAATTTGTTTTCCGACCTAATGCCTTGGCACCATCATAGCAACCTCACCTGTTATGTCCCGTATAGAGGCCCTAATGTAGACCCGTTCATACATGCCCTAAAATAGACGTACTCACATTTGCCCCAATATGGTCATATTCGTACTTGCCGTATTATGGTCATAGCTGCATATGCCCTATTACGGTCATAACTGTACATGTCCTATTATAGTCATGATTCCTTACATAGGCATGATCTTTCACCTACATTGGTCCCCGCTAGCACACAACGAGCTCTGAGGGCTGAACGTTATCTAGCCTGTGGTTTTGAATGCAGCAGGGTTTTTCCCAAACACAGGCCCACACTGTACTCCTAAATTATGCATGACTTTCTAGGAATACACCACCTGCATAATATGTATGTACAAAGTTCACCCCTGACGCCTTCCTCATGTCTTCCTCATGTCTAACAACAACAACTGGAATGGCATGGTGAGCAAAAAAACGATGGATTTAGGCCCAGATCTCTGTACTGGGGTGAATATATGACATTGTTCTGCATTCTGTCCATCAACTGTTGTTTTTGCATTTGTCACCCCGAGTGGGACGGGTATGCCCAGACGTGGGTCCCGTGCTCTCCATGCCACTGGAATCAAGCTATCCTGGATGAAGAGGGGTGAAACCCGAAATCGGTCCTAGGATGCTTGTTTCCAGTCCAGGGAGGACCTGGCTTGGCAGTTCGGGCTGGACTGTTCCCATGAGGCACAGGGTCAAGACTGATTTGCATATGGCTGGGTCCAAACTGGAATGGCATGGTGAGCAAAAAACGATGGATTTAGGCCCAGATCTCTGTACTGGGGTGAATGTATGACATTGTTCTGCATTCTGTCCATCAACTGTTGTTTTGCATTTGTCACCCCGAGTGGGACGGGTATGCCCAGACGTGGGTCCCGTGCTCTCCATGCCACTGGAATCAAGCTATCCTGGCTGAAGAGGGGTGAAACCCTGAAACCGGTCCTAGGATGCTTGTTTCCAGTCCAGGGAGGACCTGGCTTGGCAGTTCAGGCTGGACTGTTCCCATGAGGCACAGGGTCAAAACTGATTTGCATATGGCTGGGTCCAAACTGGAATGGCATGGTGAGCAAAAACGATGGATTTAGGCCCAGATCTCTGTACTGGGGTGAATGTATGACATTGTTCTGCATTCTGTCCATCAACTGTTGTTTTTGCATTTGTCACCCCGAGTGGGACGGGTATGCCCAGACGTGGGTCCCGTGCTCTCCATGCCACTGGAATCAAGCTATCCTGGCTGAAGAGGGGTGAAACCCCGAAACCGGTCCTAGGATGCTTGTTTCCAGTCCAGGGAGGTCCTGGCTTGGCAGTTCGGGCTGGACTGTTCCCATGAGGCACAGGGTCAAGACTGATTTGCATATGGCTGGGTCCAAACTGGAATGGCATGGTGAGCAAAAAACGATGGATTTAGGCCCAGATCTCTGTACTGGGGTGAATGTATGACATTGTTCTGCATTCTGTCCATCAACTGTTGTTTTTGCATTTGTCACCCTGAGTGGGACGGGTATGCCCAGACGTGGGTCCCGTGCTCTCCATGCCACTGGAATCAAGCTATCCTGGCTGAAGAGGGGTGAAACCCCGAAACCGGTCCTAGGATGCTTGTTTCCAGTCCAGGGAGGACCTGGCTTGGCAGTTCGGGCTGGACTGTTCCCATGAGGCACAGGGTCAAGACTGATTTGCATATGGCTGGGTCCAAACTAAAATGGCATGGTGAGCAAAAAAACGATGGATTTAGGCCCAGATCTCTGTACTAGGGTGAATGTATGACATTGTTCTGCATTCTGTCCATCAACTGTTGTTTTGCATTTGTCACCCCGAGTGGGACGGGTATGCCCAGACGTGGGTCCCTTGCTCTCCATGCCACTGGAATCAAGCTATCCTGTCTGAAGAGGGGTGAAACCCTGGAAACCGGTCCTAGGATGCTTGTTTCCAGTCCAGGGAGGACCTGGCTTGGCAGTTCGGGCTGGACTGTTCCCATGAGGCACAGGGTCAAGACTGATTTGCATATGGCTGGGTCCAAACCGGAATGGCATGGTGAGCAAAACAACGATGGATTTAGGCCCAGATCTCTGTACTCGGGTGAATGTATGACATTGTTCTGCATTCTGTCCATCAACTGTTGTTTTTGCATTTGTCACCCCGAGTGGGACGGGTATGCCCAGACGTGGGTCCCGTGCTCTCCATACCACTGGAATCAAGCTATCCTGGCTGAAGAGGGGTGAAACCCCGAAACCGGTCCTAGGATGCTTGTTTCCAGTCCAGGGAGGACCTGGCTTGGCAGTTCAGGCTGGACTGTTCCCATGAGGCACAGGGTCAAAACTGATTTGCATATGGCTGGGTCCAAACTGGAATGGCATGGTGAGCAAAAAAACGATGGATTTAGGCCCAGATCTCTGTACTTGGGTGAATGTATGACATTGTTCTGCATTCTGTCCATCAACTGTTGTTTTTGCATTTGTCACCCCGAGTGGGACGGGTATGCCCAGACGTGGGTCCCGTGCTCTCCATGCCACTGGAATCAAGCTATCCTGGCTGAAGAGGGGTGAAACACCGAAACCGGTCCTAGGATGCTTGTTTCCAATCCAGGGAGGACCTGACTTGGCAGTTCGGGCTGGACTGTTCCCATGAGGCAGAGGGTCAAGACTGATTTGCATATGGCTGGGTCCAAACTGGAATGGCATGGTGTAGGAGAGTAGGATCTGCTTCACATGGGTACCCCCACTTTTTGCTGATGCTTCACTGTTTTTCGACTTTAGTCTGGCTGGGGCCCTGCTAATCAGAACCCCAGCCTAGCTGCTTCCTCTCTAAAATGGTTTCCATGTGCCTTAGGCACATCTCTGATTGGAATCTGGAGTGCCCTTATAAGTCCCTAGTATATGGTATACTATGTACCCAGGGCATAGGCACCTCAGAGGCCTACCAGGGGCTGCAGCATGTATTGTGCCACCCCTGGAAGGCCATCCGAAATGACACCACAGGTCTGCTACTGCAGCCTGGGTAAGGTGGTGCATGCACCCCTTACTGTGATATAGGCTACCTATATCACTACATACATACACACATATAAACCTATAAGTCACTCCTATGGCAGGCCTTATCAATCCTGGAGGCAGAGTGCGTGGTTCCTATGTGAGAGGGTGCCCCTGCATGAGCAGGGCCCCTCTGCTGCGTTCGGAGACCCTTCTCTGATGCTGTTTGTAGTGCAGCCTGACCATATACTCTTAAGCGCATTATAACCTCGCGTTAAATGCTAACTTTGGGATGGCTGCACGGAAACATGTCGTGTTTGGTGTCAAACATCTTGGAATACTACCCCCCGCCAGTTCTGGCGGCGGGGGTAGCATTCCACCCTTCTAGAGGGAGAGACATGTACACACCGGCCTGCCCGGTAACTTCTTTCCAAGCCCTGGCATCACAAATTGGATGCCACTGCCACAGACACGAGTCTGGCCTCCTGCTGCTGACCGAAACTCCGGCAGGGGAGGCCTGGACAATAGGTTTCCTGTCCCAGGGAGGTGTAACCACCTCCCCAGACAGGATAGTGTGTATTGGGGCTGGGCGGGAGCACTCTCTGGTGCTTTGAAGTCCTGCACTGGGGGCACATTTGGTGTCCCTGTGCATACCCCAGTTCAAACCGGCTCAGGGGCTTCCAGCCCCTGCTCTGGCGTGAAACTGGACAAAGGGAAAGGGGTGTAACCCCCTCTGCCCTGACCCTCCCATAGGTGGGTCCCCAGAGTATGTCCAACCCCCTAACTTGGTATAAGTATGGGACCCCAGTCCTTAGGACTTTAGATTTACCTGGACGAAACTCTGACACAGAATCCTGGACCTTCGACGCTCTACTTCAAGATTAGAGGACTGAAGAATCTCCCTTGGGGTCTAGGAGTGACTCCCCTGCTTGGTAGGCACCAAAGAAGCAATTGTCCGGTCTGCATCGCTGAAGCTCCAGCTGGACGCCGAAGTCTTTGCATCACCAGAGGTGGATTTCCAGACTTCCCCGAGGCTGTCCTGAGTCCCCAGCAAAGCTGAGGCCCGTAGCTGTCGTGGGTAACGTGGAACCGTGACCCCTGGACACCGATCGCATTTGCAAGTGCATCCTCTTCTGGGTCTCCCACGAAGTTGTGCTTTGGGCTCCGAGTAGCCCCAGCCTCCAGCACCGACTGCACCGAAGATCACTGGCCTCCACTCCACGAGTGTCCTATGAGCCAGCTCCAAGTGCGTCCACTCGAGGCTCCTTCGCGGTCGCTAGTCCGTTGGCTAGTAGGCCCTCCCGAAGGCCAATCTTCTTCTGCTTGGGCTCCCTGGTTGCTCCAGACGTGCCCTGACTTACCCTCGCTGGGTGAGTCCCACAGACCTTGCTGGTCTGCACCATCGTCCTTCTTCCATTTCCACGAGACTTGCCGTTGCCAAGGCTTGTTGGGTCCAATCCGGTCGCCGACACCCCTGCAATCGACAGACGTCGTGGGACAGCTCGAATCCAACTCCTGGTCGTCGTCGACGCCTCCTGGACCTCGTGGCTGAAGAGTCAAGACGACCGTCAACCTACCTGAAGCACTCGACATCGGTGGGCATCTGCTCATCGCCTTCCTGGTCACTGGCTAGTGACCCAGACTCTGTCCCCTCTGCTTTCAGGTTCTTCAGATCTTCGATCCACCTTTGGATCCACCCGAACACTTTCGACTTGGCCGCCAGCAGCACTTTGCAGCAGATCGCCATTGAAAACGACGACGAAACCCGACCCCGAAAGACACCTATGCACCCGGCTCCCCTGGGTGAGGTAACTCGAGTACTCCGGTGCTCCCGTGGGCATTGACACTAGAACAGCCTAGTTCTAAAAGGGTTTGCTCCAAGTCCTCCTCTAAGTGTCCCTTTTCTTTAAACTTCCAACCTCGACTTTCCCCATAGAAGTCAACGGCGATTCGCGGCTGTGTTCTCACACTGCACGCGTCCCCCGTGGGTCCCCTGTGTCACTACCTTGGGTGGTTCCTTGTGGTCCAAGCACTTCTACAGGCTCCAGGCCTTGTGTCTAGCTCAGTCGTGGTTCTTATACCACTTTATTGGTATATGGTTTGGTACGCCCCTAGGGCTCAAACGTGTATTTGTGCTATTACTGTAGATAACTAACTTATAACTTATGTACTTCGAACTCTAGCCTCATAAAGAGACTAGAGGGGTGTGTTTAGCAATAAATACATATATTTTGAATATATACCTGGTGTGGTCCTCTTTCATTTGGTCACTCAAGAGATTATAGACTGGTAAAACAAGCTGCTTTACATTCCTTCAAGACTTAGCCTGAAGGCTGCTCTCCATAGCTACCACTAGGATAGCTTTCAATAAAGGTTGTCTTTAACCTATCTCCAATAAGGGGTTGTTTGGACTGGTGCAAGGTGCCCACTATAATTAGTGGACAGCATATGCCAGGCCAACTTCTCACATTGGTGTGCAGCGTGTGGGATTCCAGCTTGCTATTGTTTTACCAGATAATCTCAATTGAATTGATCAACTGAAAACCACTAAGGGTACCTAAGGTACATATAAATCAAGCTTAGTATACAGTAAGTTCTACTGAACTTAGAGTTGTGTGTTAAGGGATAGCACACCCTTTCTACAACTCAAGAGAGTTTAGTAGGCCACACTAGAGTAGGTAGTGCATACACCACACCTCACTAGTAATGTCTTCAAAGCCAGGACCCAGTGAGTCCTTGCCAGACGCGAGTGGGCTTCTTCCCTCCAAGTATCATAAACTCCCATTCTTGGAATTGAGAGCATTATGCAATACTAGGAAGCTGAAGGCAGGCAAAAGTGCCAGCACCCAACACCTCAGGGAGGTGCTACTAGCTGATGATCTCAGCAGGCCCCTAGGGTCTGAAGGGGTAGGCAGAGAGGGTGGGGCAGAAGATGAGGAAGGGGTCAGGGGTGAAGAAACCCAGGCCCCCCTCTGAAACTGGCCAGGAAGGTGAAAATGACCTTGACCTGGAGAACCCAATTCCTCCTGTGGAGGAGGAGGAGGATCAGAATGACCTCCCCTTTGTCCCCCCAGGAAGAATTGTGAGTGTGCCCAGAAGGTCTAGCTCTCCTTCTCAGGAGTCTAATCACTCTGACACCTCAATAGGGACCTCCGTCTCTTCTCATAGGAGAGAATCCTCTCATGACAGGAGAAAGAGACTGATTGAGTATGAGCAAGCCCAGCTTGAACTCAGAAAACAGCAGTTGGCTATAGACAGGGAGTCCCTAGATCTCTACAAAGAGAGAAAAAGATGGGACTAGAGTCCCATGGTGGCAGCAATTTCCCCAGAGATAGGGAAAGGTCTTATGACCATAGAAACCTGAGCAAGATTGTCCCTCCCTACCAGAGTGGGGATGACATCCACAAATGGATAACTGCACTGGAGAGGGCCTGTAAAGTACAGAGGGTCCCTCAGGAGCAGTGGGCAGCAATCTTGTGGCTCTCCTTTACAGACAAAGGTAGAGATAAGCTCCTCACTGTTAAAGAGGAGGATGCTGATAAATACACAGTCTTAAAGAGTGCTCTGATTGATGGGTTTGGCCTAACCACTGAACAATACAGGTTAAAGTTCAGAGATACCCAAAAGGCACAGACTCAAGGCTGGGTGGACTTTGTTGATCTGCCAAGGCTCTGGAAGGTTGGTTATTGGGCAGTAAGGTATGTGACTTCACAGGATTGTACAATCTTATCATGAGGGAGCAGATCCTTAATAATTGTCAAAATCAGCTGTTGCATCAGCACCTGGTGGTCTCTGATCTGACCTCTCCCCAAGAATTGGGAAAGAAGGCAGACAAATGGGTCAGAACCAGGGTGAGGCAGAAGGTACATAACCAAGGTGGTGGCCCTAAGAAGCAAGATTCTAAAAACTCTGATAAGGGTGGGGAGAAGGGTAAAGACCAGAAGTCTTCATAAGGCCCCCAAAAATCTTCTTCAGGTGGGGATTCACAGTCTAACAAGGGAAGAGGCCAAAAGAAACCATGGTGCAAGGTCTGTAAGCAAAAGACCCACTGGACCAGTGATTGCACCAAGTCCAAAGACTCTACTCCAGCCCCCACCAATGCCCCTAAGGCACCTGCTCCCCCTAGTGCAGTTACAATTGGTGGTGGGACTACACAAGCCAAGGGTTTAGTAGGGTTGACCCTGGGTAAGGAGATGAGCTCTGACCTAGTCAGAGAACTCACTCAGGCTGTCCTAGTCTGTGATGGAGGCATGGATGTGACCTCCTCTGTGAGTCCCAGTAATCTGGGCAAGTACAGGCAACAGCCCTTAATCAATGGAAAAGAGGCTTTGGCATTTAGGGACACAGTGGCAAGTGTCACCATGGTGACACAAGACCTTGTGAATCCTGGGCAGATTATACTTGGTGAAATGTACCAAGTGACCAATGCTAGCAATGTCAGAACACACCATACTCTGGCAGTTGTTAACTTCTCCTGGAGCGGGGTAACTGGCCTTAAGAAGGTTGTGGTAAGTGCAGACCTACCCGTTGAATGCTTGCTTGGCAATGATTTAGAAACTTCAGCTTGGGCAGAAGTGGAGCTCAGGACCCATGCAGAAATGCTGGGCATCCCTGCAGATGTGTTTGCTGTGACCAGGTCACAAGCCAAAATGTCTAACACTGAACAGGCCTTGGATTCTGGAATAATGGACCAAGGGCCCTCCAAGAAGAGGAGTAGTAGGGTAAAGGCAGTGCCTTCCCCCTTGGCTCAGAAGGAAGATCAGTCTCTTGAGGGGATGATCTCAGTCCTGAGGAAGGAACTGTCCCAGAGGAGCTTGAACCTGACCAGGTTGAGTTCTTGGGGACAGGGGCCCTTCCAGGGCAGATCTGAGCCAGGAGCAGCAGAGCTGCCCCTCTCTTGAACCCCTCAGACAGCAAGCTGCTGCTGAGGCTGCTGGGAAAGCTAGTGGTCCCCATACAGTGTATTGGCATGATGGACTCTTGTACTCAGAGTGTAGAGACCCCAAGCCTGGTGCCACCAGGAGGTTGGTTATACCTCTGAAGTTCAGGGGCTTCCTATTGACCCTAGCCCATGACATTCCCTTAGCAGGTCACCTGGGCCAGAACAAGACTTGGGACAGAATTGTCCCTCACTTTCACTGGCCCCACATGTCTGAAGACACCAAGGAGTTTTGTCGCTCCTGTGTAACCTGCCAGGCCAGTGGCAAGGCAGGTGGCACTACAAAGGCCCCCTGATACCACTACCTGTGGTGGGGGTTCCCTTTGAAAGGGTGGGGATTGACATTGTTGGTCCCATGGATCCCCAAACAGCATCTGGGCACATTTTTATCCTGGTGGTAGTGGATCATGCCACCAGGTACCCAGAGGCTATTCCCCTTAGGACCACTACAGCACCTGTGGTGGCAAGAGCCCTCCTGGGAATTTTCTCAAGAGTGGGCTTCCCTAAGGAGGTTGTATCAGACAGGGGTGCTAACTTTATGTCTGGATACTTGAAAGCAATGTGGAAGGAGTGTGGAGTGACTTACAAGTTCACCACACCCTATCACCCACAATGCAATGGTTTAGTTGAGAGATTCAACAAAACCTTGAAGGGCATGTTTAAAGGGCTCCCAGAAAAGCTTAGGCGAAGATGGGACATACTCTTGCCCTGCCTTTTATTTGCATACAGGGAGGTGCCTCAAAAGGGGTTGGCTACAGCCCTTTTGAACTTTTGTTTGGTCACCCTGTCAGGGGTCCATTGTGCTTGGTGAAGGAAGGATGGGAGTTACCTCTCAAGCCCCCAAAGCAAGACATAGTGGACTATGTACTTGGTCTCCGCTCCAGGATGGCTGAGAACATGAAAAAGGCAACTAAAAACCTTGAGGCTAGCCAGGAACTTCAAAAAGCCTGGCATGACCAAAGGCTGTACTGACTGTTTACCAGCCAGGACAGAAGGTGTGGGTGTTGGAGCCAGTGGCCCCAGCAGCTCTCCAAGACAAATGGAGTGGACCCCATACCATTGTTGAACAGAAGGGTGAGGTTACCTATTTAGTCGACCTAGGAACACCCAGGAGTCCCCACAGGGTTCTCCATGTCAACCGGTTAAAACCATATGTGGACAGGGCAGACATGGGCTTGCTCATGGCTACTGATGAGGGACAGGAGGAAGAGAGTGACCCACTCCCTGACCTGCTCTCACAGAACCCTGATGATGGGTCAGTGGATGGTGTAGCCTTGGCAGGCAGCCTCACTGCCCAGCAGCAAACTGATTGCAGACAGGTGCTCAATCAGTTCAGGCACATATTCTCACTGACACCCAGTCAGACCACCTGGTGCACTCATGAAGTGGACACTGGGGACAGTCTGCCTATTAAAAATAAGATTTATAGGCAACCTGACCATGTCAGGGACTGTATCAGGACAGAAGTCCAGAAGATGTTGGATTTGGGAGTTATTGAACCCTCAGATAGCCCTTGGGCTAGTCCAGTGGTCCTTGTGCCAAAACCTCACACCAATGGTGGGAAAAGAGAGATGAGGTTTTGTGTGGACTACAGGGGTCTCAATGCAGTCACTAGGACTGATGCCCATCCAATACCTAGGGCAGATGAGCTAATAGACACTTTGGCCTCAGCCAAGTATCTAAGCACATTTGACCTGACAGCTGGCTACTGGCAGATCAGACTAGCTGATGCTGCAAAGCCAAAGACAGCATTCTCAACCCCTAGTGGGCATTATCAATTTGTGGTGATGCCCTTTGGTCTGAAGAATGCACCTGCCACTTTTCAGAGGTTGGTGAATACAGTCCTTACAGGTCTGGAAGCCTATAGTGCAGCATATCTAGATGATATTGCTGTCTTTAGCTCCACCTGGGAGGATCACCTGGTCCACCTCAGAAATGTTTTGCAGGCCCTGCAGAAAGCAGGCCTGACTATCAAGGCCACCAAGTGCCAGATAGGGCAGAGTCAGGTTGTGTACCTGGGCCACCTTGTGGGTGGAGGCCAGGTTCAACCACTGTAGAGCAAGAACCAGACCATCATGGACTGGACTGCTCCAACTACCCAGACTCAGGTGAGAGCCTTTTTAGGCCTGACTGGGTACTATAGGAGATTTGTCAAGGGGTATGGATCAATAGTGACACCCCTGAATGACTTAACTTCCAAGAAAATGGCCAAAAGGTTCAGTGGACAGTTAGCTGTCAAAAGGCATTTGATGACCTAAAGCAGGCCATGTGCACTGCTCCCATTCTACAGAGTCCTGATTACTCCAAGAAGTTCATTGTCCAAACAGATGCATCTGAATTGGGGGTAGGGGCTGTACTGTCACAATTGAATGATGAAGGTCAGGATCAGCCAGTAGCTTTTATTAGCAGAAGGCTGACCCCTAGAGAGAAACGTTGGTCAGCCATTGAGAGGGAGGCCTTTGCTGTGGTCTGGGCTCTGAAGAAGTTGAGGCCATACTTGTTTGGTACTCACTTCCTTGTTCAAACAGACCATAAGCCCCTCTTATGGCTAAAACAAATGAAGGGTGAAAACCCCAAACTGCTTAGGTGGTCCATTTCCCTACAGGGGATGGACTTCACAGTGGAACATAGACCTGGGAGTAACCATGCCAATGCAGATGGACTCTCTAGGTACTTCCACTTAGAACATGAAGACTTAACTGGGCAAGGTTAGTTTAATGTCCCTACATTTGGGGTGGGGGTTGTGTAGGAGAGTAGGATCTGCTTCACATGGGTACCCCCACTTTTTGCTGATGCTTCACTGTTTTTCGACTTTAGTCTGGCTGGGGCCCTGCTAATCAGAACCCCAGCCTAGCTGCTTCCTCTCTAAAATGGTTTCCATGTGCCTTAGGCACATCTCTGATTGGAATCTGGAGTGCCCTTATAAGTCCCTAGTATATGGTATACTATGTACCCAGGGCATAGGTACCTCAGAGGCCTACCAGGGGCTGCAGCATGTATTGTGCCACCCCTGGAAGGCCATCCAAAATGACACCACAGGTCTGCTACTGCAGCCTGGGTAAGGTGGTGCATGCACCCCTTACTGTGATATAGGCTACCTATATCACTACATACATACACACATATAAACCTATAAGTCACTCCTATGGCAGGCCTTATCAATCCTGGAGGCAGAGTGCGTGGTTCCTATGTGAGAGGGTGCCCCTGCATGAGCAGGGCCCCTCTGCAGCGTTCGGAGACCCTTCTCTGATGCTGTTTGTAGTGCAGCCTGACCATATACTCTTAAGCGCATTATAACCTCGCGTTAAATGCTAACTTTGGGATGGCTGCACGGAAACATGTCGTGTTTGGTGTCAAACATCTTGGAATACTACCCCCCGCCAGTTCTGGCGGCGGGGGTAGCATTCCACCCTTCTAGAGGGAGAGACATGTACACACCGGCCTGCCCGGTAACTTCTTTCCAAGCCCTGGCATCACAAAATGGATGCCGCTGCCACAGACACGAGTCTGGCCTCCTGCTGCTGACCGAAACTCCGGCAGGGGAGGCCTGGACAATAGGTTTCCTGTCCCAGGGAGGTGTAACCACCTCCCCAGACAGGATAGTGTGTATTGGGGCTGGGCGGGAGCACTCTCTGGTGCTTTGAAGTCCTGCACTGGGGGCACATTTGGTGTCCCTGTGCATACCCCAGTTCAAACCGGCTCAGGGGCTTCCAGCCCCTGCTCTGGCGCGAAACTGGACAAAGGGAAAGGGGTGTAACCACCCCTCTGCCCTGACCCTCCCATAGGTGGGTCCCCAGAGTATGTCCAACCCCTAACTTGGTATAAGTATGGGACCCCAGTCCTTAGGACTTTAGATTTACCTGGACGAAACTCTGACACAGAATCCTGGACCTTCGACGCTCTACTTCAAGATTAGAGGACTGAAGAATCTCCCTTGGGGTCAAGGAGTGACTCCCCTGCTTGGCAGGCACCAAAGAAGCAATTGTCCGGTCTGCATCGCTGAAGCTCCCGCTGGACGCCGAAGTCTTTGCCTCACCAGAGTTGGATTTCCAGACTTCCCCGAGGCTGCCCTGAGTCCCCAGCAAAGCTGAGGCCCGTAGCTGTCGTGGGTAACGTGGAACCGTGACCCCTGGACACCGATCGCATTTGCAAGTGCATCCTCTTCTGGGTCTCCCACGAAGTTGTGCTTTGGGCTCCGAGTAGCCCCAGCCTCCAGCACCGACTGCACCGAAGATCACTGGCCTCCACTCCACGAGTGTCCTATGAGCCAGCTCCAAGTGCGTCCACTCGAGGCTCCTTCGCGGTCGCTAGTCCGTTGGCTAGTAGGCCCTCCCGAAGGCCAATCTTCTTCTGCTTGGGCTCCCTGGTTGCTCCAGGCGTGCCCTGACTTACCCTCGCTGGGTGACTCCCACAGACCTTGCTGGTCTGCACCATTGTCCTTCTTCTATTTCCACGTGACTTGCCGTTGCCAAGGCTTGTTGGGTCCAATCCAGTCGCCGACACCCCTGCAATCGACAGGCGTCGTGGGACAGCTCGAATCCAACTCCTGGTCGTCGTCGACGCCTCCTGGACCTCGTGGCTGAAGAGTCAAGACGACCGTCAACCTACCTGAAGCACTCGACATCGGTGGGCATCTGCTCATCGCCTTCCTGGTCACTGGCTAGTGACCCAGACTCTGTCCCCTCTGCTTTCAGGTTCTTCAGATCTTCGATCCACCTTTGGATCCACCCGAACACTTTCGACTTGGCCGCCAGCAGCACTTTGCAGCAGATCGCCATTGAAAACGACGACGAAACCCGACCCCGAAAGACACCTATGCACCCGGCTCCCCTGGGTGAGGTAACTCGAGTACTCCGGTGATCCCGTGGGCATTGACACTAGAACAGCCTAGTTCTAAAAGGGTTTGCTCCAAGTCCTCCTCTAAGTGTCCCTTTTCTTTAAACTTCCAACCGCAACTTTCCCCATAGAAGTCAACGGCGATTCGCGGCTGTGTTCTCACACTGCACGCGTCCCCGTGGGTCCCCTGTGTCACTACCTTGGGTGGTTCCTTGTGGTCCAAGCACTTCTACAGGCTCTAGGCCTTGTGTCTAGCTCAGTCGTGGTTCTTATACCACTTTATTGGTATATGGTTTGAGTACGCCCCTAGGGCTCAAACGTGTATTTGTGCTATTACTGTAGATAACTAACTTATAACTTATGTACTTCGAACTCTAGCCTCATAAAGAGACTAGAGGGGTGTGTTTAGCAATAAATACATATATTTTGAATATATACCTGGTGTGGTCCTCTTTCATTTGGTCACTCAAGAGATTATAGACTGGTAAAACAAGCTGCTTTACATTCCTTCAAGACTTAGCCTGAAGGCTGCTCTCCATAGCTACCACTAGGATAGCTTTCAATAAAGGTTGTCTTTAACCTATCTCCAATAAGGGGTTGTTTGGACTGGTGCAAGGTGCCCACTATAATTAGTGGACAGCATATGCCAGGCCAACTTCTCACACATGGTGAGCAAAAAAACGATGGATTTAGGCCCAGATCTCTGTACTGGGGTGAATGTATGACATTGTTCTGCATTCTGTCCATCAACTGTTGTTTTTGCATTTGTCACCCCGAGTGGGACGGGTATGCCCAGACGTGGGTCCCGTGCTCTCCATGCCACTGGAATCAAGCTATCCTGGCTGAAGAGGGTGAAACCCGAAACCGGTCCTAGGATGCTTGTTTCCAGTCCAGGGAGGACCTGGCTTGGCAGTTCGGGCTGGACTGTTCCTATGAGGCACAGGGTCAAGACTGATTTGCATATGGCTGGGTCCAAACTGGAATGGCATGGTGAGCAAAAACGATGGATTTAGGCCCAGATCTCTGTACTGGGGTGAATGTATGACATTGTTCTGCATTCTGTCCATCAACTGTTGTTTTTGCATTTGTCACCCCGAGTGGGACGGGTATGCCCAGACATGGGTCCCGTGCTCTCCATGCCACTGGAATCAAGCTATCCTGGCTGAAGAGGGGTGAAACCCGAAACCGGTCCTAGGATGCTTGTTTCCAGTCCAGGGAGGACCTGGCTTGGCAGTTCGGGCTGGACTGTTCCCATGAGGCACAGGGTCAAGACTGATTTGCATATGGCTGGATCCAAACTGGAATGGCATGGTGAGCAAAAAACGATGGATTTAGGCCCAGATCTCTGTAATGGGGTGAATGTATGACATTGTTCTGCATTCTGTCCATCAACTGTTGTTTTTGCATTTGTCACCCCGAGTGGGACGGGTATGCCCAGACGTGGGTCCCGTGCTCTCCATGCCACTGGAATCAAGCTATCCTGGCTGAAGAGGGTTAAAACCGTGAAACCGGTCCTAGGATGCTTGTTTCCTGTCCAGGGAGGACCTGGCTTGGCAGTTCGGGTTGGACTGTTCCCATGAAGCACAGGGTCAAGACTGATTTGCATATGGCTGGGTCCAAACTAGAATGGCATGGTGAGCAAAAAAACGATGGATTTAGGCCCAGATCTCTGTACTTCGGTGAATGTATGACATTGTTCTGCATTCTGTCCATCAACTGTTGTTTTTGCATTTGTCACCCCGAGTGGGACGGGTATGCCCAGATGTGGGTCCCTTGCTCTCCATGCCACTGGAATCAAGCTATCCTGGCTGAAGAGGGTTAAAACCATGAAACCGGTCCTAGGATGCTTGTTTCCAGTCCAGGGAGGACCTGGCTTGGCAGTTCGGTCTGGACTGTTCCCATGAAGCACAGGGTCAAGACTGATTTGCATATGGCTGGGTCCAAACTGGAATGGCATGGTGAGCAAAAAAACGATGGATGTAGGCCCAGATCTCTGTACTGGGGTGAATGTATGACATTGTTCTGCATTCTGTCCATCAACTGTTGTTTTTGCATAACAACAGACCAATACAAACCATACTGAGGAACGAGACTCTTTAGGGTATAAATACACCACATCTTGCCCCGGTAAGACAGAGGGAACCGAGACTTCCATGCTGACACACTGACCAGAGACGGTGAGGCTCCTGCATGCAGTCGCTCCAGCTGACAGCGGTCTAACACAGCCCTTGCAGGGTGTCCAACTCGAGACCAGGACGGGGTCCCACACTCTCTCTATTCAGGTAATGGGGTTCGACTAAATCCTAGAGGGATTCTTGGCTATACACCTACTCACATGCTAGGTACACTTAGGTACATCTAGTTAGTCATCGTAGGAGTATGCACACTTTGCTAATGCATTTTATATTCATGTATTTATCTATGATTATTGCAATATGGTAGAACTGTACTATACTTTCACTTTTATCGTACTGCTGATAATATATCTCTGCTACTGTCTGCTTTCAGCACATATATTTTACACGAGAATAACAACTGTTCAATAAACCTTTTATTGAAACGCCCAGACTGTTTATTCTGTGTAACTCTCTGAGACAAACCGAATAAGTAAGCACGAGTGACTGAACGAAAAGTAGTACATTGTTTCCATGATTCTGAGGGATCAGGGTTGTCATGATCTAAGGTTGCCAGAAACTAATCTTTCCCCAATAATAGGAGATTCTAGTGGCACTGTGAGCTAGCTAATGCAAAACAGGCTAACATACTCAGTGGGGGTGCACAGAGTTCGTCTGCCACCAAACCCGCAGTTTATGTTATCCAAACGCGCAGGTCCTGCATGGGTACTATAGGAACTACACGACATGGTGCCACCAACGTTGGTTGGGTACTTATTTAACAGTAGAATCTGAGTAGTTCAGTCGTGCTATTCTCAGAGAACCTACTCACAAAACCCCAGAGACGTCTGGAGTGGGTGGGCACAATATCCGCCGCAGCTGAGTAGTACAAAAATACTATTTATTGGATGTTGGTTCTTCAAGCTTGAAAGGACATTTAGTTCCTAAAATTGTGCATAACACCCTATCTTAGTTCCCTTGAACAGACTTCTTCCTTACAAAATCACTGAGTCAGACGAAGACACAGTTATTAATACACAAGTAGAAGGAGAAGACCCTGAGGATGCAATACAGATTGCACCAAAATTCTGAAGGACTGTCACCATAAGACTATTAGAAAATGGCTTACAAGCCAAGGGTGGCATAGTAGTTTTCGTGATTGAGGCACACGAATCAAACAAAACAGAGGTGTTCTATTCATGGGTTACATTCCCAGCAGCAAATGCAATAACAAAGACATTTCACTACTATATAGCAGGAAATGCACCACATGAATATGCCCTGTTTGAGGACATAGAAATTCCACACACTTACCAGGAACATTATTACCCCACGTACGAGGAAGAGTAAGATTAGGCCCGCTCGGAGGAGACGGGGCAACATGGCCTATACTAGCGGCTTACACACCGCATCCTGACATTGGCACAATGCCACAGCCAGACTTACTAGTACAACACATAGATTTAATTAAAATCTACAGAAACCTGACACAATTTGTCATGAGGACTTTAACAATCCAAATGCAAAAACAACAATTGATGGACAGAATGCAGAACAATGTCATACATTCACCCCAGTACAGAGATCTGGGCCTAAATCCATCGTTTTTTTTTGCTCACCATGCCATTCTAGTTTGAACCCAGCCATATGCAAATCAGTCTTGACCCTGTGCCCCATGGGAGCAGTCCAGCCCGAACTGCCAGGCCAGGTCCTCCCTGGACTGGAAACAAGCATCCTAGGACCGGTTTCGGGGTTTCACCCCTCTTCAGCCAGTATAGCTTGATTCCAGTGGCATGGAGAGCACAGGACCCACGTCTGGGCATACCCGTCCCACTCGGGAAGACAAATGCAAAAACAACAATTGATGGACAGAATGCAGAACAATGTCATACATTCACCCCAGTACAGAGATCTGGGCTTAAATCCATCGTTTTTTTGCTCACCATGCCATTCTAGTTTGAACCCAGCCATATGCAAATCAGTCTTGACCCTGTGCCCCATGGGAACAGTCCAGCCCGAACTGCCAGGCCAGGTCCTCCATGGACTGGACACAAGCATCCTAGGACCGGTTTCGGGGTTTCACCCCTCTTCAGCCAGGATAGCTTGATTCCAGTGGCATGGAGAGCACGGGACCCACGTCTGGGCATACCCGTCCCACTCGGGATGACAAATGCAAAAACAACAATTGAATGACAGAATGCAGAACAATGTCATACATTCACCCCAGTACAGAGATCTGGGCCTAAATCCATCGTTTTTTTGCTCACCATGCCATTCTAGTTTGAACCCAGCCATATGCAAATCAGTCTTGACCCTGTGCCCCATGGGAACAGTCCAGCCCGAACTGCCAGGCCAGGTCCTCCCTGGACTGGAAACAAGCATCCTAGGACCGGTTTCGGGGTTTCACCCCTCTTCAGCCAGGATAGCTTGATTCCAGTGGCATGGAGAGCACGGGACCCACGTCTGGGCATACCCGTCCCACTCGACTTTAACAATCCAGCCTGCACCAGGTGCAGTAAATAGTACTCCAGCTCAGGGTACAGGAAATAAAATTACTCCACAAACATTACACGCGGTAATGGGCAAAATGCCAGCAAAACGCGAACAAATACCATTCTGGATAGCTCAGAAAATAACTCAGCTTGCGGCAGTATTCCCGAACACTACCACCTGTGATAAACACAGAATACTAACAATCTGCTTGCCCATGGGGATCACACCACAAATAGAGGACTGCACCTCTTGGGGTACAGTCTTTGCTGCCATTTATACCAGAACTCATGGTATCCCATCATTAGCAGTAGTACCTGACGTATTGAGACAGATACAAAATGAGTACGGAGCAGAGCCTGCCCTTAACTTAGGGATGAAGTTACTAGGTAACTACGAACAGGTATCAGCCATAATACTAGCTAACATTAAGGGGGATGCAGCTTTAGTGGCGATCCGCCAACGCCTAAGGGAGTTCAGTCCAGTAGATCAACAACACAAACTACCCAAAATAATTGAAACTGCGTATGCAGAACTAGGCAGAGACAGCTTAGGTGGGAAAGCATTAAAACCACAACTGGTGGGCAGTCCTGAAAAGGACACTACAAAGCAGACACCTGCTTCTTCTAAAAAGAAGTGGGATAATAAAAAACAACAAAAGTCTAGAGACAGCAGATCTCAATCCCGAGGCAGGTCTCCTCAACAGGAGCCCTCCGAAAAAAGGTACAACCTCAGAAATAGGGATAATATTAGGAAACCTGACAGGTATCAGGATACTGATACACGTTCCTCTCGTTCCTTTCAGGGTTCATCAAAAAAACTCCAGAGGGAAGGACGGTCAGAACTCAGCCAAGAGGAGCGTACAAAGTCCAGAGACACGCAACGCACTGCGGACTACGCACCTAAAAAAGAAGATAAAGAAAAATCAAAACCTCAGTTCAAAAAGAAGAAGGTTGCAGGTCTCAAGATCAGACATGCCCAGAATTCTGAGGACACAGCTTCTGAACGGGGAATGGGCTCTGACGATGCTAGACAGCGCAGCAGAAGTAACAATAGCTCGCCAGAACCTGAAGAAATTTCTGGTGACAGCGGAGTTGAGTGAGTATATCACGGTGGAAACACCTGATACTCGGGTAAGTGTCCCACATAAGTTACATGAGATAACACTTCGGATGGAGGGGGACAAGCCCAAGAAATTTAAAGGACTCTTTTGGAAGAATTTGTCATCTGGTTATGACATTCTATTAGCAGAACAAGACTGGCCGCCAGCATTCGTCATGGAGTGCCCCAGGGGAGAAGAAATAATTTTTCCAGCCTTTTCCGACCTCGTTCCCATTCATTTAAAACATACATATGCGCAGGAGTAGACGGTTGCCCTTGCTCCGGCATTGTACAAAAATCATGCTGGATGGGATGAGGACTCAACCCACCACGTGATCCCGTTAAAAGTTTCACCAAATGCTCAAAGGCAATATCCTATAAAGCAAGAAGGTAAAAAACAGTTCAGGGAGATCTTAGATCAACTTGAAAACCAAGGTGTCATTGAAACATGCACCTCACCGATGAACAATCCTTTGTTCCCCGTATCAAAACCGGACAATACGTATCGTCTAGTTTTAGATTACAGTCATTTAAACACTTGCACAAAGACATTTGCAGTTCAAAATGCACACAGTGCCGCATTAATGAATAACATTGTGCGGAAAAAATACAAAACTACACTTGATATCTCAAATGGATTTTTCTGCCAAAATATAGCGCCTGAAAGCAGGTATCTGACCGCATTTTCAGCGCTAGGGTCTCAACGGCAATTTTGTCGACTCCCCCAAGGGTATACGAATAGCCCGGGGTTGTTTTCAGCAAGGGTAACAGAGTTACTCCAAAATTTGGATGAAGAAGCATTGTACTATGTAGATGATATTTATCTGACGGACGATGACTTACCGAGGCACTTGACCAGGGTGAGCACCATTATTATGGGATTCGCCTCTGAAGGCTACAAATTTAATTTCAAAAAATCAAAAATTGCCCATCTCAGTGTCCTATTTTTAGGATACAAGCTTTCAAGTGAAGGGAAATGCCTGGCAGCTAATTTTTTAGAAAAATGTGCGCTGCTCCAACCTCCAAAATCATAAAAAAATTTACAATCAATTCTGGGATTTCTAAATTTTGGTCGAACATACATTTTGGATTACGCAGAAAGAGTAAAACCTTTCTACGACTTAATAAAACCTGATTTTTCAGTCAGACAATGGACACAGGAACATACAAACATCCTACGTTCACTACAAGAAGACATGATAGCTTCAAAATATTTACAGACATGCGTAAACGTACGCAATTTGGTGATCCGTGTAATAGCGGGTCAATGCGGGTACACTTACTTAACGTTCAATGAAGGAGAGACTGTACCAATCGCATACAAATCACACGTGTACACAAACGCAGAGATGCGTTTCACTTCAACAGAAATAATTCTGACAGCAGTGCAGACCGCTGTAGCAAGAGAAAGAGCTCTGGCCCAGGGAAAGCGCATAACAGTCGTGACCCCAGTATCAGCCTTAGAGGCTGTTACAAAGGCTAGCATTCCAAATGCAAAAGCCTTACATCCCAGATGGATACAATGGGCTAATTCTCTTACTGCAACGGATGTTGAATACAGATTTGATCCAAGTTTAAAAACACAGGCATTCCTGCAATACGAACAAGAATATCCTCTACCAAATGAGATTTTGCCTCTAGATCAGTATGAATGTTATTTACACTGATGGATCTGCTCAACCGGCCATAGGGAGTAAGCAAGCTTACAGCGCAGCGTGTGCAATCGTTAAAGGTCGCATGCGCGATGGAAAGTTCCATCCAAGTTGCACTAAAGCACAATCTCTAGGAGAATGCACGGCTCAGTTGGCAGAATTAAAAGCACTAATACTGGCACTTGTAAATACGGAACACGAATTCCCCACAATAATTGTGTGTGATTCCTTTTACTGTGTACAGTTGTACAATGAATATCTACATCATTGGGAACAAAACGGGTTCAAAGATGCAAAAGGTGGCACAATTAAGCATAAAATGCTATGGGAACAGGTAGTGGAGTTGAGAAACGAACTACCAAGGGCTCACGTGATAAATACACTGAGTCATCAGCGTGATGGCGTTCACGTTGAAGGGAATTCATTGGCTGATGAAGCCGCAAATGGGGCTGTACGCACAGCGTCCGTAGCTGCAATCACTCGTTCAAAAACGAGAATAGACGGCAAGATTATGGTAGCTGTCATTGCTTCACTCAAAGGCAGCACAGCAGTACCTAAAAAAATTTCCACTCAAATACTCCTACAAGTTAGATGCACACAACATTCCATATACTCAGATTCCTGGAGTGGGGGATAGAGTAATACCAAATATGGAACGTAGGTTAGGTTTAATTCTAGCAGCACACGAGGGTTTGGGTTCTGCTCATACAGGCGTTACAGCGACTATTTCTTTATTGAAACAGTTGGTGGCCGGGGTTAACAAAACAAACTAAAGACTACGTCTTGAAATGTGACATCTGCCAGCAGATGAAAGGCTCCACCGTAGCACGCCCAGCGCAGACACCATTGTTAAAATCAGACAAACCTCTCGCTTGTGTATATTTGGACCACTGCGGCCCCTTACAGTCAGATGGGGCCAAGAAATATATCATGGTTGCAGTGGATTCCTGCTCTAGATTCCTATGGGTCTGGCCTCAGCGCTCGGCTGACGCTCGAACTGTTATAAAAGATTTGCGAGTCTTTATCGGCACATACGCAGTTGGCACGTTACATTCTGACTGCGGCCCGGCGTTTAGCTCTCGAGCTTACAAAGAGGCCATGGAAGGAATGGGCGTAGCATTGCGGTACTCCTCTCCGTACCATCATGAGGGAAATTCGGTTGTGGAAATGAAAAACCGGGACTTAAAGCAATCTTTAACAGCTAGGGTATTAGGCAAGGGCGGTAGATGGGTCGATCACTTATATGGGGTCCAACGAGCAATTAACAACCAGCCAAGAAACTCTCTAGGGGGTGTCACTCCTTACGAGGTCCTATTTGAGACAAGCATGTGGGTACCTGATCTTGATTGTGAAGGCGCAGTGGCGGATGAAAAACCATTTGATATCCATGATCGTTTGGCTGTTTTACAGGATCTAAATGAATCCAGGACATAACAAAGTAACGTACTCCAGAAACAGACCGCCACTGAGGAAGTCAAGGCAGTAACGGCAAAACCTGTCTGGATTCCAAAAGTCGGGGATCTGGTCAGAGAAAATATTGCAGACAAGAAAGAATTCGGGCCATCCTACAGAAAACCTGTACCGGTCCTAGCAATCCAAGGCACAAGAACTGTACTTCTGCCGCCTCTTGCCGGAAAAAAGGAGAAAAGATTTGTCTCAATTGACTTGATCAAACCACACTATGTGGCCAATACTAAACAGTAGGCCTCGTGGACTCCACAGTAGCAGACGCCCTCCTCTCGCTACAATCCAAGAAGTTCAAACAGAAAGACTCATCACGTTTGATGAGCCGCCTGTACGGAATGAAGGACTAAGCAACGATGCTATGGAACTCGTTCCACTTCAACAAGAATTTCATCTTCAAGAAGACAATCAACTTAACAACCAAGTTGCAATCAGACCAAATACAGACGTCTACGTCAATGTGCCTCGACAAGAGAACACAGCAATTTCAACAAATCCCGATGCAATTCCAACAATTGATCCAACTGCTTCTGACTATTTCATGAACTTTGATACGTTTTCCCTGGATCCAAGTGAGCCGGAAACGACGCTAGCCAAAAAATCACACAAACAAAGACTCATTGACCTTTTGCACTTTTTTAGAAAGACTTACCTGGTGTCACCCTGGATAGAACTATGGTATATCACTGGGATTTTATTTTTCATTTTCTGGCTTGGTTTAACAATAACTTTTAGTATGCTTATTAACACCTTAACCGCAGCGGCAATTCCGCCGCGGTGCGGGGCGTTCCATTAAGTGGGCGGGGCCGCATCGGCCAACGGACGTGCGCAGCACTACCGAGGTAGTGCTCGCGACGGCCGTTGGCCGACGGGCGCACTTAAAGGGTTAATGGACGATTCCTTCAGCAAAGCTCTACAGCCCAAAGAGTCAATTTGATTTTAAAACCACACCAGTCTTCACATCGTGAACCAAGAGACTTGTCTTCAGTGAACATCACAGCAGTTCCTATACCGGACGGTATAGTATGGGACAAGATTGATTTTGATGTATTCGGTCCGACTGAACTTTTAAAGCTTAAACATGTATTTAAAATTTCTTTAAGTGATATCATTACCTCCAGTACAATTTTCGATGATTGGGACACTGAAACTGTAAATAATATAATGTCTGATTTAGAAAAAACTGCAGCATTTCCGAACAATGTAATGTTAGAAGGTACTTCAGACTATGATACATTGTACTGTTACCAACATTATGGTCATCATTTCTTGCACAAATCGATAACACCTAGAAATGTATTTGAGTACCACCAGTGGGAACACTGCCCAACTCCTCCAAAAGGTAGTTCGCAAAGTTTTGCACAGAAATTCACATACTTTTCAGGGTTTAATACATCTGACCCGAAGTCATTTTATTACAAAGTGGCGACAACATCAGCACAGAAAATTATGTTGACAAACACCAAACAGATTTATTCTGCTTCCTTCATGGTCCAGTTGTCTACACAGGGTTTCGACCTATGGAAGGACACTATAGATTTAAAATCGATCTGGGGTTCTAGGGACTGGCAGGTCCAGGGAACAGAAGCGCTTTTCTTTTTTTTTTTTTTAATTATATTTATTGAGTTTTGATACATAACAATCGTGGTGCACGGTGTAACATCTTAACCAATGCATGTAAAGCATATGGCGATCAGTGGATTACAGAAAAACAAAGTACGTACAGGTCATTTGCAAATAAATGTAACACTATGGTGAAATACCCGTGTATTGAACTAATTCTAGATGCACAGTCCCTCCCATCTGCACAAGTGGGTTGAATTGGGAACGGAGGGTCGACCTATGGAAGGACACTATAGATTTAAAATCGATCTGGGGTTCTAGGGACTGGCAAGTCCAGGGAACAGAAGCGCTTTTTAGAGCATGCCTCATTCCACAGCAGATAATATTTCTAAATGAAACTGTGCAACAGACATCCTGTCTTAGACTAGCCAAGAACAAGGACGTGAACACACCTTGGTTTCCAGCACCATCACAGATGGGTGGGGGGCAGAATTCAACTACACATGGGGTAGGATTAGATGTCATCCTCCAGTACAACAGGTCGGATCCCAATTGGACAGAATGGCTGATTTGGCCCATTGACACGAACACATGTCAACAGAGATTCCTAGGTACACCCGAGGGATTTAGTATCCAAAGGCCAGATCCACGCTATGTACAGAGACAACACCCAGGGGTAGTGACATCCTATAGTGTTGGGAAGTTGTGCCTTGATTGGCTAGAGACCTCAACACTCACAGAAGTGAAACATCACTTGACCTTACTCACACCTGATGTAGACCGTAGGGATTTTTTACTAGGCCCAAGGAAAACACGTCAGAAACGTTTCATATATGCTGGCCTTTATGCCTACTATTATGAAAACTGAAAAATATCCCAACAAGAGGCCGCAGAAAGAATACGGGAAATAGACCGTATTAACTTAGAAAAGGCATTAGCTGTAGTGGATAATGGGTTAACAACTTTGACCTCCAGGATTTACTCCTTAGGCAACATTGTAACTTCGGCAATCGACATATTAGAACAAGATTTGGCCTTGCTACAACACGGGCAATCTCAGCTCCGTTCTATTGTGATGTTAAGCTGGACGCTACAATCTTTGCGTGCAGGCTATGTGCCCTGTCGTTCTATAAACACCACGTCTCTGTTTTCAGAATACAATCGAACAGATAAACAGACAGAAATGGCACAAAGGGGAGCCAAATACACAATGCTGCGTATTGAGAAACTGGAAAGGTTACCATTCACTGTAGCCGAATCACCATCAACTGAATGGCTAATTCATGGCCAAATCACTCTACCGGTCACTACATTTCAGTTTCAATATTGCCTTGAGCAGAGGCTGGCAGGCAAATATGAAAAGATGGGTAAGGGATACATTAAGGAAACTTGGGAGTTACCATATAGATATCGATGCCGGAATGGGGATCGAGAAGTGTATCTGAGTGGTACAAACTGCAAGAACGCTTTAAGCGGTTCTCTCATGTGTCAGGATATTTCTCTACACGGAGCATGTAGTGGTTCGGTAGCGAACTTATCTTGTCACATGTCAGGGACCCCAGCGGCCATGATCACGCCGGTTTTCCAGCTGCTCTCGAATGGGAGTTACTTAATGCTAAATGATCAAGGTTGCTGTGGGATGCATCCGGGTGTCGCCTATCTGGTCACCGTTAAGTCCAGGGTTACTTGCTGTATGTAAGTATTGTTTCCGCCACTGAACACAGTCAGGGAGGCGCCGCTGTGGCCTTCGTTAAATGTTTCCTTTATACGATTTGATACTTTGAGCAGACTGAAAGCCATGCTTTTACAGCAACCCGTGCCCTTAACCTCCGCTCGAGAAATCTTTGAACGTCAAGTTGCAAGGACCTCGACTGAGATACAAGCGCTTATACGTACAAACTGCCCCTTTCATTTCACAGAAATGGTGGGTCGTATCTTTAACATGTCTGATACGAGCGGTATTGTATACCTATTTAAGACCATAGGGTCAGGACTATTAAGCACCTTTCAGACAGTCCTCGGAGTAATCCCAAATTTTATACACTCCGTGTTGGGAAGCGTCTTTGGAGGTCTCCCCCTTATCCTGTTCCTAATTGCAGGAGTCCTGATTGTAATATTACTGCTACGCAATGGACGGCCCAATTTCCGAGGAAATGGCGAACTCGCTCATGGAACGGAAGTTCCGTGAACGCATGGTACAGCTTCTGGGCATTCCTTGCCTAAGAGAACTGAACGCCTCTTGGTTTCTATCATTTAGACCAGTCTGGGTGGACTGCATCTTACCTGTTCTTCGATGCCTGTTCTGCGGAGAAGAATGCATGTTGGATCTCTGTCTAACGTTTCCATCGGATACGCCACTGGACCTGGATGCTATGCTGGACCCCCTAAAGGCCCATGCTCTGCGTTGTCCACTGCGTCTTCCAATTCTGATGAACGCATTCCTTGATAATCCACAGGTGCCGTTTGCTCCTGCTGGGTTAGGTGACTCCTCCACAGGCACCCAGGTAACAACTGCCGCACAAGCTGCCGCAGCAACGACTGTTGGCAGTGCCGAATTCCATCTGTGTGCGATTGACGTTCTCTGTGAAGCGTTGGATTTGTCGTCTGTAGTAGCTAACACCGATAATATTGTGCTTCCCAGCCAGGACGCTTAATCTCGAATTGGCTCATCGTGTCCTGGGAAAGAATTCAGCTTCTTCACTCGTTTTTATAAATAAACGAACAAATCTTGGAACATTTCCTAAATTGACACTTTCGCTTGAGAAAAGCATGGCCTTCTCCTGCTTATGGTAATGCAACTTTTATAGAGAGACAATATTGACTTTTTTCAAGTGGCAACTGGAAATAGCTGAATTTTAACATTTTTCTTTTCTAACACTTTTTTAACAAATTTTAAAAATCATGTTTTTACTTGCTTTTAAAAATATTTTTAAATTGTCCAGATTTTAAGTATGGTCATTGTCATCCGATTCGGAAGAGGAGTGGGTGTTATGTCCCGTATAGAGGCCCTAATGTAGACCCGTTCATACATGCCCTAAAATAGACGTACTCGCATTTGCCCTAATATATTCGTACTTGCCCTATTATGGTCATAGCTGCATATGCCCTATTACCGTCATAACTGTACATGTCCTATTATAGTCATGATTCCTTACATAGGCATGATCTTTCACCTACATTGGTCCCCGCTAGTACACAACGAGCTCTGAGGGCTGAACATTATCTAGCCTGTGGTTTTGAATGCAGCAGGGTTTTTCCCAAACACAGGCCCACACTGTACTCATAAATTATGCATGACTTTCTAGGAATACACCACCTGCATAATATGTATGTACAAAGTTCACCCCTGACGTCTTCCTCATGTCTAACAACAGACCAATACAAACCATAATGAGGAACGAGACTCTTTAGGGTATAAATACACCACATCTTGCCCCGGTAAGACAGAGGGAACCAAGACTTCCATGCTGACACACTGACCAGAGACGCTGAGGCTCCTGCATGCAGTCGCTCCAGCTGACAGCGGTCTAACACAGCCCTTGCGGGGTGTCCAACTCGAGACCAGGACGGGGTGCCACACTCTCTCTATTCAGTTAATGGGGTTCGACTAAATCCTAGAGGGATTCTTGGCTATACACCTACTCACATGCTAGGTACACTTAGGTACATCTAGTTAGGCATCGTAGGAGTATGCGCACTTTGCTAATGCATTTTATATTCATGTATTTATCCATGATTATTGCAATATGGTAGAACTGTACTATCCTTTCACTTTTATCGTACTGCTGATAATATATCTCTGCTACTGTCTGCTGGTTTCTGCAGCACATATATTTTACACGAGAATAACAACTGTTCAATAAACCTTTTATTGAAACGCCCAGACTGTTTATTCTGTGTAACTCTCTGAGACAAACCGAATAAGTAAGCACGAGTGACTGAGCGAAAAGTAGTACATTGTTTCCACGATTCTGAGGGATCAGGGTTGTCATGGTCTAAGGTTGCCAGAAACTAATCTTTCCCCGATAAGAGGAGATTCTAGTGGCACTGTGAGCTAGCTAATGCAAAACAGGCTAACATACACGTTGGGGGTGCACAGAGTTCGTCTGCCACCAAACCCGCAGTTTATGTTACCCAAACGCGCAGGTCCTGCATGGGTACTATAGGACCTACACGACACACCCTCCTGTCTTCTTTCACCCTCTGTGGATGTCCTGTAGTTGTGCTTTCTGAAAATTGACTGAAAGTCCTGGAATATTTTAGAAGAAGACATAGGGCCCGACCTTTGTCTCAGTTTTGGTCTCAGTTAAACTTAAGCCCAACACTTAAGTTTAACTGAGACAGAACTCTAACTTTACTACTCGTAAATGCCCTTTGTGAATACCGAAAGTTGTAAAGTTAGACTTTCTTCTCAGTTCACCTTTGTGAATCAGGCCCATTAAGTTTTCCTTATTACAACTGCTACCACCCTGTCTGTCTGCCAACAGCCATTGTGAGGTGCAGAGAACTAGTCAGATCCTGAGAATTAGGCTTTTCTGATATGTGCAGAAACCTATGGGAGGGAGTAGTGTGTGATGGCAGCATGCAAAATGGGGAAGTAAGAAGCAAAACATTTCCCTTCATGGTGCTAGTACAGCAAGAACATTTTCATACCTGCCACATTTCTCCCTGCTTTTTGTACAAATCATTTGGTTTAACCTAATGAATGACTCCGATTTACAGATTTAGATTGTCATGCTGTTGGTAACTTTAATCCTTACTTCAGAATTATTCAATCTACAAGAATCAATTGTTTCATTCTTATAAAACAGTACATCAACATTTTGGATTTTTCATTAGGTTGCTGTACAATTTTATCATATCCTTCATACTCTGTCCATATTTAAATCCAGGATCATGCAATTGTTCTGACCATTAATTTAATCTGTCTTGAAAATTACCATATCGCAATGTATGTCCCTGAAAGAATTTTCCATTCTATTGTGTCATTGAAGTTGATTGGTCCTTCTCTTTCATCACTCTGGTGAAAGAGACCCACGGGGCAAAGGACATCACATGAGGACTCAGGTGTGTCAGGAGCAAATTTCAACTCCAGCTACTAACCTTACTGGCAGACACTTGCAGTAGGAGGAGAGAATATATGGGGTAACTTGCTGCTTCTTTCTTGTAGGGGCCTCTTGTGTGGCCAAGGAGATGGCTTCATGCCCTAATGAAAGAGGGGCTTACTCCTTGGCCATTATAGATTCTTATTGACCAGGAGGACCCCCATTGTTTTACTCCTCCCCTTGTCCACATCGACCACCCCCTTGGTGGTCTACTCAGCCTCTGTGTGGAGGCTCTTGGATTGCTAATAAGTGATTCTCCTGGTGGATGCACCTTTCTCGCCAGTGGATTCACCTCTGTGGCGGTTCTGGTTCGGTTCTTCTTTCATCCCTATCTGTGGTGGTACCCGCTTAGTGGCAGAGGCCTTCCTATTCCTTCGCCCCTGGTACCATGAATGCCCCACTTTCTCATTGACTGCCAACAGAAAAGCACATTTGAGAAACAAATCATGAGTGCCTATGTGAAATACCTCATCTAAACCTGAATACAACTTATTAAAGTATTAAATGTGACATAGAATGACAATGTCACAGAGCCCCTTTGCCATTTAAACTTCAAAATATAATATGTTGCTTTATCAGCAGATGTCTATGACTAGCAAAGACAGAAATTAACCACATATTTTCCGATTGTTTTTTTTAACAAAAAGGATTGTTTGACTTACAAAACGAAATTCCACCCACTGACATGTAATGCCTAGATACACTAAAGCACTGCTACCCTAACATTCACTTTTGATTGCAAGAACAGAGGCATGATTTGATGTTCAAATCTTGTTTATTGATTGACAGAGCATGCAGGTGAATGCTGTGGACGTGTTGGACGTATGAGGCTCATAGTTGCAATAGTACATTTTATGTACATATCATCACAAGTACTATTTTACGTGTGTAGATATGATTTTTTCTTTTTAAAATATCTGTAACACACTGTGTAAGATGCTGAAAGAGTTAGCTTCTCAAAGTTTGGCGTGAGGAGTCCAGTTCATGGTGGAGGAGGCCGCGAGGAGCGGGAGAGCATTGCTGATGGTGTTGCTGTAGCATACAGAGAAGGCCTGGCGTCACGGGCGATCGTCACTGTAGCGCAAAGATCCTATCAGGCGTCGCTGTGGTCGTTGATAGAGCTTAGCATTGGCAGTCACCACAAGCTATTGATGCTGTGGCTCGAAGTGCAGATCTCGCGTTGTAGGTCGTCGCTGTAGCACGAAGTCTGGTCCACCGCAGCTTCGCTTTTGTGGATAGGTACATGCCCCCCGATTGGTACTTCTGTTTCACAGACGTTATCCTGGAACACCTAAACCTGTTGGGGGACTTCTTGGGTGGTGTACCGTCATGAATGCTCCTCACCTGATCGCTTTTACAGTCAGGGCGAAGCTACATACAGGAGAAAATTGGCAGGCACGGGCCAAAGAGCGCTTCGCGTTCTAGTTGCCGTGCATGCCTTCCATCCTGCCCTTCACTCACCTAATGCTTCTGGGTCACAGCGCGTCGCATGAAGGATTCGCTCGTCAGATTTCTCTACACCCGCTCCCTGTCTCCTTTTCCTCGTCCATGTTGGGTCAGTGCGCCGGTCTCCTGCGATGACAATAAGTCCCGCTCTCGGATCCCTGTGAAGAAAACCAAACAATGATTAAAGTATCCACTTCATCTTCTAAGGCGGTAACCTGCTTTGCGCACACTAATTAGTCTTTGGGGTGCCATTACTTATCTGATGTTTCCGTTCATGACGTTTAGAGATCTCATTTTGTCTTGATCCTGTCTCATCAGTTCCATAGCAGAATGCAACAAAAGAGTAGTTAGTCTTCCTGAAGTTAAGGGAGTCAGGTAGCTCAAACAAAACCTGCACTTTTTTTAATGAACTTATATCATAATTCATGTTCATGGAATTATTCCTTTTAAAGGAAGGTATTATTTGAATAGTTGTTTTTTTTTTCCTTTGGTTGCATGAATATCCATTTTGGGTTTATATTGAACTCCTATTTTTTACTATTTGAGGTCAGTGCTTACACTTATCTATTCATATTATATATGTGCCTGCTCTAATTACATAATGCCTTATTGTCCTCTCTCCTTTCAATTCGATGATATTTTTTGATCCTGCATCTGCCATCCTAACATCGTTAGTGGAAGAGGGGAAATTAACAGGTGGTTACATTTTGACATAATATTTAGTTATATAACAAGAGTGTTAGTAATCATAGCTACACCAGATACATACACTAACACGTATGTTTCTCTTCTTGGCATACAGGCATCTACTCGAGCATATCTGAAGCTTACCTGTCCTCCTTGAGCGTATCGTGGAAAGGAGTATTTCACTTCCCTTGCCTTTCCCCTCTTCCCCCATTCCACTTTTTCTGGCCTTGACTTTGTCGGGCAGTCTGTGTGGGTAAGGGAAGTTGGGACCTTGCTTCAGGATTTGCATCTCGCCCCTGCGGAAACCTTAGGTGAGAATTACAGGTGACACAATAAGTGCTGCAGGGCCACTGGTAGCATTTAATTTACAGGCCCTGGGCATATGGTATACCACTCTACAAGAGACTTACAGGTAAATTAAATATTCCAAACAGGTGTAAACCATTTATACCATGTTTAGGGGAGTGAGCACTAGCACCTTAGCACTGGTTAGCAGTGGTAAAGGGCACAGGGTCCTAAAGCCAACCAAAACAAATTGAGCAAAAAGGGGAGGAGGAAGCAAAAGGTTTGGGGGTGACCCTGCAGAAAGGGCAATTTCCAACAGCAGATGTAAAGGCAAAACATTTGGGGGTGACCATGCAGACAGTGCCAGGTCCAACAATGTATCTTGGCTAGCGTAGAATTAAAACTTCACATTCACTGTATGGATAAGTAATAATATTTTTTTTTTCTCACAGGGAGAAAAAAAGGTTGGTTGAAGTTGTGAGAAACTATAAACCAAACACAAAGAATATTTCTTATAGTCGTGTCTTAATGATTGGTCCAGTTGGAGCAGGAAAATCCAGCTTTTATAACTCTGTGAATTCCGTTTTTCGAGGCCACGTGGCAACCCTCGCTGTAGCAGGATCTGATGCCACTAGCGTAACAACAAAAGTAAGTTTTTAGTTCTTAAGCAACACGTAGAATACATTATCACTTAATCAGGCCTTTTATGATTTCATATGTTGCAAAGTCTAATTAGAGAAATTGTTAAGTTTTAGTTACAATTGAACATTGTACTCATGACATCCAGTAGATAGACAGCCCACTGGAGCTACACTCTGAGCACTGCTGCTACGAGCTCCGGTAGTGTTTTGCCATTTACTATTTTACACGGAGGGTTAACCTCACTGTTTTTATTATACTCTCCATTGAATTGATATACGGGGGAACTTATTAAAAAGGAATTCATCTGTCTTTCTATACTTGTACTTTCCTTTTCACCTGATTGAAATACTGGGGAACGCAGGGAAATTTTTAAAACTAAGAATTCATCTGTCACTTTTCACGACTGCAACTATTTGTTTTATTGTGCTTACTTCCCAGCTCCTCGGTCTGCAGCGGGTTTCCCGATTGTGTAGAGGGAGCTGGGACACGTCCTTCCACATATCTCAGCTGCCCCCTGACTCCCACCATCTTGGACTGCTTGCGGTGCAGCTGACCGGCATTTCGACACTCGACCTGCACTATTAAACGGCAGCCAGGTGCCGATGTGCAGTGGGTGTGCCGAATGTGCACCAAAGGCAAGCCCATCTGTGCCCATCCGTGCACGACGGGCCAGGACCCCTGCCCCTTTCAAGGTCCTGAGGAACATTTTTTCCTCTAATTAGCTAAAATCTCTCCGTTCGGCCTGCTTGGTGGCATGCAGATTGTAGATTGACCCTTCTGCTGACAGCGATCACTGCAAGCACTGTCATTTTGCTTGCAACCTCAGGGGTGTGGAATTAAGTAAAATATCTGCTTGTCCATGGGGCAGGTTGCTTCAGAAATCTACTTGTGCTGTAACAAAATCCACATGTCCCTTTTGTGCCGTGTAATGCGGCGACAAATTATGGCAGTAATCTCATTATATAAGAGCTCCGATATAGCCTCTCTGAATATGCCAGGGCTCATACCATAGTATGGTTTGAATACTAGCAATTCCCTTAAGTTGCCACGTTTCTGCAGATCTACATACTGGGGCTGAAGGTAGTGGTAAGCAATAGTTCCAGGATTGGAATGCCCTTTTGAGTCTGTGCAAACTTAATAACTTGCAAGTTTTAAGGGTTTTCACCAACTATTCTTTAACCATACTAAGAAAGGTTGGAAATTTACTCCTGACAGTGGCAGAAGTAAAACTTCTTTCAGGGTTGGGAAAAAAGTGGTTGGAGGGAAAGTGAACTTGCAAACACTCAGATTTTCGCATGAGCAAATCTACACATGCATATTTGCTCATGCTAAAATGCAGTTCACAAATATTTTCCAGGAGTACTATTTCTTGGCCTACTTCTGTAAATTCTTGTGAATTCACAAAAGCTGTATATCTGCACTTAACGCAAGGACATGTATCATGGGTGCACTTTTGAGACTATGTTTGATAATTAGGCCCCTACTTAGGTCTGGTGTTAACAATGACCTTTTGTGTTCATTAAAATCCTGCCTCTCTCTATCGGCTGGCTTCACTGTGAATGACAGCATTCTTCTCTTTCACAAGGAGCATATCGGCACACAAAGTAGTTTTGTTCAGTGCCAGTAACTACTGTGACAATATGTGCTTCTCTTTTAATACCAAAAACAATGTTTGCTTTTGCCAAGGTTTGTTAGAATGTTGAGGGCCCAGCGGCTCACAGACCAATAAGGTTTTACAAAAACCATGCCAAAACAAGTCACACAATAACAAAACCAAAAGGCTAACCAGCAATTTCAGACCTACGGGCTTTGCCAATGCTTGTTTATTTGTATGCTTCCCATAATCTTTTTGAAACTGGTTAAACTGATTTTCCATTATGAGTGTTTTTGGGAAATACTAGCATACATCAACACATTTTACTAAATGATGCTGCAAAGAAATGGTACCTAAAATTTTAAAGTAGTTTCGCGAACTTTTTTTCCTACTTGAATTTTATTTTAACATTTTATTTTGAAAGCAAATAATCATCAATTTTGCTTTCAAGCTTCTGCAAATATTTGCATCTAATCAGAGAGCATTCTGGGAGTATTATACATAGCCTAATATTGCTAAACTTTGAAAACGTGTGTACACCTTTTTTATACTGGAACCACTGTCAGTAGTGCAGTCAGAGCTTACAACATTTACTTAGAGCGCTCACCCTAATAATAAAGACTTTGCATTAATGAACCATAAATACAGGTTTGAACAGCATTAACACATGGACGCAAATATTACCTTAACTGCAGACAATGCCCTTTCATTGATCCATAATGTGGTACTGTAAACTGACAGCCAAAGGGTTTGTGCTATAGGGGGTTGAGCCTACTTGTCCCAAGGACAAAATACACATGAAAACATGTTGCCCTTGACCCCAAACAATATGTCCTGGGGCTATAGGAATTCCACATCCCTGCAACCTTAAGAATCCTCCTGCAATTTTAGGCGATGCATCCAGCATCAACACCCTGGCTGGGGAGCGCAAGAGCACCTTGGATAGAGACTGTTCCACCAAGAGCGGCTTCTGCTTTTTCAGTTTAATCTGCTGCTCCTTGCCCAGGCATCAACAATTTATCTATGATTTCCTTGTAGATAATGCCCCTGATGCTATGTTGCTCACGGAAACTTAGCTACACAACGCTTCCCTACCAGACGTCATTGCGGCATTGCCACACAATTACTGTATTACTAGAATACATCACAAAGATAAGTTAGGAGGTGGCATTGCCATTATTTACTGTGACACCTTCCAATGTAAAATAGAGGAACTTCCTTCCCCAGCTTCTGAACCCCTCATCTTCTCACTTCATCTTACGCCTAAATTCACGGTCTCCGGTTCTTTCATCCATTGGCCTCCTGGCTACACCGGGAATTGGTGCTCAGCCATTCCTGATCTAATCTCTCCATACATATTAAAAAGAACACGTTTTACACTTTTAGGAGACCTAAATATACATTTTGAAGATGCCACCTGCAAATTAAGTCAGACTTTTAGAGAAGATCTGGACGCTCTTAATCTAATTAATTCCACCCCTACTCACAAGGCGGGCCACATGCTGGAACCCATTTTCTCCATTGTTTCTGGTCTCACCACCGACTTCCCAATGCCGCTATTGTGGACAAACCATTTTGCAGTTTCTTTTTTCATTCCCCACTACACTTCCGTCTGCCCCGCCGCAACAGGTCCGAAAGTGATGGTCAGAAATTGGTCCAAACTCGAAATTCCTGCCTTCCATACCCATTTATCTAGTACTTCTCTCCAACTGGCCCACCAGGTTGTTAGAGGTCAGCCCACGGTCGATAGCTGGCTTTGAAACTCCCTTGACATAATTCTACCAGCCAAATTAAAATCTGTGTCCAGTCAGTACCCCCTGCCACTTGGTTTAATTTATCTCTGCTGGAAGAAAAAAAACTCTGCAAGCTTTATGATCATAACTCCAAATTAAAATATAAATCAGCCTTGAGCCATTACCAAAGGAATTTCAGAAAGGCTCTTTTTTTTTTTAAACAAACTTTATTGCCTTTTACATGTTATACATTCTTTCCGCTGGCTGCGGTACCATTACATACAAAAACTGTTCAGGATCAATGTATTACATTGCGTATTTCATATATCGTTGTCTTAATGAGTCCGATTTCCATTTATCCAATCTTCCACTCGGTGAGTAGTCTTCGATGTAGGCTGTAAGGTCCCCCCACCCTCTTCCCTTTACCCCAACAAGATAACTAGCCCCCCCTCCCGCCCGCACTGCTGTCTCCCAATTACATCTACTGAGCTCAGAAAGTCGCCTCCCCCATACCTTGTGGTGCGTGGTGGCCCCTCACAGATGCCTCCCCTCTAGGAGCTGTCGTTTCATGTGGTACTATGTTATATGTCCCGCATCTCCCGGGATCTGCAGTATAGCCCCATCCCGGCCTGGCCCCTGGAGGTGCTCCTGGTGTGGTGGTCTCTCGGGGGTGGAGGCCTCAGATGTCTGACCCTCTCCCTTCAGGTCTTCCATCAGCACCTCCCACGCTCTAGCCCTTTCCAACTTGCCTATCCCCCATCTCGCATTCCTAAGTAGGACCCTGCCCTCGCATCCGGCCCATTTCAGCAGCTCCCGCTTCCATCTGTGGACGCTGGGTCCGTCCGGATTCTTCCAACAGCTAGTGATTTCCCGCTTCGCGAGGATGTATGCTAGATCCTGAAATATGTCCGTGGTCCTAGTTTTGGCAGTGTGCGGGAACAGGCTAAGCAGGACGTGTTCCGGTGTGCATGGGATTACCCTGTCCGTTATGCGAGCTGTCTCCCGAGTGATTTCCTGCCAATAAAGCGTTAAGGATGTACAGATCCATATCATGTGAATAAAGGTCGCCCCGTGTATGTTGCATCTCGGGCACCTGGCATCCTCCCTAGCAAAGTATTGGTTGATACGTTCTGGGGTTATGTATGCACGGTGGAGTATGTAAAAGCCAATCAGGCTGAAGCGGGCGTTCTCCCAGTCCTTGTCGTCCAATGGTCTGCCGATGTCTTCCCCCCATTGATTGCGCAACCGGTCCAGCTCTTGGATGGAGTCCCGTCCTATAGCCCTGTAGAGGCATGCGACCGCTTTTATAGTCCCCCCAGCAAGGCTTATGTATTCACAGGTGGCGTGTCGTGGCGGCTCCGTCATGCCCATCCCCCAGTGACATCTAATGGCCCCCGTAACTGCTCCGTAGAGTAGGAAGTGCCCTTGTGGTATGCCCCAGTCGGCGCTAAATTGCTCAAAGGAGAGTAGCTCCCCGTCCCGGTAGAGATCTCCCACCTTCGTGGCCCCAGCCCGTACCCAATCATCTATCCCCCTCCATTGCCCCCCGTGAGGGAGGGCTTCGAGCAGCGTCAGTGCCATATCTGGTGAGTATGGGCGTTTTGTCCTAGTTTTCTGCAGGCACCGACCCCAGCACCGTCGTATCACTCTATGCTCATTACTGCAGACCTGCTGAGGTTTGGCAGTCCCTAAGAGGGTGCGGAGCACATTCAGTTTGTCCGGGACAAAGGGTGGCACCCCCCTGTCTGCGTCGATGCTTCCCGCCACCCACTGCGTGAGTCTCTGCAGCTGGCCTGCCAGATAGTATGCCTCCATATCAGGCACAGCGAGTCCTCCTTCCGACCGAGGCCTTTTTAGTGTGTTAAGGGCCACTCGCCTTCGGCCCACCCCCCATATGAACGCGGTCAGGCATGAGTCAAGCTCCCGAAACCAGGCCGCCGAAATCCATACCGGGAGCGTGGTGAAGAAGTACAGTAACCTGGGGAGAGCCACCATTTTGAGCAGAGAGATACGGCCCATCGCTGAAAGGGGAAGCTTTCCCCAGAATGCCATGTTGTCTTTGAGCGAGCGCAAGGCCCTCCCTATGTTCCCTTCCCTCACATCCTCTATGGCGTGAAAGATGCGCACTCCCAGATAGCGGAAACATCGGGGCTCCCATCGCAAATCGCCTAAATTCTCGGGTGGCAGCATACCTTCTACCAGGGGGAATAAGCTGAACTTCTGCCAGTTTACCGAAAGCCCAACAGCGACCCGAACCCTTCCATCATATTGTTCGCCCCCGGCAGGTCCTCCCCCGCATGTTGTAGGAATAATAAGAGGTCGTCTGCGTAGAACGCTATGTGATGCCTCTGCTCCCCCAGCTGGAGCCCACGGTAAGCCCTGTCCGATCTTGCCACGCAGGCTTGTGGTTCCACAGCCAGGGCGAACAGTAGTGGGGAGAGGGGACACCCCTGGCGCGTGCCCCTCTCCACTCGGTACTGTTCCGATATCGTGCGCACTCTCGCCACCGGATCGGCATATAACAGCCGCACCCAGCGCAGGAACCCCGTTCCGAGGCCCATTTTGGTTAAGACGGCATATAGGAACCCCCATTCAAGGCTATCAAATGCCTTTTCCATGTCGATGGCGAACACCGCCCCTGCCCGGTCTTCCGACGCCCCAAGCTCAATAATGGACAACAGGCGGCGTATATTCAGTGTCGTGTTCCTACGGGGAATAAAGCCTGCCTGGTCCTGGTGTACCAGGGAGACCATATATGGGAGCAGCCGTGTTGCCAATAGTTTACTTAAAATTTGAAAGTCGAGATTCAGCATCGATAGGGGTCTATACGCCGTGCATTCTAGGGGGGACTTGTCAGGCTTCAACAGCGGAATTACCACCGCCTCTCTGGTGGTGCCTGGCAAGTGGCCCCTCTCCCCTGCCTCCGCATACATCTCCGCCAGTCTGGGTGCTAACTCTTCTACGTATGCGGCATAGAATTCCATGGGGAGCCCGTCCGTGCCCGGGGTTTTCCCTCTCGCCAGTTCCTTAATGGCCACCCTGATTTCCCGCTTGGATATTTCAGCTCCTAAGTGGTCCGCATCTTCCTCTGTCAGGTGTGTAGAGGAAGGTCCGCCAAGTATTCCTCTATTTCCCCCTCCCTCCGGGGCCCAGAGCTCCTATAGAGCTGTTCATAGTAGCTGCGGAACCTATTGTTGATGGTATCTTGTCTGTATAGAGAGTGCCCCTCTGAGTCCGCTAGCTCTATGATTGTGTTCCCTCTGCGGGTGGGGTTAGCCAGCCACGCCAGTAATCTGCCCGCCCGGTCCCATTCAGCGTGCGTCCTGTCCATATAAGCCTGGAAGTCGAAGCACCGTAATCTTTCCTCCTGCACGGCCACCTCTTCCTTCACCTCTAGTAACGCCTGACGGAGTTCGGGGTGGTTCGGGCGCCGGAGTTCCACCTCTCTCAGTGCATGGTCAGCCCGTTCCACATCTGTAAGTAGTGTTCGCCGTACCCCTATTGAGAGTGCCATGCATCGCCCCCTAATGACAGCCTTAAAGGCCTCCCATTCTGTCACCCTAGAATCTGTGCACTGTGCGTTGTCAGCGAAATATGTATTGATATGGCCCCTGATCTCATGTAAAAACACCTGGTCCTCTAGTGCCTCGGGTTGGAGGCGCCACGTGGGAATCGGTTGCTGTTGGGCCCCCCAATGTAGTCGTGTCAGTATCGGGCTGTGGTCCGACACCGTTCGAGTGAGGTATTCCGTGCTGTGGAGCCGTGCATGTATGTCCAGGGAGCACAAGAAGGTATCGAGGCGAACATGCAAGTCATGTACGTGAGAGAGGTGGGAATATTCCCTGTCTAGTGGGTGCGTGCGTCTCCACGTGTCCACCAGCCCACAGTTTGCCAGTCCCTGAATATCCTAGCTGTCCTGTGTACCGGGGCATCACGAAGTGGTGGGTGGGACCGGTCAAGGGCCGGATCCGCAATACAATTAAAATCCCCCCCCCATGATAATCGACCCCGTCATGTAGGGCGCCAAGGTCCCAGATAGTTGCTCTATGTACGGTCCTTGGGCCGCATTCGGGCCATAGATATTTATCAACGTGACGTCCTGCCCATCTAGGCGTCCTGTGACCACCATGTATTGGCCCTCTGGGTCTACTTTATGTCTGCTGTGGTGGAAGGGGACGCCTGCCCTGATCCATTCTAGGACCCCCCTGGCAAATGGCGAGAATAAAGTATAGTATGCCTGACCTCTCCATCTGCAGAGTAATGCCACCCCCTCGGAGGCCAGTGTGTGCGTTTCCTGCAGCATTGCTATATGGTTCCCTCGCCTGATCAGGTGGGAGTGAATTTTGTAGCGCTTGTGCATAGAGTGCATCCCCTGGACGTTCCAAGATAGGAGATTATATACCTTCTGAGTTGGCATTACAGGTTAACCTCTCCTCCTCCGACTGGCCCCCACCTGGCTTCCGGCGACATACTCTGGGTAAAGGGAACCTTCCCGCCGTAGTTCATGTCCCAGTATAAATATAGACAGCAGTGCCCCCAACTTAAAACAATGGAACTTCCCCAACTCCCCCTCCCCAGGACAAGTGAGAACCTCTCCCCCATCCAAACTGCGCTCTGGCATCAAAACAAACAAATGTCTGACATGCGGGTGGTGGCTAGACTATTGCTCGCTTGAAGGAAAGCCTCCCCCTCCGCCCCCCGGGTCCCCCCCATCCTGTGGTTGGACCTCATAGCACCCATCTTGGGCCCCTCCTGTAACTATATCATCCGCTAACCGTATCACCGCACCCCCCTAACGCAAGTGTTCAGCGGGTACTTGCATGTCTTGTATCGGTTAGATCAAGTCATCCGCCGTTCTAGGGGTCACCTCTGGCAGAGTCTGGCTGGCATCCCCCACAGTGCTCGAGCCGGCGTCAGAGTCCGATTTTCTCTGTTCCTCTCCTGAGAGGGAGAAAGCACCCCATGAGCCTGTTGCGCTCAGTGATGCAATTGCCGCAACCGCACTCTCTCTGTCTCGGCGAGCTTCCTCCAGTGTTGGGTGGCACGTGAGTTTCCCCCCTTTTCCAGGGGATCTCGTGAGATCCTTCTCCGGCTGGTCTCTGCGTTCATGCCTCCGGTCTCGTGGTCCCTATTCCTCAATCCAGTCCCACACGTCCTGAGGTGTGGTAAAGAACTTGGTCTCCTCAGCGTGCACAACCCGGAGTTTAGCTGGGAACACCATTGAGTAGGACACCCCCATTTGCCGCAGTTTCCGTTTAGCCGTGACGAAGGAAGCTCGCTGTCTCTGCACATCCCGGGAAAAGTCCGGGAAGATCCGAACTGTGTTGTTGTCAATTTTAAGTTTGCCTTTGAGTCTCGCTTGGCTCAGGATGTGGTCCCTGTCTTTGTAGAAGAGGAGTCGAGCCACCACCGGTCTCGGCGGTCTCCCAGGCGGAAGTGCCCAGGCAGGAACTCTGTGTGCCCGCTCCAAAGCGAAGTATGGCGATAGTCCCTCATCTACCACCTCAGTACGGATCCAGTTCTCGAGGTAGGCCACCATATTATTCCCCTCGACTTTTTCTGGGAGCCCCGTAACTCTGATGTTGTTACGCCTTGCCCTATTTTCAGCGTCCTCGGCTCTTTGTTCCAGTACGTGGACCCTCCTTTCTATGTCCGTGAGTTTGCGGGTGGACGTGGATGCTTGCGGTTTCATGTCTCTGACATCACCTTCCACTGTCATGACGCGGTCCGCCAACTTCCTGTGGTCTGCCTTTAGTAGGCCCAGATCTTGTCAGAGCGAGTCAATTTTGGATTCGACAGCCGTCCGTGACGTTTCTTTTGCTTGTAGGATGTCGAAGAGCGATAGGTCGTCCTGGGGTGCATTCTTTTCACTTCGAGCCCCCGGGCGTGCTCGCGACTCTCCGGTATCGTCGCCTACGGACTCCTGCTGATCCACATCGCGTCTTTTGCCAACTCTCCCCATGGTGGGTTCGATCTGGGAGCGGGCTGGTTAGTGATGATGCCAATTGGCCCTAATGCCGGTGATGTAGAGGGCCCTCCAGGGATTAAAGGCTGCTGGGGTTGAGCGTTTGGTGTGCGGGCTCCCGCTACAAGCCGCAACAGCAGCGAATTAAAGTTGCAACTGGTGGTGGTGGCGACGCCACCATCCAACGTGATGGCGGTGATGGTGGGTACGTATGCTCCTCCTCACAGTCAGGGATAATCTCGGCCGGCCCGAAGCTGCGTGGCTGTGCCGTATTTCACTGCTGGGTAAGTAGACAGCTCTGCCCTGCGTTGTTCTCGGTGCTACCCGTGGCACACGGATTGAGGCGCCGCGAGTGATAGCCAAGCCTGGGCCGCAGTAGGCCCTATCCCCATGGCGTCAGCAGAGAGGGGCCTGGTGGTCAGCGCGGGGCCTACGGGTTTGGCGCTGTTTAATATAGCACGGGACAGAGCCAGGCTGCAGGCAGGTTCCAGGGGCCAAAGCAAAAAGAGGCCAATGTTCAGCTGTCCATTTCTCTAGTTGCAGGGCAATCTCCGCTTTCAGCAAAGTGTTGCTCAGGTGGAGTGTCAGCCCATAGTGCGCTCAGCGTAATGGCACTCGTGTATTCTGCAGGGATGAGAGCGGAGCGGTATGGCGGCAGAGGCGGTCCGGTCCCCGGGGGGCAGCCTCCCCAGTCCCGGGCAAACCCCACTCACCGATCGGTCGCACTGCACCTGCAGCGGGAGGTGGGCTCTCTCCCAGGCGGCAGCTCAGTCCACACTTGCCGGCGCCTCTTAGCAGCGTCGCCAGCCCCACCAACCACGCCGGGCGGGTAGGGCGCAACGCATCTGGGGATTGGGCTCCTGCACCCAGCCAGGAAGGCCCGCCAAGTGCTGTCCAGAAGTCTCCCGCTACCGCGCCAGGGTCCTCCTCCGCCAGCCGCTCACAGCTGCTTCAATGCTGCCTGGGCCCCCCTCCGCTACTTCTCCTTACTTTTTCCTGTGTGCGGGGGCCCAGCTCTCCCTCACCGCGCCGTTACACTCCGCGGTGTCTTGCGGCTGATCAGCCGGCTGTCACTGGGTGCCTCGCAGGGAACAGTCCGCAGGCGCCATTTTGTCGGCCCGCGCCGCCTCCGCAACAGAGCCGGTTTGCCGGCAGGTCCTGCCCTTACCCCCTCCTCCAGGGATAGGTTTTTGTAAATTCAGTGCTCCGCTACTCCAGCCCCGCAACGGGCTCCGCTACTTGCCGTCGACAGCCTCCAGCCGACCCCCGGGAGCCAGGGCTCAGTCCCCGGGTGCCATCTTGGCTCACCCCACAGGTCCTCTGTTCGGCCCGATATGACTATGTAAACGTGCTTTTCAGCTCCAATCGTCGGCCCCTATCGGTGCCCCTGACCTTCAGAGGTCGGAGGGTGGGTATTTTTCGTAGAGGGCTCCCCTATATCCGGCAGGATGAGCTGATATGGGGGATCACCCGCAGGAGCTCCGGTTCAGGCTCCCTGCTCCATCGGCGTCCGGCCACGCCCCCCTGCAGAAAGGCTCTTGCCACCTTTTTCTCCGAAAAAATTTCAAATGCCCAAAACTACCCAAAAACATTTTTTTAAGTGTTTCAAGACCTGTCCAACCCTAGTAAAATAGTGTCATCCCTTGTACTGTTGCAAGCCCAATGCGAAGAGTTGGCAGTCTATTTTATCAAGAAAGTCACAAACATTCAACTCGCTTTGGCCTCAGCAAGCATTGCTGAGTCTCAGTCAAAGATTAACAGCTCATCTCCTACTCCTGCTCTAGCTCCTGTTAAAGAAAACATTCACTCGGTCATGAGCCAGCCGCTGGCACAATTTTACTCTCTGCCCCCCTTAGATCTAATGCGATTTACCGACCTGCTGCAGTCCATTAAGTCAGGTTCTCCACTCAATCCTCTTCCCCCGGCCAAATTGAGCATCCTGAGTCCCCACCTTATGTCTTCCCGGGTTGAACTGCTGAACTCTTCCCTGAAGAAGGGGCTTCTCCCCAAAGCCTGGTAGCATGCCATGGTGCTACCCTTGTTGAAAAAACCCCATTTGAACCCATCCAACTGGTCCAATTTCAGGCCCATCTCTCTGCTTCACATTCTCTCCAAAATATTGAAGAAGCATGTAAACACCCAGCTCACCTTATTTGCGGAAGCCCAGAACGCGCTTTACCCTTTCCAGTCTGGATTCTGAGCTGAGCATAGCACTGAATCCGCTTTATTAGCAGTTACAGAGCATCTCAGGCGGCTCCTGGACATGGCCGGTACCACCGCGCTTGTCTTACAAGACCTTAGCGCGGCTTTTGACACCGTGTCTCATGGCATTCTTATCGAAAGAATGATCCATCTGGGATTCAAGGGCACCGCGCTGGCCTGGTTATCTTCCTTTCTGACCGACAACACGTTTCAGGTTTTCACAACAAATGTTGTGTCTAGCACACACCCGCTTTATTCTGGAGTCCTGCAGGGGGTCTGCCCTCAGCCCCATGCTTTTCAACATTTACGTCCGCCCTCTGGCAGACCTAGTGGAAAGCTGCAGCCTAACCCTCTTTTCATATGCAGACAACACCCAGATTATTTTCTCATTGTCGTCCGTGCAGGATGCCTCTTCAAAAGACCTTAACTCCTGCCTCAGTCGCATCTCCACTTGGATGCACTCTAACTCTCTAAAGCTGAATGGTGACAAGACCGAGGTAATGGTATTGGGCAGGAATCCCTAACTTTGGGGGCCACAACACTGGCCTTCTTCGCTTGGGACTCTTAGTGTACCCACTCACAAGGTGAAGAACCAGGTTTTTGGTTAGATTCAAATCTATCCATGAAGCTCCAAGTTAGCCTCCTCATGCTTTGGCACTATGAAGTGGCTTAAAAAGATCCTATGGATACTTCCCTTCCCTGCCCAGAGAACCGTCATCCAGGCCATGATTATGTCTAGGCTAAATTATGATAATAGTTTATATCTGGGAGCAGATAAGTCTGTGATCAGACACCTTCAATTGACTCAGAATTCCGCCGCTAGGCTGTTGTTCTGGCTCACCAAATACTCCTCTGTGTCCAGCCTTCTTCATGACCTTCATTGGCTTACAGTGGACAAGCGTATTGATTTTAAGGCACTGTGCTATATGATTAAAATACATTCACGCTGAGGGTCTCAGTATCTGCAAAATCTTGTCACTCCTTATCACCCTTCCCGCACCCTGCGTTCAACCAATTGTTCTCTTTTCACAGTTCCCAGAATTTGACGCGCCCAGATTGGTGGCGCTCTTTCACTTCACTTGGCCTCAGATTGAAGAACGCCCTCCCAGAGTCTCTATGTTGCTGTACCTCCCTACTCGCCTTCTGCAGGGACCTGAAAACCAGGTTATTCTAATCTACCCCTCATGCCGATGAGCCTATAACCTGGTTAATTCTAGCATCACTCCTTAAGTTTAGCCTGCCACCTAAGCACTGGGAAACCCTACGGGTAGCTACGCGCTACACAAGAATGCAATAATAATAATACTTTACAATCATTCAGCTACTTGTTGCTGAGTACAGAAAAGAATTTCAGCAACAGTAATTTGTTTTAGTAACGCGGTTATAGTCTGAACTTAAGTAAGTTCTAGAAACATGTTGGTGTGTTTGATAGTTTCCTAGGGTACTGGTATAGCCTGCCTTCGTCCTCCAAGACTCACAGGATATCTTGGCATCAAGCAACAGAGTACGAAACAACTCTTGGATAAGAATTAGTTTGATGTGCTGGCAACTGAGGTGCACCAACCATCTGCTTCCACGTAAGTATCCTCTGGTTCCACATACCACAGTTTTTTCCATGTCTCCAGATGTTCTTTTGCCCTCTTTAAACAGGACCGAATAAAGGTGACCTTTAGGTGCTACACCTAATCTTCTCAAGGCTGGCACTCCACTTCCTAACTTGTATCCCGACTTTACTTAATCCCACCTGCATTTTTCTTGATTGTACTACCTGTGTACCCAGCAACTCTTCTAGGCTGTGCCAATTGTTACTCCGGGTATTTCGACCTTTACACAGCTATGGTATTCCATAGCTCTACATTCCTGGCTGACTGTCTCACAAAGCATTACCATTAATGCACAGAGAAAGAGGCAAATAGGTAATCCCACGAACACCCAACCAATTTATTTATTGTGCTGTTCACGTGTTCATAAATCCAATTTGCAGTCACTGGTTTTAATTGTCCTTCTCAACATATGAAGTATTGTATGTTGGCTGTCTGACTGCAAATTAACTGTAAGGGTGTAAATAAAAGTTGCTTCTCCATTAGCGTACTTCTTTGGAGTAATCCACCTGTCGTAAAATCAACACCACATTTAGCTGCCATTGAAAGAGGTCCCTACACTGAATTAAGAGAATTTTTTGCTGGAGTGCCCATTAGAATCCAGGGGTTTTCGTTGCATATTTGACATTCAGGCTGACATGTCAGATAGCAAGCTCATGGGATGGGAAGTGGGCCACTACAGGCTTTTTTGCTCCTGGAAGCAATAGCACTTCAAGGTCCCCGGATGTGGAATATCAGGAAGAATAATATCAGGAAGCATGGGGGGGATTCTTACTACGTGCCCCATACTGCTAATACACTTTTAATATGTATTTCTTTGTCACAATCTGCAAGTTCTTCCAGTTACTCTATGATACTATACATTCAGATCACTGCATGGCTGGCTGGCTGGCAAGGAATTTGCAGAGGCCGCTATGGGCTTTTAATCATTGGACATGTCTACAATATTGGCTACTGTGAGAGGATTATCTTAAACCATTCAGCATGAGGTAGAAAATGTATTCTAAATAATGGAGATAAGCTACTTTTTGAAATATATGGGATATCATGAAAACATTTATTCTGAGAGCACAAAATAATTTGTTGCAGGTGTTAAAAAAATCAAATCAATTAGTGGAAGACTCTTTAAGGAAGGTGTTGCAGGCCCTCGAAGTAGCTCATGCAAGACAAATTTGTGCTCAGTCGCCTGATCATTTAATTACCCATGCTAAAATAAAGGGTTTGCAAGGAAGAATTATGGTGATACAAGGAGAGGAGTTGGCCTACGGCTAGGGCGGTCGACCTCAAATCTGGGGAACTGTGTTCGAGTCTCGGCGATGACGCTGAACATCCTGTGATTCTGGGCAAATCACTTAATCTCCCCGTGCCTAACAAAAATGAATGTGTCCTCATGTAATGCAACTGGTGCTATGTAAAGCGCTCTGATACCCGATTCAGGTCAAGTTTGCGCTATATAAAACTCTGTAAAAAAAAAAAAGCCACAAAGATTGCTAACTGGCATTTAGCTAAAAAAAAAATCAAAATATTTGAGACAGGGGACTAATTTAGTCGATTTATGGCACTAATATCTAAATAACAGGAATCCCAAGCTTTAATCATTCCAGGTAAGGATAATAATGACTTGGACCTTCATGTCTAGTGGTCTCTTAATTCCGATGGGGCTGGTAACAGTTACAAGGCCCATTGAAATGGTAGTTTTTTACTTTCACACAGATTGAAAACCACATAAATCTCTGTCCAGGGGATTTCCCTGAGGAATCGAACTCAAAATAACCAATCTTCCTAGTTATTCTGCATTTCTAAGTGGACACTCAAAGTCCAACTCATACTGGGCTGACTTTTCACCATCCCCATAGTTACCAGTATCCATGATGTTGATTTGATTGTAGTAGGGGAAAATCCAGGCCAGATTCCAGGCCATTCATAATGAGGACCTAAATTGTGACAGATGCATATGAAAGTTTAGAAATATCAGCAGTGCTACACCAAACTATATATTTATCCGTAAGAGCCTCCAGTGTTTATAGTTGATAAAAGTAATTTTTTTTTCTTATGATTAATCTACACATGATTATTCAGGCTCAAGATGGGGAGTTAGGCGCCATCGACATGGGTGAAATACATGATCGGGTGAAATACATGATCGGATGCGAAACATACCATCCAGCAGAGCAACAGGCCTTTACATTTTGCCGGCAGAGATTTACAAGGCCATATTGAGAAGGGTGCTATGTTATTGTCAGTTAACAAATATTATGCTACCACAAACAAAACTTCAGTGTGATTGATGAGTGTATGATATCAGTCTTTTTGAAAAAGGAAGTGTTGATCATATTGCCCAATATCTCTACTAAATTCGGATTCTTAAATTTTTTCTAAAATATTATCTTAATTAATTGCCTCAGTTGTAGCCCACTTGCGTCAAGCATACAATATGGTTTAATTCTAGACAAAGATACAACTACCTCCTTGATAAACCTTGCTACGGGCCTGATGGGTCAAGCTGAGTCTCTTGATGGACCACTAGCAAAGATATTATTCGATGCACAGAAGTCATTCAGTTGTGTCAACTTGGGGTTCTGGTTGCAGGGTATAAGGTGAATGGGCAGCTGTTTGATAAATATCAAATGGATGAAATAATTATAACTGCATGCTACCTTACTTGTCAGTTGGCCAACAATTACTGATGTGGGTTTAGACAATGATGTCAGTGTCCCTCTCATTATATGCTATTTATATGGAGCTGTGCATGTTAAAATTTCCAAACCAAATTTCTTTCCTAGTATTTCTATGCTACACAGTAAGAATCATATGAGCCTATGCAGAAGATGTGGTCATTTGCACATCAAAACGTTCAGCAACTCCGAATCAGGTTAAATAGCTGCCAGCTGATTATGGACAGGCATGGGGTTATAAATATAATTAATCATTCTAAAGTGTAAAGTATCCTGGTTAGTGGGATGGAATGCATAGAAAAAATGTGGTATCTAAAGCATGATAGTTAAGAGTGTTGTAGTCACGCAGATGTAAAAAACAGTTTTTGAATTAAACTATATGATGTAGTTCACACACTTTTCCAAATAAGTACAGAAGTGGAAAAATCTACCAGTCTGACATACTGGATGAAACCAATGATATTGCTGAATTATTATATTCATTTAGTTCATTACATGCCTATACCCCTTTGCGTTTCTTCAAGAAAAAGATGTTATAATTTTGCACGTCATATGGAACAGTAAACTCATAATTTGTTCAAATCAAACTGAAATTGCTGTAGTAAGCCTGTACCTCATGAAGGCTCTTATCTTCTCCCATGTGTGACCAAATGCTGCTCAAACCAAGTCAGCTGGACCCCACTTTCCTCCTTGTTAGACATGGCACAATTGGCGTGGCTCTCCCCTGTATTTTTTGCCTTTGCCTCCTGTGTTTTTGCTGTATGTCGGATTTCGCTTTGCTGGTCTAGATGCTTTGGGGACTTTGCCACTGCTGTTCAGTGCCAAAGTGCAAGTGCTCCCTTTGTAAATTGTTGTTATGGATTGGTGTTTCCATGATTGGCTGATATGATTTACTAGTCAGTCCCTAGTAAAGTGCACTGTGTGTGCCTGGGGCCTGTAAACCAATTGCTGCTAGTGGACCTGCAGCACTGATTGTGCCACCCACATAAGCAGCCTGTAAATGTAATTCTGATCTGCCATTGCAGTATCTGTATGCAGTCTAGTATTGCCATGTCGACTTGGCAAGTGCACCCAGTTGCCGGGCCCCAACTTTCCCTTTTCTTACATGCTAGTCACCCCTAAGGTAGGCCCAAGGCACCCCTGTGGGCAGGGTGCAGTGTATGTGAAAGGTAGGACATGCCCTGGTGTAGTGAAATACTGCCAATTTCGTTTTTCACTATTGCAAGGCTGTCGGATAGAATGGGGAGTTTGCTTATAACATCTTATACGCCTAACTACCCCTGGGAACAAGATAGAAAAATAAAGATTGATATGCCTGAACTAAGAATGTTAAAATGCATCTTTTAGTGAGGGTGATTTTTACATTCTGTGTTTGAAAATCCCACTTTTAGAAAGTAATATTTTCTTGCTTAGCCATCCAGTGTGCCTCTGCTAGGATGTGTATTGACGGTCTGGCTTTGGAGTGACAGGGGCTGGGGAGGTGCAGTGGCTCCAGAGAGTCTGGATGAGTCAGGTCTGGGCTGATTAGACCTGGGCTGCATTTATAGTGGGGGGGGAGATTTCCTTTCACCTGAATGGGCCTGGTCTGGCAAGGACAATGCTGTCTCCACCTCCTGCCAGGAAGCTGCACCAGAGAGGACAGAACTGGTTTTGACTAAGCACAGGACTTCTCTGCCACCAGAGAACAAAGGAGTTTGTAGTATAAATATTGGCGCCCAGAACCCCGACTTTCAGATCACTTCTGGGAATCAAGAGGAACCTTTGCCAAGGAGAAGAGCAGGAGAAGCTGAGGAGGAATACTGCCCCTGTGCTGTTTGCTGTCTGGGGTTGGCCTGCAGTGGCTACTTGCTGCCAAGGAAAGGAGAAAGGACTTTGCTGTTTGCTGTGTCCCCTGCTTGAGGAAGATCTCCAAGGGCTTGAATTGAGCTTGCCTCCTGTTCTGAAGTCTCAGGGACACAAAGACTTCACCACCAGCTCCCCTGAACTTCCTTGCTGGGAGTTCTGACCTGCTAAGAGGTGCCTGCTGTTGTTTTGGACCTCTGGAGGCTGTTTGCCACTGGGAGCTGGGAAAAGTAACAAAACTTCGAGAAGCGAGACGCATCCGCACCTGTTTCCGACGCATCCCCGAAGAAATCGTCACAGCGCTTGCCGGCGGCTCGAGAAATCGCCGCAACCCGCATCGAGTGCATCAATCTCCAAAGTACGAGATCACCGCACCGATTTCGACGCAAGGCCTGCTGTGCAGCTGCAAGAATCCACGCATCGTTCCGGATCGTCGCATCGCATTGAGGCGCAAAGTCTGTTGCATTGTTGGGGGACGCAGTAAGAAACCGACGCATCACCTCCCTACACAGTAAGAAACCGACGCATCACCTCCTCTCTGGTAAGGAACTGACGCATCACCTCCCCTGCGCAGCAGTAAGGAACCGACGCATCACCTGCCCTGGAGCAAGGAACTGATGTATCACCTCCCCTGAGCAAGGAACTAACGTATCACCTTCCCTGAGTGTAAGGAACCGACGTATCACCTTCCCTGCGGCCCTTTGTGTTTGTTTGCGTGTTGCATCCAAGGTACTTTGCGTGAAAAGTGTTGCATCTGCAATATGCTTTGAACTGAACCATTTCTACCATTTGAAAGTCATATTTTTATCACTGTGGATTTTTTTTGTCATTTGGTCTTGTTTGGTTTAGATAAAGATTACTTATTTTTCTAAACTGGTGTGGTGTCCATTTGTAGTGTTTTCACTGTATTACTGTATGTGCTTTACACACTGCCTCTGAGATAAGCCTGTCTGCCAAGCTACCAAGGGGGTGAGCAGGGGTTATTTTAGAAGTGTATCCCCCTTACCCTGAGTAGGAAGAAGAGTCCCTACTTGGACAAAGGTACTTACCTCTGCCAACTAGAGACCCCCATTTCTAACACTCCTGTACTGTGGTGGATCATTACATTGGAATTACTGATCCCTGCCACCAACATCTTGCCAAAATATAATGCTGATATTTGGAGTTCTGAATATTGGCTCCATTCTACTTCTCATTCTTGCCTTCACTTTTACCACTCAGTGCGTGTCTCCAAAGCAAATAACACCAATTCCACTCATATGCCTGTCTTCTCACCCAAAATCAAAGTCTCCTCCTCCCGAAACATGTGTGAACCTCAGCATCCTGATCACCATATGATGTGTACAAGGCTCAACACAGTCCGGCATCAGTACCTCTGTCCAGAACTGTATGACCCACAAAGTACATTCTGCAAATGCACAACACAGTGGCATCGCCAATCTCCTTGGTGAGTACAATCTTGACATTCTGTGCATCTGAGAACTGTGGCTAAAGAATCTCTCACAAGCAATCCTCGACTCACTTGTCCTTAAAGGCTAAGCCTACATTCAGGAAGGCAGGAAAGGTAATTATTGGGGCGGCATTGCAGATGTCTATGAGGATTACCTGGAACGCAGGGTCAATCCCTCCATCACATCCACCACATTTCAGTCTAAGAAGATATCATTAGCCCTATCTTCTCATAACACCACCAACTTTGACCTCCTAAATTAAAGATACATTTTGCAGATCAACTATCTAAATACATAGCCCACAACAACATGCTATCAAGCTGAAATATATACTTAGGCTAATTCAGTATAAACTGTGGCAATCAGAAGCTAAAATATTACATTGATTTCAACAAATTATTTTAGATTTAAAACCTACAACAACTATCAACTCTACCAACTCACATCAGATGTCATATTCTCGACATAACATGCATCAATTCATCCTCGATTTCTTGCCTTTCTCTCTTTCGAGTGGATTTATCAGGTCTCTTCCCTAATCCTTTTCAAATCAGATCCACTCCTTGCAGACCATCCTTTAGACCAAAGAAATCTGGGTATGACCGATAATAAGACTCACTGAAGAAAATCTAACTGTCATCCTCCCAGGTAGTTTATCCCAGTTAGTCCCTTTCAAAGACACAGACTCAATTGTCTAAGACTATTCCAAAATCATCCTAGATATATCTGACACCCTTGCATCACAGAAAGTTATTTCCTGTTGCTCCAAACCTTGCCAATCCTGGCTCCCAAACAAACATTTCAGCCACAGGAAAATGCTTTGCAGTGCAGAAAAAGCTAGGTGATCCACAGAAACAACAATACTGTTGCCAAAACTTAAATCTTTTAAGAAAAACTTCCAAAATAAGCCATTCTAACTGCTAAGACCAACTATATACCAGACAAATCTCAATGCCCAGTAACCCAGCCAGTATCTTATTCAAATACACACACCAGAACACCTGTTCTGCACAGATGTCCTCATCATCTAATTCCTTACTAGCTGCAATGTGTTCATGAGCTTCATCATGTACAACCCACCTCCACTGAACAGGAAGTTAACCTACCCCCGAAAAAATACTGCCACATGAACTTACTTCTCGTTCTTATCCTTATAGAATGCCAATAATATAATCAATCTCTGATGGTCAAAGACTACTGTCAGGACATCATACCGGCCCATTTAGCAAATCCAATATTTACCTCTTCAAAAAAAGCAGTGCATACAATGATAAACACTTCCCAAATGTAAGGTTCTTCTCCAACTCTATTTTAACTGGCCAAATCACTGCAATCCTAAAATAACCCAAATACAGCCTGATCATAAACTGACCAGATTCCTCAGTAATAACATTCCCCTTGCTCCTTACCAGCCAGTCTTCATGTCATGTTTGTTCAGGGAGACAGCTACCCTGGAGGTGCTTGATCATATATAGAACATCATCAAGAGGGACTGCTGTATCCTGATACTGCTGGATATTTCAGCAGCTTGCAACACCATAAATAATGTCAGACTGCTAGCATTGCTTTAGCAGAGAATGGGCTTCGTGGCCCCACCCCCTTACTCCAGCACTCTGCAAAGACGCCTCCTGGCGCACTACTAGTTAGGGAATGAGGTCCCGCTGGCAGCTGAGGGTCCTTGGAGGCCAACTACCACTCCTGTTACCTCCAGTAAGTCCCACACAGTGGGATTGCTAAGAGGTCTTCGGAGGCCACACCCCCCTTTCTCCACCACTCTGCAAACGCGCCTCCTGGCACACTACGGGTTGGGGGATGAAGTCCACCTTTCCCCGGGGGCGGCTTTGGGTGCCAAGAAGCCCTCCTGGCACCTCCGTAAGTCCTAGGCAGCGGAATTCCTGAGCGCTGGTCAGAGGCCCAGCCCCCTTTGTGCACCTCTCTGCAAACGTGACAACTACGTTATAGTTAGAAATTAGCATTTAAAAAAACCTTAGAAATTCACTGAAAAAAACATAGGTTTCAGGGATATTATAGTTAGGAATTAGCATTCAAAAAACCTTAGAAATTCACTGAAAAAACCACAGGTTTCAGGGACGTTATAGTTAGGCTGACATCTCACTCGTACAAAACCAGAGAAATTTGGCTGTTATAGTTACCTGAGCTAACTATAACTCGCGCCCCCGCAATGCACTGCTGATGACTTCACATATTACATCACTCTTGACATGGTCAGTGACATCACTGATGACATCTCAAATGACATCACTGATGACATCATCCACTTAATTTCTGATGCACCTACTCACACCCTAATATAACCTATCATACACCCACTCTAAAATACAGACACACTAATACCAGTTAACACATACCCACTCACTAATTCATAGGTCTACACACACACACATCCACTCACTCACCCATACAGTCACTGATATATGCACTCATACACCCATACAGACACTCACACGCCGCCACTCACCCATAGAGTTACTCACAACGTCCCTGAAACCTATGTTTTTTTCAGTGACTATTATATATATATATTCTAAATCCTCCGTTCCTCCGTTCCAATTGAATTCGGTGAAGGATCACAGCACCACGCTCAGAAGATGTTCAAGTACGTGTATTTTTATTGAACCATAGTGCAATTACAAAACGGTAGAGTACGGTCTACACGTTTCGGATCCCAGCCTTCTACTGGACCATAGAGTCCCCGAGCCTAGAATGTCTCGTTTAAAGTGCTCAGTGCATTTTCCCACATTTCTTTCTATAAGAAGAAAGACTAGGCTTGCGTCAGTCCTGACTAAAAAACTTTGTACAAATATTTACAAACAATTTCAGTTCTGGCTAGAGCAGTAACGTATAAATTCATATAACAATGTGCAAATAGTGCAGGAGTTTTAAGAGTGAGTACAAGGTTTTTTTGGGAAATTTTTTAGAACATCGTAAGAGATTGTTGTAGTTTTCATTCCAGGAATCACATGTCATAAAATGTAAAGTACATTATTATTTTATGCTAAAAACAAGAACCAGGAGGTCAGATTATAAAAGTGGCTAGTGCACGTATTATGATGTTCACTTTTGCGAACAATGATTTGTAAAGTACATTCTTCATTTTAATCACTGTACCATCTCTGTTTTGGAGATCTGTATGGTCTCCCTCCCAAACTATAAAGAGGTCGTCAATGAATCTTGACCAAAATTTGATGTTCTGAGATTTCCGAGTTTCCAATACTTCCGTCTCCCAGACTGCCATGAGTAAATTCGCGTAAGTTTGTGCAAAAGATGTACCCATGGCAGTCCCTTGTTTTTGTAAAAAGATGTCACCTTGAAACAAAAAGATGTTATGTGTCAGGCAGTATGTAAGCATTTCAATTAACATTTCTGAATGTTCAAGATAGCTGATCGATCTTGTCTGTAAAAATTGTTTCACAGCGGCTATACCATCAGAGTGGAGAATTGATGTATAGAGAGATGTAACATCAATCGTTGCCATCAGAAAGTCATCTTCCCATGCAATTGCTTTGATTCTATTAAAAAAATCCATCGTATCCCTCAGATATGATGGAAGTATGGTGACATAGTTCATGAGAAAGATGTCCACGAAGCGTGATGTGGATTCTAGCAGAGAGCCAATGGAGCTGACTATAGGTCTACCAGGTGGATTTAGGAGTGATTTATGGACTTTCGGGAGAAAGTAAATTGTTGCCATAACAGGATGATCAGTTTTCAAGTACAAAAATTCCTCCACATCAATCAGATTTCTTTCTTTCCATGTGTGTAGCATCCAATGGTACTCTTCAGTCCAAGTTTCTATTGGATTTAGTGCCAATTTCTCATAGTGATCTTTGTTGTTCAATTGTCTTTCAGCTTCAACTTTATAATTCTTTCGGTTTTGAATCACGATATTTCCGCCCTTATCTGAGGCTTTTATAATTATTGATGTGTTTTCTCGTAATTCTTTAAGAGCTTTATGTTCACCAGGTGACAAGTTCCAGGATTTCTTCTGCTTTTTGTTCTTCTTTTTGTCATTGTTTTTAGCGATGTCTTTGTTTTTGTTTTTACCAGGGGTATTGTGTGCCATCTTATTAATTTCTTCCACCATAATTTCGTGAAACAGGTCGACCTTATTTCCTGCTGGTAATTGTGGACAGAATGTGGATCGTATTTTTAGTCCACTATTGCCCCCTTTGTTTGTTTCAATTCCTATTCTTAGACACAGCTCTTTGTCAGTTTTTGTTGAAGATCGTTGTTGTTCTGATGCTAATTCTTCATCTTGTAGATGAGTTAATACTCTTAAGGCGGTTATATCTCTTTGGTTCAAAGATGAAATTTCCTGATTAGTTGTTGATGGCTGTTGAGATATCGGTGTTTTTTCCTCAAAGTATTTTTTCAATTTAATTTTCCGACAAAATTTGTAAAGATCAATACGTAGATTTGGTGTATTCATATCTTTATTGGGGCAAAATGATAGTCACTTTTTTAATAATGATATTTGTGCTACAGAGAGGATTTTGTTGGAAATATTGATCACCAAGTTGTTTTTAGTGAGGTTTTTCTTTAATTTTACTTTGTCCTTCCTCTTCCTCTTTTGCTTTTTGCCCCCTCTTCTTTTTCTTCTAATTGTGGTTTGGGTTGACCTCTTCCCCACGTTGTTCCTCTTGCTCTCCCTCGCTGTCGCGTTATCATTTGCATGAGTCTCATCTCCCCTGAAAAATCCAGGTTCGATGTGCTCGGTTCTTCATCTGCGGAGCTTAGGTCGGAGCTGTCAATTGTTTCAGGGGTCTCATATTCAGCACATTTGTCCATAACTACCCGATTTCTGTACATGTCATACTTTCGTGCAAAAGTATATAAGCGTCCATTAGCATAATCCAGTCTATCTCTGTTGAACTTATTGGCTTTACGCTTTTCCACATCCGCTTCATGTTTGTTAATTTTCTTTTCCAGGGTTTCGATCAGTGCTTTATTCTCTTCATTATCAGAATATTGCTTTATTCTTCCTCTAATTCTTGAATCAGAGTGACTAGTTTCTCCAGCTTTCTCTCGGCGTGCAAAATCAGGGTTCTCATCAGTTTAAAAAAGCATTCGTTGGTATCTACTTGCCATTGTTTTATTAAGTCTGCATCCAGATCATTTAAGGTTGGCATAATAAAAATGCGCAACCCCCTTGGAATTCGCTTAAATTCAATATATTTCTCCAAGGTTTCTTTCTCCCACCATTTGTTAACTTCCAATATGCGATACTGTTGTAATTCTTTGAGAACACAGGTAATCGTTCTTTTTTTCTCCCTGGGATTCTCTGAGGGTATTACTGGCAGATGGTATTACATCATCGTTAAGCAGTTCACTTGCACGTTGTTTTCTGTTTTTACTCCTCTCAGCCATAATGAAATTCCTTATTTCAGGATTGATACTAGTACTTTTTCCGTTTTGTTTTTTATGGTTATTTGCTTTTATTGATCGTAGGACTCTTCTGGCGTGCTGGCTAATGTCTAACTTATAGCCAGATTCCGGGGAAATGCCTGTTCGGGATCGATTTCCCAGCCTCTGTTTGTTTCGTCATGTTTCACAGTCCGGGCCAATATGGAAAGACAAGAGAGCGGTTCACAAGTATTTTCAACATGCAGCGTTCAACTCGGCTGCTCCTTTACTATCCCACCTTCACTGTCCCAGCACAGCTACTCATACAAAGGTTTTTGGGTGCCGGGTTTGGCGGCGATCCGTGACTCTGACACGGCCTCCGCTGCGCCTCGAGTCACAGAATCGTACGCTTCACCCCGCCCTCCTACTCACCTCTGATGTTTTCGCCGGCCGCCGCGTACGTCGCTTTGGATTACCAGACGCGGTTCCAAACAGGCAGAGGCGTAGGCGGGTTTCAAAACTGCTCACGCTGCTAACGGCTGCGAATTTCCCCGTCGTTTCTCCTCGCTCCTCGGGTGCTCGTGATGTGCAGCACAGCCTCTGCACCCATATATTCTAAATTCCTCCGTTCCTCCGTTCCAATTGGATTCGGTGAAGGATCACAGCACCACGCTCAGAAGATGTTCAAGTACGTGTATTTTTATTGAACCATAGTGCAATTACAAAATGGTAGAGGACGGTCTATGCGTTTCGGCTCCCAGCCTCCTACTGGACCATAGAGTCCCCAAGCCTAGAATGTCTCATTTAAAGTGCTCATTGCATTTTCCCACATTTCTTTCTATAAGAAGAAAGACTAGGCTTGCGTCAGTCCTGACTAAAAAACTTTGTACAAATATTTACAAACAATTTCAGTTCTGGCTAGAGCAGTAACATATAAATTCATATAACAATGTGCAAATATATATAATAAATCAATCCATTGAAATGCGCTTCCCTACGCAGAGCTGAACACAGACAGCCAATGATGCTCCACAAAACTTTTATTACATTTTCACGTTCGACATTACGCGTTTTGGCTGCAACCGCGACCTTGATCACATGGTGGTCACCAGTAGGTAGGTATAGTTAGGACCTAGTTTCCATAAGCAAAGCTTTTTTTGTTTTGCTAATAACTTTGGCGCTGTTTGACAAATCTTCCCGAAGTTTTCTAAACTAGTATGCCAGCCACTATTGCTGCTGTCTGGAAAGTTTTGGGGTGATTCGTCAAGCATGAGCTGCGAAAAAGGGGGTTCCAAAATTAGTTTTCCCCATGCAATTTCCCATAGGGATTTTAGACACGACTACAGTACGACTGCTGAACAGAATTACACCAAATTTGGCAGAAAGTTATATCTTGGTCCAGAAAGATCTCTCTTTTTATAGTTAGGTATAAATCTATTCAGTAGTTTTGGAGTTAATAAAGAAAAAAGATTTATGTATATCTAGGGACAAAAATACACAAGCCAACAGCAATGCCGTGATTGGCTGGCCGCAACCTGAGAGGAAAGTTGCAGCCCCCATTTTGTTTATCCGGACTCGGTCCCGGGGAGAATATACTGTAGAAAATTGGATGAAGGTGTCAGGGTAGAGATACCCTGACTCCATGGGAGTGATGGAGTGGTGTGAGAAGTTGGCCTTGTATATGCTGTCCACTAACTAAAGTGGGCACCTTGCACCAGTCTAAACAACCCTTATGGTGATTTAAGAGGTCAAAGATACCTTAGAAAGCTATCCAAGTGGTAGCTGTGGAGAGCAGCCTTCAGGCTTAGTCTTGAAGGAATGTTAAGCAGCTTGTTTTACCAGAATGCAACCTTTTAGTATTGGTTAAATGAAAGGAGAACCACACAGTAGTTATAAAAATATGTATTTATTGATATAACACTCTCTAGTACGACACAGTATCTTCTACACGAAGATACTCACAAAGCACACAATACTGTAGCAAAGAAACAATAGTAAATAGCACTAATACACAGTGGGCTCCAGTGGGAGACCAAACCATATACTAAAATAGTGGTATAAGAACCACGACTCGAGTCAAGACATTGTCTAGAGGATGTAGAATCGCTGGGACCCCAAGGAACTACCCAAGGTGAGAACGTAGGGACCCAGAGGTTGGGGCTACTTGGAGCCCTGTGCACTTGTTCGGGAAATGCCAACAAGCTTATGCACTTGCAAATTAACGCAGTGCACAGGGGTATGGGTATTGCAGCCCCCACGAAGGATGCTGGCCTCAAACTTGGTGAGAGGGAAGCTCGGACCTCGGGGGACGTAGAAACCCACCTCCTGTTTTGCTGGAGCCTTCAGAGTCCATAGGAGCTCAGGAGCAGCAGACCGGTCAGTCGATATGTGGTACCTGCGGTTGCAGGGGAGTGACTCCTTCACTCCAAGAGAGATATCTTCAGTTGTCCTTGATGCTCCACAGGTCATGCACGGAGCCTGTATGATGCACGGGCCCAAACGAAGTCCAGCGAAGTCCAGAGTGTCCAGACGGTCGAAGTTCAGTGGTTTCTTGTTCAGAATCTTGTCTACGTCGAATCTAGGTTCCTACAGCCAGGTAAGCCCTTTTGTACCCACGGGAGAGGGTTGGACAGCTTCAGGGGACCCTCCAAGGGGAGAGTCTGGACATAGGGGAGATTACTCCAATGTCCTTTGTCCACTTTCGCGCCAGAGCAGGAGACAACGGCTACCAGGACTGGTTTGATTTGGACTACGCACAGGGATACCAAATGTGTCCCTTATGCAGACTTTCGGTCGCTGACAAGAGCACCCACCCAGCCCTAATACACTAAATCCTGTCTGGGAGGTGGTCACACCTCCCTGTGACAGGATGCCTATTGTTCCACCTTCCTCTGCTCGAGCTTGGCTCAGCAGCAGGAGGGCAGAAATGTGTCTTCGGTCAGCAGCAACCATTTTGTGCTGCCTGGGATTAGAAGGCTCGTACCGGGAACAGCAGGGACTCAACGAACCTTGCTTCTGAGGGGTTGAATCATACCTCCCACACCGGTGGGGGTATGATTCCACAGTGTTTGACACCAAACACAATTGGGTTACTTTCAGACGTTTTAGAGTTGGTCATCACGCGGTCGCATAATGCCACTCTATATGTCGTAAATGGCTGCTTCACTAACAACCCGGGAGAATAGACTCCGTAGGCTGCAGGGGTGTTCTGCTCATGCAGTGGCACCCTCTCACTTAAAACCAAGCACCCTGCCTTCAGGATTGTTAAGGCCTGCTATAGGGGTCACTTATAGGTTTTAAGTGTAGTGACTCATAGATATAGTAAACCTATATCATAAGTAAGTGGTGCATGCACCAACTTACACAGGCTGCAATGGCAGGCCTTTAGTTCCATTTTGCATGGCCTCTCATCGGTGGCATAATACATGTTTCAGCCCATGGGAGGAATCTGGGGTACCTATGCCCTGGGTACATGGCTATCATATACCAGGGACTGACAAGGGTACCCCAGTATCCAATATAGAGTGTACCTAGGTACATGACTTAACAGTTTAGGGAGAAAGCAGATAGACTGGGGTCCTGATTAGCAGGATCCCAGTCAGACTAGTCAAAAACAGTATCACATGAAGCAAAAAGTGGGGGTAACCATAAGAAGCAGATCCTACTTTCGTACAAGTGGTCTGTGAAGAAATTGTCCAAACACATTTTTTGGGGGGTGAGGATCTATGAATCCACTGCGGTGCTCAGTGTGACTCCCCATGTGAATCCGCAAGGTGGCTGTGACAGGATGCCTATTGTTCCACCTTCCTCTGCTCGAGCTTGGCTCAGCAGCAGGAGGGCAGAAATGTGTCTTCGGCCGGCAGCAACCATTTTGTGCTGCCTGGGATTAGAAGGCTGGTACCGGGAACACCAGGTACCCAACGAACCTTGCTTCTGAGGGGTGGAATCATACCACCCACACCAGTGGGGGTATGATTCCACAGTGTTTGACACCAAACACAATAGGGTTACTTTCAGACGTTTTAGAGTTGGTCATCACGCGGTCGCATAATGCCACTCTATATGTCGTAAATGGCTGCTTCACTAACAACCCGGGAGAATAGACTCCGTAGGCTGCAGGGGTGTTCTGCTCATGGAGTGGCACCCTCTCACCTAAAACCAAGTACCCTGCCTTCAGGATTGTTAAGGCCTGCTATAGGGGTGACTTATAGGTTTTAAGTGTAGTGACCCATAGATATAGTAAACCTATATCATAAGTAAGTGGTGCATGCACCAACTTACACAGGCTGCAATGGCAGGCCTGTAGTTCCATTTTGCATGGCCTCTCATGGGTGGCATAATACATGTTTCAGCCCATAGGAGGACTCTGGGGTACCTATGCCCTGGGTACATGGGTGTATCATATACTAGGGACTGACAAGGGTACCCCAGTATCCAACCTAGAGTGTACCTAAGTACATGACATAACAGTTTAGGGAGAAAGCAGATAGACTGGGGTCCTGATTAGCAGGATCCCAGTCAGACTAGTCAAAAACCAGCAAAACACCAGGAAAAAAGTGGGGGTAAACATGCAGTCAGATCCTACCTTCCTACACATGACATAACAGTTTAGGGAGAAAGCAGATAGACTGGGGTCCTGATTAGCAGGATCCAAGTCAGACTAGTCAAAAATAGTATCACATGAAGCAAAATGTGGGGGTAACCATAAGAAGCAGATCCTACTTTCCTACAAGTGGTCTGTGAAGAAATTGCCCAAACACATTTTTTGGGGGGTGAGTATCTATGAATCCACTGCGGTGCTCAGTGTGACTCCCCATGTGAATCCGCAATGGATCTGTGGATCTAGATCCCAGTTTATAGAAAATAATTACACCCACTCACAGACCCACTCACACACTCTCTCAACTGCCACACAACCACTCACAGACCCACAAAACCTATCATACACCCACTTACACACCCACACAAGCATTCACCTTTGCACTCACAGACCCACACAGCCACTCACACAGCCAAACAAGCACTCACAGATGCACACAGTGGCTGACACACCCACTTACACACCCACACAAGCACTGACACACTCACAGACCCACACAGCCACTCACAGACCCACTCAAACACCCATACAGCCACTCACTCATCCACTAACAGACCCACACAGCATCTCACAGACCTACTCACGCACCCATACAGCCACTGACACACCCACTTAAAGATCCACACAGCCACTCCTACACCCACTCTCATACCCATTCAGCCACTGACACTCCCAGTCATAGGCCTACGGAACCCCTCACACATTCAGTCACAGAGCCACTGATATACTCTCTCACGCATTAATTAATACAACCACTCACACACCCATTCACACACTGACACACATACTCACACACCTACTCACAGACCCACACAGCCACTCACACATCCACTCACAGACCCTCAAAACCGTTCACACACCCACTTCCATATGCACACACGCCCACTCACAGACCCACACAAGCACTGACATACGCACTCACAGACCCACACAGCCACTCACAGAACCACTCACACACACATACAGCCCGGGATGGCTGCCCACGGTTTGGCTTCCTTTGGGGGGGGTTGGCCGGGCCCCTGTGGCCAACCGTCCGCTGCTCGTGCCTTAAGGTAATGATAACTCGCGCCCTCGCCATGCACTGCTAATTACCCCACATATTACATCAGTCATGCCATCTTCTATGACATCATTGATAATATCAGTGCAACATTTGCAATAAAATTATTGATGAGAAAACTGTGCATGGTGGGGTCGCGAGTTATAGTTACCTTAGGGCACCAGTTATAGTTTCTTGAGATAAGTATGAGTACATATGCTGAATTTCTATGGTTTTGTGTGTGTAAAATCTGAACCTAAGTATAACATACCTGTAACCTTTGTTTTTTAGTGATTTTTAAATTTTTTAAAAGTTTTATTTCCTAACAATAATGTCTCTGTACCCTCTGTTTTTTTCAGTGAATATATATATATATATATATTAGGTTATGCACTGGAAAAACACACTCTTGCATCTTAAGTGTCCATGTAAAATTCTTTTATTATCGTCCGTCCTTGTTCAGACACAAAACAAGTTGTCTTGGTGTCTGAACAAGGATGGACGATAATAAAAGAATTTTGCATGGACACTTAAGATGCAAAGAGTGTGTTTTTCTCAGTGCATAACCTAATGTGTGACTATTCCCTTAAAGGAAAACAGGGATCTGGGAACTAGCGCTGGACATTTCTCTAAATTTCCTCTGTTGTTGATGTTATATATATATATATATATATATATATATATATATATATATATATTCACTGAAAAAACCACAGGTTTCAGGGACGTTATAGTTAGTTGGACATTTCACTCGTACAAAACCAGAGAAATTCGGCCGTTATAGTTAGTTCAGCTAACTATAACTCGCGCCCCCGCAATGCACTGCTGATGACGTCAGATATTACATCATTCATGACATGGTCAGTGACATCACTGATGACATCACTGATGACATCTCAAATGACATCACTGATGACATCATCCAGTGACTATGTGTTTCTGTAAAGTTTAAATATGTTTTATATATATATATATATATATATATATATATATATATATATATATATATATATATATATATATATGCCAAGGTGTATTGAAGAATGAGTGGGTGTATAAGTGTTTGAATGGATGATTTAGTAGGTCCGTGACTGACTGTATAAGTGAGTGATTAATCGTGTCTTACTGAATGCATGGGTTGGTGACTAAACTGTGTGACTGTCTGTATTAGTCTGTCAGTTGGTGTGTAAGCGGCTGCATGGTTGGTGAGTATATGGGTTATTGATTATTTGTCTGAGAATCTGTATGGGTGCCTGAGTGTCTCTGTGGGTGGGTGGGGGAGGTGTGACTGTGCATAGATATGTGAGTAGGTGATTCACTGGGTGTATGGGTTCAAGAGTGCATCTGTGAAGGGCTGTATGGGTGGGTGAGTGTGTGTATGGGTGTGTTGGTGAGTGAATGGATGTCTCAGTGGTACATGTGTGAGTAACTACATATGTAAAAGGCAGTATATGTGAGTGTTGGAGTATATAAAAGACTATATGTGAGAGTGAGTGATTGTGAGAGTGGCTGTATGGATGAGTGTGTGCTTGTGTCAGTGATTGTAGAAGAGAGTAAGTATGTGTTAGTAGCTGTATGAATAAGTGAAGTGGTGTGTGTATAACTGTATAGGTGAGTAAATGGGAGTATGATTGATTCTTTGCATGACTGACTAGGTGTGTGAGTAACTCTATGGGTGAGTGGTGGTGTGTGAGTGTCTGTATAGGTGTATGAGTGCATATGATAGTGCTGTATTGATGAGTGACTGCATGTATGAGTAACTGTATGGATAAATGAGTGGACATGTGTGTAGACCTAGGAATCAGTGAGTGGGTATGTAGTAACTGGTATTGGTGTGTCTATGGTTTCGAAAATAGTAGTCTGCATTTTAGAGTGGGTGTATCAAAGGTTATATTAGGGTGTGAGGAGGTGCATCAGATTATCACTTGGATGATGTCAACAGTGATGTCATCAGTGATATCATTTGAGATGTCATCAGTGATGTCACTGACCATGTCATGAATGATGTAACGTTGTGACGTCATCAGCAGTGCATTGCGGGGGCGCGAGTTATAGTTAGCTGAACTAACTATAACGGCCGAATTTCTCTGGTTTATGCACGAGTGAAATGTCCAACTAACTATAACATCCCTGAAACCTGTGGTTTTTCAGTGAATTTCTAAGGTTTTTAAATGATAATTTCTAACTATACCGTGCCTGAAACCTATGGTTTTTTCAGTGAATTTCAAAGGTTTTTTAAATGCAAATTTCTAACTATGCCTACAGAGGTAGGACATGTGCAGAAAGAGGAAGAAAGGAGCAGAAAGAAGCAAGAGAAATTCAGAAAGAGGCAACAGAAGTCCAGAAAGACGAAGAAAGGTGCAGAAAGAAGCAAGAGATGTGCACAAAGAACCAACAGAGGAGCAGAAAGAGGCCTTAATGCAAAGTCATCCTGTGCCCCCAACTTTTTGCTGACGGGTACTGGTGGTAACTGACTCCGACTAACCAGGCCCGGAGCCAGTGCTATGCTGAAAGACACTTAGAATCCAGTGAAAACACCTACATACACTAGGGTACACTATGGGTTGGGGTACCCCTGTGATTGGCATGACCTCCCCTGTAAGGCCCTAGTACATAATAGGGCAGGGGGATTAAATCTACCTCTAACTAAGAGGTGCAGAAGGAGGCAAGAGAAGTGCAGAAAGAAGGAACAGAGGTGCCAAAAGAGGCAAGAGAGGTGCAAAGAAAAAGCAAGTGAAGTGCAGAAAGAGGCAAAAGAGGGACATAAAGAGACAACAGGGGTGCAGAAAGAAGCAAGACAGGCGCAGAAAGAAGCATGGAACGTGCAGAATGAAGCAACAGGGGTGCTGAGAGAGGCAAGAGAAGTGTAGAAAGGAGCAAGTGAGGTGCAGAAAGAGCCAACAAAGGTGCACAAAGAGGCAAGAGAATTGCTGAAAGAAGCAACAGGTGTAGAAAGAAGCAAGAAAAGTGCAGAAAGAGGCAAGGGCGATGCAAAAACAGGCAGGAAAGGTACAGAAAGAGGGAAGACGAGTGCAGAAAGAGACAACAGGGGTGCAGAAAGAAACCATGAGGTGCAGAAAGAGGCAACAGACGTGCAGAAAGAGGGAAGAGAGGTGCAGAAAAAGGCAATAAAAGTGCAGAAAGAGGCAAAAGAGGTATATAAAAAGACAACAGGGGTGCAGAAAGAAGCAAGACAGCTGCAGAAAGAAGCATGGAAAGTGCACAATGAAGCAACAGGGATGCAGAAAGAGGCAAGAGAGGTGCACAAAGATGCGTGAGAGTTACAGAAAGAGGCAAGTGAAGTGCAGAAAGAGGCAAGAGAACTGCAGAAAGAGGCAATAGAGGTGCAGAAAGAGGCAAGTGAGATGCAAAAACAGGCAGGAAAGGTACAGAAAGAGGGAAGACGAGTGCAGAAAGAGACAACAAGGGTACAGAAAGAAGCAAACGAGGTGCGAAAAGAGGCAACAGACGTGCAGAAAGAGGGAAGAGAACTGCAGAAAAAGGAAAGAAAAGTGCAGAAAGAGGCAAAAGAGGTATATAAAAAGACAACAGGGGTGCAAAAAGAAGCAATACAGGTGCAGAAAGAAGCATGGAAAGTGCAGAATGAAACAACAGGGGTGCAGAAAGAGGCAAGAGAAGTGTAGAAAGAGGCGAGAGAGTTACAGAAAGGCAAGTGACATGCAGAAGTAGGCAAGAGAACTGCAGAAAGAGGCAATAGAGGTGCAGAAAGAGGCAAGTGAGATGCAAAAACAGGCAGAAAAGGTACAGAAAGAGGGAAGACGAGTGCAGAGAGCGACAACAGGGGTTCAGAAAGAAGCAAGTGAGGTGCAGAAAGAGCCAACAGAGGTGGAAAAAGAGGCAAGAGAGGTGCAGAAACAAGCAAGACAAGTGCACAAAGAGGCAAGAGAATTGCTGAAAGAAGCAACAGAGGTGTAGAAAGAAGCAAGAAAGTGCAGAAAGAGAAAAGTGGGATGCAAAAACAGGCAGGAAAGGTATGGAAAGAGGGAAGGCGAGTGCAGAAAGAGACAACAGGGGTGCAGAAAGAAGCAATGAGGTGCAGAAAGAGGCAACAGACGTGCAGAAAGAGGGAAGAGAGGTGCAGAAAAAGGCAAGAAATGTGCAGAAAGAGGCAAAAGAGGTACATAAAGAGACAACAGGGGTGCAGAAAGAAGCAATACAGGTGCAGAAAGAAGCATGAAACGTGCAGAATGAAGCAACAGGGATGCAGAAAGAGGCAAGAGAGGTGCACAAAGAGGCGAGAGAGTTACAGAAAGGCAAGTGACATGCAGAAGTAGGCAAGAGAACTGCAGAAAGAGGCAATAGAGGTGCAGAAAGAGGCAAGTGAGATGCAAAAACGGGCAGGAAAGGTACAGAAAGAGGGAAGACGAGTGCAGAGAGCGACAACAAGGGGTGCAGAAAGAAGCAAATGAGGTGCAGAAAGAGGCAACATACGTTCAGAAAGAGGGAAGGGAGGTGCAGAAAAAGGCAAGAAAAGTGCAGAAAGAGGCAAAAGAGGTACATAAAGAGATACCAGGGGTGCAGAAAGAAGCAAGACAGGTGCAGAAAGAAGCATGGAAAGTGCAGAATGAAGCCACAGGGGTGCAGAAAGAGGCAAGAGAAGTGTAGAAAGGAGCAAGTGAGGTGCAGAAAGAGCCAACAGAGGTGCAAAAAGAGGCAAGAGAGGTGCAGAAACAGGCAAGACAAGTGGACAAAGAGGCAAAAGAATTGCTGAAAGAAGCAACAGAGGTGTAGAAAGAAGCAAGAAAAGTGCAGAAAGAGGCAAGTGAGATGCAAAAACAGGCAGGAAAGGTACGGAAAGAGGGAAGGCGAGTGCAGAAAGAGACAACGGGTGCAGAAAGAAGCAATGAGGTGCCTAAAGAGGCAACAGACGTGCAGAAAGAGGGAAGAGAGGTGCAGAAAAAGGCAAGAGAGGTGCAGAAAAAGGCAAGAAAAGTGCTGAAAGAGGCAAAAGAGGTACATAAAGAGACAACAGGGGTGCAGAAAGAAGCAAGACAGGTGCAGAAAGAAGCATGGAAAGTGCAGAATGAAGCAACAGGGATGAAGAAAGAGGCAAGAGAGGTGCACAAAGAGGCGAGAGAGTTACAGAAAGAGGCAAGTGAGATGCAAAAACAGGCAGGAAAGGTACAGAAAGAGGGAAGGCGAGTGCAGAGAGAGACAACAGGGGTGCAGAAAGAGGCAACAGATGTGCAGAAAGAGGGAAGAGAGGTACAGAAAAAGGCAAGAAAAGTGCAGAAAGAGGCAAAAGAGGTACATAAAGAGACACCAGGGGTGCAGAAAGAAGCAATACAGGTGCAGAAAGAAGCATGGAAAGTGCAGAATGAAGCAACAGGCGTGCATTAAGAGGCAAGAGAAGTGTAGAAAGGAGCAAGTGAGGTGCAGAAAGAGCCAACAGAGGTGCAAAAAGAGGCAAGAGAGGTGCAGAAACGGCAAGAGAAGTGCACAAAGAGGCAAGAGAACTGCTGAAAGAAGCAACAGGGGTGTAGAAAGAAGCAAGAAAAGTGCAGAAAGAGGCAAGTGAGATGCAAAAACAGGCAGGAAAGGTACAGAAAGAGGGAAGACGAGTGCAGAAAGAGACAACAGGGGTGCAGAGAGGCAACAGACGTGCAGAAAGATGGAAGAGAACTGCAGAAAAAGGCAAGAAAAGTGCAGAAAGAGGCAAAAGAGGTACATAAAGAGACAACATGGGTGCAGAAAGAAGCAAGACCGGTGCAGAAAGAAGCATGGAAAGTGCAGAATGAAGCAACAGGGGTGCAGAAAGAGGCAAGAGAAGTGTAGAAAGGAGCAAGTGAGGTGCAGAAAGAGCCAACAGAGGTGCAACAAGAGGCAAGAGAGGTGCAGAAACAGGCAAGAGAAGTGCACAAAGAGGCAAGAGAATTGCTGAAAAAAGCAACAGAGGTATAGAAAGAAGCAAGAAAAGTGCAGAAAGAGGCAAGTGAGATGCAAAAACAGGCAGGAAAGGTACAGAAAGAGGGAAGACGAGTGCAGAAAGAGATAAGTGAGTTGTAAAAACAGGCAGGAAAGGTACAGAAAAAGGTACACTTGTTATATCAGGCCCCGCCCCCTCCCTGCACCACTGTGCAAACGCGCCCCCTGGCGCGTTGTAAGTTGGGGGATTAAGTCCCCTTGAATCCTGAGGGTCCCTGGGGGCCAACTAGTCCACCAGGTACCTCCAGTAAGCGCCACAGAGCTGCGTTGCAGAGAGGTGTTCTGAGGCCACGCCCCTTTTTTCACCACGCTGCAAATGCGGCTTCTGGCACACTGCTGCTTGGAGGATAAAGTCCACTTGGGTCCTGAGGTCCTCAGGACACAAGAGGACCTCATCGCCCTACCAGCAGTTCGCCAGAAGCCGCGTTTGTGGAGTGGTGTAAAAAGGGGCGTGGCCTCGGACCACCTCTCTGCAACGCAGCTCTGTGGCACTTACTGGAGGTACCTGGTGGGCTAGTTGGCCCTCAGAGACCCTCAGGAGTGAAGGCGGCTTAATTCCCCAATTTACAAAGCGCCAGGGGCACGTTTTGTTAGGCCCCGCCCCCTCCCTGCATCACTGTGCAAACGCGCCCCCTGGCGTGTTGTAAATTGGGGGATTAATTCCCCTTGAGCCCTGAGGGTCCCTGGGGGCCAACTAGCCCACCAGATACCTCCAGTAAGCGCCACAGAGCTGCGTTGCAGAGAGGTGTAAAAAGGGGCGTGGCCTCGGAACACCTCTCTGCAACGCAGCTCTGTGGCACATACTGGAGGTACGTGGTGGGCTAGTTGACCCCAGGGACCCTCAGTATTCAGGGGAATTAATTCCCCAACTTACAACGCACCAGGGGGCGCGTTTGCTGAGTGCTGCAGGGAGGGGGCGGGGCCTCCGGCGCGATGCCGGCTTTTTTTTTATTTTATTTTTTTAAAAGGGGGGCTGTGTGCCCCCCTTTCTTTCACAATATTTGGGGCCCTGGGGACCCCATCCACCAGGGCCTGACCTGTTTTTTACTTTTTTTTTTTTAAACGGGAAGGGGGCCGTGCACCCCCCCTCCTGAGGCTAATTTCCCCCGGGGCATGGCCACAAAATGTTATTTTATTTTTCTATATTTTTTAAGGAGGGGGGCTGCGTGGCCCCCCTCCTGAAGCCTCTATTGGCCCCGGGGACCCCATCCCCCGGGGCTGTGCCTCTTATTTTTTTTTTACATTTATTGATGGAGGGGGGCCGCGTGGCCCCCCTCTCGGGCCACTTCTGGCCCCGGGGACCCCATCCCCGGCGGCCTGGCCTCCTTGATGGGGACCGTGGGGGGAGTCCCAACGCCCCCACGGTCCCGCCGGCTCCCCGCGTCCTGCGGGAGCCGGCATTGCTTTTGCACAAGGGGAGCTGCAGACATGCAGCTCCCCTTGTGCAAAAGCAATCTGCTTTGCTTCATTGAAGTGAGAGCAGGTTTGACTGCTCTCGCTTCAATGAAGCAAAGCAGAGTTTGCTATGACAGGGCGGGAGCCGTGCTCCCGCCCTGCCATAGCAAACAGCAGTGTCCCGGGGGTGGGCACCCCCGGACACTGCAGGAGCCGGCCCTCGGGGGTGGCGGTCCCCAGGGCCATCAAGGGCTCCAGGAGGGGGGCCGCGCGGCCCCCCTCCCAACGTTTGCAAAGCCCCAAGGAGGTGGTGGTCCCCGGGGCAGTGTGGGGTGGGGCAGGAGCCCCCCACACAGTTTTTTGAAAATTAAATAAACACAGCCCCGGGGAGGTGGCGGTCCCTGGGGCTGCGGGGGGCCGCGTGCCCCCCGCATACAATTGAAAAAGCCCCGGGGAGGTGGCGGTCCCCAGGCAGCGTGGGGCCCCCGCGGGCCCTCGCTACATAAATAAATTGCCCCCGGGACTTGGCCCACCCGGGGGCTGTTTTTTAAAATTTTCGGGCGGATTCGCGCACCCGGCGCGACCCCGCCCGAAAATTAAAAAAAAAATGCTTTTTTTGGGCTTGGGGGTCCGAGCAGGCCTGGTGGGTCAGGGTGTTTTTACCCTGCCCCCTTTTCTTGCTTTTTATCTTTCTCTCTCATCCGAGGCACAAGATGGCTGCCAACACTTCCTGGTTTGAAGTGTTGGCAGCCAATCAGAGGCAAGCTCGTGCTCGGGAGGAGATGTGTGGTTAGGCTCCGCCCACATATCGAAAGTTTTCTTTTTTTTAATTTCTCAGGAACTACTGAACGGATTTACACCATTTAAAAAAAAAGGTTGCTTTCTGAACCAAGCGCTACCTTTTTGCCAAATTTGGTGTAATTCCGTTCAGCAGTTCGGGCTGTAGCTTTGTCTAAAGTTTCCTATGGAAATTAACATGGGGAAAACGCGTTTTGGGATCCCCTTTTTTCTCGGCCTCCGCTTGACGAATCACCCCAAAACTTTGAAGACAGGAGCTGACCGGAGCGCCCCACTAGTTTTGAAAATTTCGCGAAGATTCGTCAACCGGCGCCAAAGTTATTGGGAAAAGAAAAAACGCTTTTTGAATGGAAACGCGGTCCTAACTATAACTACCTACTGGCGACCGCCAGTAGGTACTATATATATATATATGTGTATATATATGTATATATCTCCATACACTGCTTGTGTGTGTCCAGCCGCTTCTCCAGAGCAGAGGGCGCGTCGTCGTGCTGGACCACCCAGGCACGGTCCAGATTCAATTGCCACTCGACCTCAAAGAATAAGGATGACGATGCCGTGTCTTCGACCAAAAATTGATTTAATTGTCGGCTGTTGTCGGACGCGTTTTGCCTGCACAGCAGGCTTGCTCACCAACAAGTTAATAAAGTTTTTCAACCATTTTAAACATTCTTTCAAAGTATGTCAGGTGAGAACTACTACAGTGTTGGAAGTGAAGACAGACTGGTAGTTTTATCCGGATATTAGAACGATACATTGAAATTGCAATAATCAAAGTTGCAACAATCTTTGTTACAATTTCATCATTTTAAAAATGAATTTTAAACTATTAGCAGCCACATGAGAATATGATCCATTTATCATCTCTTATGATACATTTTAAAACCTATTATTAAATGACATCCCAAGTGGGCATTATAACGTAAATAAATCGGTTAATAAAGGCATATTTAAATTTATGGAGATTATAAACATACAGATATTTGTACCCTGCCCGAGTGGGCATTTTAACTCTTGTAAGACGCAAACATGTTTTTTTTCTTTTTCACAATCCATTCCTAATTGTATCCTGCCCCAGTGGGCCAAATAGTAACATTCAATTCAATTGTCTATAACCGTCTGTCTGATAAAAAGTGCTCAGTGCAAAAATTATAACTAAACAAAACAATATAAAAACAGTTAAAACTACAGGAAATAGAGGGAAGCATTGCACTACAATTTTTACAGGTGTGTATGGAAATCCTCTTCCATGTTAAGGCCTTCCGGGTCTTTAGTGTTAAGTTCAATAATATAACACGATTCTAATCTCAGTTTCTTTTCCCGGTTCACCATTTTTTATGGCTCTCAAGTGCTGAAGAACTCTTATGCACGGGTAAAATAGTGCTGCCCACGTATTTCAGGCCACATGGGCACTGAAGCACATAGACTGCGAAGTCAGTTTTACAAGAGAATTGACCTTTTATTTTCTTCTCTCTGTTTGAGAGACTTGAACTGTAGGCTGAGGTGTTCTTGCCATGAGTACAGGCTTTGCACTTAGTGCATTTGATAAAACCATTTTTTCTGTTAAGCCATGTTGGTGCTATAGTTTTTGGTAAAGGTAATGGTACCAAATTACTCACAAGTGCCTGTTTTAGGGATCTGGCTCGTCTAAACGTTATTTGCGGCTTGCGCTGCACAATTTTTCCTAAAATGGGATCATTGCGTATGACGTGCCAATGTTTGTATAGAATGCACCTCAAACTGTACTGCTGTTTATTATAAGTGGTGATCATTCTACACTTCGCAGTCTATGTGCTTCAGTGCCCATGTGGCCTGAAATACGTGGGCAGCACTATTTTACCCGTGCATAAAAGAGTTCTTCAGCACTTGAGAGCCATAAAAAATGGTGATAAGTCCTATCCAGTAGCGCGACACTTTGAGCAATATCATGGCAAAAACACACACGGCCTCACATATCATGTAATAGATGCCATTCCACCAAACATAAGGGGTGGGAACTGGGAAAAGAAACTGAGAAGATTAGAATTGTGTTATATTATTGAACTTAACACTAAAGACCCGGAAGGCCTTAACATGGAAGAGGATTTCCATACACACCTGTAAAAATTGTAGTGCAATGCTTCCCTCTATTTCCTGTGGTTTTAACTGTTTTTATATTGTTTTGTTTAGTTATAATTTTTGCACGAGCACTTTTTATCAGACAGACGGTTATAGACAATTGAATTGAATGTTACTATTTGGCCCACTGGGACAGGATACAATTAGGAATGGTTTATGCAAAACAATTTTTTTTAAAACTGCGTCTTACATGAGTTAAAATGCCCACTCTGGCAGGACACAAATATCTGTATATTTATAATCTCCATAAATTTAAATATGCATTTATTAACCAATTTATTTACGTTATAATGCCCACTTGGGATATCATTTAATAATCTGTTTTAAAATGTATCATAAGAGGTGTTAAATTGATCATATTCTCATGTGGCTGCTAATAGTTTAAAATTCATTTTTAAAATGATGAAATTGTAACAAAGATTGTTGCACCTTTGATTATTGCAATTTCAATGTATCATTCTAATATCCGGATAAAACTACCAGTCTGTCTTCACTTCCAACACTGTAGTAGTTCTCACGTGACATACTTTGAAAGAATGTTTAAAATGGTTGAAAAACTTTATTAACTTGTTGGTGAGCAAGCCTGCTGTGCAGGCGAAACGCGTCCGACAACAGCCGACAATTAAATCAATTTTTGGTCGAAGACACAGCGTCGTCATCCTTATTCTTTGAGGTCGAGTGGCAATATATATTGCTCCAAAGGTTGTCCACCAGGTGAGTAGCACTCGATCAGCAGCTTTGTTTATGAAAGGCAGGGACGAGGATCCGCTTGTAGAAGCTGCTCCGTAATGGAAATGCCTGACGCGTTTCGAAGCTCCATATGCTTCTCTTCAGAGGCTTGAACGGAGACAGTGTGTGCAAACACTAAACCCACTTCACCATTTTCATATTGCACACCCACCAATGGGAAGCTCAAATGAGACTGTGCATTGTGGGAAATGTGGTCCGGATAGCACACAAATCTTGTCCTATATGGACCCTGCAAGTGGACTCGTCCTCAATCCTGTTTGCGGCTGCTGACCCACGTAGCCCCCATGACATTAAGGGGTGGTGCACACTCCGCGGCAGGACGGCCGCGTATTACATTCTGCTCCAAAGGTTGTCCACCAGGTGAGTAGCACTCGATCAGCAGCTTTGTTTATGAAAGGCAGGGACGAGGATCCGCTTATATATATATATAAATAATTCCACAATGGCAGTTCAATCCAGGTCAGCCATAAACGAGAGCACTCACGGAAATTGTAAGCAAAGTGCGTTTAATGTGCAAGCCTCCTGTACTGACAGACGCGTTTCGGCACTGCAATATTATTTCACAACTTTCAAAGGAATGGAAGCGCTTAAGAGACTGGACTCTGTGCAGTTGTGTTTACTGACGGGCTCCTCTAAAGCCAGATGTCATCGGTAATCGTTTTCATTTGATGGACCCAATGGATTTTAAAACGTGAATATGTAATTATTTTCCTATGTACTTTTTTTTAAATTGTTTTTTTATAAATCTATCTATACCAGACCGACGTCTACTTAACGTGGTCCACACTATAGAAAACCTCAAATAATTAAAGAGAATATATTTGTCATTTTCCTACCAACGCCCTTTTTTAACTTGAAAGATCTAATATAATAGATTTAATTGGAGATCTGAAGCCGCCATAGGTTAGTGCCAATGTCTGTCCCCTCCTCCACACACAGCTGCTGCCCAGCTCCTGCCAGCCTGCTATGTTACTTGCAGTTTATTGCATTCCTCATAAATCTGCTTTCTGATAGATAAACAACGTGAGAGCTGAGACAGACTAACCTTTCCAGCCAGCTTGGTGTTCTGCATACACTCCATGATGGGCATATCAATGTAACCAGATCTCAACAGTCAGAATTTGTATTTGTTTTTATAGGCTGTTGTTCAATACCCTTACAGTTGCACCACTCAGAATGTTATAGTGCTGTTTACGTTAAACGAGGAACTTCTCTTTTGTCTGTGTTAAAAAGCCTTGTTTTTGTTGTAGCTCTTTCTCTTCGCTCCCCTCCACTGTAGTTATTTTAAGCTGTGAAACTGTATTTACTATAAAGTAATGATGGTGATGTTGTGTTTAACCCCTTCGCTGCTAGGCCTATTCCCCCCCATGTGCTAAGCCTTTTTTGGGCTATTTGGGGTACTTCGCGCTTAGGCTCCTGTAACTTTTTGACCACATAAGGTATCCACGCCAAATTTGCGTCCTTTTCTTCCAACATCATGGGGATTCTAAAGGTACCCAGGGTTTGTGGATTCCCCTGGAGGGGACCCAGAAATTAGCCAAAATACAGCTACATTTTGTTTTTGGGGGGAAAATGGGAAAAAAGGGCTACAGATGAAAGCGTCTGGTTTTTTCCCTGCAAATGGTATCAACAAAGGGGTTGTGGTGCTGAAATCACCATCTTCCCAGCTGTCAGGGACAAGCAGACTTTTGTCAGAAAACCAAAATTTTGTACACAGTTTAGGCATTTTTCTGGGACATAGCCTATTTTTGCCATTTTTTGTGCTTTCAACCTCCTTCCAGTTAATGGTAGAAATGGGTATGAAAGCAATAATGGATCCTGGAAAGCTATACATCTTAGAAAAGTATACAAAATTCTGAATTCAGCAAGGGTTCATTTGTGTAGATCCTTCAAGGTTTCTTTATAGAAACTAACAGTTGAATATAGGAAAAATTGAAACTTAGTTGAAAAAAACAGCCATTTGTGTCAACGTTTTCACCTGTAACTTCTAATTATGACAGCTGTTTGAAAGCAATATACTGTTACATCCGCTGGACCTTTCTGGTTGTGGGGATATATAGGACTTGTAGGTTCACCAAGAACCCGACGAACCCAGAGCCAATAACTGAGCAGCGTCTTGCAATAGTTTTTTATTATGTGCCGCGTATATAGCAATTAATTTGGGAAAATATATACATGGAAAAATCGGTATGAAAGACACCTATGTATTTCTGAAATTGGAACAAAATATAGAGTTTAGAAACAGTAGATATTTGCACATTTCCGAAATTGTGAGTACCCATACTAGCATGAGAATTATAGGTCATTTTTCAAAATGACTTCTTTTTTACACATTGTCTGTCATTTGGAAGGCAGAAATGCATCGAAAGTCAATAAGTAATAACAGTTGCTGTACAATTCTGTGTTACCCTAAGTCTCCCGATAAAAATGGTACCTCACTTGTGTGGGTAGGCCTAGTGCCTGCGACAGGAAACGGCTCAAAACGCAACGTGGACACACTTTATTTTTACAGTGAAAACTGACCCTTTTTTGCAAAGTGCCTAGCTGTAGATTTTGAAACCTAGCTCTGCCGGCACCTAGGGAAACCTAGCAAAACTATACATTTTTGAAAACTAGACACGCAGGGGAATCCAGGATGGGGGAACTTGACTGGCTTTCACCAGGTTCTGTTACCCAGAATCCCTTGCAAACCTAAAAATTTGTCAAAAAAACACATTTTCCTCACATTTCTGTGGTGGAAAGTTCTGGAATCTGCGTGGATCCACAAAATTCCACCCACCCCGCGTTCCCCAAAGTCTTCCGAGAAAAATGGTACCTCACTTGTGTGGGTAGGCATAGTGCCCGCGACAGGAAACGGCCCAAAACGCAACGTGGACACACCACATTTTCACAGTGAAAACGGACCCTTTTTTTGCAAAGTGCCTAGCTGTAGACTTTGAACCCTAGCTCTGCCGTCACCTAGGAAAACCTAGCAAACCTATACATTTTTGAAAACTAGACACCCAGCGGAATCCAGGATGGGGTGACTTGACTGGCTCTCGCCAGGTTCTGTTACCCAGAATCCCTTGCAAACCTCAAAATGTGTAAAAAAAACACATTTTCCTCACATTTCTGTGGTGGAAAGTTCTGGAATCTGCGTGGATCCACAAAATTCCACCCACCCCGCGTTCCCCAAAGTCTTCTGAGAAAAATGGTACCTCACTTGTGTGGGTGGGTCAAGTACCCGCGACAGGCAAGGGCCCAAAACCTATTGAGGCGACATCAAAATTACCGATCACAAACCAACCTGGTTTTGCAAGGGAGTCCCATGAGTTTTGGCCCGGGCTCGGCAGCCATCTAGTGAAACCTACCAAACTCCACATTTCTGAAAACTAGACACCCGGGAGTCCAGCGAGGTATGGCTTGTGTGGGTCCCCCAACATTCTTCTGCCCAGAATCCCCTGCAAACCTCAAATTTAGCTGAAAAAATATTTTTTCTCAAATGTCTGTGTGGGAAAGTTCTGGAATCTGCGTGGATCCACAAATTTCCTCCCACCCAGCGTTCCCCCAGGTCTCCCGATAAAAATGGTACCTCACTCGCGTGGGTGGGTCAATGACCCACGACAGGCTAGGGCCCAAAACCTGTTGAGACGACATCAAAATTACCTATCACAAACCAACCTGGTTTTGCAAGAAGTCCCATGAGTTTTGGCCCGGGCTCGGCGGCCATCTAGGAAACCTACCAAACCCACATTTCTGAAAACTAGACACCGGGGAGTCCAGCGAGGTATGGCTTGCGTGGGTCCCCCAACGTTTCCAACCCAGAATCCCCTGCAAACCTCAAATTTAGCTGAACAAAATCATTTTTCTCAAATTTCTGTGTGGGAAAGTTCTGGAATCTGCGTGGATCCACAAATATCCTCCCACCCAGGGTTCCCCCAGGTCTCCCGATAAAAATGGTACCTCACTTGTGTGGGTAGGCATAGTGGCTGCAACAGGAAATGGCCCAAATCGTACTGTGGAGACTTCAAAATTACCTATAACAAAACTACCTGGTTTTGGGGGAGGGGGGCACCTGGGGTTTTGGCCCCGGGCTCCACGGCCACCTTGGGAAACTATCAAACCCAACCATTTCTGAAAACTAGACACCCGGGGGAGGCCAATGAGGTATGGCTTGCATGGATCCCCCAACGTTTTCCTACACAGAATGCCCTGCAAACCTCAAATTTAGCTGAAAAAAACACATTTTCCACATATTTTTGTGTGGAATCACCGTGCCGGCACAAATGTCCTACCCCACAGCATTCTCCTCAGTCTCCCGAGTAAAATGATACCTCACTTGTGTGGGTAGGGCAAGGGCCTGTGACTGGGAAGAGCCAAAAACATAGGGATTAAGGGTATAGCACCGAGAATTCTAAGCGCTCCATTTTTAAAACAAATACGTTTTTAGCCAATTCTGCATTGGACACCCACACAAGTGAGGTATCATTTTATTCGGGACACTAAGGAGAACGCTGTGGGGTAGGACATTTGTGCCGGCACGGTGATTCCACACAAAAATATGTGGAAAATGTGGGTTTTTCATCTAAATTTGAGGTTTGCAGGGCATTCTGGGTAGGAAAACGTTGGGGGATCCACGCAAGCCATACCTCATTGGACTCCCCCGGGTGTCTAGTTTTCAGAAATGTTTGGGTTTGGTAGTTTCCCAAGATGGGCGCCGAGCCCGGGGCCAGAACCCCAGGTGCCCCCCCCCCAAAAAAAACAGGTAGTTTTGTTATAGGTAATTTTGAAGTCTCCACAGTACGATTTGGGCCATTTCCTGTTGCAGCCACTATGCCTACCCACACAAGTGAGGTACCATTTTTATCGGGAGACCTGGGGGAACCCTGGGTGGCAGGAAATTTGTGGATCCACGCAGATTCCAGAACTTTCCCACACAGAAATTTGAGAAAAAAGTGATTTTTTTCAGCTAAATATGAGGTTTGCAGGGGATTCTGGGTAGGAAAACGTTAGGGGACCCATGCAAGCCATACCTCGCTGGACTCCCCCGGGTGTCTAGTTTTCAGAAATGTGTGGGTTTGGTAGGTTTCCCTAGATGGCCGCCGAGCCCGGGCCAAAAACTCATGGGACCCCCCTTGCAAAACTAGGTTGGTTTGTGATAGGTAATTTTGATGTCGTCTCAACAGGTTTTGGGCCCTAGCCTGTCGTGGGTCCTTGACCCACCCACGCGAGTGAGGTACCATTTTTATCAGGAGACTTGGGGGAACGCTGGGTGGGAGGAAATTTGTGGATCCACGCAGATTCCAGAACTTTCCCACACAGAAATTTGAGAAAAAAGTGATTTTTTCAGCTAAATTTGAGGTTTGCAGGGGATTCTGGGCAGGAGAATGTTGGGGGACCCACGCAAGCTATACCTCGCTGGACTCCCCCGGGTGTCTAGTTTTCAGAAATGAGTGGGTTTGGTAGGTTTCCCTAGATGGCCGCCGAGCCCGGGGCCAAAAACTCATGGGACCCCCCTTGCAAAACCAGGTTGGTTTGTGATCGGTAATTTTGATGTCGCCTCAATAGGTTTTGGGCCCTTGTCTGTCGCGGGTCCTTGACCCACCCACGCGAGTGAGGTACCATTTTTATCGGGAGACCTGGGGGAACTCTGGGTTGGAGGAAATTTGTCGATCCACGCAGATTCCAGAACTTTCCCACACAGAAATTTGAGAAAAAAGTGATTTTTTTCAGCTAAATTTGAGGTTTGCAGGGGATTCTGGGTAGGATAATGTTGGGGGACCCACGCAAGCCATACCTCGCTGGACTCCCCCGGGTGTCTAGTTTTCAGAAATGTGTGGGTTTGGTAGGTTTCCCTAGATGGCCGCCGAGCCCGGGGCCAAAAACTCATGGGACCCCCCTTGCAAAACCAGGTTGGTTTGTGATAGGTAATTTTGATGTCGCCTCAATAGGTTTTGGGCCCTTCCCTGCCGCGGGTACTTGGCCCACCCACACAAGTGAGGTACCATTTCTATTGGGATACTTGGAGATATGCTGGGGGGTAGGAAATTTGTTGTTTCTTTCTGAAGCGTGAAAGTTTTGGCACAATAATGCAAGGAAAATGTGACAGTCACATTTTGAGGTTTGCAGGACATTGTGGGTAAGATAACTTGTTGGGATCCATAAGAGAGACATCACCATGTACTCCCATGGGTGTTTAGTTTACGACAATATCTACAGTTGGTAGGTTTTTCTTAGATGGAATGTACACCTTGGCAGAGAGACAAAAAAGACAAATATTACTGCACAGCCATCTATTCCTCAAGCACACACACATAGTGGTTGGATTTGGCACAAGGGCGAGTGATGGTTCAGTATATAAAATTTTATTAACAAGAGATTTCACAAAAATGAAATGCACTGTCAATAATTGAAAGGACAAAAAACAGAACCAGTGACTCGCAGCTCGTGAGCTGTAAAGCCACGTCAAGGCTCCAACCGCTTTACAGGCCATTCACCAACCTTTCATACGTGATACACACAAGACCATTCACACCACCAGGCACGAAACCAACACATTACAACATTCACATAAAGGGACAAGGTACACCCTGCTTGAGTAAGACAGAAAAGACAAATATTTCTGCACAACCACCTATTCCTCAAGCACACATACATACCGGTTGGATTTGGCACGAGGGTGAGTGATGGTTCAGTATATACAGTTGTATTAACAAGAGATTTCACAAAAATGAAATGAACTGTTAATAATTGAAAGGACGAGAAACTGAACCATTGACTCACAGCTCATGAGCTGTAAAGCCACGACACAGCGCCACCCTCTTTACAGGCCATTCATACACCTTTCATACGTGTGACACATTCAAAATCATTCACACAGCCAGCCGCGGGCCTAGCACATTACAACACTCACACCAGCAGACAGCGCCATTCAAGGGCCCATCACTTTCACACGCCCACATTCCTGACACAGCAACCACACCAGTTCACGGATTGCGTGGAGTGGCGTTTGGCTAGCAGTGTGTGTAGTGACCAGCAGCAAGTCACTACTCACACACCGCCAGCCAAGCGCCAGTCCACCCACACCGCCAGCCGAGCACCAGTCCACGCACCCTGCCAGCCGAGCGGCAGTCCACGCACACCGCCAGCGAAGCGCCAGTCCACGCACACCGCCAGCCAAGCACCAGTCCACGCTCACCGCCAGCGAAGCGCCAGTCCACGCACACCGCCAGCCAAGCACCAGTCCACGCTCACCGCCAGCCAAGCGCCAGTCCATGCACACCGCCAGCCAATCGCCAGTCCACGCACACCGCCAGCCAAGCGCCAGTCCACGCACACCGCCAGCCAAGCGCCAGTCCATGCACACCACCAGCCAAGCGCCAGCCTACACACACCGCCATCACATTTAGGGTTTTTTTTATACAAAAAAGAAAACACAAACAAATTGCAAATAGATACAAATCTTCTAACACAAAATCTGAAACTAAATACATAGCACAAATGCTAACCTTGAAACTGAACAAAAAACATAAAACAATAGAGACCAGGCAGTTCACTTTACCACTCATGGATGCTCCCAAAAATTATTTTGTGTGGTACATTCTAAAACAAGCAGGCACACACAGCGCAGGGTTAGAAGGACACTCGGGGCAGTACATACGAGTCTCCTTCTGCGTACCTCTTCGCCAACAGACTCTACATCTCCTACTGGGAAAGTCTTTTGAGGGTGTGGGAGGAATGTGATCAGGAAAGTGGCGATCTTTCAATCTAGCCACATCCTCCACCACTCCAACTCTAGGAACACTTGCCTGTTCCACTACAACAAGGCTGCCTATTACAGACTCCTGAAACGTAGCAAAAGTCATCTTTGACTCAGGACAACAATCCTTGAATACAACAAAAGCATTAAAGGTTGCCAAGTGGAAAAGATGGATAGCCAACTTCTTATACCAAATGTAATCCTTACGAAGAGCAGTGTAAGGTTCCAACCTCTGATCTACTCTAGCAACACCACCCATGTGCCTATTATAGTCTAAAATGCACACAGGTTTGCGCGCTTCAGCAACCTGACCCCAAACAGTCACAGGTGAAGTGCTTTCATCATGGATGGTAGTCAGCATGTAGGCATCTCTCCTGTCTGAAAACTTCACAGCTAGAAGTTCCTCGCAACGCACTGCACTGTCCCCTCACAAGCTTTTGACAAACAAGTTCTTTTGGGAAACCTTTACGGTTAGAGCGGATTGTGCCACAAGCAACAGTGTCCACTTTGGCCAATTCCCTGAACAACCGCACACCAGTGTAGAAGTTATCTACATATAAATGGTGACCTTTGTTAAAAGTCCTCTACCAAGTTCCCACACAATTTTCTCAGTCACTCCAAAAGTGGACGGACAACCAGGGGGGGGTTAATCCTGGATTCCTTACCGGTGTACACCCTGAAATTAGAGACATATCCAGTCCTACTGTCACACAGCATATACATCTTAATTCCATAGCGTGCCCTCTTACTAGGAATGTATTGCCTAAAAACCAAGCAGCCCTTGAACAAGACCAAAGACTCATCCACTGCTATTTCTTTCCCTGGAGCTTAGATCTCAGAAAATCGATCTACAAAGTGATCAATGACAGGCCGAATCTTAAAAAGACGGTCACAATCAGGGTGATCTCGTGGCAACGCTAAACCATTATCGACAAAATGCAGCATCCCAAGCAGAAGCAAATACCTATCACGACTCATGACTGCCGGAAATATAGCCGTTTCCATCAAGGGACTAGTAGACCAATATGAAGACATTGATGGCTTCCTTAGCAAGCCCATCAAAAAGTTAAACCCAAGAACTTCTTCATCTCTTCCAGATCTGTGGGAGTCCACCGGGTAGCTCTAGAGTGGGGCCTAAGGCTGGCACTGTTGTCCCTCAAAAACTGTTCGGCATACAAATTAGTCTGCTCAACAATCTCTGCCAAAAATACATCGTCCATAAACAACTGAAAAAAATGTATCGGCAAAAAGTTTTCAGTATTTACTCTACACCCTGGAACACCAGTAAAGTCTGGCAATGCCGGCTGCACCATGCCTGGGGCAACCCAGAGGTCAGCACTTCCAACGGGAAGCCTTGCAGCCCCAGGCTGCAGCCCAGATGCCTCTTGCTGCACTATCGGCACATCAATGTCCTCCGCTAAAACAGGCACTTCATCCGCACTAAGAGTATCTTCATCCGCACTAAGAGTAGCTTCATCCGCACTGAGAGTAGCTTCATCATCCGATGATTCCATGTGGAGAGAAACCTCACTGCCTGAATCTTCCCCTCCCTCCTCTGCCTCAGATGCAGAGTCAGTCTCTGAACCATGGTCAGAGGAAGACTCAAAAAGCATACCAACAACCTGCTGAGCAGTAATCCTGCAGCTAGCCATTATCCTTACTAAGAAAGGAGACTGCACAAACAAGTCAACAGCAACCAACACTGTGCAAAATAAGTAAGTAAAAAAATGTGTGCCTTTATCACAAAGATCTATATACTCAAAAACTATACGATTCACTTGTAAGAGACAGCTACACTCACCAGCACCTACTCTGCAGAGACACAGCAAAAACCAACGATATCCCACTAGAAAGAAAAAAACAAAACCAATTACTCACAAGACAACAAAATACACATCGAGCACAAATGCAAAAAGGTTTTTGACACTCAAAAACATAAGCCAAACATACTGCTATTTTTACACCATTTGCAAAAAACACATTCATGCAGAGAAATGAAACTCATTTACAATGTACAAAAAAAAGTCTCTTACCAAACACATGCAACTACACAAACAGCAGAACCACCAGTAACGAAACCGCGACCTGGAACAGTCTAAAGAGCAAAAGCCTTGAACTAGAACAAAAAGGGAGAAATAAAGCATTACAATTGCAATTCACAAGAAATAAAACAATTAACATTATAACACGCTATGTCACTACCCAAATGGTCAATCTGCCAGATGGGCCTTCAAATAGGGCTGAGAAAAATGGGGGGTGATCTTGCCCAAGTGATCGGGTGAGGTTGTCTGCCAGGCCGATCTGTCTCCCAGGTGGGGCAGAAAACAGCAGACAGAAATGTGACCTCCTTGCAAAAGAAATAAATCCCTGGTGCCTAGTAGGGTTTTCTGCCTCCCCCCTCCCGCCTAGGGCAGAAAGGCCAAAAAAAGGGGCAGATCTGGACCCTGGAGGGGCAGAAAAAACATTAACCAAATGTTTCCCCCTTGGAAGCAACCATGTCGCTTCCATTACACACAAAACAAAATCCCTGGTGCCTAGTGGGTTTTCTGCCCCCCCCCCCCCCCGGGCAGAAAGGCCCAAACATCGGGCCGATCTGCAGATACACATATAAAAAAAATCTGCCCCCTGGAAGCGACCCTTGCCCAAGGGGTCGCTTCCATTTTAATTTTAAAGAACTCCCTGGTGTCTAGTGACGTTTTCTAAAGGCCAAAAAAACGGGCCGATCTGCCCCCTGGGGGGCAGAATACACATTAAAAAAAAGTATGCCCCCCCAGAAGCGACCCTTGCCCAAGGGGTCGCTTCCATTTAAATTTTAAAGAACTCCCTGGTGTCTAGTGGTTTTTTTTTACCCCCCCCTGGGGGCAGAAAGGCCAAGTAAACGGGCCGATCTGCCCCCAGGGGGGGCAGAATACACATAAAAAAAAATATGCCCCCTGGAAGCGACCCTTGCCCAAGGGGTCACTTCCATTATTTTATTTTTTTAAATCCCTGGCTCTAGTGGGCTTTTCTGCCCTCCCCCCCACCCCCGGGGCCAGAAACGCCAAAAAATGCAGGCGATCTGTCCCCAGGGGGGGCAGAAAAGTCTTAAAAATATTTTGCCCCATAAGGAAGCGACCCTTGCCCAAGGGGTTGCTTCCTGTAAATAAATAAATAATTCCTGTTGTCTAGTGGGGGCATTCCTGCTGCACGATCGCGATGTTGAGCGCGATTGTGCAGCAGGAATGCCCTGCATTGAGACATCAGGGGAGAGGAAAAACTCTTTCCTCTCCCCCGATGCCTCAATACATCCCAAATTCCCCGCCCCCCCGCCCCACTGGTGCAAGGAAACGTACCTCACTCCTCTTGGACGCCTGGAAGCAAATGGCTTCCAGCGCGTCCAGGGCTTCCTGATGACATCGGCGCGCGCGGACGTCATGGGATTGCCTGGGGGGGGGGGGGTGGCAGCGGAAACTGTCGCGACCACTGGAACTCCTCAGGATCTGGGCGATGCTCAAAGGGGTCCACCTCTTGACATCCCCAACTCTGCCTGAGTAGACACAGAGTATTGAGGCGATCAAGCGAGGGATAGGAATTAGGGTAGGAGCAGCAGGGAAAGGGAGACCTGTAACAAAAAACACAAGGTTAATATATCTGTCTACACCACTGTCTACTCTCATAGAGTCTCACTAGCGGAAACCAATACCTGTCATAGACTCCCACAGCTTATATGAACGTCCTCTACTCTCGGTAAGATACCTTCTCTCACCTGGAGGATAAACTACCTACAAACGAGACAAAACAATTACTACTCCACTCACCTTTTTTAGTCCTTAAATCATAAGGAACAAGAAACCTCATACATACCCTTTCTCAAATTCCCATAAAAGTAAGATGAAACCATATAGAGAAGACAGGAAAGAAGAAGAGATAATGTCCCGGTTAGTACTGCTGAAACTGGGATTCAAAGGCATTAACGTAAAGATGCTTTCAAATCCATTCCCTGGGAGACATCCTGAATGCAGTGAGGCCAAGCACAAAGGCACGTAAACATTAAGTAAACCCAGACGTCACCCAATAGTCAATAAACGAAATGAAAATCCAGCCACCGAGCACAAACTGGTCCCAGCCAATAATTCCCCGGAAATAAACCAGCTTGCAGGAGAACTCCCGCTGACTCACTTGACCTCCTTCCGTGGTGATAAGAATCCTACGTCGCCGACGAGGATCTCCATAAGTCCTTCCTTCTGCAGCCGCAGAGCAGGAAACGGGAGCCGTACACCACCGCTCCTCCGGGCGGATCGTAGACAACAAGATAGAGCCCCGAGTGGGACCGGCTCAAGGACTCTCGGGAATATGCAGCTCTGAGCCCGGACTGCACCAAAGACCGCGTGCGCTCACCGAAAGGCACGTGAAGAAAGTCGGAGTGCAGAGCAGCCGCCCTGCAACGAACTTTCTGAAGCTCTCGAAGAATTACGCACAACGCTCCGTGCGCTGGCCGTAATTTAACTAGACGTGGTCCCTCCCAGAAGGGCGGCCTTCTGGGAGATGTAGTTCTGTGCCATCCCTCCAACGCCTCACATAAGGCAGGCGCGACCTGTCACAGCCTGACAGAAACTCTTCCGCTGCCATCCCCCTTTGTGGGGGCTAGATGGGCTGCCCCGGGGGGGAGCGCCAGCGCTTCCCCCATGGGTGGGTGCCATGACGGAGCGGTTCCGTCATGAGCACATGCCCACCGTTGCTCATGACGGAACCGCTCCGTCATGAGCATGGAAAGGGTTAAGCTGATTTATATGCGTGTTTATTTAATTGTTTTGGCTGCCAACGTGTTGCCCTTTATCCTCTTAAGAGGGTTTAAGACACTGTAAGCAGACGGAATTTCAGAAAAGAAATGTCATAGACCAGCACAGCACTACCACCTCAGCATGACTCAGCACCACCTCAGCATCACTGAGAACCAGCACAGCACCACTTTTGCACCACAGCATCAGCACAGCACCACCTCCGCATCAGTCATCGTCACTCATCACCACTACAGCAGCACCACCTGAGCTTCACTCAGCAGCACCTGAGCATTACCACAACCACAGCACCACCCCAGATTCCTTCAGCCCCAGCGCAGCACCACCTCAGTATCACTCAGCACCACTTTAGCACCACCACTGCAGCACCGCAGCACCAATGCATAAGTGCAGCACTACCTCCGCACCATGTCAGCATCAGCACAGCACCACTTCAGCACCAGTCAGCGTCACTCAGCACCACTTCAGCAGCACCACTGCAGCGCTACCTGAGCTTCCCTCAGCAGCACCTGAGCACTACCACAACACCACCTCAACATTATTCAGCCCCAGCGCAGCACCACCTGACTACCAACACAGCACTACCTCAGCATCAGTGCAGCACCACCACCTCAGCACCAACACAGCACCAGCATCTCCTCAGCATCACTCAACACCACCACCTCAGCACCAGCGCAGCATCACTCAGCACCATCTCAGCACCAGCATCTCCTCAGCATCACTCACCACCACCACAGCATCACTTGGCACCACCTGAGCACCATAACAGCATTACCGAAGCACCACCAAAGCATCACTCAGCAGGGCCTCAGCATCACTGAACAACACCTCAGTATCACTCAGCACCACCTGAGCACCACCTCCACACAAGCACACCGCCACCTTAGCACTATGTCAGTTTAACTCAGTATAACCTCAGCACCAAGACAGCACGCAATTGGCCAAAGGCGGGTGCATGTCCTGCCTTCTCTCTCCCCTGGCCTAGGGAGCTCGGGAGCGAGCAGCAGCGCGGCCGGGTGCCAGCTGCATACCTCACATTCCTTGCAGTGCGCGCGCACCGCGCTTGTTTTTATTAGCTTTCTGCTGTGCTTCGGCTGCTGCCTTACTGTTTTATTTATCTCACCAGCCTCCTAACGATTTGCTCTTTCACACTCTTACCCAGAGCCCCATTTTCTACTTGCTACACTCTCACCTACTCTATCTACATTTGTCCTTAACTCTCCTGCTGCTCCCTGGCTTCCTTATGAGTCGCCTTTCTCTCTCGCACCCTCCAAGTCCTTTCTCTCCTTTCTGAACTCAAATGAACGCTTCTCTACCCCGCCTCTCGGGCAGGCAGGCAGCCCCCCACCCCCTCTCCGGGGGGCTGTCCAGGCTCCCTCTCACATAAAATTATAGCCCTCCGTTCCCTCCTATCAGGGAGGGCAGCGCTTGCCTTGGCTTCCTGGGAGAGCCACTTCAATTAGCAGCCTGTGTTGTAACGTACAGTTTTATTTAAATGAGAACAGTCTACAACTTGTTTGATCGTGCAGTTCAGGGGGATAAGGGATGTAGGAGATGTACTCGTTATTTCATCCCAGGATAGAGCCCACCCTGCTCCTGGTCTCTGGCAGAGCGTCACCTTGCTGCTGCTAGGGGAGTAGGTGCTGCGCCCACAGACCACAGAGAGACCACCAAAGCACCCGCTGCGGGGGACTGATTGCCCCCTTCAGCTGATGCATCCGCTTGCTGAAGTCCTGCAAGTCCATGAGTGCACATTCCGTGCCACTGGGACTAACTTTAGCCACAAATCAGTAATGTTCCACAATATGTAGACAGCATTCTTTTAGCTTACATCTCACCCCTATGCTGTGAGCCAGCGACCGCAGAGGTGTACCGTCTTCATAATAAACAATGCAAAGCCCAGCCTTTAATCTAAAAAATCCTCTCTAAAGCGTGTAGCCGCAGCTGCAGATTTCCCCGAACAGCGCTTTGATCTTCTTCCCATAACCCCCGCACTTTGCCCACTCCCAACTTTCCTTCCCTGTATTCCTTGTCATAAATAAGCCAACGTACACTTTCTCTTTTGGTGGTCCTTTGTTGGCCGCAGTTTTATTAGGAATACACGTATATACATATTGCCTATTGATGTGCATCCTGCCATAACTCATTATTGGCGAGCTGTCATCTTTGTGTCGTGCCTTGTTTGCATCTCGTTATACATTGCGTTTGCGTAAATCATATGTACATTGCACAATAGCGGATTAGACTGACAGTTCGTTGTACAGGTCATTTGCAGGCTTACATTGTCTCTTGGCCCTACTGGGTCGTTGCTTAGTTCGGTTGGATTTGCCCTCGCAGGGGGTGTAGCTTCCGTCCCCGGAGTTAGGCCACAACTCGCTACCTTGCCGATTCTTGTTGTGCCCTGCCATCCGGCGGGGCTGGGCAGCGAGCACCGTCTCCGTTAGCTACCCCCTTTGTGGTAGGCCAACTCACCCAGCCGTAAGGCATCCCAGAGTGAGTGGTCCTACACATCGCCCCTTAGGCCAACTCACCCAGCCGTAAGGCATCCCAAGGTGAGTGGTCCTATTCCGGCGCACCGCACTCCGGTGTGCCTCCGTACCAACCCTTATCCCCGTAGTTTCTCTCTCGCCAGCGTCTTGCCTGTTCCTCCGTACTGCGACATAGCCGTTCCTTAGGTGTGGGTGGGTGGTAAAAGATTCTTGCCGGTGCTGCTCCCCCGCTCCCAAAAGATAGGAGCTTACCTGGGGGAGCGGCGCTTATATCCCCCCCCGGTGCTGGGCCGCCTTCTGCATGGCCTCCCCCCCCATTGGGGGGTTCGTATCGCGCCTGGGCCCTCATTGGCCGGGGGCCGGCGCCTCTCTGGCGGTCGCAGCCGGGGGGCGCGGAGCTTCCCTGCTCCTTGGCGCGAAAAACCGATTTCGTCCGGGGCTTGGCGTCGGTTATGGCACCGGCCCTCTAGGCCCCCTTCGGTGGCGGCCTTTGCTATAACCCCCGCACTTTGCCCACTCCCAACTTTCCTTCCCTGTATTCCTTGTCATAAATAAGCCAACGTACACTTTCTCTTTTGGTGGTCCTTTGTTGGCCGCAGTTTTATTAGGAATACACGTATATACATATTGCCTATTGATGTGCATCCTGCCATAACTCATTATTGGCGAGCTGTCATCTTTGTGTCGTGCCTTGTTTGCATCTCGTTATACATTGCGTTTGCGTAAATCATATGTACATTGCACAATAGCAGATTAGACTGACAGTTCGTTGTACAGGTCATTTGCAGGCTTACATTGTCTCTTGGCCCTACTGGGTCGTTGCTTAGTTCGGTTGGATTTGCCCTCGCAGGGGGTGTAGCTTCCGTCCCCGGAGTTAGGCCACAACTCGCTACCTTGCCGATTCTTGTTGTGCCCTGCCTCCGGCGGGGGCTGGGCAGCGAGCGCCGTCTCCGTTAGCTACCCCCTTTGTGGTAGGCCAACTCACCCAGCCGTAAGGCATCCCAAGGTGAGTGGTCCTATTCCGGCGCACCGCACTCCGGTGTGCTTCCGTACCAACCATTATCCCCGTAGTTTCTCGCCACGCCGCCAGGGAGGCTTCCGTCTTCCTGCGGCTCCCCCCTTCCTCCCTTTTTCGGCTCTTTCATCTGCATCCTGCTAACACCATTGCGCCCCACAGATTCCTCCAGAAGACCCCATGCCTTCATCAGACAGGTGTACCCCATCCTTCGCATAGAACTCCGGGCGGCCCGTGTGGATGAGCCCGTGCCTAACCGATTCAAACCCATTGGTTCTGCAGAACTTGCTCACGGTGAGGTTCAGCTTTTTCCGTGAGTTCTCGACTGCGCTCTGTGATTGGGCCCCTCGCCATTCGTTCCTGCTGATCAGTTCTGACCAAATGATGGTGGTGCCCCCAAACGCCTTGCCTGCCTCCGTCAAATCCTTCTGTATGGCTTGAAGCAGATTGCGCCTCCCTTGTTTGGCCAAATCGTTCCCCCCTAGGCGTATGACCAAAATGTCCGGATACCAAACTGCCTCTGCTTGTAGTTCAGCCAGTTTTGCCGGCAGCTGCTCCCATCTCATTCCCGGCTGGCCAAACCACCTTATGCAGGTGTCCGCTGGCCGTCCTTCCTGCTTGTACCCCTTTTGGCGCCACCAGGCTTGCATCCGGGTTATGAAGGAGTGACCCACCACCCACGCCAAGTGCGGTCTCCGTCCTGCCGGGGGAATGAGAACATGTCACTTAATCGTTTGGCTGGGCCGGCGCGGCGGTTGTATTTTTTTTTTTTTATACCAGCTGGGGCCTTACGTATGTCCGGTATGCCTTAGACCGCCATCTCCCCACGGCCCTTATCCCAGCCTCAGACATCCCATGCTGTGCGGCTGTCGTGGCGGCCCCAATCCTGAATGAGTGGGACCCGAAAACTGACGGTGGCAGCCCTGCTTCGCTGAGTGTGAGGCGCATGATCGAGGTGAACTGAAATCTGCTAAGGTGTGTCCCGTCGCTGTGCTTGAATAGAGGGCCCTCGCCGGCTGGCCGTATTGTCATAAAGGCGAGCAAACAGCACACCGCGCAGCAGTTCTTATCCTCAATGCACCGTAACCTCACCACCGCCCCTTTCCCGGTTTGGTCTGTCTTTGAACGCCTTAGTAGTAGCTCTATCTCCCCTGCTCTCGGTGTGACATCGCCCGCCTGTAGGCAGTAGTCCGCTGGGCCTGTCCTTGCGGGCGCTACTAGTTCGCTAATGCGGAACGCCCCAAAGAATGCGGTAGAAAAAGCTGCCCTGAGTAGTAGGTGCTCAAAATTGTCCTTTGTTGTGCCCTGTAGTGCACCCAACAGGGCCCTCAACTTTGTATAGTCTATTGGGCGTCTGGAGTCCCTTCTTGCGCCCTCCGCGCGCCTCCACCCCTTCATTGCTGCCTTGGTGTAGTGTGTGGCCACGGGATCCTGCCCGGTCTCTAGCTTGGCGTAATATGCCAGGGGCGGACAGGTGGGCTTGTGTCCATGATCTGGACTTCTGGGCGTCAAATGCCCACTGTATGAACTGCTCTGCCGCCCTGCAGGTGGCTCTCCTATTGCCCAGTGACTGGATCCCCCCCACCCGCATTACAGTACTGATATATGTTTTGTATCTCCTGGCAGCTTCCGGGGTGAGGGCTTGGCTGACCAGCTCTGACAAATCTATCCCGCCAGGTCCCACAGCTGGCCCGGGAAAGGGGTCATTTCCTGCTCTGCGCTGGGCGCCAACTCCCTGAACTTCTCCATCCGTGCCCGGGACAGGGCGTCTGCCACTTCGTTGTCCACCCCTGGTACGTGGCGCGCCCGCAGGTCTATGTTGCCTTCCAGCTGTAACTTAACCAATCTGCGCATTAGTCGAAGTGTGTCTGGGCACCTGGCTGTCCCCTTATTAACTGCTTGCACTACCCCCTTGTTGTCGGACCATAGTGTCAGCTTCATGCTCTGCAACTCACGCTTCCAGACTGTGAATGCTACTATGATGGGGAATAGCTCCAGAAAGGTGATATTATTGGTCCTGCCTGTCTTGTGCCAGCTGCCAGGCCATTGCCCTGCGCACCACTTCTTACCCAGGATTGCCCCAAAGCCTGTGCTACCTGATGCGTCTGTGTATAGCGCGATTTGTTTGCTGGTCACCCAGCCTTCCCTCCAGATGAGTACACCGTTAAAGTCTGCCAGGAACGTGTCCCACATTGCTAGGTCTTTCTTGACTTCTGCTCCTAGCCTGACATGGTGGTGTCTATGGGTGAGCCCACATGTCAATTGGGTCAAACGCCTGGCGAATGCCCTGCCGGCTGGGATTACCCTAGCAGCAAAGTTTAGTTTGTCTATGAGTCTCTGGAGGTCCCTCAGCGTTGCTTTCTCCCGCCCGCGGAGGCTCCTGATTTCCCCCCTGAAATCTTCTACCTTTTCTGGTGGGATCCTGGACGTCCCGGCGACGGAATCTAGCTCTATTCCCAAAAATGTGATTTTTGTCGCCGGGCCTACTGTTTTTTCTGCTGAGAGTGGGACCCCTAGTTCCCCAGCCAACTTCATGAATGCTGATAAGGTGTCTCCGCACTCGTCGGATTCCCGGGACCCGTGAATAGGAAATCGTCCAAGTAGTGGAGCTTTCCGCCTGACGGGTGTCTTACGTGCAGCGCCCATTCCATAAAGGTGCTAAATAATTCAAAATAGGCACACGACACCGAGCACCCCATGGGCATCGCTTTGTCAAAGTATAGTTTGCCCTCCCATTGGAAACCTAGTAGATGAAAACTGGAGGGGTGGACTGGGAGTAAGCGGAAGGCGGACTCGATGTCTGCTTTTGCCATAAGGGCCCCTGGGCCCGTCGCCCTAACTAGGTCGATGGCATCGTCTATCGTGGAGTAGGTCACTGAACATACCTCCGTGCTAATCCCATCGTTGACGGAAGCGCCGTCAGGGAATGACAGGTGATGAATTAATCGGTATTGCCCTTGTTCCTTCTTAGGGACTACCCCTAAAGGAGAGATCACCAGTTCCTTGATCATGTGATCGGGCAGGGGGCACTCTATCCTCCCCAGGGCCCTCTCTTTCTCTATTTTTCCCGCTACTACCCCCTGGTGTTGCATTGCTGATTTCAAGTTTCTGACACTGCCTGGTGGGCAGTGGCCTGTAAACGGGATGGGGAAACCTTCTTCGAAGCCGTGGACTAGGGTGTCGGCGTCAGTCTTGTTATGGTAGCTGTTGGCTAGCTTGCGCAACAGGTGCGTGTTAATGGGGGACCGTGCCAGCCTGTAGGTATGTAAACCCGTTGTCCCCCTGCGCCCCCTTCCCCAGATCATTGCTTCTTTTCTCTTTCCTGTCTCCCTTGTGGTCTTTTGCGCTTGCACCCTGCTGCCGGGTGACCCCCCGCAAGAGGAGCAGGTATGCTGGAACTTGCACGCTGCCCCGTAGGGTACATTCGTTTGATTCGAACTTCCAACAGATAGCTGGTGTCCCGTTGTTGTGAGGTGCTCTCCACGAGCTAACTTGCTTGGGCTTATTAAATGGCCTCCCCTTCCCCTTGTGGGCGGACCCTCGAAAGGACTGCTTGTGTCTACCCCCCATGACTTGGCCTCCTCGCAACCATCATTTTGTGAATGAATCCAGATACGTCCTCCTCGTTCCACTCCATTTCTGGGTGTGTTTGCATCTTTAGCCTGAACCCCTTATCATATTCCAGCCATGCTTCGCCTGGGAACTGTCTCTGCGCATTGTGGATGTTGGACTCGTACAGCCATAGGTCAGCTGCGCAGCGCGGGAATTTTTCCACTATAATGCAGGCCATTATACGGAACGCGTCTAGCCAATTATCGAAATTTCTCTCCTTGCGCTCTTTTCTCCTTTCCCTTTTGTCCTCGTCCCTCTTATCGCAGGTGGTCAAGTCAAGCCCTTCTAACTGTATCTCTAATAATGAAAATATGTCAATGAATTCTTTCCTCCAAATTCTTTCCTTGACCGCCAGCGGTATGAGGCTAGCTAGCCCTGTGGCCCTGGTGGTTAAGGATGCAGGGCCCGGTGAGGGGCGTGAATATGCGTTGGTCGCTGTTGCGGGAGGCGGGGTGGGTGACGGGGGTGTGCATCCCCAAGCCAATGTGGGTGATCCTGCTTCGCCCCCACCCCCTAAGGTGACCTGGTGCCCTAAGCGTTGTCGGCGTACGTGGCCAGGGTCTATCAGGTGCCATGGTAACCCCGATGCCACTTCCTCTGCCTGGGCATCTACCTCTCCCGGCCCTCCCGTGTCTCCCTGCCCCTCCCCTGCCGGTGCACCTGGTGCTCCAGCCTGCCTGGCTAACCTTTGCCTAATGAGTGGTGCCATAGTTTTAAGGCATTCCTGCACAATTGCACTGATATGCTCACCGTTTGTCGTTGTATCCGTTGTCCCCCCATTCGGTCCCGCCGCTGCCGTGCTGGCTACAGGTGGCTGGTTCTTCCTCTTGGGGGCCTGTTTGGGGGCCGCCGCATCCGCCAGTTTGGCCGGAGCCCTCCTCTGCCGCTTGGCTGCCGGTGCGTTGGGCACGCTCTGCTGCCGGTGACTTGGCCCTTCTTCTGCATCCTCCTGCAGATGGAGCTGCAGCCAGTCGTTCCCGTGGACTTCCGATGCCGCCCGGATCCGGCGCAGCAGGTCATCGAGCTCCTTCTGCTGCCTCTTGTTCCCCTTCTTTGCCATCTGCCCCCAGCCGCAGTTGTCCCAACTGCGTTCCTCCTGCCGCTTCTTCCTCCTGTGCTGTAATGCGGGGTGCTGCCGCCAATGTATGCACCAAACTTTGTTGTGGCTCCGCGTGTGACCTTCTTAATGCGGGGTGCAGGTCTATATTTCACGACCCTGCCCTCCGCTGTGCAGCCTTTTCGTCGTTTTCGTTTTTTTTTGTGCTCTGTCGAGCACCGAAGCCGATGCGCCTGCCCCTTTAAGGCTCGCTCCGGCGCCGGCTCTGCCTTCTCGTTGGCGCGCGCTCCCGGCTTAGTAGTGGAAAGCCCGGGAGCGGCGTGACCGCAGGCAGCTCCTGTCCAGGCGGGGTGCGGGGCCTCGCGCCGTGTCTCTCCCTGCCACCAGGCTCCAGTCACGCTGCCCCTGTCCACGCGCCGGTCGACCTTCACAGCCCGCCTTCGAAACAGGCACGAAAGTGAAGCCCCACTGCTCCAGCGGCCCTCGTTGATGCCGCTCCTTGTCCCGCTGCTCCTCGCGCCACAACCCGACGCTGATGCGGAGGGTCTGATCCGGGCTGCCGTCCTCCACTGGATACCGGGTAGGTCACCACCGCAGTCTTTGCTCCGGTCCACGGAGGGGGGTGCTGGGGTTTGTAGTGCCGGTAGCCTTAGCCGCGGGGAAACCCTAAAAATCTTTTTGCGGGTCCGTGCCCCCGTTTTCAGGGGAGAGTCCGGCTTCGGGACCAGCGAGTTAGGATGCGCTTCTCCTGGCCGGCCCCGCTCTGCTCCAAGCACTGGAGTTGGTGGATGCTCTCAGTCGCCTTCCTTCCTTGCTTTCGGCGGCGGCGGCGGTTGCTCCTGATGGCTCGCCCAGGGCTTCGCCTCGACTCCAGTACTGGTGGTTTCCGCGAAAAAGATTCTTGCCGGCGCTGCTCCCCCGCTCCCAAAAGATAGGAGCTTACCTGGGGGAGCGGCGCTTATATCCCCCCCCGGTGCTGGGCCGCCTTCTGCATGGCCTCCCCCCCATTGGGGGGTTCGTATCGCGCCTGGGCCCCCATTGGCCGGGGGGGCCGGCGCCTCTCTGGCGGTCGCAGCGGGGGGGGGCGCGGGAGCTTCCCTGCTCCTTGGCGCGAAAAACCGGTTTCGTCCGGGGCTTGGCGTCGGTTATGGCGCCGGCCCTCTAGGCCCCCTTCGGTGGCGGCCTTTGCTAAACCCTCTTCTACTCATCCACACGGCCCAGCTCTGACCAAAATTCCTGTCAGTGTATCAACAAAGTATTTGTGTATCACAAAAGTTATGTAGTATAAATTATACTTTATGTAATATATACAGAGACACTTTAAAAAGGCAAAATGTTTTTTAGAACAGCTGTAATTTTAAGATAAGAGCAACACATCATGTTTTATATTGCCACAGTGCTTTTTATGTTGAGATTCTGCAGCTCTATTAAATTTCCCGTGCAAATGCCTCAGTAGCATATCCAGTCCAGGTATTGCTTTGCATTCTAGGACTTAGTCTTGATATAATAACGGCATAGAAAGGACCACAAATCCCAGAATGCAAATCAAACAACTTAAGTTGAAGAGCTACACATGCCTAATCGGAAACTTGAGAGCTCTGATGTTCCGCGTTTAAACAAATCCACAAAACCCATGATGCAATTTGAGATTAGCTGAAACCAGAATTGTCTTAAGGCAGTCTGTGTGACAAGGGCCATTTCCCTGTTGCAATGAGCACTAGCATTTAGTTTACAATCAGCACCGAGTGGCACATTTAAAAGAAGGAGAGGATGTGGCGTTAAGGCCAGAGCTGACTTTGGAACTGGGGAACCAGATTTGAGTCTTGCGTCGGCTCTACGTGTGCCTTAAAAAGCATAAATGTGATATTGCTTGTTTTGGTGGGCACTAGGAAAACCGACTCTGGGCGCTTTATGGAATGTTTTCGTGCGAGTTTCATTTTTCTTTATTAAACCTTTTTAACACTTTGTTGCTGCATGGTGCACTGAAACTAAAGACGCGCGCTGCTGACATTGACACTTTATTTGAAATATGCGTTTTTCTTTATTAAAACTTAGCTGCATTGGTACACAAACTAAACACGCACACTGAAGGCATTTACACTTCACTGCATTCAGACAAGGCCCATATGTTGTGTGGAAGAGCGATAGCAATCTTTATAGCCATGCCTCTGCTTTCATTTCTTAACCAGAGCCCTTTCAGCTCTCCTCAGTTACCCTCCCTCCTTGTCACACCCTTTTCACTGCCTTGACAATGAGGTGTCAGCGCTTACCAAACAGCTTGCATGCTGGCAGCCTGTCTCTTTCCACCGAATAAAACAATTCCAATATATATACACAACAACAAACCCCCAACACGTTCTCCTTAATATGCCGCTTAAGAAGCATAACATAAACAAAACGTACACTTTTTCAAGCACACACCATCTTATACCAAACTCAAAGTTACAATAAAAAGATACAGATACTGTCATGTTAACAGCACGTTTAACGAGTACTGCATCTGAGATAAGCTACTTATCAGGTGCATGTTTTAAGGACTACTTCACTGTTTAGAGTTGGGGGATGTTCCAAAAGCAAGGCAGGTATTTAATAACGTAACCCCATGAAAACTCTACGCCATACAAATGCATAAATAATCATGATGCCATCTTATTTTTAGTAATTAGCACACAGTTAAGGTGCATTAAAACAGTCTGCCCTTACCCTCACTATAATCACACAAACCGCATGCGCAACATTTTGTCACCCTAACCTGCCACTTGTTTTTTTTTTAACAATTCAGACAATGTGTGCATATAGGATACTCATGTTTTTCAAACCCATTGAATTATAACTTCATAAGCCTTTTACATTGTGTATCTTTACATATTTTAGGGCTATTGCTTTGCGAGGGAGGTGAACGTATTTGGGAGAAAATATTTTTAACCTTAATACCCACGGCTTCCATGCAATCCAAGTAGCCTATGTCTGGGAATTGCGTGCATGCCATGTAACACACGAGACCTACATAGTGCCCAAGGCTTCCTAAACACGTAAAGCAGATGCGAGCAGAGATCGTTTAATCAGTCAGCCATCTTGTCATGTCTCCTTATGGCATTTGCGTACCAGGGCATTTTTGGGGCAGGTTGTGTAGTCTGACATTTCTGAAAGCAGGACATCTCTAAGTACAGTGCACAGTGGTGCCTGAGACCTGTCTGACTGCAGTGCACTGGTTGTACATGTAAGATCTCAGAGTGCAGTGCGCGGTGGCACCTGCAACACTTCTGACTGAAGTGCGCTGGTGGTACATGTGAGATCTCAGAGTGCAGTGCACTGGTGGTGAGAATGGCGAATGTGTCAATGAATGTTTCCTGAGGCAAGCATGTATTCCTCAATCAGACTACATAATCCAGTGTGTAGCAATTGCATATCTCTTCAGTCCCTGGTGGCACAGCACCCAGGATAATGTGCTGCATAGCTAAACACTTATAAGGTCCAAAAGGCGAGACCTATTGGCTATGCCAATGCTTGTTTAATAGGGTCGTTCAATTGTACATAATGTTTACTTGCTTATATAAGGTGACAAAAATGCTTATAACACTTTTTTATTATAACTTTTCAACATGCTGCACAGCAGTCACACTGCTCTACAACATAGCTTAAACACATTAACAAAGCCAATAGCTCTGGCAAAACACGTATAAGGTCCCAAAGGCGAGACCTATTGGCTATGCCAATGCTTGTTTTTTTTTTTTTTAAAGTGACTGCAGCTGGTGGTGAGGCCGGGGTCAAGGCAATTACTGGTAGTGCTCCACAAGGAGGCCCCCCTCCCCAGGATGACACCACTATTTTTAAGGCTCTGCAGAGGCCCAAACATAGTAATTAAATCACCCTCATTATTATCAGCAATCCTTTTTTTATTTGCAGCATCAGAATGGGACAGAAAATAGACCGGGCACCAAATTAAAAGTGGCACGCATTTGCTAATTGCAAAAGTAAAACAAAAAAATTGGGCCATGTTTGTAAATTACAAGCCAGAGCTGCACTTACACTGAAGAAACACTTTAACATCATATATAAATAAACCATTTACTTACCTTTGGTAATTCACTCTTTGATAGATATTTGCAATGATAGATGAGTAATGTTCACTATAACACACATGCAGTTACAGGTGAGCCAGCATTGACCTGTAAACAGACATTCAGAAACAAGAGGGATGCTGCTCACCTGTGAACAGAGACAGGGAGTCTGATTTTACCCAATAAAAAATATGTGCAGTGGCATAGGGAGCCGGGGTCAAAGTGGGACACAAAATAGGCCCCGGTACCACAATAAAAGTGTCCCCCTTTAGTAAACTAGAAAACTAAAAACGTGGCCCATGTCAGCAAATTGAGACCGTTTTTATTTTGTATAGACTTGCTCTATCAGTTTTTTGCAAGGAATGGAAGACTGCATGGATATGAGCTTGCTGCACGCAATGCTACTTTTAATATCAGGGAAATCAACAGTAAAACCTGGCCCAGCAGACTGTAACACAAGCCCACAAAAAGTAAAAAAACTATCCACACACTGACCTAAAAGGCCATCTGCAGGCAGAGCAGGCAGGCTTCCTGATGAAGGGAGGCTAGCTGGCGGCATGCAGGCTGGCAAAGAAGTGAAACCAGCTGGTCTGCAAGGAGGAGAGCAGGCTGGCCCCAAAAAAGTGTTGTTCTCTACTGAAGAAGGACAATTATCCTGAAACACGTGTCTAGAGATACACAGCACTGGCTGCACCAACAAGGGTGAAAAATTAAAGCCTGACACCGAAGAAAGTGTTATCATGCACTGCATTTATTATGATGCATCGGGGCAAACTGAGTGCTGGAGTGTGAGGCAGTGTGCGCCCACCCCCCTCCCGATCCAAGGGAGGCCCCCTGCTGCATGTGCAGTCCTTTTGGCAAGCAGAGAGAAGTGCTGGAGAAAGCAGGCTGCGGGCAGCGTGGACAATGCAGGCAGTGAGCGGCGTGGACAATGCAGGCTGCGGGCAGTGACGTTCTTAAGAAAGGTAGCAGGAAGCTCTCTGAAAGGCTCCTTAAAAGTCAACTGTGAATGCGTAACAGCTGACTTTTAAAGGGCCTTCGCTGCCCGCCAGTGCCAGTCGTGTGTTGTCACTGAGGCTTTCAGTAAACACAAAAGAGGGCCACTGGAGCATGCGCAGTAAAGTTGCTACCGCGATGCTCGAGCAGCCCTCTTTTGTGTTTACTGAAAGCCTCTGGGGAGCCCGCTAGGGAGCAGCTGTGCTGGGCGTGTCCAAGCAAGAAGGGGGCCATGAAAAAGGTCTGCGGGCAGCCAAGCAAGGTCTGCCGGGCCATTGGCGGTCTGTATGCTGTACTCGGGTCTAAAGGTTTTGTCATCCCTTACTGTATTCTCTACTAGCTTGCCTTCGTCCTAGTGCCATGATGCCCTCCCATGTCAGCCTTGCTCTACAAATAAATAAATGCATTTAGTTATACAGAATCTAACAAAATTACTGTAGTAGACAAGGATTTTGTTGTTGGCTACCCCCTCTGACAATCCCTGAAGGTGAAAAATTTGCGCTGTGATAATCCTTGCTAACCACTCTTAGGGAGGAGTTGTATATTGTTTGCCCAAATGTAATTTTGTACGTATTTTAATTTTATGACTACATGCTTGGTAGTTGCCTTGTGGGAAACGCTTGGTTATGGTGACAATCCACTGATAATTTCTATAAGCTTGAATTGTTAATTGGGGAAAGTCATGCCAGATGCTGTCGTCTGATGTGATTATTATCAAATGGTATGACAAAGTCAATAGGTATGGCTTATATATTGTGAAAACCTTATATTAAAGGCAACTGGTGAATTGTTATTACACTGTGTTAAAGCATAAAGAAAGTTTTTTTAATACAGCTCAAAAACTCCCAGCATTGACAAGGGTTTTTTAATGTTGATAAACCATTCTGGGGCAGAAGATTTGCACTGTGAGCATTCTTGTTACGCCCTGATAGAATGTTTGCCAATTGTAATTTTGTACATATTTCTTATTTTATGAGTGGTAGTTAGCTGTGTGTGGCCTGACAACAGTTTTAGCTGCCTGTCAGGCTCTTACAATAACACAATAACAAAAAAATACATACTTAGATATACATGCTTTGAGGAAATTTGGGTAACCCCTCTTCAGCCCTTGGTCTCTTTGAGTGTCATTTACATTTTCCTTACGCCCAGACAGCAATTAGCATGGGCAGTGGGGCATTCAGCTTCAGCCATTGGCTTTATTGCCCTAGGAGTGACGCTAATTCACCTGATCACATGGGCATATACTTCTAAAAATTATTCTGCTTCAGTGCCAGAGCTAATGGCCCAGTCCCTTGGTTTTCATTTTGCTCATTCAATAAAACTCCTTTAATTTCTTTCCTTTTCTTAATTTTGTTTGATTTCTTTTGGAACACCCAGCAGCTACTCTGATAGAACAACCTGGCAACTCTCTTTCCAATCCTTACATCTGCAGTGCTCTGCATCAGATGCATCCACTGTTTCTAAATTGTTTGGCTGTCTTGGAATGATTTTGTCCATGGTTTACCATTCTATGATGGCAGCCACTTTTGAAAACACTAACAGGCCATCTTCGATGATATTTTGCATAGTATATAATTGTTTTGCTGTTCCAAGATGGCACCTAAACCTGGTGTCTATGTTGGAACTTTAAAACAATGAAACACGATGTATAATATGATTCCAATAGGCAGCATACTGTCATAATGACATTTTTACGTATTTTGTTAATGTGAGGACATGCCACCCCACATTTAGATGGCAACATTTTTCTTTTTTTCTAATTGTATTATTTTAATTGATCTTGACTGTGCTTGTTGAGCTTTTGTGTCTTTTATGTGAATGGGTGAGTGAGTAAATGAAATAGTTAAATGGTGGATCAATGGACGCATATATGAAAAGGACGAGTGACCGCTTACATGCAGAGTGAGTTGCTAACAACCTATACTCCCAGTGATAGAAGAGGTGCTTTAAGTATTAAGCCAGACATATTTGCATTGCCAATGCTTGCTTCCTTCCCTCTTCTCTCTTGCACATGCTTCTTTCTTCATCTTTCCTCCCTTTCCCAGGAGCGCCTCCCAATCGTGATACCTCCTGGCACCATTAAGTGCATATTACTCATAGTAATAAGGGCCTGATTCAGAGTTTGGCGGACATGGTGCTCTGTTGCAAACGCGGCGGAGCACCTTTCCATCAAACCCTCGCTCCACCTGCCTCATTTAGAGATGGGTAGGCTTCTAGTATTCTGTCAATGAAGACACTGCTGGTTCCGTCAACAGAATACTTCCCCTGACGGCCCAGAGGAAGGTCCGCTCTATTTAGGGTGGATAGTGTAGTGCCTTTTTTTTCCTGTCTATCACTGACCGGAAAAACCTGGCAGTAAGTGATAGGAAAAATAAAATGACCCCCACACCCGAATACAAACCAGAAAGTTGTGGGGACAATTCGTTTTTTAGAAACAAACTCCTGCTTTGGGAGTTTGTTTTTGAAAAACAAAAAAGTCCTTACGCTTGGTGAAATGTTTACTACATTAAAGGGAACCTCCATGATGGCAGTCCATTTCAATGTACAGACATGTCTGCGAGGCCGGGAGGCATCTTAAAATTTGGCCCGCGGAGTCACCTCCAGATGGAGGAGGTATTGCTCTCTGCCGTCCTGACGGACACTACTCCGGCCACCAAACCGTAAATCAGGCCCTAAGTTTGGTTCTGGTCGTTGTTAATCCACTTTCCTAACTATGGTGAGTAAATTATACTTGACAACTTTGAGCAGCACGGCAGGTCTGATATGATTATTTTCATGCTCATTGTAATGGTCGATGTGTGCTTCACTTTTTTTAACGTAACTTTTCAAATAATCTGTTTTGATAACAACCTTTAATACACTAAGTAATGTCTGTTCTGCTTCTTTATAGTACAGAACATATGCTATTAAGGATGCAAAATGTGGCAAGTCACTGTCCCTTATTTTGTGTGATTCCATGGGGCTGGAAGAGAAAAGTGGAACCGGACTGGACGTTGAGGACATTCCAAAAATACTTGATGGTCATGTTCCTGATAGGTACCAGGTAGATATTTCACAATTTTCTTGTGCATGTTACAATTTGTGTATATTATTTATTGTTCAAAGCCAAAAATATAATTGCTGGCTAATTAGTTATAGTCTTCATAGTGGTTGGTACCGCCCACAAGAGCTGTAGTAGGACCAAGATGTAACATTTTAGATCTACATGATACCAAGGGTTGCCTATTTTGAGCCCCCTTTTAATTCTGATGGGGCTCCCAACAGCAGCCACCACTGGAACCCTATATATATATATATATATATATATAATCTACTGGCGGTCGCCAGTAGATAGTTATAGTTAGGACCTATTTTCCATAGGAAATTCGCAACATTCTATTTCCAATACCTTTGGCGCCGGTTGACGAATCTTTGCGAAATTCTCAAAACTTATGGCTTGATCAAGTCCGCTCCTATCCTGAAAGTTTCGGGGTGATTCGTCAAGTGGGGGCCGAGAAAAAAGGGGGGTCCCAAAACATGTTTTCCCCATGCAATTTTCCATAGGAACCTTTAGTCGCAGTTACAGCCCGAACTGCTGAACGGAATTACACCAAATTTGGCAAAAAGGTAGCCCTTGGTTCAGAGTCGTGCCTTTTGCTTAAATGGTGTAAATCCGTTCAGAAGTTCCTGAGAAAATCAAAAGTAAAATCACATATATATCTATGGCCGCGTAGGATCCGCGCACCCTCCCGATCACGAGCTGTATGCTAATTGGCTGTCAACACTCCAAACCAGGAAGTGTTGGCAGCCATCTTATGCCTCGGTAGAACCGAGGCACAAGAAATCAGGAAAACAACTGCGCAAAACGCAAAAAGGGGCAGGGTAGAAACACCCTGACCCCTAGGCCTGCTCAGGGCCCAAAAATTATTATAATTTTTTTTTAAAAATCGGCGGGATGCGCTTAGGATGCACGGATCCCGCCGTGAAAAAAAAAAACGAAGCGCGGGCTCCCGCGCTTCGTTGTTAATTGGCGCCCGGGTGGGCCAAGTCCCGGGTGCATGCGGGGGTTTATTAATAATTAGTGGGGGGGCCTCTAAGGCCCCCCCAAGCCCCGGGGACCGCCACCCCCAGGGGCTTCTTTTTTAAAAATTACTATTACCTGTGTGGGGGGGCTCCAGCCCCCACACGCCCCGAGGACCGCCACCTCCCCGGGGCACTAAATATTTAAATATGGGGGTCTGTTACGGACCCCCAGAGCCCGGGGACCACCACCTCCCGGGGCTTTGAAGATGTTGGGAGGGGGCCGCGTGGCCCCCTCCTGGAAGCCAGTGATGGCCATGGGGACCGCCACCCCCAGGGCCGGCTCCTGCAGTGTCCCGGGGTGCCCACCCCGGGACACTGTAGTTTGCTATGGCAGGGCGGGAGCCTCGCAGCTCCCGCCCTGCCATAGCAAACTGCTTTGGTTTTTGGAAACCTGCTCTCTCTTCCAAAAACCAAAGACAATTGCTTTTCCACACGGGGAGCTGCATCTTAGCAGCTCCCCATGTGGAAAAGCAATGCCGGTTCCCGAGGGACGCGGGGAGCCAGCGGGAACGTGGGGGGATTGGGGACCCCACCCATGGTCCCCAACGGAGATGGCCAGCCCCGGGGGATGGGGTCCCCGGGGCTACAAGTGGCCCGGGAAGGGGGCCACGCGGCCCCCCTCCCCAAAATTTAATTTAAAAAAACCCAAAAAAACAAAGGTTGGCCCCGGGGGATGGGGTCCCCAGGGCCAATAAATTAGAAAAAGAAGGGGGGCCACACAGCCCCCCTTCTTAAAAAAGAAATAAAATAAAATACCGGCATCGCGCCGGAGGCCACGCCCCCTCCTTGCAGCACTCTGCAAACGCGGCCCCTGGCGCGTTTGCAGATGGGGAACGAATTCCCCTTGAATACTGGGGGTCCCTGGGGGCCAACTAGCCCACCAGGAACCTCCAGTATGCGCCAGGGAGCTGCGTTGCAGAGAGGTGTTCTGAGGCGACGCCCTTTTACACCTCTCTGCAACGCAGCTCTGTGGCGCCTAATGGAGGTAGCTGGTGGGCTAGTTGCACCCCAGGGACCCTCAGGATTCAAGGGGAGTTAATCCCCCGACTTAAAACGCGCCACGGGGCGCGTTTGCACAGTGGTGAAGGGAGGGGGCGGGGCCTGAGGTGACATGTGTGCAAACATGCCCTGTGGCGTGTTTTAAGTTGGGGGATTAAGTCCCCTTGAATCCTGAGGCTCCCTGGGATCCAACTAGCCCACCAGGTACCTCCAGTAAGCGCCACAGAGCTGCGTTGCAGAGAGGTGTAAAAAGGGGCATGGCCTCGGACCACCTCTCTGCAACGCAGGCCTGTGGTGCTTACTGGAAGTACCTGGTGGGCTAGTTGGGCCCCAGGGACCCTCAGGATTCAAGGTGACCTAATCCCCCAACTTAAAACGCACCACGAGGCGCGTTTGCACAGTGGTGAAGGGAGGGGGCGGGGCCTCAGGTGACATGTGCGCAAACACGCCCTGTGGTGCGTTTTAAGTTGGGGAATTAATTCCCCTTGAATCCTGAGGGACCCTGGGGGCCAACTAGCCCACCAGGTACCTTCAGTAGGCACAACAGAGTTGAGTTGCAGAGAGGTGAAAAAAGGTGCGTGGCCTCGGAACGCCTCTCTGCAACTCAGCTCTGTGGTCCTAACTGTAGGTCCCTGGGGGGCTAGTTGGGCCCCAGGGACCCTCAGGATTCAAGGGGACTTAATCCCGCAACTTAAAACGTGCCACAGGGCGCGTTTGCACACATGTCACCTTAGGCCCCCCCTCCCTTCACCACTCTGCAAACGCGCCTTGTAGCGCGTTTTAAGAGGTAGTTTTAATCCCCCTGCCCTATTATGTACTAGGGACTTACAGCGGAGGTCATGCTAATCACAGGGGTACCCCAACGCATAGTGTTCCCGAGTGTATGTAGGTGTTTTCACTGTATTCGAAGTGTCTTTTAGCATAGCACTGGCTCTGGTTAGTCAGAGTCAGTTACCACCAGTACCCGTCTGAAAAAGTTGTGGACACGAGATGATTTTGCAACAAGGCCTCTTTCTGCTCCTCTGTTGGTTCTTTCTGCACATGTCTTGCTTCTTCCTGCACTTTTCTTCGTCTTTGTGGACTTCTGTTGCTTCTTTCTGCATTTCTTTTGCTTCTCTCTGTGCGTTTTTTCTTCTTTTTTCACATGTCCTACCTCTGTAGGCATAGTTAGAAACTAGCATTTAAAAAACCTTTGAAATTCACTGAAAAAACCATAGGTTTCAGGCACGTTATAGTTAGAAATTGGCATTTAAAAAACCTTTGAAATTCACTGAAAAAACCATAGGTTTCAGACGTTATAGTTAGAAATTGGCATTTAAAAAACCTTTGAAATTCACTGAAAAAACCATAGGTTTTAGGGGCAGTTATAGTTAGTTGGACATTTCACTCGTACAAAACCCGTGAAATTCCCCCGTTATAGTTAGTTCAGCTAACTATAACTCGCACCCCCGCAATGCACTGCTGATGACGTCACATATTACATCACTCATGACATGGTCAGTGACATCACTGATGACATCACTGATGACATCTCAAATGACATCACTGATGACATCACTGATGACATCATCCACGTGATAATCTGATGCACCTCCTCACACCCTAATATAACCTTTGATACACCACTCTAAATTACAGACTGCCATTCGCAAAACCATAGACACTCCAACACCAATAACTACATACCCACTCACTGATTCTTAGGTCTACACACACATCCACTCACTCACCCGTACAGTCACTCATACTTACGGTCACTCAGTACAGGACTATCATATGCACTCATACACCTACATAGACACTCACACACCGCCACTCATCCTTTAGAGGTACTCACACACCTAGTCAGTCATGCAAATAATTAATCACACTGCCATTTACTAACCTATACAGTTATACACACACCAGCTCACTTACTCATACAAATACTAGCACATTCTTACGCTCTTATACAATCACTGATACAAGTACACACTCATCCATACAGCCACTCTCACAATCACACACTCTGTTATAGCCATTTATATACTCCAACACACATATATACTGCCTTTCACATATGTAGTTACTCACACATGTACCACTGAGATATACATTCACTCACTAACACACCCATACACACACTCACCCACCCATACAGTCCATCACAGATGCACTCTTGAAACCATGCACCCAGTGATTCACCCACTCACATATCTATGCACAGAGTCACACACACCCCACCCACACAAACACTCAGGCACCCATACAGATACTCAGACAACCAATCAATAACTCATATAGCTATTCACAAACCCATGCAGCCACTTACACAGCAACAGACAGACGGATACAGACATTCACCCAGTTTAGTCACTAACCCATGCATTCAGTAAGATACGTTTAATCACTCACTTATAGAGTTAGTCACGCACCTACTAAATCATCCATTCACACACTTATACACCCACTCATTCTTCAATACGCCTTTTCCTATATATATTGAACATATTTAAACTTTACAGAAACACACAGTCACTAGATGATGTCATCAGTGATGTCAACAGTGATGTCACTGACCATGTCATGAGTGATGTAATATGTGACGTCATCAGCAGTGCATTGCGGGGGCGCGAGTTATAGGTAGCTGAACTAACTATAACGGGGGAATTTCACGGGTTTTGTACGAGTGAAATGTCCAACTAACTATAACTGTCCCTAAAACCTATGGTTTTTTCAGTCAATATATATATATATATATATCTGTTTACTTAAATTTGGAAATTTTGGTTGTTGGCATTTCAGGGAAAAATAAGGAAATACTGGAGATTTGCCCCTGGAGTTGCCAATTCCCTGGTAATTGCTAAGTTCTCAGGGGAATCTCGGGATTACATTTGTAAACACTAAAATTGCACATCTTTTGAGTTACCGGGGACCCTGGTTTCGACGTGTGGAATGATTACCTGAAAATCCAGGGCAGTTGTACGGAAACCATATTGGTAAAGTGAGGAGCTATCAAATGGACTCATTTACCGAAAGTTTAAATAATGTGATGGCAGGTAATGATGTAACAGCTTGCTTCAGGGTACACTACTGAATGATACAAAAATAATAAAAAATTGCAGCATCATACCATAACAATTTTGAATAACACAGGTTATTGTTGGAGAGGAAAGTCAGTCATTACTTACAGTATGGTACATTGTCAATCTTTCAATCATGTCAATCGCTGTTCAGTTCAATCCTAAAATAAGATTTTCAGTGTAATGCCAGAAAATTGTTTGACAGCTGCTTATTTTAATCATGATTGTTATGATCAGTATTATTCGCGTATCTGAATGAGGCCTTACCCATCAGACTCCATAGTTGTCTGTGACTGCTATGTGACTGCTATGGGAGCTATCCAATTTGGGTGGCTACCATTCCAACAAATGTGTCTGCTCTTTAATGAGACTGCATCTTAGCTTTTCTTTGTGGTCATAGTGAATGTATTATCTCATGCATTAATATCACCTGCTCCTGACTGCACTACTCAGCCACTTCATACTAGCCACATTGGAGTGTGAAACACCTCTATACTGACCACCAAACAATAAAATATTATTACATTCTTAGTACATGGTTACTTATTGCAATTATGTATACCACTGCTTTTTGTTACTACTTATTACAGTAGTTCCTGTCTGCACTGTACATCAGCAAAACAAGGATTTCTTTCCTACAACTGAAGTTTTTACTGATACTCAAACTGGAATCTCTCAGATTAATTAAGGACTTTTGCATACTCAGATTGCACATTCTTGAACATTGATTCAGTTATTTCACAGGTGTTCCTGAAATCTCCAGCAAGGATTTCTGCCCCTTTCCAGGTCTACAGCTCAGCACCTGTTAAAGTCACAAAGTCCTATTGCCTTCTGTGCCAGCTGAATTAATGGTGCTTTCTGATAACTTTCCTGCTTATTATCTGCAAATTTCTCTTCTCTGTGTCTTGTTCTGGTCACTGTTATTAACTCCTCCAGTTCAGAGAATGTTCAGTGCAAAAGACTCTCTTTTACAGAACCATTTCTTATCCTCCATCTACTGTAGCCTATCCGGGCTGAAGATCCATTCAGTTTTTATGCCACCTCCTTCCTAAATGACCTCTCTTCTTTTGGACTTTTTCAGTCAGTCCACACCCCCACAAAAAACCTAGCCCACTCCAGATCTCTTCTGTCTTCTATTTCTATCACTTTGCCTCGGACTGTCTCCCTCATAATCAATCCACCCCAGACCTTTCTCCAAAGCCAGCTCACATCCTGTCCTCCAGTCCATATGCTCAAAGGGACAACACTAACTACTGAGAGCCAATAGATATTTATCCTCTGATGCATTTAAATCCACTTTGACCTTAAAATCACAGCTCTAATCTACAAACCTGAATTAACTCTGTACTGCTATCACACACCCTGTGGATACAGTAGTAACCCTCAAGGAGGTTTGTGTTTATAAACAAAACAGGACTCGTTTCCCTTGTGTCCTCCTCTTCATTCCACATCAAGAGATTGGCACATTAAAATTCAGAATTTTCTCTTGAATAAAATTGACAAATCAAAACCTTGACATCTTCCACTTCCCAAACAAAAAGAGGATGGGAACACACTGCCTCACATCCCAGCACTCAGTTCGCCCCAGTGCATTGTGGTAAAATGTTGGACATGTTGGCACTTACCTCAGTGACAGTCTTTAGTTTTTCACCCTTCTTGGTGCAGCCAGTGTTGTGTATCTCTAGACACATGTTTCAGGATAGTTGTCCTTCTTTAATAGGGAGCAACACATTCTTTTGGGGGTTCTGGAAATGCTGCCCAAAGTCTTCTCAGGTCTCTGCACCACTCACTGGGCACAGGTGCGTCAGCCAGAGCTTGTCAGCTCATTAGCTCAAGGGAGCCTTTTCAAACAAAAAGAGAGTGGGAGCACACTGCCTCACATCACAGCACTCAGTTCGCCCCAATGCATTATGAAAAATGCAGTGCATGATAACATTTACTTCAGTGACAGTCTTTAGTTTTTCACCCTTCTTGGTGCAGCCAGTGCTGTGTATCTCTAGACACATGTTTCACTTCCCACTCACTTAGTCACCTTGAATACTCAACCTTCTCGACTCTCACCGTATCCTTTTGAATGCATAGCAACATGCTTCTGAAGGTCATGAAGGTGGCGTTTTTCACTGTCCCCTACCGCCACACTTCCTGAGCTAATGAGGTGATTCTTGACCACAGCTAGTGCTTCTCCAAAAACAAGCAAAAGACTATCTTCATCCTTGATTCTTTTCTTTGAGGCTCAAATTAATGCCACGGTTATCTCTGGCAATTCAGACATTAGTAGTGGTTCTGGCTGAGGTAATATTTTGGTACTCTAATACAAGTGACATGTTTGTATTTCAATGTCGACATGTTTGTATTGCCACCTTGATTTTGATACCCATGAGTGAAAATCATATTCTTTCTCTGAACTATAATCCCCTGAATAGCTTTCATGAGTTACAGTAATGTTTTTTTCCTCCTCACATTTCTGGGAACAACAATGTGATATCTTCTGAGGGCAGGACATGGCTCTCACCAGGACAATTATTCACTGGTTTTCTTGAAGAACAAGAGTACTTAAGTAGCCACATTTTTTGTAATAGTGTTGTGCATTGTTTACATGTATTCATTGATTCTGGACCATGGTCTCTGCCCATCTCCTTTGCTAACTGAGGTATTCCACCAGAATATCAACTACAAAATATTAAAGGGCTAAATATTGAGGCCTAAATATCGAGGACAAAAATGTTGTGAACATAATAATATATAGGTAAGTATAGGTTAACTATACTTAACTTCATATATATGTAGCAGTCGACACTGTGTCATTATATTTAGGTCAGAGTTTTCAGGAAAGCTTTTTAGTTTTGCTAATAACTTTGGCTTCAATTGATTAACCTTCATGAAACATTCCTGAAAAAAGTTGATCCACTTCAGCTCCTTCCTAGAACGTTTTGGGGTCGATCTGTCAAAGTAGGGGCTAATAATAAGGTGGGGAGGAGGGTTCTAAAACATTGATTTTCATGTTAATCACCATAGGAAATTTTGAGAAGCAATACAATAAAAAACCTGCTGAGCGGAATTACACCAAAATTGACTGAAAGTTAAAACTTTACTCAGAAAGCATACTTTTTGTTATTTGGTGTAAATCCATTCAGCCATTTTTTTAGAAACTTGCATTTAAATTGGTGTGCAGGGTGGTCCTGAAGGTATTAAAATGTAGGTACATCTGGAGTGTTAGTGTCCAGGGGCCCTATTACAGATAGGGCGCGCTTTTCCTGTTTGTGGCACAGCGCAACTTTAAATGAGTGTGCCATGTGCAAACAGGGAAAGTGCACCCTATTATGAAGAATTTGTTGCCCTCAGGGCAGTCGCAAACTCTTGCTGCCCTGGAGTGCAGCGCATTCAAGTGAAATACGGAGCGGCTGCTTTAAAGCCGCTCTGTGTTTCTTCGTGCAGCCGGCTACCTGCCTGCACTTTTAAGAGGGAATAGAGGTCCCCTTGCAGGTGGGTGCAGTGTGCGACTGCACCCGCCTGCAAGGGGATGTCTGGGGTTTCTTAGGACCCCATTCCTCCCCTCAGAGGGCTGCCAAGGGGGTGCACTGACAGTGTGCCACCTTTTTGTGATACACTTTCAGTGCATCTCCTGACAGTTTCTTTGCCTTTGCGCCCACGTCTATAATATGGCTCGGGTGTTGAGGTAAAGAGATTATCTCATTTGCATGGGGCCACGCCCCCAAGCAAATGAGGGAATGCCCTCTTGAGATCGCGCTGGCGCTACATGTGTGCCAGCGTTAACTGTATTACAGAAGGGGCCGCACAAACTTCTGCGGCACCTTCCATAATACCAAAGGCACATAGACCAGGCGCACGTGCCCCAGACATGTTCTGATTGGACAGTTTAAAAGGGACTAGTCAATCTCGATTGGCTGGCCACATTTTGACCAATATGTTGTGCCATTACAGGGCTCAGGGACATGGTCCTCCAGTCATGAAAGTTAATTAAAAAATATATGTAAGGGGGCATGGTGAACACATTCTGACCCCAATGTTAAAATATGCGTCATATCCTCAAAGTGTACCTAAGCCACACCAATGCAATATCCTCGAGTACTTATCTAAAGGAGCTAAATGGTAGAGATGGTCGCCTACCTTGTTTTCTCAAGGTCCAGGGGAAGAGAAACAACATCTGTTGTGAGAGTTCCTTAGCAGCCATATTATAATGGCAGCGCAGTGACACAAAGAGTGAAAGCACAAACCGCCTCTCGATGAAGAATCCTAGGGTCAACTTGACAAAAGAAACCCAAACCCTCTGACTTAAAACTACAAAGGTGTTCATATTTTATGTGCCCAAAACAACCAGTTTTCAGCTGGAAGAAATAAATAAAAGAAGAGATATTAAAATGAGACATTATGAATGCCAAGAAAGAAGTAGAACAGGCATCCAAGATATTGATGTCTAATTCCGTTGCTGACACAGCATGATATCTCCAAAAATCTCCACAGAGCTCTAAGAGCAACAAATCTAATAAAGGCAATCAATTACAACATCCACGTACTAAACTTCAAAATACTATGAAGATAGATCACATTCTCCCAGGAATTCACCTTATTAAAACCCTCCTTGTGAGTTCCCAGGATAAATATCTAGTAGACCTTCCTTTTTCTCAGGAACGGGGTACTATCCCTTCCTTTTATTGGTTTGATCCTTTCCATAATGTTCCATTTCAGAATATTTTCTAGATGTTCATATTCCATGCAGTGTTGGACCATAAGAGACTGGAGTTTTTTGTTTTGAATTGTTGATTTATGTTCAATGTATCTAATGAGGAACTCTTGCTCTGTTTCACCCACATAGCCTAGACCGCATAGGCAAAGAATCGAATAAACTACATTAGATGTTTTGCAGTTAGTCTCTTCCCTGAGAGAAATTTGTGTTCCTTAGTACATTATCTGTGTAGTCTCCTCACATGCATGCATGACGGTGACCATACCTGTGGCTCCCTAAAACCGGGATCTCCCTAAAACCGGGACAGAGATTTCTGTAAGTAAGTGTTGGACTTGGCCCTTTTTGCAGGGTCATCCCTGAAATTTTTGCCTTCCTCCTGTATTGTTTCTGGCCTGTTTTTGTTGGTTTTATGACTCTAGGCACTTTACCACTGCTGATCAGTGCTAAAGTGCATATGCTCGCTTTATAAATTGTTGTAATGAATTAGTGACTCCATGATTGGCTTATTTGATTTACTTGTCAGACCCTAGTACAGTGCACCGTGTGTGCCCAGGGCCTGTAAATCAAATGCTGCTTGTGGGCTTGCAGCACTGGTTGTGCCACCCACAGAAGCAGCTTGTAAACTATGGCTCAGGCCTGCCATTGTAGAGCCTGTGTGCAGTCTGGGACTGCCATGTCGACTTGGCAAGTGCATCCACTTTCCAGTCCCCAAACCTTCCCTTTTCTACATGTTAGTCACCCCTAAAGTAGGCCCTAGGGCAGGGTGCATTGTATGTGAAAGGTAGGACCTGCTCTGATGTGTGTGGCATGTTCTGATAGTGAATTACAGCCAATTTCGGTTTTCACTATTGCAAGGCTACCTGCTCCCATCGGCCAGAATGGGCAGTTTGATTATAACATCTTATACTCTTAACTGACCCAGGGAACAAGGTAGAAATTCGAGTTTGGTATGCCTGAACTCAGAATGTTAAAATACATCTTTTAGTGTGGGTGATTTTTACATTCTGTGTTTGAAAATACTACTTTTAGAAAGTAGGTATTTTCTTGCCTAACCATCCAGCTGCCTCTGCTATGTTGTGTATTGCTTGTCTGGTTTGTGAGTGACAGGAGGGCTTGGGCTCCAGCAGTCTGATGGGTCAGGGCTGGGCTGAATAGGACCTTGGCTGAATAGAGAGTAGGGGGCAGGGATTTCCTTTCACTCCCTGAGCCCTCATAGAATAGAGAGTAGGGGAGGAGATTTTCTTTCAGCTACCTGGGCCAGGTCTGCTTTCAACAATGCTGTCTCCACCTCCTGCCAGGAAGCTGCACAGAACTGGTTTTGGCTAGGTACAGGCACCCTCTGCCTTCAGAGGACAAAGGATTTACTAGTATAAATATTGGGGCCCAGACCCCAAGACTTTAGATCACTTCTGGGAATCAAGACGAACCTTTGCTGAGAAGAAGAACCAGGAAACTGAAGGAGGAGGCTGCCCCTGTGCTGTTGGGGTTGGCCTGCAGTGGTTACTTTATTAACAAAGAAAGGAGAAAGGAGAACTGTGTGTGTACTTTCATCATCTTGAAGAAGATCTCCAAGGGCTTGAAGATTGAGCTTGCCTCCTGCCTGAAGTCTCAGGGATACAAGACTTAACAAACCAGCTCCCCTGAATTCCCTTGCTGGGAATTCTACCTGCAAAGAGGTGCCTGCTGTTGTGTTTGGCCCTTTTGAAGACTGCGTGTCGCTGGGAGCTGGAAGCGCGACGCAACGGAGGAGAAGCGTGTCGCCGCAGCAGCAGTTGCCGTCGCATCGCATCTACGTTGTCGCACCGTAACCAAGACACCATTTTGTCGCATCGCACCGGATCGTCATCGCATCGAGGTGCCATCTTGTCGCATCGCACCGGATCACAGTAAGAAACTGACGCATCAACTCCCCACACAGTAAGGAAGCGAGCCTCAACTCCCCTGCGCAGCAGTAAGGAACCGACACATCCACTCCCCTGAGTGTAAGGAACGGCGCATCACCTTTCCTGCGACCCTTTTGTTTGTTTTGCGTTACGCATCCAAGGTACTTTGAGAGTAAAGTGTCGCATTTACCATCTACATTGAACTAAGCTATTTCTACCATTTTAAAGACTCATTTTTGATTACAGTATTGTGGATTTTTGTCGTTTGACCTTGTGTTAAGTCTAGTAAAGATTACTTATTTTTCTAAACTGGTGTAGTGTCCATTTGTAGTGTTTTCACTGTATTACTGTATGTGTTCATAAATGCTTTACACACTGCCTCTGAGATAAGCCTGCCTGCTCGTGCCAAGCTACCAAGGGGGTGAGCAGGGGTTATTTTGGGAGTGTAGCCCCTTACCCTGACTAGACGCAAGGGTCCCTATTTGGACAAAGGTGCAAACCATTGCCAACTAGAGACCCCCAAATCTAACAGTAAGTCATTTGCTTTATAGATCTGGAACTGACCAGTTTATCTCTCAAATAACTCTTCCTACGATAGGGTGGGCTCAGCTCTTGAGGGTCTCAGGTCCACGTTGGCACCATTGCCTCCCTCGGACTTGGGCTGTGGGGTGCGGGTGCAGGGGTGTTTTGAGGCATCAGGTTGTGGTCGGTCAGACACTCGCTCTGTGTCTTCGTGACCTGGTGTGGAGGGGAAAAAGGGCAGCAGGGACACTCTTAGTGCTGGCCTGGTGAATCCTGATGTCCCTCGACGGTAGGTCGTGCTCTGTGCTGTTGGAGACAGGACCACCAACAATCCTTGGTTGCTGCAACTGCTCCGGTACCAAGGGTATTGGTGCTGGGTGGCTCCTGGAAGTCCTGGTGTCGCCAAACTGGTAAGCAGACAGATCTGACATCCTGGAGCCCGGAGACCTTTTCCTGGCGCGCTGCTCCTTTGGTGTATTAATATTGAAAAAGTTGATGTCAATATGAATAACGATATATTTATTTATAAAAACGAAATTGCCTCTTTATTGACAAATTTGCATTTTGTGAACTCCACGTCAGCCCCAACTCAGAAATATGTAGTTAGGCAGACCCTGAGATCCAGGCCAGAAGTCACTGATTGACAGATCACAGAGGGGGTGGCACGTAGCCAGCAGACCAACGTGCAAACAGGAAATCCCAGATCTATCCCACAGATATGCGCAGTGACACCACAGTGGTCCAGGGAGATTGTCCCCAATAAAGAACACAGGCTGGAGTGGTGCGCGCGTTCCCAAAGCACCATAAAGTTAGATGGCACATGAAGTTAGGAACACTTAGCCAATAAAGATACAGCACACACAGTACACGCAGTGATCGTGCGCTCCCCATGCCGGACATCTGAACATGTTACACACTAGCTTCATTATGTCCACGCAAGTTTGAGGCCCACCTGGATTCCTCATCCAATACCTTCATTTATGGCTCCAAAGACACATTCCTTACCAAAAAAGGATCACCAGAAACATTTTATTGCATTCAATGAACTGCATAAAAGTCTATGTTAGGCTGACTGTAAATAAAGACAGTCCTCTGACCCTATGCCTGTGCTCCTGGCGGTATTGTTTAATTAAATGAACTCTTCCTGTTTTTCCAAACGCCTCTTGTCTCTTGTTTTTTCAAGGTATTTCATGTTCAAGCAACATTTTGGCGAGTCACCATCGGAGCTGATGGTACCTCGAACCCGACTACAGCCAAAGGAAGGGGTGTCGTGTAGTCCCTTTAAATCTATATAGGATCTGCACGTTTAGACAACATAAACTGTGGGATCGGTGTCCAGTCTGATTCCAGACACCCTCACCGGAAATGTTCGCCTCTATACCAGCTAGCTCACAGTGCCACTATGAACTCCTCTTACCAAGGAGCGAATAGTTTCTGGCAACTATCGAACATGACAACCCTGACCCCTCAGGGATTGTGTAAACAGTACAGTACTTTTCTCTCAGTCACTCGTGCTCACTTTGTCTCAGAGAAATACACAGAATAAACAATGGGGACGTTTTCAGTAAACATTTATTGAACCAGCATCATTCTAGTGTAAAATACGTGTGCTGCAACAACCATATGACAGAAACAGATGTATACTGGTATAAGCACCAACAGAGTAAATAGATGGTAGAATTCTACCATAATGCTAAAACAATGTATATATGCTGGCATATGAATACAGGACAGTAATAATCCGTACTCCTACTATGCGAACCCTAACTAGATGTACCTAAGTGTACCTAGCATGTGTGTAGGTGTATAGCCAAGAATCCCCCTAGGATAGAGCCAACCCCATTAACTGATGTGAGAGAGCGAAGGACTCCGTCTTGGTCTCGAGATGGACACCCCGCAAGGGATGTCAGACCACTGCGTGCTGGAGTGTCTGCGTGCAGGAACCCCAGCATCTCGTGTCAGCAGGGAAGTCTTTCTCCTCTGTCTGCCCTAGCAAAGATATGGTGCTTATATACCCAAAAAGGTACCCTCAGGAGTTCTATCTTGCTGTGTCATGTCGGCCGAGAATGACGATGGTGATGAACCTTATACACAGTTATTATGCAGAGATGGTAGTCCTGCTGTGATTCTGAGAATCCTCATGCATAATAGATGAGGCTAGATTTCGGGGTAAACCACACGACATTTATGCAACACCTAACTGGGTAAAAGGTCAGCACTATAAACCGGTATGTAGTACAATGGCAGGGTAAATGTAGGTAAAAGGTTAGGACTACCCAAGTCTATATTGGGGTACATTGCGATTCATAACACCCACTCCTCATCCGACTGGACGATATATTACAAAAATAAAAAGGGAAAGTGCTTATAATTAATCATAAAAATATTGTTAAAAAGTTCAGAATAAAAATTTCTAAAAGTATTAAAAAATGCTTAAAAACGTTATAAGTCCTTTATATAAGTTAAAAAGCTCTATAAGTCCTTTAAAATATGCGCATATATAGTTTGAGCAACTGAGCACTCCTGAAAGCCATGGTGCTCAGTAAGAGCGAGAAAAGAAAAAAAATCTTGAAAATTCAAATGTCGGTTGTTTTGGAAAAGAGGCCGAATTGTTCCAGCACACGGAGAGCCAAATGTTTATGTATCCTGTGTGGGAGACGCAACATCACTGCTGCTTCCCTTCGCAGACAACGGTCCCTGTAACACCTCACAGATCAGGTCAATCGAGCAAAGGTGAACTTCAGTCCCCACAGCCAACGCTGTGGAAGCATTTGAAACATCCAAAGCCTGTGTGCCTGCAGTGGAGCCGGTATCCAATCCAACAGGAGCTGAAGCATCTCGTGGTGGTTCTAAGCATGCCGACATCAACATGGGAATACGCTGAGGACACTGCACTACATGGGCCTTTAACGGGTCCAGCAATACATCCACTTCCGGAGGCGCAACTGATGGAAGTGTTAGACAGAGGTCCAACACGTATTCTTGTCCGCAGAACAAGCCGCGGAGAACAGGCAAAACACAGTCAATCCAGACTGGTCGGAATGATAGGAACCAAGACTCACTTAGTCCCGAAGTCGAGGTGTGCCAAGATGGAGTTCCATGCGGTCATGGTAACGTCGCCCCAAGAGCGTTTTTTCCATTTCCTTGGTGACTGGGACGTCCATTGCATAGCAGAAAAATGTAAATCAAGATACCCACTACCAGTAGCAGGATTAGCGGAAGCCTTCCAAAAACGCTTCCTAATACGGAGTGTTTGAAAGCTGGAATCACTCCGAAGACTGTCTGAAAGGTGCTTAACAGTCCAGAACCTATGGTCTTAAATAGGTGTACTGTACCCTTCGTATCAGACATGTTAAAGATACGTTGTACCATTTCTCCGAAATGGAAAGGGCAATTTGTTCGTCCCAGTGCCTGTATCTTAGCTGAAGACCTTGCAACCTGGAGATCAAAAGTTTCTCGGGCTGAGGTTAAGGGCACCTCCTTCTGTAAGAGCATGGCTTTCAGTCGGCTCAGAGAATCAAACCGTATAATGGAACTATTCAACGAAGGCCATAACGGCGCCTCCCTGACTGTGTGGGTCGGTGGAAGCAATACTTGCCTACAACAAGTAACCCTGGAACTTACTGTGACTAGATATGCGATCCCTGGAAGCATCCCACATCAACCTTGATCATTCAGCATTAAGTAACTCCCATTTGAGAGCTGCCTGAATACTGTATTAACCATGGCAGCTGGGGATCCCTTTAAATGACAGGATAAGTTTGCAACTGAACCATTACAGGCCCCGTAAAGCATAATATCCTGGCAAATTAGAGACTCACTTAATGAAGTCTTGCAGTCTGTAATGCTGAGAAACACTTCCCTATCCCCATTCCTGCATCTAAATCTATATGGTAATTCCCAAGATTCATGGATGAGGTCCTTACCCATTGCTTCATATCTGCCTACCTGGCGTTTTTCTAGGCAATATTGGAATTGGAAAGTTGTTACTGGCAATGTTATATGGCCATGAATTAACCATTCAGTGGACGGTGATTCTGCCACGGTGAAAGGTAATTGGTCCAATTTTTCATTGGGCAGCATTGTATATTTTGGATCTCTTTGTGCCATTGTTGTCTGCCTTTCTGTTAGATTATAAGCAGAAAACAGAGACGTACTGTTAATATATCTCCAGGGCACGTGACCAGAGCGCAAGGATTGTAGCGTCCAGCTTAATAATAGAATCGATTTTAACTGTGATTGCCCATGTTGTAGTATGGACAGATCCTGTTCCATTATATCTATAGTGGAAGACACAAAGTTGCCCAGTGAATAAATCCTGGATGTTAGTGTGGTCATTCCATTGTCAACCACTGGCAAAGCTTTTTCTAGGTTAATCCTATCAATTTCACACAACCTCTCCGCAGCTTCCTGTTGAGAGATTTTCCAAACTTCGTTGTAAATGGCGTATAAGAAGCGTTTACAACGTGGCTTTCGGGGACCTAGCAAAAACTCCCTAAGATCCATGCCATTTGAGAGTAAGGACAAGTGTTTTCACCTGGGACAGGGTTGAGGTTCTCAGCCAATCTAGGCATAACTTTCCAACACTGTAGGATGTCACCACCCCCAGATGTTGTACATAGCCTAAGTCAGGCCTATGGATACTAAACCCTTTGGAGGTACCCTTGAATCTTTACTGACACTTATTTGAGTTGATAGGCCAAACTAACCATCCCTTCCAATTGGGGTCTGTTGAATGGAATGAAACGTCATACATGATTTCATCTAATGTACCCTCACTGTGTTCTTTAAAATATTTTCATCCCTCAAAGTGTGAAGGCGAGGAAATACGTGGTGTGGTCAAGTCCTTAATCTTGGCTAACCCGAGACAGGAGTCTGCTGCACAGTGTCGTTCAGGAAGATAATCTGCTGTTGTATGAGGCAAGCTCTAAATAATGCCTAAGTTCCCTGAACCTGCCATTCCTTAGTCCCCCAGACTGATTTTATGGCTATAGTGTCTTTCCATAAGGCGAAACCCTTTTCAGACATTTGGGAAATAAAGGATGCAGAGTATATCTGTTTCGTATTAGTAAGCTTATTTTTCTTTGCAGATGTAGGTACAAGCTTATAATAATATGAGCGTGGATCTGATGTGTTAAACCCACAAAAATAAGCAAACTTTTGTGCAAACGTTTGTGAACTACCTTTCGGTGGTGTTGGGCAATGTTCCCATTGGTGGTATTAGAAAACATTACGTGGTGTACTTGTCTTATGCAGAAAATGATGACCATAATGTTGGTAACAGTACATGGTGTCAAAATCAGATGTATCATCATACATTTCTTTTTTCGATAAATGCAGCAGATTGTTCTAAATCAAATAGCATACTGTTTACAGTTTCAAAATCCCAATTGTCAGAGAATTTACTGGAGGTGATATAATTTAACGAAATGTTAAATTTGTGTGGTATTTTCAGAAGTTCAGTGGGACCAAATGCATCATAAGAAACCCTGGGCCAGATGTACGACCCTTACATTTTGCGACTCGCAAAATGCAATTTACAACAGCGTTTCAGACACTGTTAGCGATTCCTAATGGGGTCGCAAATTGCCTGCCTCATTAATATTCATGAGGCAGGTGCTATTTGCGACCCCATTAGGAATGGCCAGCACTCACAGGGATGGTGGCCTGCTGGGGACAGCAGACCACCATGTCTGTGACTGCTTTTTTAATAAAGCTGTTTTTTGTTTTTTTTAAATGCAGCCTGTTTTTCTTAAAGGAAAACGGGATGCATTTAAAAAAGAAAAATGAAAAGTTTCTGTTTCATTTTTTAAGAGCAGGCAGTGGTCCCTGCCCTGGGACCACTGCCTGCTCTTAAAAAATATTTTCGCACACACTCACAAAGGGGAAAGGGTCCCCTGGGGACCCATTCCCGTTTGGAGTGGCTTACCACCTACTTGAAATAGGTGGTAAAACTGCGAGTGTTTTGCGACCGCAAATGCGGTTGCAAAACAATGGTACATACCATTGTGACTCGCTATTAGGAAGGGGCGCCCCTTCCTAATAGCGACAGTCGCAAATGCTATTTTGGGAGTCACAGACTCGCAAAATAGCGTTTGTACATGCCAGGACCCTTTTTTGCGGTTGCAAATGGGCCGATTTCCCGTTTGCGACCGCAGAACATGGTCGTACATCTGGCCCTCTATCCCAAACTATACCCTACGGAACTGGAACTGCTGTAATGTTCACAAAGGACAGGTCTCTCTGTTCACGGTGAGATGATGTATGTGGTTTCAGTACCAAGTTCACATGTGATACTGCGGAGCATTCTGGAAGATAATGTCCATTCAGTAGCAATTGCTATCCAGAGTTGTAGCCAGGGTGAAACTAGGTAAGTCTTTCCCAACCAAAGGTAGTACACCTGAATTTGTTTTTTGCGGGGAAACTGGCGTTGGCGGTGGCTCAGGTTCACTTGGATCCAGAGAGAAGGTATCAAAATCGATGAAGTAGCCAGATGCTGTTCGATCTATCTTTGGTAGCTCAGCAGGTTTTTGTGGAACTGGCAGATGACTCGTTTTGAGGCACATTCACATAGATGTCGGGAATTGGCCAAATTGAGATCTGTGTTTCATTTGAATTTTGTTGTTGTTCAATTTCAATAGGCACGAGTTCCATTCCATTGTTAGCAACTCCGTTACTTCGTAGAGTAGAATCTTCAAATGTTATTAGTCTTTCTGTCTGAACTTCCTGTATGGTAGCGAGAGGAGCTCAGCAGCTACCCAGGAGCCCACGTGGCCTGCTATTCAGTATCAGCCACATAGTGTGGTTTGATCAAATCAATGGAGACAAATCTCTTTTCTTTTTTGCCGGCAAGTGGCGGAAGAAGTACTGTTCTTGTTCCTTCGACAGCCAGGACAGGTACAGGCGTTCTGTAAGATGGCCCAAATTCTTTCTTGTCCACAATCTTTTCTCTGACCAGATCCCCGACTTTTGTGACCCAGGCAGGTTTTACCATTACTGATTTAACTTCCCCAGTGGCGGTGCGTTTTACTTGGATGTTGCTTTGTAATGCCCGGAATTCATTGAGTTCCTGTAAAACAACCAAACGATCATTTATGTCAAATCCTTTTTCATCCGCCACTGTGCTACCACAATCGAGGTCGGGTACCCAGATTCTCGTCCCAATTAGGACCTCATATGGAGTGAGGCCACCGAGAGAACTTCTTGGCATGTTATTAAATGCCCTCTGGACCCCATATAGGTGATTGACCCAACTACCACCAAAGCCAATTACCCTTGCTGTTAAGGATTGCTTTAAGTCCCGGTTTTTCCTCTCCACAATTGAATTTCCCTTGGGATGATACAGAGATGAGTACCGCAATGCAACACCCAAACTTTCCATGGCTTCCTTGTAAGCCAGAGAGCTAAACTCGGGGCCACGGTCAGAATGTAATGTGCCAATTGCGTATGTCCCTATAAAGACTTGCAAATCCTTCATAACAGTTTGGGCATCAGCCGAGCGCTGAGGCCAAACCCACAGAAATCTAGAGAATTAATCCACTGCCTCCAAGATATACTTGTAAGCCCCGTCAGATTGTAGGGGGCCGCAGTGGTCCAAATAGACACAAGCGAGAGGTCTGTCTGAAATCAGTAGTGGTGTTTGTGATGGGCGTGCTACGGTTGAACCCTTCATCTGCTGACAGATATCGCACTTAAGGACGAATGCTTTTGTCTGTTTCGGTAAACCTGGCCACCAATAGCGGTGTTTCAATAGTGTTGCAGTGATCCCTGCATGTGCTGAACCCAGACCCTCGTATGCAGCTAGAATTAAACCTAATCTGCGATCCATGTTTGGTATTACTCTATCCCCCACTCCTGGAATTTGAACATACAGAGGGGCAGATTTACAAGCCCCGTACGCCACTTTTGCGCCGCCTTTGCGTCACTTCTGTGACGCAACGGCGGCCCAGCGCCATGCTGCGGGGTATTTACAACGTGACGCATCTAGGGAGATGCGTCACGTTGTAAAGCCCTGCGCCACATGAAACCTGCGTCAGGTTTCATGTGGGCGTTCCCGGAGCAGGGGGGCGTTCCGGCGCAGGAACGCCTCGCTAGAAGTGGCTGAGTGAAATCTACAAGATTTCACTCAGTCACTTTTCCGACTCCGCTGCGTCAAAACCTTGCGCCTTCTTGAAGCAGGCGTAAGGTGTGACGCACCATGTGCAAGATAGGCCGGGTTGGCACCGTGCTGGAGCTGCGTCGCGCCCGCGACACAACTCCAGCACTGCGCCAACGTTATCGACGGCAGATGCGACACGCATCTGCATTTCCTGCGCCATGATGCGCCGCATTGTAAATGCGGCGCATCCGTGGTGGCTCAAGGATTGTGATGCGTGTCGCAAGTTTCCTGGCGCATCCCTGCTGATTTGCAGGGATGCGCCAGGAATTGTAAATCTGCCCCAGAATATTTTGTTCATCTAACTTGTAGGATTACTTGAGTGGAAAGCCTTTTGGTAAGGCTGTGCTGTTTTTTCACGAAGCGATGACAGCTACCATTATCTGTCCATCTATTCTTGTGCAAGAACGAGTGATTGCATCTACAGCAGCAGTTCTCACTGTCGCCTTGGCGGCTTCATCAGTCAATGAATTCCCTTCAACGTGCACGTCAAAACGTTGATGACTCAGCGTAGGGATCACGTGAGCCCGCGGCAAGCCTTTTTTCAGCTCTGCCACTTGTTCCCAAAGCAACTTATGCTTTATTGTTCAACCTTTTGAGTCTTTAAAAGCATTTTGACCCCAGTAGTGGAGATATTCATTATACGACTGGACACAATAAAATTAATCGCATACAATAAGTGTGGGGAATTCCCGATCCATATTTTTTAGTGCCAGTAGTAGGGCTTTTAGTTCTGCCAGCTGAGCCGTGCAATCTCCTAGAGACTGGGTCTGCGTATTGCTAGGACGGAATTTGCCGTCCCGCATACGACCCTTTACAATCGCACAAGCTGTGCTGTATTGCTGTTTACTTCCTACAGCAGGCTGAGCAGATCCGTCAGTGTAAATAACATTCATACTGATCTAGAGGCATTATTTAATTTAGGAGAGGATATTCTTGTTCGTACTGCAGAAACGCCTGTGATTTCTATGTAGAGTCAAATTTGTAGTCTACAGCTGTTGCAGTGAGAGAATTAGTCCATTGTATCGTGGATGCAGTGCTTTAGCGTTTGGAAAGCTAACTTTTGTAACAGCCTCGAAGGTTGGTACTGGAGTAATGACATGTTCGAGGCATGTGAGCTGTAGATCACATGCTTTGCATAGTCTGCCATCTAGTGTTGGGTCCGGATGTTTGCACTTTGTTTTTGTTTTAAGAAGTCTTTTCCAGTCACGAGGTAGGTGACTCCTCCTTTCGGTGATAGTGCGCATGGGCATCGAATCCATTGTTAGATTGTTTTTTTCCGCCATCGGGTTTGGATGTGAATTGCTGCGCTCCGGTTCGGCACCGTTTCTCGGATTCCCTTTGACGCGCAATCCACTACCCTTGATGGTATTGTCTCTCGATCACATTTCCCATTCTCCGTGTATCGACCCGACTCCAAGACCTTCGATCGGAAAACTCGTTGAGGGCCATTAGGCCTACCCGCGCTGGGCTCGCTAGCAGTCGATGGAACAGACTCCATTCAAGCTCTGTCCAGGGTGTCGCACCAAGTTTCCGCGCACCGACTTGCACGAAGTGTGCAACCTCTGTTTATCCCCGGAACACAACGAGAAAGACTGCGACGCGTGCCGATCGTTTCGATCAAAGAAGACGCTTTGTGACCGTTGGGCTCGACGTCACGAGATGCAACATCAGGGCGGCTCCGTACCGGACATCTTTGGCGAAGATTCCGATAGAGAAGAACTACATGCTCAAGGAGCCGAGGAAGCATAACACATCTCTGTGTCCGAGGCTGACTCCGACGTGGAAGAAGAGGAGCAAGTTACACTGGGTCAGCGTACCGTGAGTACAGAAGCCCCCTTGCCCCAGCAACACAAGACCAAAAAGGCTCCGGTCCTTCCTCTGCCTGCGGGCCGAGGTCGGCACCAAGAAAAAGTTTTGGGCGCCCCGCTCCCGGGCCCGGTGCCGAAACACAAAGAAAAGCCTTCCGGCTCGAGTCGGCCCCATGCCGGTGCTGAGCTGAAATCTTCGGCGTCGAAACCAAAGCATGTTGTGGTCACTATTCCACCATTATCAAAGAGCAAATCTTCGGAGCCGAAGGGTTCGAAGCGGAAACTTTCGACGCCGAAAATGGCGACCAAAGACGAAAAGAATCCACCAAGAGAGCCTCGGTCCAACGTTCCACCTTCGGATCCAAAACAGAAGGAGCTCGTTATACACCCAGACACTGGACATATCCATGCCAAATTGCCTGAAAAAAGGAAAATGGGTCTACAGGAGGTTTACCACATTCTTCTGAAGAGGAAAATTGTGGGTAATAACCCTTCACTACCTTACATTCCACCTCCTTCGCCCACTGATCCCAACTTATTCATCACACCCAGAAATTCACCACCACTACTATCACCTGACCCACAGGATGAAGGGGATGGGGATGAGAATAGGCCACAGGATACTGACCCATGGGATGACTATGACACTGACCCAAACACGGATAATGACCCTGATTTATATCCGTCCAGACCCTCACCACCCGACGTCAATATAGGATACATTGAGTTACTTAACAGGGCTGCTAAGTATCATGGGGTGGAGCTGCATAAGGAGGCTTTAGAAGAGGATTTCCTATTTGAGACCCTAAGTTCCTCTCAGAGTGCTACTCATACACTGCCAATGCCTAAAGGGATATTGAAGCACGCAGATGAGGTCTTTAAAGATCCTGTAAGGGCAAGAATCATCACACCTAGGGTGGAGAAAAAATATAAACCTGCACCTACTGAACCCCCCCCCCTACATCAAAGGTCAGTTGCCCTTAGACTCTCTTGTGGTTTCCAACGCTCGCAAGAGAGCTAACTCACAGACCACAGGTGAGGCCCCTTCTCCTAATAAGGAGTCCAAGTTAATTGATGCCTCCGGCAAAAGAGTAACGTCGCAAGCGGCCAATCATTGGCGCATTGCTAATGCTCAAGCTTTGTTAGCTCGATATGATAGGGCTCATTATGATGAATTAGAAAAGCTCATGCAATTTCTGGCTGATGAGCATAAATCTAAGGCTAATGATCTTATCCAGGAGGGCAAACTAATCACCAATACCTCCATCAGGTACGCTCTAGATGCAGCAGACACAGCAGCGTACTGCTACGCAGGCATGCTTGGTTCAGAATATCAGGATTCAAACCTGAGGTGCAAGCCTCTATTCTCAACCAACCATTTGACAAAGAACACCTCTTTGGCCCAGCAGTTGACACCTCGCTGGAAAAAATGAAAAAAGACACTGAGGTCGCAAAGTCCATGGGGGCTTTGCAGTTACCTTCAAATAGGGTTCCTTTCGTCGCTCCTTTTACAGGGGTGGCTCCAAGAATATATCCACAGAGAATCCCTCCTCCTCTTACAAGGGCAACAACCAATCGCCCTCATGAAGAGGCTATTTTAGAGGAGATTTTAGAGGGAACAACGTTAAGTGAAGAGGCAGAGGCAACTCCACACGCACTTCTCCCGCAAATAACAAGCAGTGACTTCCTTCCGCTACCCCCCAATCATTCTGCTCCTGTCAGGGGATGTCACTCCCAATTTCTCCCTGTCTGGAACACAATCACCTCAGACAAATGGGTTCTACAAATTATCCAATATGGTTACTGCCTGGAACTTACAGACACTCCCCCAAACATTCTCCCAAGATCACACACAATGTCACAGGAACAGCTCACCCTTCTGAAGCAAGACATTCTCTCTCTGTTAACAAAAGGAGCTATAGAATCAGTCCCATTACAATATCAAGGGACCGGGGTATACTCCCTGTACTTCTTAATTCCCAAGAAGGACGCCTCTCTCAGGCCTATACTAGACCTCAGAGAACTAAATCTATACATTCAGTCAGACCACTTTCACATGGTGACACTCCAACAAGTACTTCCGCTCCTTCAACAAGGCGACTTTCTGTCCACTCTGGACTTAAAGGACGCCTATTTCCATATCCCAATACACTCTGCTCACCGCAAATACCTCAGGTTCGTAGTAGCAGACCAGCATTATCAGTTCAAGGTGCTCACATTCGGAGTAACTACCACACCCAGGGTTTTCACCAAATGCCTGACAGTAGTCGCAGCTCATCTACGAAGACAACACATTCACGTCTTCCCATACTTAGACAACTCGCTCATAAAAGCCAGCTCGCAACAACGCTGTCTACGTCACACTCACAAAACAGTGCAGTTGCTCCACGATCTTGGATTCACAGTAAATCTGTCCAAGTCCCATCTCCAACCATCCAACACACAAGCGTATCTGGGAGCCACGATAGATACACAAAAAGCTCTGGCCTACCCCAATCCGGCCAGAATCCGCAACATGCAGACTCTACTCTGTCAGTTTCAGCCTCAACACTCATTGCCAGCTTGAGTGTTCATGCAGTTGCTAGGGATGATGGCGTCTTGCATCTTAATATTCCCTTACACAAGACTTCAAATGCGTCCCCTCAAGGAGTGCTTAGCACGTCAGTGGAACCATGCTCACGGTCTGTTATCAGATCTAGTGTTGGTAGACGGCCGCACCCATCGCTCTCTGCAGTGGTGAAATACACAAAACCTTTCAAAAGGGTGGCCCTTCATGGACCCGGTTCCAAAGATAGTGCTAACAGCAGACGCATCGCTTACTGGTTGGGGAGCTCATCTCCAGACGCATACTATTCAGGGCATGTGGAGCCTGCAGCAAAAGCAGCTTCACATAAATCATATAGAGCTGCTAACGATTTTTCTAGTGCTCAAAGCTTTTCAAGTTCATCTAGTAGGCAAAGCAGTCCTGATTCGTACAGACAACATGACAGCAATGTACTACATACAAAAACAAGGGGGGACACACTCTCTCCAGCTGTCACAACTAGCACAGACCATCTGGAGATGGGCTATACATCACAAAATGTATCTCCTCGCAGAACACCTTCCAGGAGTAAACAATCAGATTGCAGATCTGCTCAGTCATCAAAGATAAATGGCAGGCGCAGCATAGGCAAGCAGTGGACACTGCAGCAGGCACTCTAAAGGCAAGTCCATTTGTGCCAGTCTACTCCTGGACTGAGCTCCGTGCCAGGAATCCTGGTCCTTCCACCACTACCCTGCTGCAAAACTCTGTGCCCTCAACCTTGGCCACTACTCCCCCCTACCTCGCCGCACAAGTCAACACCAAGGGAGTGTTCTTCTGCACTTCCTGCAAGTTTTCATGCACTTACCCACAACCAACACTCACAGCACCTTTACGAACAGCATCCAACACCCCACTGTCTCTCACTCACACAGTACTGCAACCACCCACACAACACTCCACACTTGCATGCTTGCTCCTCAACACCCACTAACTCACCAAACATGCCCCAGAGATCTTGGAACTGCTGCACTAAAACTCCCCAGCCCTACTTTTCCTCATGGAAACCTGGCTGAACCCCGCATCAGCTCCTGACATCATCATAGACATCCCCCAGTTACAAGATCACCAGGTAAGAGACTTCACATGCCCAGAGCCGGAATTGCCATAGTTTAAAAAAAAAAAATCAACTGCATTCACGGACACGTCATCCTCCAACATGGAACACCTGTTGTTCAAGCGCCACGTCACAGCCAATTTTACCCAAACTGGCACTATCATGTGCAGACCACCAGGACCACGCACCAACTTCATCGACACCATCGCGGACTTCGTCGCACCATTCGCCCTCAATGCTAGCAATTTCATCCTACTCTGAGAGCTGAACTTCCACTTGGAAGACCACGCCAACCCCAACTCAAAAGCACTCATCAAAGACCTTGGAAACCTGGGCCTCAACCAAAGAGTGAATGGACCTACCCATGTCGCAGGACCCTATTTTCACCATCTTCTACAACTTCCAGGGCGACGAGCTCACATCAGTCTCCTGGACAGGCTACGCCATTATGAAGTTCAGCATCCCTGTCCAGCGCATACACACCAACAGAAGACCAGCCTGCTGAAACTGAAACAGCATCACTGACAAGGACTGGAACACTTCTCTCACCCACCGCACGAAACCAGCAACAGCCTCCCCAAAGCCATCAAGAATTTCAATAATTGGATCACCTTCTACTCCGACTCCCTGGCCCCCCTCAAGGACATCTATACAACTAGATCTAGACGCTACCACAAAATGATCTGGACAACCAAACGTGCACCTCTGGCTGACCGCATCAGTGTCAGCACCAACAGAAGCAAAGATATCTTGTCTGTCATGAAGGATTTCACCTTGCCAGCAGCTGCCTCCAACTCGATCACAGGAACCCTACAACTATCCCTCTCAATTTTTAGCAACAAAATCACCATTTACAGCAACTTCATCCTGCAGCTGGACCCAACAGACCTTTCCAAATGCCTTCCGATCTTCTCCAGAGAACCAATGGTTACCGCATTGCCCATCACCCCAGAGGAAACCGCTGCCACCATGAAGTCCATCCTCTCAGGGGCCCCAATAGACCCCTGCCCCCACCACATCTACACCAGAGAACTGCAGAGAACCCATTAAAGTTTGCTAACTACAGACCAATTTCCCTGCTAGCATTCCCTGCCAAGGTCTTAGAGAAAATCATCAACAAGCACCTCGCGGAATAACTCAACGACCACCAACTCTTTGACACCACTCAGTCTGGTTTCAGACCCAACCACAGCACAGCACTAAAAGTGCCCTCATCGCCACCATGGATGACACTCGCATGACTCTGGATAGAGGAGACACAGCACCCTCATCCTCCTAGACTTCTCTGCAGTTTTTGACACAGTCTCCCACCACATCCTCACAGAATGCCTACATGACTTCGTAATCCAGAGACATGCACTCTGATGGATATGCTCCTTCTTAAGTGGAAGGACCGAGTCAATCAGCCTGGCAACATACACCTCGAATGCCTGCAACCTGATCTGCAGAGTTTCTGCGAGGCTCTTTCCTGAGCCTCAGCCTCTTTAACTCATACATGATTCCTCTAGCCAGCATCGTACGCTCTCACAACATAAATGTCCTCTCCAACCACAGAAATAATTCTCTCCCACACAGGCAAGACGCCCAGTACCCGGATAAAATTCAGTGCATGCATGACTGAAATCTCCCACTGGATGAAGACCAATTGTCTGAAGCTTCGTTAACAGCACTTCACTGTGGGACTCCACATGGTAGCCAACAGAACTGGGACCAACACCCAACCCCACCACCCACACCAAGAGCCTTGGAATCGTCCTCAACAGCAAACTTGAATTGACCGCCCAAGTCAACACTGTCACTGCCTCATAGTTCCATACCTCTAAGATGCTGAGGAAAATTTTCAAATGACTCCCCGTCAGCACCCAGAAAACCATCACACAGCCCTTGTCACAAACAAGCTAGACTTCAGGGACACACTCCACACCAGGAACAAAGAACTCACTAAAAGGCTGCAGTCCATTCAGAACTTGGAGGCCGGAATCACTCCCGACCTCACGCACTGCACTCTCATCACACTCAGCTGAATGACCTCAGCTGGCTCCCCATACACAAACGAACACAAATCAAACTCCTAATCCACATATTCAAGGCACTACATAACAATGGCCCAGCATACCTCAACAATCTAATCTGCTTTCACAAACCTTCCAGACACCTCTGCTCGTCCAGTCTCCTACTTGCACACATCCCACGCATTGGGAAAACAAGATCCGGCAGTTGAGCCTTCTCCTACATTGCTCCTAAAGCATGGAATGAACTGCTGCTACACATAAGAATATCCTCTGCCTTCCCCAAGAAGCTGAAAACCTAGCTTTTTGAGTAGTCCCACCGGGCCCTAGGTTTGGGTAGAGACACGTCAGCTCAGCACCAGGATACCCTCCCGGGTGATAGTGCGCTCTGCCTAACATAACATAACACCTGCTTTATTTTTTAGAAAGTAGGCCTGATAAGTATTTGGTATCATCTCCAGATTTGTTTTTGGCTGATGTGATGAGGGCCGGATAAAATAGTGAATATGTGTACTCTGTTAAGTTCTTCTGTTGAATTCACATCTCTGTTAAACAAAAATCGTTTCTGAAAGTAAATAATCAAGGAATGCTTGTTTCTGCATCTATAGAACATGCTAGCCCCAAATGTCCATAATGCTTTTTCATTTTCTACTTATGGTACAATCGTGTGTAATGCTAGTTTTTTTCAAGTGAATGCTTCACTAATTCGTTTATATACAGTTTAATCCTACAGCCTCTATCCAACCAAGTACTTCTAGCTACCTTTCATCTCCATCACTCAAGGATAAGATACACTGTGTTGTATTTGTTCTGGATGCATGTAAAGTTGGCATTCTCTCAGAAAAAATGGAAGAAAAACTGAGACAGTTGCGGATCAAGATTAGGAAACATGGTGAGTATACATATGTTTAATAACATAGCCAAGAAAGCAAAGCCATTTCAGAAGTTTGTTCATGTTTTCAAAGTTCCAGGCATGATCAGATTCACCAAAAAGAAAGAGGTGCTTAGGTTATAAATGTGTTCTTAATATTTACTTGTGCAACTGTTTAGCTGTAAATACATTTTTGTAGATCAGTACTTACAGGGCACAAGGTTCTTGCCACAGCTCCCCAGCCCAGTCAGTATTTGTCACCAGACAAAAGTCTAAAATTATTTGCCCTCTCATGATACCAGCCACATCTCTCTATTGGGCATTATCACTCTCTTTGACAATCAACCACTTTAATCCAGCCATGAAAGAGATTTCCCACAAAGTTGAAATATCTACTTTTCTCCACAATTATATTTTTGTGTACTCAGTATACTTCTGCGAAATTACATAGGTACGATACAGAAATTATTTGTGGCCATCGTAAAATGATAATGGTAAAAAATTGATGCATGTAAGTGAGTCTGCAGTTAGCTTCCATAACCTCAGTTCCACATTAGTGTAGTTGTATATAGGGTTATATTTCTTTCAGCTTGTACACTTTCCATTAGGTATGTGCCCCCTCAAGATTTATTCGAGTGTTTGTTTCTCGAGTAAATGAACCCTTTGTAGGTGTAATCTTTTTTTTCTTTTTAACCCCTCAATATTATATTTGCACTTTTTCCCATGGAAATTCCACCTTCTTTTCTGAGGTGTCTCACATCAGGCTGGTTTTGCAGTATGTACCAATGTCTGGTGTTGGGCTCTTCTCTTGGACGTGGGCCCATATCAAGAAGCTCTAGAGGTCATCTGACTGGCTTTGCCCATGGTACTTGACACGTATGCAACTCATGGGTTGACCAGTCCTCCCTCCTGGTTTTAATTTGTCCCTTGGCACATCTTTAAAGGGCCTTACTGGCATGTTCTTTCCTTGTACCCTAAATTCGATGCTGCAGGTAGTCAGTCTTTATTGTGCCCAGGGCATCCAGTTCTGGGTCCACTTCTTGCACCCTGGTTTGTTTGAGTGTGCTTCCAGAGTTTGTTCAAAGGCATACAACTACTTAATGTAGCAGCAGTACAGAGCACTGGATACTGACCTCTTCTGTGGGGTGCCCTTCAGAGGTTTCTTTTGCATCGTTTTGCCTAAAAAAGTATATCTGATAGACACATTTAACCGCAGATTCCTTACCTTAGAATTCTCCCCAGACACCGGTCTGTAGCCGGAAAATTTTCCAGCAGAATCTCTGAACTTCGTTTGAGGGCGTCGTGCAACGTTGTCCACCGGATGTGACATTGATGGAATCCATATAAGCCCATCCCCGATGCGCTGACGTCAGTTTCTACTTTCCCGCGCTACAACGCAGATCCAGAGAAGCGGTTCCTCTGGCTGTTTTTTGGCCTACTACGATGTTTTTTTGTGTGGGACAGTGTGCCATTTTTCTATGCCCTCTGGCTTTAAACCTTGTGGGTCTTGTGCTCGAAAGATGTCGGCCATGGACCCTCATTCTGTGTGTATGTGGTTCTTAGGGGAGCACCATAACTCTAAAGAATGCGATGCCTGTCAACAACTAAAGCCAAAGTAGATGCGGGAGCGATAGATGAAGCTCCTGCTGGTGTAGTTATTGCAGTCCTCCAAGTCTCATCGATCTCGGTCTCCTCGCTCCATGGTTCCTTTGCGGAGCCATTCAAGTAGCCGTTCCCTTGGACGACACTCCCAGTCGACTTCCCACAATAAGTTTCGTCTCAGGCGGTCGAAGTCACAGCGTCCCCTGGCTTCGTTGCCTCACGATGTGGTTTCCCACGACTCCTCACGCTCTCAGGCTGAGGACCCAGTGCACGAGTCTCTCCCGTGCCTCCTTGCCTTTCCTGCAGCCGGGGCTACTCTGACCCAAATAAGAGATTACTATCCAGCTCTCCCCGCCATTTTTGGGTCTTCGCCTTACCCTGGAGCGCTTTGGGCCCTAAGGAGGTGTTGGATGCCTTGACTTTGCCCACGCTGGCGGGTTCACACTCGGCTACAGTTAGGCCTGTGTTTTCATCAACGTCGATGCACAGCCCTTCGGAGGTCACAACTGCAGCGCTGATCGACTCCGGCTCGGTGCCGGTACATGAGCCTTCAGTGATCATTCCGACGGTGTGGGTCTTGCCGATCGACTCCAACTTGGTGCCGGTACACACGCCTATGGAGCTCGCTCCGACGGTGTCAGCGCTGTTTGACACCCTTCCACGGTCTTCTCCAGACATCGGTGTGACACCGGTCCGGTGTCGATCGACGTCGGGTGCAGAACCAGTGCATCATGTTCATGCGGAATCATCACATGAACATTATTTGGAAGACGATGAAGAAGGGGGTGGTTTGGTACGGCCAATGTCTGCAGTTCTTCTTATGGTCAGTTGGTTAACTGAATAAGGTGAAGCAAGTGGGTTAGAATCTTCCCCTGCTTCTGGCATTCTTTCTCCTTTAGGCCTAGCTACAGAGGACAGCTATTCTATGGCAGGCATGTTAGCAAGGGTAGCTGTGGTTTTGGATTTATCTCTTCCTTCGGTGGCTAAGTCTACTGACCCCCTCATTGGGGTTCTTCATCCGGGTCAGTCTGGTGTTGAGCCGATGCTACCCTTTTGTGAGGCGCTGCATGATATTTTGCTGGGGGCCATGGCTAGACCTGATTGTGGGGCTCCTGTGGACTGTTCGATTGACCACAAGCACCGCCTTGTCCCCACTGACCCAGCTTATCTCCTCCACCAACCGACACACCGCAGTATCGTGGTTCAGGCTTCTACGGCATCCCTTGATTTGGATTGTCTTTCTCATACTCTGGTTGACAGAGATTCCCGGAGGCAGGACTCTTGTGTAACGCGTATTTTGTCTTCCACCAGTGCAGCTTTACGTTCCCATAACACATCTTGTGTCCTTGGACATTTTTCTCATGCCTTATGGAATTCATTGGCACAGATGTTGCCTTCGCTCCCAGATGCTAATCGGAACGATCTGGTCCAGTTTATCTCAGATGGGCAGCAGGCTGCTAAATTAATTATTCGGTGTGGGATGGATACCAACAATTCGGTTGAACGGGCCATGGCTTCTTCTGTGGAGTTGCGCCAGCAGGATTGGCTTCATACCACTGGGTTTTCGGAGGCAGTTCAATCCACTTTAATAGACATTCCTGTTGATGGCCTCCATTTATTTGGTGCCCATGCAGACTCTGCTTTGCATCGGTTTCGAGTCAGTGGGGGTGGTGCAGACCCTTAGCTGTTTTCCCTTTTCTTAACCTACATGTTAAATAGCTGGGTTGTTTACTCCCAGCTGGTTATTCTTAGTGGTTTTACTGACTCACGTCTGCGTTTTGTACACTTTTTGGGGTGCCCCTATGTGGTCTGCTCCGTATAGCACGTCACCCGGAGTGGTGTTCCTGCTGATGCAGGTCGTTTTCTTTTTTGTATTTACACTGTTCACGACATGTTGTGGCCCTGTGTGGTCTACTACCTATTAAATTGGATTTTCTGTTGTCTCTGCTGGAGGGTTTCTTCCCCAAGAGATCTTTTTTCTGTGGTATTTCTTTCTTGCTCTTAGGGGCATTTGCGGTAGGCATGTTGCTGTTCTTGTTACTAATTTGCTGTCCCTTAAGGGATCCTGTGGCTTATTTTACTTTTTGGGGAAGGGTGTTTACAGGTTGTTGGGATGCTCCTACTGAGACATCGTTAGTCTCCCCTGATTTTCTCAGGGAGCACCCTTTATGTTAAAGGAGTTTCCACTGAAGCAGTGGAACATCTGATATGGTCCCTACTTGGTAATCCACGTTCTGGGCCTGACCAGGGATTTACGTTGGGACATCTTTTTCTCTTGTGTCCCCATTTTCTTTTGGCGACCTTTCTCGCCTTTAGCAGGGTGCATTTCTGAATATGTATGATATGCAGGTTCATCCTGCTGATCTTCTTTGTTGTGGTCTATTCCACATTCTCTTATCTGTGTGGTCATGCATGAGAGTTTCAATTTCTCTCTCTTTTTCTTTTCACGACCTGCCTTGTGTTCTTGTTCTGACTCGTTCTGTCAGGTACTGAGTACTTTTGTTGCATATATGTGACATATTTAACTTGCTGCCTCATGTTGCAAGGCATCAAGATGTTTATATTTCTCTTCTTTCACCATGCTCCTTCTGTAAGTTAAGGGCTTCATCCATCTATATATGGATTCTTGGTCTTACAATTGGTTTCTAACCAATAGGTCCGTCTTTGGTGTTTTTTCATAGATGGTTATGTTTGTTTGTGCTATACGATTTCGTATAGCCTGGTCTTCAGGATTCAAATATTGCTATGGGAGTCACTTTTGGAGTTTCTTTCTTCATTAGATGATTTTCTCGTCTTTTTACTGCAGTTGCGTCAATTCTTAGACATCTGTGTTTTGCATATCATGCACAGGACTCTGTTCTGGCACTTGTTTTTCCTTTCACTCAGGGCCTACAAGTGTTGCCCTTCTTATTCCTTCAATTTTGTTCAATCCTGCTTTTTGTGGAACTGCTGTTTCTCTAATTAATATATATTGTGTTTATTTCATTTGCCTCTCCTTCCGATTGGCTTTTTCGTTGTTGGTTCACGATTTTGGACCTTTTGTTTTTGTAGCTTAATTACCCTTTGGGACTATTTTTTTTCGACTTTTTTCATTTGCTCCTGCATTGTCGGATAGCCTTTACTGTTTTGACAGTCTCAGCCTTCCAATAATTGGCCTTTACTCACCTTGGCCTGTTTTAGTTCCAGTTCACCTTTGTATTCTCTATGAGACGGTTCCCTTTCCTGTTGCTTTTGGCAGAATGTGGCTTTTACCAGTCCCTTTTTCAGGCTTCTAATTTGCTAGCTTAACTTCATTATGCTTCGCTGATTTCTCTTTGTTGAGGGGTATGATTTCCTCTCTATCTTTTCCTTTATTTCTTTGAACTGTGTTGCTAATTGCTCAGCCTCATACTACTTATGTTCATGAACTTCAGCGTGGGGATGCTTTCTTTTTTTCGTTGATGTGTATATATATATGCATCTTTATATGTGTGTATATATATATATGTGTGTGTGTGTGTGTGTGTGTGTATATATATATATTTTTTTTTTTGGGTTATTTTTTTAAATATATAATGTTTTTTTGCGTACCTAGATGTTTAGGTATCTATCAGTTTGGCAATGTTCTATAGACATGAGTTTGTCTTAGACAAAGGTTTATATATATATATATATATATATCTGTTTCTCAATATTTATGTCTGTATTTCTTTTGGGTAGCATGTCCTCCGTGTCACCTTTTTGAGCTATGTCTAGATGTATTGCTTTTCTTCTCCACCTCGCTGTGGGATTCCCTGTTGGGTGTTTCTAGCGGGGTTCCACTGCCTGGAGTTCTTCCAGGACGGGACTCGTTATTGTTTGTCCTTGTGGGTGTGTAGTGGAAGCTTGCCTCCTTCTTCCCTAATTGAATGTCTGTTTGGGTTTTCTTCTTGTTGTTTTCACCCCAGATTGCATTGTGCAGGGTGGTCCCATCATTTTATTTTAAGCCATAGGGCAGAGCCGAAGTCAAGGATGGATATGGGGTTGAGAAGGGTTCAGCGTGTTGGAAAAGTGGTGCAATGGAAAAGTGTTACTTGCTGCGAATGAAAAAAGCGAATGTGGTTAAATGCTGCACTTTGGTTGCAGCATAATGACTGCTAAACAAACATGTATGCTTTATATGTCTATATAATCTCATGTTTTTCTCTTTGTTGCTGTTCTTAAAGTAGGAAAGAGGGCATTGGCAGATCTGGTGTATTTGACAGAGATATCTCTGTTCATAGCTGGCTGCACCTTCAAATAATTGTACACCAATATGAATTGGTGTACCCATGTAGTTTTAACAATGCTAAATGTCATTAAAAAGGCAAATGGAGCCTATAATGTATCTCTATTTTTAGGTCTCCTTTTGGCGTTCCTTTAGTTAGATTCCAGATGCAAGCAGTGCTGCTGGGTGTTTGTTTTCGATGCAAGGAGAGCAGATTATATCTCTATTTACCACAGATTCTTGTTAAGGCAAACGGGCAAAGTGGGCAACTGCCTAGGGCACCCACCTTCCAAGGGGCCCCCTGGTAAAGTGAGTTTGACTGTCAACATTCCTGCCTTAATAATTTTGCTCATAAAAGGTAACTTCTTTTTCTAATTTGACAGCCAAGCATGCTTAATAGAAACTTGGGGCCATATTTACCAGGAGTTTACACCGGTGCAAAATCATGCAAAGTGACACAAAGCAGCACAAACACTTGCAAGGATATTTACATTCCACCTCAAAAGTTATTTTGTGTTGGAAAGATGTCTGATTCTCAGCTCAAATTAGTGCTTTGCTTCAAGGGAGAATTACTTGGGCCTAATAAGTGTGGATTAGCGCAAACACACAGTTTTTGAAGCATAGATCAATTTACTAAAATAGCCGACCGGGCTTTTCGTCAAAAAATATCTCCTCCCTGAAGTAGGTATTAACACGTAGAAATATTTTCATTTCTGCAAACATTACACTCATTGCTGCTCTCTATTCAATGTGTAGAATGTTTAAAAATGTTTCTGAGCATAGGATTTTGCACTGCAAGGGTATTTTTCCAGCACAAATCATGTGCTAGACAGCGCATACACACCACTGCACCATTGGGCAAAGGTTGTGCGTGGTGCTAGGCAGCCTGTTTCTGGGCCAGTGCAGGTGTAGTGAGCAGTAGCAGGTCATTTTTAGGTCGAGCGTACAGCACTTGCGCTGTCGCTTAGTGACCTATTGTGTATGGTTTAGGAGTTGAACTCCACCCATTCTTAGCAGATTGCTTTTATTGGTCTCTGTTAGTGTCCTTTAAAAATGCTTGCTTTCCAATGGGCAACTCGCCGTCTTTCTCCCTCCTTCTCGTTTCTGGTTTTCTCCGTGCAGCACCGACCAACTACTACATTATTACGCTCTACATGTTTACGTCTTCGTTTGGGGACTACTTTTGTTCTTTATGCGTTTCCCTGCCTCAGCGCCACACTTGTTTTACGTCCGCTATGCACCTTTGTTCCTTGTTTTTTAGGTCTCGCCTACGCAGCGCGCATGCGCTGCATAGGAAAAAGACCTTTAGCCATCGGCACAGCTTTGCGGGCAAAAACGTGCACGTGTTGCATTGTTTCCAATGGCAATGCGTGCACGTCTGGCGATTCCCTTGCAGGAGCGAGCTTTTTCGCCATCTGTTATCAATTATCTCTCCTGGCGCTGCTCGCTCCCGCAAGGGAAACGCTGCCTGCTCTCGGCCGCACTCCCCCTCACACCCAACCCCCTTCTTGCGCGAGGCGCGCGCGCTTGTTTAATTTTATTGTACACGGCTGATTTCAAACAGCATCTGACACTGTGCCTTTAAGGCGCCATGATGACGTTAAAACGCGCACACGCAATCACGGCACTTACTGACTCCCGAGTTTCGCTTTGCGGTAGCCGGCGGGACCTAGGTAAGCTTTTTCACTTGAGCACGCTAACTATTAGACACTTTATATTTGAGCGCGGCGTTCTAGATAGCTAATCGCCACAAAAGTAAACCGCCATGAAGATAACCGCGTACTTATTTCACTTCGCACTGTTTCCATTGCGGTAGCTTTGATGTGTATCACATAATCGCACAATCACCACCTATTAGAAAATCCACACGAACTCGATATTTACCCACAGTACTCTTGACGCTGATTCTACTGTCAGTGCATGTGTTACGCTTTAATCTTGCCTGTGAATTCCTTTTACCGGCATCACAACGTTTTGGGTAGCACCTTCTTGCTTGAACTATGCTTACAACCGTCACTAATCGGCATTTCCTTTCATTTGGTTTTTCAACGTGTAAACGGAATGATATCACGGTCGTTATTCTACTTTTCCAACACAGATTTTGAGCACGCCTTTACTCTGCATTTCCTTTTCTAACGAGCACACGCAACGTCTTTTAACACTGAATACTTCGAGTTTTATTTTTGGACTTTACAATGAACGGTCTCCTGTTTCCATTTTTCTTTCCCTACCATCTCCTGTCTACTTACCCTAACTCATCTTCTTACAACCCAAGCTCCCCTCCTTTCATCCTTCCTGCCAAGGCCGCTCTCCTCACAGCTAGCTCCTGTCCCCCAGTTCCTTGTTCCTTAGTCTGACAAAGCCAATAGTCCTGGCTTGCTGTAGGTGTAATATAAGTTGTTGTATTATATATCTGGGTGCAATGAGAGAAGAGAAGCAGCAAAATACCAGTCCGGTGGAGCTCTATGCTAAGCACAATTTTTTAGTTGATGTGTTTTTAAGCCACGCCCTTAATTACATCGACCACGCCCCTTTGAGAGACCCCCCCTCCCCCCAGTTTTTTCATCCCACTTAAAGCCCCGGGTATGGCACCATAGCATAACGATAAGAACAAGATAACTTGTGTGTCTCATTAGAATTTCGCCTCGTCCCATATCCTGAGACTCTTTACAACCATTCTTTTCACAACTGGAGAGCAGGCAGACCTTCATTCGTAGCCATGGCTGCAGACAGTGTTGGCTGTCTAAGAGACCCCATGTCATCAGTTCTTCAAATAAAAAGTTCAGAAAAAGGACCGGCTTTGGGGCACAACAATTCAGACATTGGCTTGCATGTGTTTTTCATGGCTTACCATTGCTTGAATAGGCTGTCCCTCAAAACAGTGGCATTTTGTGGGAATTTTCTTCATACCGTTTGTGTTACCATTAAGGAGCGCATTTAGAGTTTGGTGGCGCAGGGCACTGCTGCAGCAGTGACAGAGCACCCTCTCCCCAAACTCACAGTTCACCTGCCCGATTTAGAGGCGGGCGGACCTGAAGTATGGCGACAACGAAGCCGACTCCAGCTCCATTGCCAGCATACTCCTTTGAACCGGAGGTTAGTCATCTGACTGCCCCCCAGATTTAGAGTTGGCAGTCAGATGGCTTTTTCTAGATCTCTGTGACCGCCAGGTAAAACCTGCCAGTGAGGGACAGTACTTTTTTTTTTTTAAACTGACCCCCGCACCATGGGAGAACAAGCATTGGCATAGCCAATAGGTCTCGCCTTTGGGACCTTATAAGTGTTTAGTTATCCAGCACAATATCCTTGGTGCAACAACATCAAGTGTTGCATGGCTAAACACTCATAAGGTCCCAAAGTTGAGACCTATTGGCTATGCCAATGCTTGTTTAATGTAACCAGCGTGGCCGCCTCAGCTGATATAATGGTGGCCCCGCCCTTCTTTTGGTATTCACGGCCGCATGTTTGTTTGTTTTTTCTATCTTCAAAAGTAAATAAATAGAAAATAAATGTGGATTTTTTTCTATTTCTTGACTTTTGAAGCAACCGTGGCACTTGCGCTTTAACTTAAGATGTTTAAAGCTAAAGCGCGGTTGCCGCCATTGTAACAAAAGCAAACAAATAGAAAGAAAAAAAATGCGTCCGCCATTTTTTTCTGTTTGTTTACTGTTCTTGCAATGGCGGCACACGCGCTTTAGCTTTAAACATCTTAAGCTAAAGCGCGGTGCCACGATTGCTTCAAAAGTCAAGAAATAGAAAAAAAGAATAAAAAAAAAAATTCTATTTCTTGATTTTTGGAGCAATCGTGGCACCGCACTTTAGCTTATTTCACTAGTCCTCTGGTGCAAGCGTTGTGGCAAAATTGCCCCATCTCTGTAACCCGGGAATGTCAGGTAAAATTGCTGCGCTCAGTTGCAGCGTCCTGTGCCGTCACCTCAGTGACCTCAGCCCGACATCTACGGGGAATCTTCATTATCTGTTGATGTGAGCAAAGGAAGCGTTTAACTCACTGCGCTTCCATGATGGCTGCCAAGTGAAACATTCCTGGCCTGGGCTCCTGACAGCTCCCAAGCCTCCCAGTCTCCCTGGTATCTGTTTAACTAGACTCGGGGGGCCTCTTAGAGAGGAGACGGCAGTCAGCAGCGCCGGGGCGGCGGTCTTCGGATGCGCTTTGATGTCCATTCTCTGCCGCTAGGAAGTTTAATGAAGAAGTGTGCGATCAGCATGTCTGATTGGGCTCTGTTTAGGGGCGCTCGCAGCTGGCACTGGATTGGGCTTTGTTTAGGGGCGCTCGCAGCTGGCACACAGGGTTTGACTCTCTGCATGCAGGCCTTCTAAGTAAGACAAAGCGAACGCATACAGTGCCCTCCTGTACTATGGAGTTACATTCCCATGTACTCAGGCTACAGCTATTTAGAACACTCCCGCGCGCTGCGGCTCCAAAGCGGCTCCTGCTGCTGGCCTCCGCAGCAGACTTTAGTCTTCTGCCCTGAATTAGTCTACCCATGCTGTTTGACTGGCTGACCGTGTTAGGTGGGGGAACAAGCGTGTTTACTTGGTCGTTCCAGGTCGCATTACTCTTTACAGCAGTCGACAGACACCTGTCTCTGTCATCATGCCAAAGCCGCCGCCATTACAGGCCTCATCTGTTTTCTTTTTAGTTGGGCTCGCCTGCACAGCCCATGTGCTATGCTCAGTCTGGAAGGTGTTTACAATAAAGGGCTTGGAGCCTCCTATTGCTTACCATTTTCTAACATCGTTGTCACTCTTCTATACTGCCTCCTAATTAGCCAGCATATGCTTTATGTCACTTCAGTTTAATTCTGTGGCGCACGGACCAAGTGTAGATTGATTTGATTGGTGTTCGTCGGCCGCTCCGATGTGACGGAGGTAATATTTCTTTCTCCGCCGCCACCGTGCTCCATTTCCTTTATTTCCAATCCTACGAATGTGTTGCTCCCTCGCCCACTATTTTTTTCAAGCATTGAGTGATTTGCCCAGAATCACAGGATGTCTAACTCGGTACCCCAGTTCCAAAGTCGGCAGCTCTGGCCCTTACGCCACATCTTCCGAACCCTCAGAAACATGTACTTGGAGTTTACAAAACAAAAATCATCAATGCTGCCATGTGGTTGGGTCGCTAGGTACAAGCAGCTTTACAGTGGGATTAGCAGGAGTGCATTCACTCCGAAAAATTATTCCGTGCGCTGGGGGGTTACTGAAAATCCATAGGACCTGTCAGAGGTGGGTGAATTTGAAACCTTCCTTCGTTCTGTGCAAAATTACTAAACGTACTACACAACAGTGGAAAATCCTCTGTGCTACAGTGTACCTCGATGTTTCAGTAGGCTTTGCTATCCGTATACAGAAGAAGTGGGACTTTTCCTTCACGCAAATGGTGACGTTTTTATAACGATGCGTTTATTTTATAGCATCTCGTTTCCTCTTAGGTTAAGAACCATGCTACTAGACTTAGCAATGACGATCGCGCAGCCTTTAAATGAAGGCATCTTAGTCAGCAGAGAGATTGCCTGGTTGACACATCTTAGGGTCTCATTCGTTTATGCAGCACAGCCCTACTTAAGGTTAAATAGAACCGTGAAAGTTTGAGTTTTACACCTTTTTAAACCCCAGTACGGGTCCTACAGAATATACACAGTTCTTCAGTAAAATGCAACAATAACCGTTCTAACATGCACAGAGATTACAGGGTAGCTTTATCTCTAACAAGAAGTTTCATTTTATTTTTTTACACTTTAATAGTGAGCGCAGCGCCCGCTTCAAGGATACTGTGCTCTGTTTTTTTTTTGTTGTTTTTTTTTTTTAACTTTAATAGTGAGCGCGGCGCGTGCTTCACGGACACTGCGCTCTGCAGTACAACAGGTATTGCTTTAGCAAAACTTTGAACTATTGGTATTGTAAATGACAATGCCTTTTGATATTATAAAAGGCATTGCCATTTACAATGCCAATAGCTCAAAAACTCGCAATTGCAAGACCTATTGCATTGTAAATGCTTGTTAATAAATATGGCTTTGCGCTGCTTTCTGTCCCTTACGCAACTCAGCACAGCAACTTTGGTTGCTTCACTTAGGGTTTTAAGAAGGATGGAAAAAATGGGGGGGGGTCTCAAAAAGGGATGTGGCCTAATAAGCATACCTAGTAATCCTATCTAAGGGGCGTGGCCTATGTAATTAGGGCTTGGCTTGAAACATAAAATCTGGTGCTTCAAACACCATGCCACCTAACCAGTACTTTGGTGTCTCTCTGTGACTCTCTGTGACTTTTTTTTATTGTATAGAAACATATCAAACAATAGTGTACATGCACCCAAAACAAGCCATATCAGTAGTCTTTGCCAATGCTTGTTAGCAGTATCAGCAATAATTTTGTTTTGAATAATTAACACGGAAAATGTTTCAATTCTGAAATTATCTCACTGGAAAATAACCATTACAAAAGCATGTGAAAGGGTGGTGGCCTTTATGGTGTCTGTCGCACCCTCTCTCCCCTTCACACCACTTTCCTCTGCAGTCTCTCTGTTAGGTACCTACAGCATTTTTCTCCCCACATCGTTCTGAAATTCTCCATCTGCATATCTCACATGCCACCTCGTACCTCATCAGTCCCCTCTTTTAACTCTGCCGTTCCACACCTGGTTCTTTGCTTCTACTCCACTTCACTAGCTCCCCACACACACAACACACCCACTCTCCTGTAAGAACTGCATTTGCTTTTGCTTTCACATTCTCAATAGTTCAACAGCTGTCTACCTCCTTCACACACTTTCAAACAGAATCAAATTAAAATTGGCACACATGACCATTGCTGTATGCGCTCTGCAGAGAGGTCAGGGATTGCATGAGCATATTTTCTGAATCCCTTTATCACTTCCTGAATGACACTGTGAGAAAATCACTCTGCTTTCAGCCTCATTTCCAAAGATATTAATCATGCTCCATCATTAACCCCCATACACAGCCTAAATTCACATAGATAGCAAGAGGCAGCTCTTTTCTTACTATCTCTACTTCTTCACCTCCACCCCTTTTCTCTACCATCAACTCTTCTGCCTCTCACTTTGTTTCTTTCTCTCTCACACAAACACATTTGTCTCTCTGGTCCTCCTTCTCCATTTTAACTCACCGCCTCCATCTCAAATTATCTCTTTTGGCCTCTTTCTCTATATATATCTCCAACTCACCATCTATTCCTCTTTATCTATCTCACAACTCTCTACCTCTGTATACATCTCACCTTTTTTTCTCTATTTCACGTATGTCTCTCAATTTCATCTTTCACTCTATGCCACAATTTTTTCTACTGTTCACCCCTTTCTCTACCTTTCTCTGTTCTTTTCCTCACTACTGTCTTTATATGACCATTTTTTCAGCACCTCTTCGTGTGCGGCCTTTACCTCTATGTAATTCACCTTTTTTTCTACATTACCCCTCTCCATTACCTTACACTTAGAGTACTGCCACTCTCTACATTTTTCTCTGTCTCTCTCTACCTCATTCTAAAATCTCACCTATTTCTCTGCCTCTTTCTCTACCTACATCTCCCTCTTTCTACCTTCTTATTTTGCCTTCTAGCTACCTCACCTTTCTCGAATTACTTTCCTTCTCTCCCTACACACATAACTACATCCTCTATAGCTCTACCCCTTCCACCCTCTACTTTTATGTAAACAATTTTTATTGATTTACAATAAGCAGTGAGAACCGCCCGCAGGGCATTGCGGAAGCCAAAATATACATCTCAAGTGTCGACATAGTGAAATACAAAAATGCAAAAGAGTCCCTCAAGTGCAATTACCAGCCAACCTGTCAGGAGAGTACAAGAACGCACATCGCAATCCAGTGCTTACCCACTACTCAAGATCCTGTGGAGCTTATTAAGGCACTCCATGCATCCGAGATCCCTCCAGGTGCCCCTGCAGGGATAACAACAATGACCATCCCCCCAACTCCCTCCAAACTCCCTCAAAACCCCTCCCTCCCCACCCCCCAGGCATGTCGCTAACACAGCCAAACATCTATGTTCGGTCATTGGTATTTCAATCTCCGATTAGGGGCGCTGCGTCCCATGTCTCTTACTACTGATGCTAGTGAATGGGATAATCATCCTGTCAGCTCAGCTCAGGAATGTTGACCAGGCAACAATGCAGCCCCTAGATCAATCCCCTGCCACAAGGTCCACCTCCCCCAGGACATCGTCCGTGTCGTCTGTCGGGTACTTTAACAGGTCCACCAATGCCACCCAGGCCCGTGCCACCTCTAGCGTTCCCTCATTGCCAGTGCGGTTTGCCATCTGCAGCCGGAAGGTCCCCTCGCAATCCGCCCACTTCTCCAACTCCCTAGTCCATCGCGTCACACTTGGGCCATTTTTCGTTTTCCAATTACTAGTAAGTTCTCTCTTAGCCAACACCAACCCCAGATCTATGAACCTACTTGTAACTTTATTCCTAGCATTATGAGGGAACCAGTGTAGTAAACAACAACCTGGCGTCAGCGCTATGTCTTTCTCCGTTACGACCGTCAGCTTAATGGTCACCTCCCTCCAAAACTCTCCCAAACATGGGCAATCCCAAAGCATGTGAAGGAACCCTGCACCCACCAGATTGCATCTCGGGCATGCAGGCCTGGCCCCGAAGTACTCATTAACCTTGCCCGGGGTAAGGTACGCCCTATGCAGGACATAGAAGTGAATCAACTGGAGTCGTGCGTTCCTAGAACTCTTCCAGGCCCTTTCCACAACTTCCCCCCATGGCTTCTCATCGATGGCCTCACCCAGGTCCTCCTCCCATTTGAGACGCAGTGCTGTGAGGGGTCGGCGCAGTCCCTGTGTGATGCGCCCATAAAGGCAGGTGACTGCCTTGATAGTATCTGCTGCCAGCACCACATATTGACAGGCCAGGCAGCTCTGGGGCTCCACCATCCCCTCCCGCCAATGTTTCCGGATAGCTGCCTTCAAGGCGGCATGTAGGAGAAAATCACCTCTGGGGAGGTCGTACCGCTCCCGAAGATCATTAAAAGGAAGCAAGGTGTTATCTTCAAATAAATCACCTATAGTGGAGATCCCGACCTCAGTCCACAATCGTAACCCGCTCCAGTCCCCTCCATGGGGCAATACTTCACAGACAACCAACGGGATCTCAGGCGCATACGGGGTCCGCATCCGCGCCCGTCTAGCTAGCCTATTCCAACATTGGCGCACCGTTTGTAAATCGGAGGGCATCACCCCCACCCTCACAGGAAGACAAAGCAGCACCTTGGAAAGGAGGGCCAGGCTCGGGACCGGACCTTCATGATCCTCCATGTTTTTTAACTGTCCTGCATCCATTTCGTGTACCACTGCAACTGCGCTGCATGATAGTAGGCCTCAAAATCCGGTACCGCGAGACCTCCCTCTGCCCTGGGTGTCATCATAGTGGTGAGAGCCACTCTCCACCTCCCCGTGCTCCAGAGGAAACCTGTGAGCAATGTATTGAGTTGCGCAAAAATCTTGGGTGGGATCCAGAGTGGTAACGTCCCGAAGAAATAGAGAAGCCTGGGTAATGTAACCATTTTCACCAGCGCCACTGTGCCAGCCACAGATAAGGGGAGGGTCCCCCAAAATTCAAAGTTGCCCTTCATGCTGTGTATCGCGCGCCCTACGTTACCCTCCAGCAGATCTACTGGGTCATGGTATATCCGAGTGCCCAGGTAAGGTAGGCATCTAGTTTCCCAGGGCACACCTTCAGCCCTCATACATCCGTCTCCACCGGGCCGCGTAGGGAAAAGACATGACTTAGCCCAATTCACCCTGAGCCCCGCAACTCTCCCCAGGACCCCCAGCAGCTCCTTAGCTCCTCGCAAGGCCTCCCCCGAGTCGGCCAGAAACAGTAGGAGGTCATCCGCATATAACGCAATGTGCTGCAATTGTCCCTCCACCATCAGCCTCTGGTAATAACGGCCTGATCTGGCATGCGCCGCCATGGGTTCCATCGCCAGTACGAACAGTAGGGGCGAGAGCGGACAACCCTGCCTCGTTCCTCTGCCCACCTCACAGGCCTCTGAAATCAATCCCCCCGTCCTGACCCTTGCAGTGGAATTTTTGTATAGGAGCGCCGTCCACTCTACGAAGCGGTCCCCCAGGCCAAAGGCTCGCAGAACCCCAAAGAGATATGGCCGCTCTAGGCTGTCGAAAGCCTTCTCAATGTTGACTGTAAAAATGCACGCCTCCTCCTTACAATAGGTGTCTGCTTCCAAGACTCGCAGCAGCCTACGAACATTCATCGCCGTGTTACTGGATGGGATAAACCCTGCCTGGTCCACGTGGATAAGTGTCGGCATGTGGGCTAATAGCCGACTTGCCAATATCCAGCTCAGTATTTTATAGTCTAAGTTGAGAATTGCTAGGGGCCGATATGCAGTCCGGTCCTCGGGTGGTTTGCCAGGTTTTAACAGTGGGACAATTATCGCTTCCCTCGTTGAGGCGGGTAGACACCCCTCCTGCCTGGCCGTGTTGTACAGTGTCACTAGGCGTGGGGCCAATACCTCCAAGTAGGCAGAGTAAAACTCCACCGGGAGCCCATCCGTCCCCGGGGTCTTATTCCTGGCCATATGTTTGATGGCGCTACGAACTTCCCCAATCTCCACCTCTCTGCCTAGTTCCCCCGCCGCCTCAGCATCAACCGTGGGAAGCTCCACTCCAGCCAGGAAACCCGCCGTGCCCTCGGCCCCTGTGTCAAGTCTACTCTGGTAGAGGGAAGTATAATACTGCAAAACTGTGCGTTGATATCTTGCTGAGTGTAGTATACCTCAGCCCCCTGACCCCTCAATTCCAAGATCATCCCGCCCCTACGTGCGGGATTGGCCAACCAGGCCAACAGTGCCCCGGGCTGCAAGAAGATCAGGTTGCCTATCTATGCGCTCCGGTCGTTCTTTCTCCAGTTCCCGGAGCCTGTGCTCCGCAGTGTGCACTTCCCGCAGCAGTAACCTACGTACCCCAACCACTTCCCCAATGCAGCGTCCCCTAATGACAATTTTAAAAGCGTCCCACTCGATAATCGGACTTGTCGCTGTTCCGGTATTGTCCAAAAAATAATCATCGATAGCGGAGCCTATTGTGGCCCGAAACACTAGATCCTCCAATGCCTCCGGGCGCAGGCGCCAACTGGGTATAGTAGGTCGGGCCCGCAGCCAGTTTAAGGACATCAACAACGGGTTATGGTCCGAAATCGTTCTAGCCAAGTATTCACTAAGTGTAACCCCGCCATGCACGTCTGGGGAACATAGAATCGCATCCAACCTAAAGTGCAGTTCATGCAATGCAGAGTAGTAGGAGTAATCCCTTTCGTCTGGGTGGTGGGCCCTCCAGGTGTCGGTCAATCCCCAGTGTCGCTGCCAGTCACGCCTGGTGGCTGCAAGCCTATGTATGGGAGCGTCCGGGAGTGGTGGGTGAGAACGATCCAGGTCAACATCAGCAATACTATTAAAGACCCCCCCCAGCAGCACCTACCCCGTTAGCATAGTCGCCAGCGTCCCTGACAGGTGTGCAAAGAAGGTAGATTGGTCCACGTTGAGGGCATAAATACTCCCTAGCACTATGTCCCTGCCGTCCAACCGCCCCGATATCACCACATACCTGCCATCTGGATCTACCAGCTGCCTGGTACTCTGAAAAGGGACCCCTGCCCTCACCCAAATCAATGTGCCTCTGGCATAGGCCGAATACGTAGTGTAATAGAGCTGCCCCCGCCATCTTTTCTGCAGTGCAATCCCCTCCTTCTGAGTCAAATGAGTTTCCTGCAACAGGGCAATCTGTACCCCTCTGCGCACCAAGTACGCATGTATTTTATGACGACGCGTCATCGTGTGCATCCCCCTGACATTCCAGGAGATGCATTTAATGCCTACGGGGGATCCCATTGTGCTAAGCGTGTCAGTCCTCTTTCAAACCTCCCCATAACGACATGCCTGGTCCCAAACAAAACCCCCTCAACCCCCAAACCCCCCCCCCCAACTCCCCCACCCCAGGACAGGTACCAACCAACAAGTCCCCATCCAAACTAATGCAGTAAACTAGGAGTCACGAAAAGTGGGAAGGCGTAGACTGGCCCTGTGGGACCCAGAACCCCCCCGCTAACCCCCTCCCTGTAATACTAGTGGTGACCCCAGCAACTGTTCTGGTACCAGCAATCTGGTGCCTCCTCATGACAGCCTCTCCAGCAGTCAGTCCCCATCATCACAGGAGCCATTCCTCTTGCAGCTCGGCGTGAGTCCGTCAGACGATTCCATCTGCCGTTTGAGGTGTAACAACCGGCATTTCAAGCTCAGAGTCTCCGTTCGTGCTACTGGGACGGGAGCTTTCAGATCTGTTCATACCATGCTCACTAGTGGTCGAGTTTGGGCTAGTCCCCCGCTGGCTAATCTCTGCAACAGCCTGCACCGCCCTATGCCTCTCGAGTTGGAGACCTGTTGGCGTGGGAGCCCTCGGAGACCGCGGTGGGGTGCTCGAAGTCCGTCGGGCAGTGTTCTGCAGCAACGTATTCGCCTCAGGTGTCTGCCGCATCTCTAGCCAGTGCCAGGCCTCTTGTGGATCAGCAAAGAAGTGAGTTTCTGTGCTGTCGACCACCCGGAGACGTGCTGGAAATAACATGGCATATGGGAGTTGTAACTGGCGCAGCTTCCGCTTGAGAGGGAGAAAGGAAGCTCGTTGCCGTTGTACCTCCCTGGTGAAGTCCGGAAAAATCATCACCCTGGCATTCCCAATCTGCAAATTTCGTTTCTCTCGGGCTTGCTGCAGGATATTATCTCTGTCCCGGTAATGCAGCAGCCGCACCACCATCGGCCGAGGAGGGGCTCCAGGCTTGGGTGGTCTAGCCGGGACCATGTGGGCTCGCTCAAGTGCATAGAAGGAGGAGAGCCCCTCCGGGGCCACTTCCGATTTAAGCCAGGTCTCCATATACTGCACCGCATCGACCCCTTCCTCTCGTTCCGGGACTCCCACAATACGCAGGTTGTTCCTGCGCTAGCGCCCTTCACTGTCCTCCGCCCGCATCTCTAGCACCTTGGCCTCAACTGTTTCCAGAGAGCGCTGCAGTGTGGCAATCGCCTCCAGAACCTCCTCCAGAGTCTTCTCGTTAGCCTTCACTCGTTCCTTAAGCTTGCGATGGTCGTCCTTTAGCAGATTGAGATCCGCTCCTATGGAATCCATCTTGGTCTCCAGTGCTTCTCGCGAAGAAGTGATGGCCTGCATGATATCCACTAGAGTGGGGCCTGCCGGAGCGCCCTCCTTCCGCCTCACCACCACCTCGTCCTCATCATCAGTATGCGGTTCCGTATCCTCCACACGCAATACGGTGAACCCTTTCTTTCTGGACACTCTCTCCATTGTTAGTGCCGGCGTAGGTCCACGTGGGTCCCCGGAGCGGTGATAAGCAGGTACCCCAAATGTCGATGCCAGACTAGGAACAGAATGGAGCGGGTCGGTCCACACCCTCAGGCCTTCTACCCCACCTTCAGAGTCCCCCGCCGCGCACACCGGTCCTCAGCGTGGGGCCCCTGCGCAGCAAAACACCCCTGGTATCACCGTCTACTCGGGGCAGGTTCAGGAGTATTGCCAAGGGAAACAGCAACCTTCCGCTACGTGGGTGTCCTCCTTATACCTCCGGTTCAGCACTCGAGGGCCCTGTGTGCTCTCATCCCGTCGTCTCCAGCCGCATTCTTGTCGTGCTCGCGGTCAGGGTGCCAACGTAAAGAGGTCAAGCACAGCGCTACCTTCCGCCGCCTCAGTTCCGCAGTACAGCACTCCGGATGTGTGCCCCAGCCCTCTGCGAGCAGGCAGTTGAAAGTAAGGCTATCCGCATCTATCACCCCCACGCTGCACTCTCACAACCAGGCTCGTCAGGGCCCGATCTTGCCGCTCGCGTCCGCCATTTTGCGAGGGTGAAGCCCCATCAGGTTCGGAGGAGCGTGATTCATTTGCCACAGATGGCAGGACCCTGCTCTCCCCCAGGCTGGTCTCCAGTCAGTTGAAGCCCCAGTCGCCGGACTGTACTCACTGTGGGCTTCTGGTCCCTTCAGCGGTGCGTAGCTGAGGCAGTCATATCAGCGTCCGACCGCCATCTTGATTGCTCCGCGTCCGGAGCCTCCGGGGAGACGAGCAGCGTTTTCTCCGCTGTTAGGGTGCCGCTACCTCTCTGCGACCGCTCAGCACAGGCACCAGTGCTTCCGTCACCAGTATCGGGGATCGGGGCCCCCCTAGGTCATCAGGATCGTTGCGGTCGGGGGGAAGCTACGGACGGAGCCCTGGAGTCCGCTTCCCCTCACATCGGCGCCTAGCCACGCCCCTCTTCCACCCTCTACTTCATGCCCCTGTCTGTACTGCTCTCTATATCTGTGGCCATCTCTTGTGTTCTACCCCATCCCAATTCTCTCTTACCCAACAGGGTACAGCCATAGAACTGCACACATATAAAGAGTAGAAAAGGGACAAGACGGGAAAAACGATCAGGAGAAAGTTATCAGATTTTCACCAATGTAATGATGAAAACCCTCAGAGCAGTGTTTTGATGTTCACTATTGCATCAAGAATGCCAGTAGTTAAGGGGATACATTTGTGGTTACCAATATTCAGCAACTAAAGATACAATTTCAAGCACACTGTGCAAATATCTTACCTTAATACTATGCACTAGTCACCCGTAACATGTTTTTTCTACAATAGAGTAACAAGCTGATTAGACACTAAATTCCACATAAAATGTTGTTGCAAGTAACAATAATATGCATCCAAACTCAAACAGAAATGCCTTTATCGATGCTTGTCCAAGCTTCTTTAGGCAACTTGACCTGCTTTTGTGTGCCCTCATTTCTGAAGGTAAAATTAAATACTGTTTTGCTTTATGAGGGATGATTAAATGCACCCAAAATGGGTAATAAATTCAAAGTTGTTCCAAAGAGGAGACCCTAGATTTATCTTGCTGAGGGCCCCTCAAATCCTTAAGATGTCACTGATCTCCATTATCACCATTACTCACTCTAATCATGATATTTAGTGTAATGGTAGGGATTAATCCCACATCTTCCCAGCGACAAACCTACCTAGCCTTCTCTTCTCTGAAACACCCTTGCCACTGCTCTCAGTGTAGTGAATAGCCAGGCAGACAGTTGGTTGCAGCTGTTCTTGTGCTTTAATTTTTTTCCTATATTGTGCTTCAAAGAAAACATTTCTTTGATCTGGTTCACTTACTGTATGTTTCATGTGTCTATAGGAAGGGGAACTGAACCAGCATGGAACTACAAGTTCATGGTTTTCAAGAGCATAGGCATGGCTAAAAAATGGTGGTGTGACGGAACCACACATGTGATTACCACGCATGCGGGTTCCACGTGGTCTGAACCATGCAAGTCTTAACCACGCTTATGCCTTTACCACGCAATATGCATTGATATGGCATGTATGGCAAAGACATATGCGTGGTTAAGACTTTTCGCGTTGTTTCGCCCGTTTCCCCTAAAAAATGTATCTAGTGAACCACTTTACTGTACAAATCACCGACAACACGAGTAAGGGTAAATAGGAATTCATCCCATAGTTGGTTGGTTTAGCGATGGAGCCACATGCAAGCACGAGTAAGGGTAAGTAGGAATTCATCCCATAGTCGTTTGTTATAGCGATGGAGCCACTTGCATTTGTGCCTTAATACCACTATTCAGATAAAGAAATCCATAGGGGAGGACATTGATTATTGCTATTGTTATACAATATCCTGTTGTATAACCCAGACGGTAATCTAACACCATATAGTAAGGAAATTTGTGGGAAAATCAGGACTGCGCATACATTGGAATAAATCAAAATGTTCGAGGCATGTGATCTGTAGATCATATGCTTTGCATACTCCTGCCATCTAGTGTTGGGTCCGGATTTTTGCAAGTTGTTTTTCTTCGAAGAAGTCTTTCCAGTCACAGGGTAGGTCGGTGATAGTGTGCATGGGCATCAACTCCATTGTTAGATTGTTTTTTCCACCATCGGGTTCGGAGGTGTATTGCTGCGCTCCGAAACCCTTTCTTCGGGTTCCCCTCGGTGCTCAATCCACTCTACCTGCATCAGTATTGTTTCGAACGCGTATCACACTTCTCCGCATATCGTATCCGGCGTGGAAAACCTCTATTTCGATTGAAGATCCTCGGGAAGGCCGTCCTGCCTAACCACGTCGGTCCCCTTCATAGTCGATGGAACGGACTCCATACAAATTCTGCCCTCGGTGCCTCGCCAAGTATTCGCGCTCCGACTCGCACGAAGTGTGCAACTTGTGCTTGTCTCCAGAGCACATTCAACAGGACTGCGATGCGTGCAGATCATTCCGATTGAAGAAAACGCTCCGTTATCGTCTGGCTCGACGCCGCGAAATGCAGAGTCAAAACATCGAATACACACCAGACATCTTCGGCGAAGAATCCGAGCAAGAATTCGACGCACAAGGGGCCGAGGAAGAATAAGGAGAACTTGTCTCCATTCCAGAATGGGACTCCGAGATGGAAGAAGACTTGCCACAAGGTCAACGTCCTATGAGTACCGAACGCCCCTTGACCCAAACTCCAACTCAGCCAAAACAAAAGGCTTCAGTCCCACCTCTGCCTTCGGTCCACGGTCGACACTGACAAGATGTTTCTGACGCCCCACCCTCCGGCTCGGCACCAAAACTCGTCACTAAGCCTTCCGGCTCGGGATCGAGTTGGCCAAAGTCTGGCACTGAGCCGAAACCTTCAGACTCAAAGCCGAAAACCACCTCGGAGCCGAAGTCATTGACACCAAAAGTGAAACCTCCTTCGAAATCGAAACCTTCCGCTCCAAAAATTAATTCTATCCGGGCACCTAAATCCTCGGCGCCGAAACCTAAAACTACTCCTCCGAAGCTGCAGGATCCGATTTCCGATGCTCCAACACCCAAATTGGACACAAAACAAAAGGAACTTTATATAAATCCACATACAAGACATGTGCTAACTAAATCACCTCAAAAAACGCAAATCTGGGTCAGAGGACACCCTTTACCCTATTCCTTTGAAGAGGAAGAATGTAGGTACCAACCCCTCCCCTCCTCCTCCTCCACCACTTTCCCCTACACCAAGGTCTCCACCTTTACAGTATTTACTGATTATACCAACTAACTCTCCACCACCACTACCTTATGATGATGATGATTGAAATGGGGGGACAATACTTTACTAATAGACCCCTGGAAGGATTATAACACGGATTCGCCTACAGACAACGACCCATATCTTTACCCTGCAAAGCCTTCCCTCCTGACGACAATGTAGGATATCTAGAGTTACTAGCTAGAGCTCCAGAATATCATGGGGTACGTTACACAAGGAATCTCTAGAGGAAGATTTCCTATTTGAAATGCTTAGTAGCACACAAAGTGCTAGCCATACTCTACCTATGCTTAAAGGTATGATGAAACATGCTGATGATATCTTTAAAGATCAAGTGCGTGCTTGCATTCTCACCCCCAGAATTGATAAAAAAATACAAGCCTGCTCCCTCAAATCCAGTCTTTATTAAAGGACAGTTACCACTAGATTCCTTGGTGGTCTCTAATGCCCGTAAACAGGCCAATTCACAGACTACAGGAGATGCTCCCCCTCCATACAAAGAGTCAAAACTATTAGACGAGTCTTGTAAACGAGTAGCCGCCCAAGCAGCAAATCATTGGCACATTGCCAACACCCAGGCCCTGCTAGCCAGATATAATAGGGCACACTGGGACGAGATGGAACAATTGCTACAACACCTCCCAGATGAGCACAAAGCAAAAGCTCAAGATTTAGTCCAGGAAGGGAAACTCCTATCCAATTCCTCAATTAGATGCGCTTTAGATGCTGCAGACACCGCAGCTAGAGAAATCAACACTAGTGTGTTATTAAGAAGACATGCATGGTTGAGGATTTCTGGTTTCAAACCTGAAGGACAACAGTCTATTTTAAATACTCCTTTTGACAAGGAACATCTCTTCGGGCCCGAAGTAGAGAAGTCATTAGAAAAAATGAAAAAAGACACAGAAGTAGCCAAGTCCATGGGAGCTCTGCAATCTCCCTCTAATCGGGACTCCTTTTGTCGCACCTTCTACCGTGGAAGGTCGAAAACCATGTCCTCAGACAATACTGCCGCCTCCTACTAAGGCAACAATCAATATTCCTCTACAGGAGGCTTCTTTAGAGGAGGATACAGAGGCAACAACAACAAAGGTCGAGGCAGGGTTTCCACACCACATAATTCCCCCTTCCCCAACAAGCAATGACTTGCCTAAAACTTCCCCCCGATCATTTAACACCTGTCGGGGACGTCGTCTACAATTCCTCCCCATTTGGCAATCTATCACCACAGACAAATGGGTGTTAGGAATTATCCAACATGGTTATTGCCTGGAGCTTACCAACAATCCTCCAAACATTCCACCACATTCTCACAAAATGTCACCAGAACATTTACATCTACTTCAGGAAGCGGTCCAATCTCTCCTGTCCAAAGGAGCCATAGAACGTGTGCCGTTACAACAGCAAGGAACAGGCGTGTACTCCCTGTACTTTCTAATCCGCAAAAAGGACGGCTCCTTGAGACCTTTTCTAGACCTCAGAAAACTAAACCTCTACATTCTTTTCCACATGGTGACACTTCAACAAGTGCTCCCACTTCTACAGCAAGGTGATTTTATGTCTATTCTAGACTTACAATACACATATTTTCACATTCCAATTGATCCCGCTCATCGCAAATACCTCAGATTCATGATAGCTGGTCATCATTTCCAATTCAGAGTACTACCGTTTGGAGTCACCACTGCTCCCAGGGTATTTACCAAATGTCTGGCAGTAGTTGCAGCACATCTGAGAAGACAACACATCCATGTCTTCCCATACCTGGACGGCTGGCTCATCAAAGCCAGCACTTACCACATGTGTCTCCAACACACTCAAACCACAGTTCACTTACTTCACCAACTAGGGTTTACAGTAAATGTGTTAAAGTCTCATCTACAGCCTTTCAACACAAACTTATCTGGGAGCCACGATAGACTCTCAGAAAACTCTAGCCTCTCCCAATATAGCCAGGATTCACAGTATTCAGTCCCTTCTCACTCAATTTCAGCCCAACCAAACAGTACCAGCAAAAGTATTCATGCAAATGCTAGGAATGATGGCATCTTGCATTATAATTTGTTCCCCACGCAAGACTTCACATGCACCCCCTTCAAGAATGCGTAGCAAGTCAGTGGAACCAGTCGCAGGGTCAGTTAACCAATCTAGTGTTGGTAGATGGCCGCACCCATTGTTCTCTGCAGTGGTGGAACCCACAAAATTTATCCAAAGGGCGTCCCTTTCTCAACCCTGTTCCACAGACAGTGCTAACAGCAGACGCATCGCTCACTGGTTGGGGTGTTCACCTACAAAGTCGCACAATCCAAGGATTATGGACTCTAAAGTACAAGAGCCTCCATATAAATCACCTAGAGCTACTAGCAGTGTTTCTAGCGCTCAAAGCCTTTCAAACGCACCTAATAGGCAAAACTGTCTTAGTCCGCACAGACAACATGACAGCTATGTACTATATACAAAAACGGGGGGGACACACTCTCTCCAACTGTCACGCTTAGCACAAGCCATTTGGAAATGCATCACAAAATGTATCTCCTAGCAGAACATCTTCCAGGAGTAAACAATCAAATTGCAGACCTACTCAGCAGACAGAGACAGCAAATCCACGAGTGGGAACTTCATCCCCAGATTCTTCTTCCCTACTTTCAGGAAGGGAATTTCCTCAAATAGACCGGTTCGCCACAGCTCAAAGCGCAAAATGACCAAGCTTCGCCTCCAGGTTCCCACACCCGCTCTCCAAAGGCAATGCCCTATGGATGAACTGGTCAGGGATATTTGCCTACGCTTTTTCGCCTCATCCACTCATTCCGCTGGTAGTGCGGAAGCTCAGACAATCATCCCTCAAACTCATTCTCATAGCTCCCACATTGGCACACCACCCTGCTTTAGCTCTCAGTAGTTCCACATCAAAAGCCTCTTCTCAACTCCAGTCTCCTCACTCAGAACCATGGAGAAATCAGACATCCAAATCCCAAGGAACTCAACCTAGCGATTTGGCTCCTGAAGTCATAGAGTTTGGTAATTTACAATTACCACCAGACTGTACAAATATTCTAAAGGAGGCTAGGAAACCTAATATTAGGGCATGTTATGCAGCAAAGTGGAAACGATTTGTTATATACTGTAACAATAACAATATCAATCCCCTTGATGCTTCAGTGCAAAACATCATCTGTTATCTCTTACACGTACAGCAATCTGGATTAGCCTACACATCCGTTTGATTGACTTAAGCAGCAGTAGCTGCATACTTACAAAACAGACAACACTTATCTCTATCCAGAGTACCAGTGATTAAAGCCTTTATGGAAGGACTAAAAAGAGTAATACCACCAAGAGCTCCACTTGCACCAGTATGGAACTTGAACATAGTCCTTACGAGGCTACTGGATCCACCTTTTGAACCAATGCACAAGTGTCAATTACAATTTCTCTCATGGAAGGTTGCTTTTCTTATTGCAATCACTTCCTTAAGGAGAGTTGGTGAACTCCAGGCACTAACTATACAAGACCCTTTCTTTCAACTTCACAAAGACAAAGTGGTTCTTCAAACCAATCCCAAATTTCTTCCTAAAGTGGTTTCTGCTTTTCACATCATTCAATCAGTGGAGTTACCCGTATTCTTTCCTCAACCTGATTCTGTAGCAGAACGAGCTCTACACACACTAGATGTTAGAAGAGCTCTACTATATTATGTGGAAAGAACAAAAGATTTTCGTAAGACAAAACAGCTCTTTGTTGCTTTTTCGCCACCACACAAAGGCAATCCCATTTCTAAATCAGGCATTGCAAGATGGATCGTGAAATGTATCCAAACATGTTATGTTAAAGCAAAAAGAACCTTGACAATACCCCCTAGAGCGCATTCCACCTGCAAAATAAGGGCTTCTATGGCTTTCTTAGGGAATATTCCCCTAGCTGACATAAGGCAGCAACATGGTCTACACCGCACACATTCACCAAGCACTATTGTGTAGATGTGCTAGCGAGGCAACAAGCTAATGTAGGCCAGGCAGTACTTAAAACACTTTTTCAAACAACTGCAACAGCTACAGGTTAGCCACCGCTTTGGGAGTTTACTGCTGTATAGTCTATGCAAAGCATGTGATCTACAGCTCACATGCCTCAAACGGATAATGTTACTTACCCAGTGAGCATCTGTTCTTGGCATGTAGATTCACATGCGCCCACCCTCCTCCCCGGGTACCTCTACCTGTTGCAGTTTTCTTACTTTACATACATATGCATGGACATCTCTATTCTACCTTTACTAACTCCATTCTCACCCTCTGCGGGAAAACAATCTTAACAATGGAGTCGATGCCCATGCGCACTATCACCGAAAGGAGGAGTCACCTAACTCGTGACTGGAAAGACTTCTTCGAAGAAAAACAACTTGCAAACATCCGGACCCAACACAAGATGGCAGGAGTACGCAAAGCTTGTGAATCTACAGCTCTAGCCAAGAACAGATGCTTACTGGGTAAGTAACATTATCCTTTTCCGATTCACAACTAGCAGAATGCATTTGCGACTGGAGTATCCGATAATATGATAGGAGGAATCTGTGTGATACTGGAGAATAAGAATACACCAAGATTGCAGTTTCATACTACGATATAACAGTACCTGCTAAATTACTTAAACAATTGCAAAGATGGCCATACTCCCTAGATTCCTATACTTATCCCTCAACATTCCCTCTCCCCTGATCCCTTGCCACAACACTTGATCATTATGGATTAGGTTAGTTTGGGCAGGTAAGCAACCACGGATCACTTGGAATACATTGACCCTGACATGCAAGAAGGAGTGTATAAATAGATCAGACACTAGTTCCCCAGCTTCGAGGTTGGCTGCTCTAGCCGCTAGACCACATCCTCTATTTTAGCTCACCTTATCATCCATCTTTTCAGTGATACTGAAGGGAGCAACTGAGAACATCTAGGCCCTGTGTTAGACCTGTCAGCCATAGGGTTGTCTCTCCCCAAACCTTTTTCCTGCTTGCCTCCAATTTTTCTGAATTCATTTTTATTGGCCTTAGGACTCTGTGCACTTTACCACTGCTAACCAGTGCTGAAGTACTTTTGCTCACTCCCCTTAACATGGTTTGATTGTTATATACCTAATTGGCATATTTATTTACTTGTAAGTCCCTTGTAGAGTGGTATGCCATACACCCAGGACCTGTAAATGTAAATCTTTTTTTTCCGATACTAAGCATGTTACACATGTACAATAAGTATGTGTAAGAAGAAAAACATATAACATAGCAAATAACCCTCAAACTGTGGGACATCAGTTTAACGCCCCCATGTGCCATCTTCCCTTATATAATGTCATAGAGCGGCATTTCCTTTTTCACAATTCACGCTAGTCAAGGCGGTACAAACAAGTTCCCCAGAAGCACATGTCATATTTCATACACATCTCTCTACTTAAAAGGGCAATTGTTCAGTGGGTGCAACAGCAGATCTATCTTTAAAGGTCCCCATATATTCTTGGGTCTAGACGTTCTTGGCACCTCTTCCGCCCATGGCACAAACTAGATGGGGACCGTTTTAGCGACCTTTTGCTAGCACAAAAGCCCCAGCTGCTCCCTAATATAGAGGCAGCGAATAATCTTTTCCAGGCTTGGCTTACACACTCCCTTGACAGCTGTATCCCCGCTAAGCTTACCCACAGGGAAAGAACCCAGACCAAGCCCTGGTTTAATGAGTCCCTGACCCTTGTGAGAAAAAATTACAAGCTGTTAGAACGTGCCTGGAGACGCCCTGATAATCCAGACGATAAAAGACAGTACCACGCATCCATCAAAGCTTATCACAAGCTAATGCGGAAGTCCAGGGCTGATTATTTTGCTTCTAAAATCAAAGATAGCAGTAACCCCTCAAAGACCATCTTCTCCCTTCTTAGTGACCTGAAGAAACCCAACTCGGTAGCTGAATCTTCCATCATCTTGAATACCCAGTGTAATGAGTTGGCTATATATTTCATTAACAAGGTAGAGAATATTTATAAAAACCTCTCTACCATGAGTGGCAACGTGAGCTGTAAGGAAGGGATGAGGGGCAACGTGAACTGTAAGGTAGGGACGAGCCCCACGGTTCCCTCATTGCTCTCCTTCCCTTTACTATCTCTGACAGAGGTAGATACCTTCTGCAATAAAATTAAATCTGGCTCCCCAGCTGACCCTATGAAACCTGACCCATTTCGTAAATTCCCAAAACATCTTTTGCCGGTCTGTGCTGAGTTAATTAACCTATCTCTGGCTACTGCGACAGTACCTGCAGCTTGGAAGCATGCCAAAGTCGCCCCGTTGTTGAAAAAACCTTCTTTGGACGCATCTAAACCTGAAAATTATCGTCCCATCTCTCGGCTCCCATTTTTGGCTAAAGCCACTGAATCTTATGTCAATTACATCCTAACGAAATTCGTAATGTCCAACAAGATATTGGACTCTTCACAGAACGGTTTTAGATCACACCATAGCACCGAATCCGCCATATTGGTGGTTACGGAACATCTACGGAGCTCTTTAGACGAAGGAAATTCCTCCGCCTTGATCCTTCTCGACCTCAGTGCTGCGTTCAACAAGGTATCTCACGAGATCCTATTGCAGCGCTTGCAGGAGACCGGTATTGGTGGCGCTGTACTTGCCTAGATCACATCATTTTTGGATGACCGATCATTTCAGGTTACTGCACCCCCTCACTGCTCTCAGGACTATGCCGTCCATCATGGAGTTCCGCAGGGATCGACGCTGAGCCCCATGCCTTTTAATATCTATATACAACCCCTTGCGGTGGTGGCAAAAAACAGAGGACTGTCAATATCTTATGCTGATGACACTCAGCTGGTTATTTCTTTCTCCAACAACTCCAACCATAACTTAATCCAATTTCATGAGGATATACTGGCTGTAGAGGACTGGATGTCAGCTAATTGACTGCAGCTTAATGCCAGCAAATCCGAAAATCTGTTCCTTAGGAAAAGATACTCATTTATGGACTGACCAGTGGTGGCCTGAAGCGCTGGGGTCTGCGCCCTTGCCCAAGGAGGTGGTGAAAAACCTGGGCGTATGGGTTGACAGCGCTCTGTCCTTCGAAGCTCAAACAAAAGCGGTGGCAGGGGTCTGTTTTGAGCTTCTACGCGGACTTAAGCCTCTGTTAGGGTTTTTTGATCCACAACCTTGCCAGATCATTATCCAATCTACGATCCTATCCAGATTGGACTATTGCAATTCCTTGTATCTGGGCGCTAACAAATCTGGGATACAGCGTTTGCAGAGGGTTCAAAATGCGGCAGCACGCACTCTCTTTGCACTCCCTAAATCTTGTTCCGTATTGAAACTCATCCCCAAATTATACTGGCTGCCGGTGGAAAAGAGAATTAATTTCAAGACCTTATGCATCGCCCACAAAATCTTCATCCTCCAAGCGCCTCCTATTCTATCTGATTTTCTCCTGCCGCATACACAGCACCGCATGTTATGCTCGGAGCATCTGCACTTAGCATGTGTCCCCCGAGTCAAAAGAGCAAGAGCTGGGGTAGCGCTCTTTCAGGGCGCTGGCGTCAGCCCTCTGGAACTCTCCCTGTGACCATCAGGAGCATTCAGAATCACGTGGCTTTTAGAAAGGCCATAAAAACCTGACTCTTCCCGGTCTAGTCGCTGCTTCCCGCTCTCCACCCTGTAATGTTATTTCTGGGCTTAGCGCTGGGATGCCCCGTTGCTGGGGCAGCCATGCGCTTTACAAATCTAGTAACACAAATCTAGTAACAGAGTTCTAGCTGGGTTTGACAATAGACCATGTCTCGAATCCAATTTACTATGGTAGGTTTTACTCTGCCACCCCAGTGCAGGGCTACTCTTCTTTTTGCCAACAGCAATGCCACTGCTGCAAACCTCCACAAAGCAGGGGACACTTCCTTAATGAAGCCCAGCAAGCAAATTGCTGGGTCACATGGTATGGGCTCAAATATCATTTTAGTTAACAGTTCAGAAACCTTAATCCAATACTGACTTACAGCATCATGTGTCCATGCCAAATGAACAAAATCTTCTCTCCAACTCCCACAACTGATACAGTTATCTCCACGTAACCCACATATATGCAATTTAACTGGTGTGTGGTATACTTGACGTAAATATTTGAAAATGAAAAGTCTTAAATTGCAATTGGAAGTAAGGGCATGTAATTGTGCACAGCAGAATATCCAATCTTCCTCTCCCATCTGGTTAGTCAACACTGCATTCCAGCACTCACTTGCCTTATCAGTGGATTGTGGCCTATCCTCTTGTATTGTGACATACTGGTTAGTAATGAGATGCATAGCTTTGAGCGCAGGAGGTTCATCCAGAAAACTAGGATATAACTCCCAATTTGCCGCTCGTAGCCGATAATATGTGAATGTCATGAGTGGAGTTGTCCTATTCGCAGTTGTAAATTTGTTAAGTGTTATAAAGGAACCCCCGGTATAGACATCTCACAGTGTCTGTAAACCCACATTCACTAGCATTTCCAGCGCAGTGTTCTCATGAGTCACCGAGATCGCAGGGTGATGTCTCAAAGGCATTGCCGGGGCATACAATGGACATCTGTCTGCCTCTTCGCCCAACCGTCGTCACGTCAACAACATAGTTTGTAAAGTATTGGTTTCCGTGTACAGTATATTCTCTTATTTGTGATGTGAGAGACAACAGTGGTCTGTGAGCATCATGCGCAGTGTGCCAATAATGAGCAAAATGAGCTTGTGCGCATAGAAAGTATAAGTATAGGTCGGGCATATTAAAACCACCCCGCAGTATGTTAATTTGAGGATATCCCAGCTGATTCTCGGCTGCTTGCCTGCCCATAGCAGTATATTCAGAATAGACCGGAGCTTCCTGAAAAAATACTTGGGGAGGGCAACAGATATGTTAACGAAGAGGTATAGAATCGTAGGTAGTATTACCGTTATTAGCATTGCCACTCTGTCTGCCAGCGACTGGGGCAATCGTGACCAGCGAGACACCTGATCTTCCAATCTAGATATAGTTTGTCCATAGTTGTAGCTTATCACTAACTCGGGGTCCCGATGTAACCAGATCCCAAATATTGAACCGGCTCAGTGTCCCAGACCAACGGGAACTTCATCTTGCACTTTGGAGTCTCCAACGTAAGCGGGAAGACAACCGATTTGGACCATTTAATGCTGTGCCCAGAATAATATTCAAATTGCAAATATTCTCGTATAACCGGCCCCAGCTGCACCCCGGGGTCCCGGATGTACAACACAATGTTTCCGCGTACAGCGATATGCTAAGAAAGCAGATCTGAAACCTCAAGGCTGCTCCTGTCTTATTATACACGCCAACTGTTCTAGGGTGACCTGGAGGGAACGAAACCAGACTGGTCTGGCAGGATCAAGGCAGGCAGCAGATTGCTAGTATCTTAGCAAGAATCTTCATGTCAATATTTATTAAGTCAGAGGGCAAAAAGATTCACATGCCTCCGGGGACTTCTCAGGCTTAAGCAGAGTCACAATCAGCACCTCATGGAGAAAGGGGGGAAGAGTCTGACATCGGTATGCCTCATCATATACAGGGGGCAGATGTGGTGCCAGGAGCTCAATAAATTCTTTGTAAAATTCCCACGGTGCCTTTCCGCTCGGCAACTTCCTAATGGCCTCTTTGATGTCCTCTACTGTGATAGGCTGCATGAGGTACTCCCTCTGCCCAGGTGATAACCATTTGAGTGCCACATTCACAAGATATTGATTTATGTCAGCCAGGTCAGCCGTGGATCTCGCCATATATAATTCTGCATAAAACCTACAGAAGGCGGCTAGAATATTGGGTATATTGAAATGTTCCAACCCATCTTTCTCAATAATTTTTACAATATGCCAGGCTTCTCTTGGTGCCCTCAATTTATTCGCCAGCATATGTCCAGGCTTCCCTACCTCACCATATGCACCTGCCGCTTGGATTGAAAGTTTAACTCCAGTGCCGCTAAGTCATGATATTCTGTCAAGCACTCTCGTATTTCAGCCAATGTGACTGGGTCCGACCCACCCTTATATTCTCGCTCAAGCCTGTGTAGTGTGTCCTCAGTTCTATGTAGCTGTGTACGGATTGTCCTAAGGACTCCTGTCTGTGTGGACATGTGGATATGCAAATTCCACGGATCGTCACTTTGAAGGCTTCCCATAAGGTGCCCTTCCCCTCCACAGTACCGACATTCGTAGCAAAGTATTCAACAATTGTATTCTAACCTCCTCCCTAACACAGCATTGAATAGGGCCGCAGCACGAAACCGCCATGTAAAGGGTGGCGGGCCACACCTGGCATTGCCAACCTTAGTGTCACCGTAGCGTGATCCAATAATGTTTTGAGTAAATGTGCCATCTTCTTAATCCATGTACAAACCTCTCTGGCCTCCAACCAGTAATCAAGCCTGGACCAAGTGCCATGTACTGAGGACACGAACGTACCCTTCCGCTTGTGCGGATTGTTCAGCCGCTATGCTTCCGTCATTCCATACTCCTCCATGCCCTTGCAGATGACCTTTGCAGACTGTTTACCATGCCATTCGAACATGGCTGCCCTGTCCATATCAGGGTCCAGGTAAGTATTTAGATCACCACCCCCATATAATATTGCCAGTTGTCAGGTCATGCACATCTCCATACAGAGGAATAAAACTCGAGGTCATCCACATTTGGCCCATATGTATTCACCAGAGTTAGTGAAGTGCCATACAAACTACCCTATACGATTGCCAACGAGCCCGGGCTGTACACTAGTCTGTGCCACAGTAAAGGGAACCCCTCATTTAACTAATATCACCTCCCCGCGCACATATGAAGAATAAGACAAGGCCAGTTTATACACCGCCCAGCATGCACCGAGGGTCTGATCAGTGATTCGCATCAAATTTGTCTCCTGTTACAGATGGCACAGTTTGATATCCCCAGAGAACCGGTATAGCACTTTTGGCAACACGTGGTGGATGGTCTGTCGATGATGTCCCAATCGAACACCCAACACACCCAACCTCCCTCTTCGGTGTTGGAAGTACACCAAAGACCCTTCCATACATCATAGTTAACAACAAAACAAACAATAGAAAATTAAAATATACAAGTAATACATATCTATTCATATTAACCATGTGAGATGTTCCCTTTTGGTGTGGTCGCCGGGCACTCATAGCCCTCCGTGTAGAACAGAGTTAACTGAGCATTAATGTTCACCATCTGTTCCCACCTGACCTATTCAGGCGGACCGTTCTGCACAAGGCCTACTATGTGCCTGTTACCATAGCTTCATGTATCCGGCATGCGGTACAAGCACCTAGACCAGAGGAGACAAAAAAGAACGGAAGAGGAGGAACACAAAGTTCATTCTCGGTTATGCCTCCTCCTCTCCCCCAGTGTCATCTGTGGGAGGACCTCGCTTCCCCGGTGAGAGTGACTGTAGAAACACCCTGGCTGCCTTTGCTATCGCAAATATTGACTGTTTCCCTTTGTAGTCAATACGTAAGTGTGCCGGCATAACTGATCTCAGCTTTTTGCAATTTTATTTTTTCACCGGCAGAAATTCCCTGCCGGCCCTTTGGATCGCCACCGTGAAGTTTGGGAAAAATGCAATTTGTTTTCCCTGATAAGTTATTTCTTGTTTTTCTCGCACCAACCTTAAAACTGTGTCTCTGTCTTGATCTACTTGCTTGGTAATTTGGCAATTATCAGGCGCAGGGTCACACCGGGCGCGCCATAAATGAGCAATGAGCTTGTTCCACCACCAGCAACCGTGATAAGCTTTTAGCTCCAAAGACAGTGGTCAGCATTGTCTCTACATAGGTCTCCATCTTACCCGTTATTCTCAGATTATTGCAGCATGGTCACGCTTCAAGGTCTTCATTTTTAGCCTTGATTACCGCCAGTACCTTTTCCATATTGAGACATTTTGACCGCATGGCATTTGTCGTCTTCCATCGTAGAAATTCTCTGCTCTGCGGTCTTGAGGCGAGTGGCCTGCTTATCTAATTTGGTGGCCATATTGTTCATGCTGAGGTTCAGGGCATCTATTTTGCCATCAATAGATTGCAGACTCATCTACATCGCCAGTAAGGTAGCCTCCAATACTGTTGGTCCCTTCTTGCCCCTCCGGCTGCTCTTAATCAGTTGGCATGTTCTGTGATGGTTTTGTAGCACTCCTAGGTTCAAAATTCAGGCGGGTCTGGTTAGGATCTGTCTTTCCCATGTTCTCACAATTGAACCAGGTGTATCAGCTCTCGAGCCCTGCACACACATACTACACGTGCACCAAACAGACCGGTACTGATTTGCTTCTTGTTCTATCCTACACCTCGCTGCACTACCCAGCTCCCCTCAGCGCAATATATTGTTGTCTCCCAGCAGCTGTCACTCTATTGTGGCTGTGTGCTAGCGATTTTCTCAGTCCTGTGATGCCAGTTCCCTACAAAGCATCACCTTCAGCACAGCTTTGGAGCATTACCCCAGCAATGCCCGGGTTAGTATCCAGAGCCCCACTCTCTCATGATGAGGCCAGTACCACAGCACAACCGGTGTTCTCTTATGGCCAGCGCTCAGCTATTTGGCGATCTCTAGACCCACTTGTTTGTTTTAACAGCGCTGATCAACTGCCATTGGGCGAGGCGGTCTGTATCCCTTGAGCACCCCACATCTGGCAATAGTTCCTCAACAGTCATTTACAGAATGCGCTGTACTCCGACGCAGCTCAACTGTGTATTTTGCTTAGTTTATGCCGCAGGTTACCTCGCTCCTCAGCTCAGCAGACCCCCATAATCGTGGTGCAAGTCCACCCTCATCTTCCAATGCAATTGTTTTCCTTTGGGCTCCAGTCCAACACTGCTGGCGCAGCCTGCATCCCATTGCATTCATATTATAGACAAAATGGCTGCCACGTGTTCTTCACTGGGGTCGGTACTCCCCCCTGCCTCCTTTAGCTTGCTGTGTCCATCGCTCGAATCGCTACACCCGCGGCCACCTACTCCTCGCCTCTCTCCATCGCAGGGTAGACCGGCCTCAGGCAGTCTTCCCCCAGCACAGTCAGCGGAGTCCGCAGCCAATGCCCTGCATCCTCCACCAGGCTCGGCGCCGCAGACAGCCTATGTCTCATTGCAGCCCTCACGTGGCCCTGCAGCTCCTTTCAGCGCTGCCCTCGATGTTGGAGTGTCGATGTTGCAGGGCCCAACTATGGTGCCCCGGTGCGGATGCCACATGCTTTGCACGGCCTCTGTTTCAGTCAGCTGATCTGTCACACCACTTCAGTGCAGCTAGGATGCCGGCCGCCCTGCCCGACTCCGAAAGCCCTCAAGGACTCACCAGTGCTATACGGGCAGCCAGTACGGCCTCAGCTCTCCTCCGCTTCTTGCAGACTGTCCAGGTTGCCACTGTGCTCCGTGCTCCTCGGGCCCCCAGGTATCAGTGCAACGTTGTAGTCGGGCGTGACAGGCCCGCTCCCGTCACAGTTTACCCGTGGCCCACAGCTCTCCTCCGATTCTTTCCTCTGCGCCTTTGTTCAAACAAATTCAACCAGCATCGACTGCACACAGACATACTTTAGCATTTCTCATGTAGCCTTGTGCAATTACAGGTGCAGATCGCCAGATTTTGAAGCTCATCGCAGAGCTGCACTACTGTGCGGCCATCTTGCTGAGCGCCCTCTAGCATCCCCTCATAAATTAAGTGGGCCTGCAGTACTCCTTGTGCCACCCACCTAAGTAGCACTATAGAACTTGTCCCAGGCCTGCCTTTGCAGCGTGAATTCAGTGTTACACTGCCATGTCGACCTGGCATTTAACACCCCTTGCCAAGCCTTACACTCACCTTTTATTATGTGTACGTCACCCCTAAGATAGGCCTTAGGTAGCCCATAGGGCAGGGGGTGCTGTGTAAGTAAAAGATAGAACATGTACTGTTAAGGTTTATCTGCCCTACAATGAAAAACTCCCAAACTCATTTTTCACTACTGTGAGGCCTACCCATCTCATAGGATAACATTGGATATTCCTTATTACATTTAATAAGCTGCAATTCCTAATTGAGAGGAGGCGGATCTGTCCTGTTTGGTACATAGGGAATTGTAACCATAAATCATCTTTAGTGCCAAAGTCGAAATTATCATTACAATTCTGAAAATGCCACTTAAGTTAGCATTTTCCTGCTCTTAGCCCTGTGTGCCTGCAGCCTGTCTCCGATAGAATGTCTCGGGTGGGTGGCAGCTGGGCTTTGCGTATTCCCCCTAGACAGTCACACGGAATGAGAGTTTAGGTGTGATTTGATGGACCATCCTTGAAGGATGGGAGGGAGGAGATAGGCACAGCCTCACACTTACACCTGAATAGCCTGTGTCCTGCCCCCACACAAAGGGCTGCATATCTCCCTGTAGTGAGTCTGGAGGCAGGGCAGGAAGGGGGGACCTCTATGCACTTCAAAGGGCCTTCTTTGAAGTCTTCCCCACTTCAAAGGCACCACTGGGTATAAGAACTGGACCTCATACCCTACCGCATCAGTACACACAACTATCCTGCTTCTGCACCTGGACTGTACCATCTGTGAGTTTGTCCTGCCATGCGGTGCCACCCCAGTCCGGGACCTTTGGAAGTGTGTCCCAAGGTGCATACTGTAACAGAACCGACGCATTTTCACCATTAAAGAGACAGAACTGTTACTTTGCCACTACTGCATCGGTCAGTACTGACGCATCATCACCACTGCGTGGATCGGAACCAGTACATCCCTCCTGTTACGTGGATGAGAACCAGCGCATCATTGCTGTTGTGTGGCTCGGAGACTCTGGATCGCCTTCGGAACAACCACTGTGCGATGCTCTACTTAAAGCAAGCTTCTTGCCTCCCCGTCAACGACAGCCTCAACAACGACACTGAACTTCAACATTGCAGCAAACCGCTCATAGGAGCCGACGCATGCCTGCTGCTGCGCTACCAGGACCAGCGCATCACTGCTGCTGCTTGGATCGACACCGGCGCATCCCATTGTCTGCGCTGTGCATAGTCAACAGGATCTTCAACATCGACACAACCCGGACTAAGGTACTTTTGCTCAACTGGCCAAGCCTGGTCCCTGTAGCCGGCCCTTGTTCCATTGCAGTCAGCCTGAACTTTTGACTTTGTCAAGCGTAAACAAATATTCTTTGTTGGCGCTTTGTACTTTTTGGTGCTATTGTCACTTAGGCCTTAATTAGGATGTCAGTCGGAAATCCTCCGACCGACATCCTTGGTTTGAATTCCGACCGCCGTATTACGATTACAGCGGTCGGAATTCGAACCGGCCGGTCATCCCAGCTGGCTTCCGATGGGTTGAATGAGCCCATCGGCTAGTCGAAACCGCCGCCATAATCCCATGCAGACGGCGTTTCCACCGTCAGGATTATGATGTCGGTTTCTGACAGGCTTTCCATGTCGGGCTTTCTGACATGGAAAGCCTGTTGAAAAGCAACTTTGGGGGCCCCTAGCAGGGCCCCCCTTCTTCAGCGGCCTCCGGTTTGGGGCCAAAGGGGCACCTATTGTGTCCCCCTGTAAATCCCTGCACTCTGTGGCAGGCAACGTGAGGTGCCTGCCACACGGTGCAGGGATTTACAGGGACTCCCATTTCTCTATGAGAGCCTGTGCTGCAGCTGGTTTCCGAACGCCTCACAAGCTCCCATAGGGAAATGGGAGTCTGCAACTGCACCATGTGTGATCGCATTCTAATTGTGGTTTCAGACCGCCGACCCGAGGTCGGTCGGTTTCGAAACCGCAGGGATGTCGGTCAGAGGAAACTCCGACCAACATCCTAATTAGGCCCTAAATTCTTTAAAAATCAATAGCTCCTGTTGTACTCATTGGATTTTTGTCATATTGGTGTCAAATAATTTATTAAAATATCTATTTTTCTAAGTTGGTTTGGGATTTTTCTTGTGTTTAGCCTTCACTTTACACATTGCCTCTAAGTTAAGCCTAACTGCTTGTGTGCCAAGCTACCCAGGGTTAAGCACAGGTTGATATGGTGCCTTTTTGTGCTTCACCCTGCAAGAAATTGTGGCTTTTGCTTGACCGCGGTTCACCCCCCAGCCAACCAACAACCCAGATTTACGAAACCCTTGAGTTGCCGTTGTGTCACGCAAGGTAATTCAAGTACTTTAGTGAGTTTTACTAGCCATGCAAAGCCACCTTTCGTGCCTCTGTGTGGCTTGGTAAATCTGGAGTAATGCAAGGCAACGCAGGTCCTTGCTATGTGTTACTCTGCCCTGGCAAGGTGTTCCATGGCTGGAGGGTGGGTGTTCTCACGCATCCACCCATGGATTTTGGTGCATTCCCAGATTTACTAAGACTAGTAAACCTGGGAATGCGTCAAAAGGCTACACTTTCCCAGGTGAGGCATACTGAGGTGAAATATGTTTCTCAAACTGCAGCACACATAGAAAGAGGAAAAAGCCTCAAAGGATTGTTTTGTGCTCCATGGTGCAAGGGTGCCTGCGTTGACGCTAGGTTGCACTCAGTGCACCAGCGCAGGAGAGAGCAGCAATTTGCCATATCTTTGTAGATATGGAGCAATCTTACCCTCTACCAGTCTTTACTGTGTTGGGTGACTTGTTAGTAAACCTGCCCCCCAGTTTGTCTTGTTACATATTAAAGATGCTTTATTTACCTGTACAAAAAAGCACACATGGCACGTGTCGCTCTGTCTGTTGAAATAAAAACGTACTTTTGTGAACATTTAGTTAAAAAAATTAACACCACCACGATCGCCACTGGTGTTTGGGAATATGGATTTTGTGATAAATAGCTTTGTACGTCATTGTCTAAAATCCAATCAAGGTGCGGTATCTGGATTTCACTAGAGCTCATTAATCTGAAAAAAAAAGAAGAGGACATGACAATGTAATTGCAGTTGTGGAAAATACAACTTAAAAGAAAATATGTTCATGATACAAAAAATTAATTGTAGGTTGTAAGTGAAAGTATTACAAGTGCATTATCAAAATTCAGTCAGCACTTTGGTCTGAAAGTACTAAGTACTGTTGTACTTGTTAAGTGAATATAAATAAACGATTTACAGCAATAAGCTGCATGTTGAAAGTATTGGAAGAGGGGAAACCGGTAATCGATTCATGCAAGTGAGAAATGCATAAAAGACCCGAGTGCATAACAAAATAACTCCTCCAGACATGGTAATCCGGGGTATCTACACTGGAAATTAGTGTATGGGAAGCGCAAGAGTAAAGGCTATGTTATATTTGTACTTATATATTGACAGAGAAAATGATACTAAATGATTAAATTGATCTAATACAAGAATGGGAGAATGGGTAAGCATGAGGTGCGGTATACTCAAGTAAAGAATATGAGATTTCGACTTGTCACCGGCATGACACTGCTTACAGGTGCAGAGACTGTACATGATTGTGTACGAAGGCACAGAGGTGCCCTGCGCCAATGCCTAAATGAACAAAGTAACAGTGCACAGTTCTATACATGAGAAGTCATAATCGAAACCTTTAGGTACCTCAAACAATGAATGCATCGGTTTTTATAATTTAACTAATAAAATATTTCGCCTTTGGAGGAAGAATGCCTTTAACAATGACACTTATGTATCAAAATATGTAAAACAGAACGCAAAGGATTTGTTGAGTCTCGTCAGGCAAAGTAACTTGTAGTTTAAGGCTCTGATTACGATTTGAGGTGCTATTTATCGCACCTGATTAATAATAATAACAATACCACAGGGTACGTTATTTATCAGGTGCGATAAATAGCACATATTACAAGTTGGTGGGGAATAACGTGCGGATTTTGGTGTTTAACACCAAAATCCGCATAATCCGGTAAATACGCATACTTTTTCACTCCGAAATTTAACGAAGGTTGAGGTATTTAACGCCTACCAACTCATAATTCCGACCCATGCGTTAACAGGGATTTACGCATGGGGGCAATATAACGGCCCACTCGTAAACAGGACCATAGTGTCTTGTTAAGGGAGTGTCCGATGGGACACTGCGATTTTGAGTGTTCAGTCATTTGCTTTAGTTTGTGTTTATGGTCATCACTGAAGGATACATCGCACTCAACTGAATAGTGTGCGTGGAAGCAATGACAAAACAAGCACTAACAAAGGTAGTAGGTCCGGTGTTAGCTGACAACCTTTTGGCTTTATTAGTGCTTCTTTTGTTTCGCCATGACTTTTGCAAAACTTTATTGTTGCAAAACTTTATTGTTGGGGAAGCTGCTGAGCCCTCGTTAATTAAAACAAGCATTTGCAATGCAATCGGTCTCGCCTTTGGGACCTTATATTTATTTAGCTATGCAGCACATTAGCCTGGGTGCTGAAACATCTACTGCTCTTTAACATGGAGGGAAAGTAAGCACCAAACTGCGTGACACGCCAGGTATGGGAACACATGGAGAGAAATATTGCCTTTCAGCTGAAAATGGTATAGTTCAAAGCTCTGTTTTTAATATAAAATCCGGGCCATCGGTGGTCATATCCCTAAAAATACAAGATTTGAAAAAAATATTATTGTCTACGGATGCTCGTTGAAGACAATTTCTATGGACTGGAATCTAGAGAATGCTAAAGTGATTCTGGTATTTTACTGACCTCTGCTGGTCGTTTTCTATCAAGAAAGTTAAATAGAGGCAGTTGCCGGAAAAATAAAAATAAAGTCCCTCAGCAGAAAGCAATTCTTGTATTTTACTGACCTCTGCTGGTCGTTTTCCATCAAGACAGTTAAATAGAGGCAGTTGAACAGAAAAGAAAAGTCCCTAAGCGGACAAATCCTAGGGCTGATCTCCAGAGCCCACAAAGTATATACACATATAAGTATATACTAAAGTACATACAAGAGGTCTTGAATGCTCGACCTAAAAAATATTGGCTAAAAGCAAAAATATATTTTTGGGTCTTAAAAAGCACATTGACATAGTAGTTCCTGGCACTAAATGGAAGTATGTTGTTTGTGGATGAGCTTCTTGTGAAAGGCAGAATGCCATCACTCACAATGACGTTAGCCAATGACTGAAGTGGGCTGACCAACTGCCCCATATTCTGTGATGTAGTGGGTAGAAGAAAAATGTGAATGACACAGTGACAGATGAATCTGTGAAGTGGTCCGGCCGAAAGACCCTATAGGATAGGATAGGATAATATTTATAAAGCGGACTTATACCCGCGGGTGTCAAGGCGCAGAACGTACGGGGGAGGAGGGAGAAGCGCCAACATCCAGCTAGGAAGCAAATAGCCAAGTTTTCAAAAGTTTCCTGAAGACCGAAGAGAGTCCGACTTGGAAATGGAAGGGGGCAAGAAGTTCCAGAGTTAGGTGGCTGCCACAGAAAAGGAGCAACCGTCCCATCTGGACCTATATTATACATATCATTTTAGTAAAATCAACACGTCTTGGCTAATGCTAGACCTAAACATGCTCTGACACGCAAGGTAAGTAAAGGAGTTTTGGCTATGCTAAATGTAAACAGATCAATCAGTCGGTGTTTATAAAGCGTACTATTCACCCGTTAGGGTCTCAAGGTGCTGGGGGGGGGGGGTGCAGCTCCGTTGGAATTATTCGAAGAGCCAGGTCTTGAGATCTTTCCAGAATTGGTCCAGTGTCAGGATTCCCTGGAGGTGGAGGGGGAGCTCGTTCCATGTCTTGACTGCAAGGTGGGAGAAGGTCCTTTCACCCGCTCTGTTCCTGTAGAAGCGTGGGATGGTGGCTAGGGAGAGGTCGGCTATTCGTAGGTTTCTCTTGGGTGCGTGGAAGGAGAGGTGGTTGTTGAGGTATTGAGTTCTGTTGTTGTGGAGGGCCTTGTATGTGTGCATGAGCAGCTTGAAAGTTATCCTTCTTTCCACGGGGAGCCAGTGGAGGTCGCGGAGGTGTTGGATGATGTGGTTGTGTCTTGGGATATCGAGGATTAATCTCGCTGCGGCGTTCTGGACGGTCTGGAGTTTGCGGAGGAGTTTCTATTTTGATTCCGACGTAGAGGGCATTGCCATAGTCCAATCTACTAGTGATGAGGACATGAGTGACCGTTTTCCTGGCGTCGGCGGGTATCCATTTGAATGGTTTAAGTAGTATGCGCAGGGTGTTGAAGCATACGAAGGAGACAGTGTTGATCTGGTGATTCATTGTGAGCGATGAGTCCAGTATGATACCGAGGTTGCATGCATGGTCTGTCGATGTGGGTGGGTTTCTGAGGGCGAGGGGTCACCAGGTGTCGTCCCATGCTGAGGGGGTGGAGCCGAGGATGAGGACTTCTGTTTTCTCTGAGTTGAGTGTCAGGCAGCTGTTCTTCATCCAGGTTGCAACGACTTTCATACCTTTTTGGAAGTGGTGCCTGGTGATGTCGGGTTCCTTGGTGAGGGAGAGGATGAGTTGGGTATCATCGGCGTAGAAGACGATGTTGAGCCCATGGTTTCTGACGATGGTTGGGAGGGGGGCCATGTAGACATTGAAGAGGGTGGGGCTGAGGGAGTATCCTTGGGGTACTCCGCATCTGGTCTCTGTTTGTTCCAAGAGGAAGGGCGGGAGTCTTATTCTCTGTGTTCTGCCGGTGAGAAATGAGCATATCCAGTCTAGGGCCTTTCCTTGATTGCCGGCGTCATGGAGTCTGGTGGCTAGTGTGCGGTGGGAGACCATGTCGAAGGCTGCTGAAAGGTCCAGGAGTATGAGGGCTACTGTTTGGCCTTGGCCAAGGAGAGCGCGGATGTCATCTGTGGCGGCGAGGAGGGCGGTCTCAGTGCTGTGGTTGTTGTGGAATCTGGATTGAAGATGTCCAGGATGTTGTTGGCTTCTATGAAGTGTGCTAGCCGGGTGTTGATGGCCTTCTCGGCTGAGAAAGGAAGCAGTGAGATGGACCTGAAGTTCTTGAGGTCCATTGGGTCTGCGAAGGGTTTCTTCAAGAGGGAGTTGACTTCGGCATGCTTCCAGTCATCGGGGAAAGTGGCTGTCTCGAGGGAGTAGTTGATTGTCCGGTGTAGCTCGGGTGCGATGGCTGTGGCGGCCCTGTGGAAGATGTGAGGCGTGCAGGGATCTTAAGGTGCTCCGGAGTGGATGCTCTTCATGGTCTTTACGGTGTCTTCTGTTGTGAGTGGATTCCACGTAAGTAGGTTCTGTTGGGTGGCATCGCTGAGGGCAGGGGTTGGGGTGGTGCAGAGGTCTTGGTCGTTGAAATTATCGTAGAGCGTCTTGATCTTGAGGTGAAAGAAGGAGCTGAGTCTATTGCAGAGGTCTTGGGAGGGAGGGACGTCCGTTGTTTCACTGTTGGGTTTGGTAAATTCCTGTATGATGGAGAAGAGTTCCTTGGTCTTGTGGCCATTGGAGGGGATTCTGTCTTGAAGGAACTTCTTCTTTGTGGCTTTGATGAGTTGGTGGTGTGCCGTGGTGGTGGTGTTGTAGGAGGTGCGTGATTTCGGAGTTTTTGTTTCTCCATTCTCCATTTCTATTATCTCTTACAGAGGTTGAGTCGCTCTGCAATAAAATAAAATCCGGCTCCCCAGCAGACCCTATGAAACCTAACCAAGTCTGTAAATTTCAAAAACACCTACTACCAGTCTGTAGTGAGCTGATCAACCTATCCCTGACTTCGGCGTCAGTACCACTTTCATGGAAGCATGCCAAAGTGACCCCGTTATTAAAAAAACTCTCTCTGGACACATCTAAACCTGAAAACTATCGCCCCATATCCCGGCACCCGTTTTTGGCCAAAGCCACTGAATCTTATGTGATTTCCATTCTCACGAAGTTTGTAGAGTCCAATGAGATATTGGACCCCTCACAAAACGGCTTCAGATCACGCCACAGCACCGCATTCGGCCTGTTGGCGGTGACGGAGCAACTACAAAGCACTCTGGATGAAGGAAACTCCATGACTCTGATTCTTCTTGACCTCAGCGCTGCCTTTGATGTAGTATCTCATAAGATCCTACTGCGCCGCTTGCAGGAGATAGGTATCGGGGGTACTGCCTTGGCCTGGTTCTGATCCTTTCTGGATGGCAGAACATTCCAGGTCACTGTACCACCCCATTGTTCTCAGGAATATGCCGCCCTCTACGGAGTTCCGCAGGGATCAATACTGAGCCCTACGCTCTTTAATATTTATCTACAACCCCTTGCAGTGGTGGCAAAAAACAAAAGACTGTCATTAGTATCTTATGCTGATGACACCCAACTGGTTATCTCTTTCTCCAAAAAATGTAAGCATAACCTCACTAAATTCCAGGAAGACATGCTGGCAATTGCAGACTGGATGACAGTAAATTGTCTGCAGCTAAACGCCAGTAAGTCTGAAATTTTGCTGCTAGGGAGAGACAGCCACTTGTGGACAGAACAATGGTGGCCAGGCGCGTTGGGGCCCGCACCCCCGCCCAAGGAGGGCGTGAAAAATTTGGGCATATGGGTGGACAGTGTTTTGTCCTTCGAAGCCCAAACAAAAGCAGTCGCGGGGGTATGCTTCGGGCTTTTGCGTAGACTCAAGCCTCTCCTAGGGTTTTTCGACCCACAAACTCGCCAGACCATTATCCAATCCACGATTTTATCCAGATTGGATTATTGTAACTCCCTTTATTTAGGCGCAAGCAAAGCTGGGATTCAGTGCTTACAGAGGGTACAAAACGCGGCAGCGCGCACTCTTTTTGCTCTCCCTAAATTTTGCTCAGCATCAAAGCTCATGCCTAAGCTACATTGGCTGCCAATTGATAAAAGAATTCAGTTTAAGACATTATGCTATGCCCACAAAATTCTTACCCAACAAGCGCCTCCTGTTTTATCTGATCTGCTAGCGCCGTATTCACCGCGATGCACGTTGCGTTCAGCTGATCAGCACTTAGCTTGCATCCCTCGAATTTTAAGAGCAAGAGCCGGGGGGCGCTCTTTTAAGGCACTGGCGTCCGCACTCTGGAACTCTCTACCTGTGTCTATCAGGGGTATCCAGAAACACCTGGTTTACAGAAAGGCCATAAAAACCTGGCTGTTCCCGAACTAATCCACACCTCTTCTGCTTCCACCCTGCAATGTTTTACCTGGGTAGTGCTGGGACGCCCCGTCGCTGGGGCAGCCATGCGCTGTACAAATCTCCTTAACTGAACTCCATGTCTTTTCCAGCTGCCGGCAGAAAGCTTGGATTCTTGGAGAGCTGTTATGAGCCAGTTTGTTTTCTTGTTGTGTCGTCATGTGGTCTTTTGTAGGGGGGTCAAGTGTATTGGCACAGTTGGCGATCCATTGGTGGAGGCTGGTTGCTGCGGTGTTGGCGTCTGTCGTAGTGGGGGGTGGGGTGGAGGTGAGGGCGAAGGTGAGGTCTTCCTCAGAGATTTTGTTCCAGAGTCTGCGTGGGGGGCGGTGTGTGTGCTTGTGAGCAGTGGGTTTTGTGAAAGAGAAATGGATGCAGTGGTGGTCCGTCCAGAGCTGTTCTGTGGTGTGGCTGAAGGAGATGCTGTTTCCTCCTGCGAAGACTATGTCGAGTGTATGTCCAGCTGTGTGAGTGGGGGTGGAGACAAGTTGCTTCAGTCCTATGTTGGTGAGGTTCTGTAGGAGGGCGGTGGTGTTGGGGTTACTATAGTTATCCAGGTGGAAGTTGAGGACTGTGAAGGTGAGGGCGTGGGGAGCGATGAGGTCCGCGATGGTGTTGGTGAACGGGGCGTGTGGCCGGGCGGTCTGTAGACGAGGGTTCCTCGGAGCGTTGTTCTGGGGTCGGTCTGGATCTGGAAGTGGATGTGCTCCACGGAGGGTGAGACTTAATCCGAGTCGGTGGATGTCGTGCAGAGGGAGCTTTTGTGGATGATGGCGAGGCCTCCTCCTGGGCGGGTGGGATGGTCTTTCCTCAGGATCTTGTATCCGTCAGGAATGGAGGTTGCGATGTCGGGTCCGGAGCTGGTGTTGGTCCAGGTCTCTATGAGGAAGGCGACGTTGGGCGTGTGTGTGTTGAGGACCCGGATTTCTGTGGCTTGTCGGTGTAGGGAGCATACGTTGAGGAGGATACATTTCAGTGGTTTGTGTGCACTGGCGTCCGGTGGGCTGGGGTTGCTGCAGGGGTCTAGAGGATGGCGTTTTTCAATACTTTAATATGTGTGCACTATTTACTCAAGCTCTGCGCTGTTAATTTCGCTATTATTCATTATTGCTTAGCAGATGGATGGAGTTAAAGCTTGCTTTATTCCAAAAATTCATGTTGCTTTATTTGTTACATTTTGAGGCATACAAATAACTGCTGTAGGTGTTTATTCGTAACAGCTTAAGGGATCAAATCCCTAAGAATACACAGTGTGCGTGGATAAGCACTTTATGAGAGACACCTACGATTAAATAGTACTTAAGGGCAGATTTAAAGGCCCCTGAGAGAACCAACTCTCATCTAACAATACCATCAGGCTTTTAGTTTGCTACTGCCTTCCTGAGGGGCTCACCTTTCTATGCCAATCATGCATAGATTCAATTTCTGGTGGCCTTGTGTATAATGCAGTTGATCTTGAAAACTAGACAGTTTTGGAAAGAGAGCTAGTTTCTGCAGAGTTTAGATGACATGGTCAAAATTCTTCAGCTTTAGATGAGATGGTGCTGGTTATTTATGGTGCGTTTTTGTGCTGGTATTGTTGTGCCCGGTGGGCCAGGGAGGATTGTTTTGCCTCTGTCCAGGTGCAACAAGACTAAGGCTTTGCTTATTGTTGTGAAGTTGGTTTTGCGAGAACGGTTTCACTTTTCTTCCCGGTGGAGAAATTACACCATACAGTCTGTGTTTTTGTGGGGTGTTCTTGAAAGGAGAAATCAGTGTTGAGCATCCATCTTCCAATTTCGTCTGGGATAACAGTTTAGGATGAGAAAGCGCCCAGATCATTTTCTGGAAGTCACCTACTGTGATGAGTGCCATTCACCTACCCAAATGTGGATATATACACCGTCTGGTTATAAGACTTGCACCAACACAAAAAAGTCGCATTGTAGTCTGACAGAAGCTGGTCGAGTTAAAAGTCTCAAAGCAGAAACTAAAGGACTAAGCAGAGGTCATAAAAGCAAATCTTGTAGGTGAATAGCATCTTTACATAAATATTTAAATAACATTATTAAGAACAGAACGGTCTCATAGGTAAAGAAATAGGAAAAAACTCAAAATTATATTAGGTCATTGTTATTGGGTCTGAGAACACATTTGAACCAAACTGATAATATAGGTAAGATCTGTTCTCTTGAAAAGATTGCAACAACAAAATAAATAAGCTATGGCAAAGCCAGTTAGTGTGAGTTGCATTATGATTTATAAGGCAAACTCAATGCTGTAGTGTTTATGACGACATTACGACATGGCTTATTTCTTCTCTGTATTAAAATTATACCATCTTACAATGTCCATGCATGAGGAGCTAGCCTCCTCATATCTTTATTCCCCTTCAGTCCTCGTCCTTCCGCCTAAATTCCGCCTCTCTGCTTCCTCTTCCTGCCCAGCAAGTTCCAGTGACAAGAATGCTGACCTCTTCAATCACTACTGGGCAACATTACATCTCCCCCCACTTAGAAAAGCTTTAGGCCATCTCTTCAATGAGTCTTTTAGGTTTCTGAGTTGTTCTCTTTGACTTGCAAATGCTAGGACTGGTTTCTGTTGCATGGTGTGTTTTACAGGTGAGCTCCTCCTCACTTCCCCATTCAGACTCTGATTCAGGTTTCTCATCCTCCTCTTGTTTCGTTTTGTGATAAATGCGATAATGTTTGGGTTACTTGTTTAGCACGGCCTTTAGCGGTGACCATTGTCAGTTTTCTTCCTATTTCTCTCTGAGGGGACAGGGGTCATACATTGTATCCATTTTCTTTGTTTAGTGTTGCCGCACCAGCACCCAATTACCCATGCAGATACTGGATTCGCTGACCCTTCTTCCTTTATCTGCATGCTCTTTCATATTCCTCTTTGCTTTAGAGTCTTTGGCTTGTATCGCAGCATGGGTTTGTTGTGTGCGCTCTTGGTTTAGGTGGTGGCTCCAGCTTTGCATTCTAGTCTTGCGTTCCTGCCCATGCATGAGTGTGGCCAGGCACTGCCCCGTGGTACTATGCGGTGTGTTGTGGTAAGCCCAGAGAACCATATTCAGTGTTTGTTGTAGGGGTGTGTGGTCTTGTTCCGCCTGCAGTGTTGCTTTCTTTAGAGTTATCATCCTACCATCCAATTGGCTTGTGGCCAGAGAGGTGTAATTTTCTGGTGTTAGTCTAGGTTAAATGCAAAGACAGCAAAGTGTTGTCCGTTGAATGGAGTCCCATTGTCAGTCTTGACTATTTCTGGAATGCCAGCTTCTGCAAACATTTCATTTCGCTTTGGGTCACCTTTTTTTGCACTGGTAGATAAGAGTTGTTTGGCAGCAGTAAATCTGGAGTATTCATCCATCAGTGCCAAAATGTGTTTTCTGGATGAGAGGGGTCCAAAGAAGTCTATCGCGAATGTGTGCCACACTGCTTTGGGTAGGGCTGACATTTGAAGTGGCGGTGGCTTTGACTGCTCACTCATCATCTGACATTGGTGACATTCTTAAAGTTTCTCTTCTTCTAGCTGGTCAAGTCTAGAGATTGACAACTGAGCACGCAGTGCCCTCTCGGTTGCCACTATTGCTGCATGACCTTCATGTGCATGATCTATGATTTTTGACTAAAGTGATTGCGGAATAACTATCCTGCATCTTTTAGGATTATTCCGCATGGTGTCATGGTCAGTTACTAGTGTACCTGCCGAAATGTTGAGAGTTTTTTCTTGCTTGTTCGTTCTTCCTTTACTCCGTCTTCCAGATGCCTCCATCTCCCTCTTTGTATTTGATGTCCCACTTCTCTTAGGGTTGCATCCCTTAAAGTGGCTTTTTCAGTCATGTCTAGCAGCAACGCTGTGACACTGCTTGATTCATCACAAGATTTAGATATTGTTCTGCAGGCGACTGCATGCTTTTCTTCCTTTGGAGCGGGTGGTGAGTCATGTAGTCAGCTGGGTTGTTTCTTTACCAAGCTTGTGTCAAATTGAGTGAGAGTATTCTTGAAGACAGATTCCCCACCACTCTATCCTTGGTTGCATTTTTGCTCGGGGGTTCCTGAGATAGTTACTAATGCTTGGTGATCTGTTATGATGTCAAAGTGTTTGCCAAATACGAAGATGTGGTAATGTTTTCATGCCCAAACTACGGCTAGCTTTTCCTTTTCCACTTGTGAGTACGATCGCTCCACCTCAGACAGACTGCGATTGGCATATGAGACAATGCCTCTTTCTTCATTGTATCGATGTTGAGCCAGGGTTGATCTTCGGCCTACTGGACTGGCATCCACGATGAGCTCCATATGCTATGTTGGGTCAAAGTAGGCGTGTTGATGGTGCTGTTGTCTCTCCTTTTGATTTCTTGAAATGCCTTTTCACACTCTGGAGTCCACTTGAATTTGTGGGTTTTCTTGGTTAAGTTCCCCAACGCAGTGCTAATTGTCACATAGGGCCAGATGTACGACCCGCCAATTAGTGAGTCGCCAATTGCGTCGCATTTGCGACTCGCAATTTGCGACTCGCTAATTGTAATGCACAACAGTGTCTCAGACACTGTTTGCGATTCCTAATGGGGTCGCAAATTGCATGCCTCATTAATATTAATGAGGCAGGCGCAATTTGCGAGCCCTTTAGGAATGGCTAGCATTCACAGGGATGGTGGCCTGCTTGGGTCAGCAGACCACCATGTCTGTGACTGCTTTTTTCGTAAAGCAGTTCTTTTTGTTAGGTCTCGCCTAGGCAGCACGCCTGCGCTGCACTAGGAGGGCCTTTAGCCATCGGTCTTCACTTTTCAAGCACTGCACTCGTGCTTGTGGCCGCATCCACCTTGCGGGAGCGAGCAGCGGCGCCACAAGCACGGGTGCAGTGCTTGAAAAGTGAAGACTGCTCTCCCAAGCGCGCGCGCACCACTCGTTTTCTCCCTCTTTCGGACCCTGTTGTTCCTCCCGCTCCAGCGCTTCCCTCGTGCTTTGAAACTCACAGAAAGATCTAATCACCAATAAACGGCAGTCATGATAACACGAGATGGAACCAGCTCTCTTTGAAGCCTTCCGTCCGTCTTGCCCCTGTGTATGCTGTTCTTGACTCTGTTTTAAGCAGACGCCTTTCGTGTTCTTGAAACTGTTTTAAATGTCATTCGCTTCTTCTAAGGACGTTTTCCGAGAGCGCCTTGAAGGATGCTCGTCAGTTCGCCAGTTCTTCGGAGAGACGGGTTGCATTCTGTTGTGACCTGAGGAGAAGACGTACTTTATTCCATCCATAGCGCCTTCTGGTTAAAATGTAGCCACAGAACCAAGGCGCTTGTGGGAAGCAATCACTCAGACTCTTGATCAGACAGATCTCTTGCGTCCCGACTTCCGAATAGCTACAAATTGAAGTTCCTGGGCCCAGTTATTTTTGACGCGTGCAGTACAGTCAGACCCAACTTCAAGAAAGCTGCCTCGATGCCCGCGTTTTCTGAAGTTACAGTCTTAAGTTCTGCTCATCTACACGGGACGTTTTTTTGCACTATTTCCCCTGCCAGACAGTTCAGTGTACACGGTCCGGACTCCTCCAGCTCAGGCGGTGACGGGTGTCAGAGATGCGTTGCCCTTGTAGTCACTGTGGCTCCTCCGGCAGGCCACCGTGTGCTCCTGCATCGACCGGGCCCCGTCTGAGGAGGGTGTATGACACTTAGCGTCAGGCGTGTCTTGTACTCATTCAGACATGTATCGACCCCGCTGAGGCTGCAGGCATCTACACTTGTAATATGTCTTGCATGGCCACTCGAGTGTACAGAAACCCGCCAAAGCCGCTGTCATCACCGGGACCAACGCGGTTTTGAACGTGTCGATGTGTCTGCATGGAGGCTCCGTGGACGGCGATCCTACGCGGCACGGATGAGAACCTAGCGCATAGAAGTACACTGAACTGTAACTTTCCACCCTAGTGTGTCATCAACCCATCTGAACACAGTTATTTCTTTTGTAGGGAAAGCCTAGGCCTGTAACCTAGTGTCCATGATGACATGGACACTTCCCGCCGTGTTCACCATGCTCCCGCCCCCCTCCCGTTGTCTCCATTTCCTTTCCTCTATCAGCCATCCCACACCGTGACTCTGATCGCTATTTCTGCAGAGCGGCAGAGCACCCAGGATAATATGCAGCATGACTAACCACTTATACGGTCCCAAAGGCGAGACCTATTGGCTATGACAATGCTTGTTTATAAATGCAGCCCGTTTTCCTTAAAGGAAAATGGGATGCATTTAAAAAAGAAAAATGAAACTTTTCAGTTTCATTTTTTTAAGGGCAGGCAGTGGTCTCTGGGACCACTGCCTGCTCTTAAAATTTTTTTTTCCACATGCTCACAAAGGGGAAGGGGTCCCCTGGGGACTCCTTCCCCTTTGCGAGTGGTTTACCACCTACTTGAAGTAGGTGGTAAACTGCGAGTGTTTTGTGGCCGCAAATGCGGCCGCAAAACATTAGTACATAGCATGTTGACTCGCTGTTAGGAAGGGACGCCTCTTCCTAATAGCGAGAGTCGCAAATGCTATTTTGCGAGTCAGTGACTCGCAAAATAGCATTTGTACATGCTATTACCCTTTTTTGCGTCCGCAAACGGGAGGATCTCCTGTTTGCGGCCGCAAAAAAGGGTTGTACATCTGGCCCATAGTCCTTTATGTAGCAGGCACAATAGCTCCCCAATCCTAGGAATGACCTCACATCACTCATATCCTTGGGGGCAGGCGCTTCATTGAGTGACTTCATTTTGTCTGGAGCGGGCTTCATGCTGTGTCTAGAAATTTTGTATCCCTAAAATTTCAGATGTGTCTTGTGAAATTCACACTTAGGAGCGCTTAGTCTCGGGTTTACCTCAGAAGTGCTTGACAAACTTTTTCCAATGTGCGGTCATGCTCTTCTGTGGTTGCACCAAATATTAGTGTGTCGTGATTATAGTATAGACATTGACTACTGGGCTGATTATGCGTATAATGACTTCTTGAAAAATTATAACTGCTGATGACACTCCAAAGCTTAGCCGTTTGTATCAGAATGAGCCTTAAAGCGTGGTAAATATTGTGATGTATCTGGAATCTTCATCTAATTCCAACTGGTGGTACCCCTTGTTGAGTCCAGATTGGACACCATGCGAGTGCCATTTAGAAGTGCACTAATATCCTCTAAGTGTGGTGCTGCTCTTGTTGGATCGCAATGTTGGGTAGTCTCATATCTACGCACAGATGAACTTGCCCTTCTATGTTACACTTGAATACAATCACTAATGGGGACACCCATGGCGTTGGTCCATGTGTTCATTCGATGATGTCTGGTTTTAGGATTTCTTGCAGTACTTCTTCAACTGTTTTCTGGAGGTGGAATGGTATTCGCCTATGATGTTGGGCGACTGGTTTAACCTGCTCATTGATATGTAGCTGCCTGGTGAAGTCTTTCATTTGACCAAGTCCTGTGAATAGCTTTGGGTGCTGACCTACTACTGGTGGAATTTTCCTAGACATGTCAATGGCTTCTTTGCCATCCATGTGTAGATCTGCACCATGGCTGGGAGAGGATGTGGCCTAGGTTTCATTTTCTTGAATTCTCCTGCGCAGATATAGTTAAATGATTCTCCACTGTCGAGTAGAAAGTTAGTGTAGTGCTTGTACTCTTGCCGGGGCTTAATGTCGGGTTTTTCACTCTTGTGACTTTTGAATTTAAGTTTTTCGAAGATCATTTGCACATTTTCTCAAAGTGATTTTCTTTCCTGCATTTGTTGCATTTTTGTCCCATGAAAGGATATGTGCCATCATGTGGCTATGACCTTCCAGATCAATTCCTTCCTTCCTTGTTTGTCTTTCTGTCTGTGTTGATCTTTGGGTGAATTGTATCGCGCTTGATTTTGTTTGAGTTTTCCTCAGGACTGATTTTGCAGCCAGAACAGCTCTTCTCTTTTCTCTGTATTTCCTTCGATTCTTCTTACTTGTGGCTCAGCTTGGTCATTTAAGGTGTAGCTTTTTCTCAGTAGCCTGCGATGAAGTGACTTCAATTCAATAATGCGCAGGTGGATGGCATCTTTGTTGTTGAATTTGTCGAACTCACAGTATTTTACTAGGCGACATAATCTTGTGATGAATTTGGCCATGGATTCTACTTTTTATTTTGATGCCAGGTTGAATGTGTAGTGCTCAAATTGTTTTTTTTGCTTAGAAATTTTGAGTCCAGTGCAGCGCATACTGCCTGCAGGCTTAAAATCACACTTACTGCCCTTCTGTTATCAGCGCAGCTGAGGTGAGTTGTGGTATCTGTCCGTCACCCATGTCACTTGCAAAGTAAAAAATACCAGAACATTGTAGAACAGACTAGTACAGTGGAACCTTGCGGTCACAAATTTTAAAATGCAGAGTGAGGAGCCTGTGTGCTCCGATATTTGGCAGTTGGTATGCTGTGGCTAAGGTGTATGGAATAAACCTTATGCTTCTCTTCACTCTCTGGTTTGCTTATTGAGTAACCCTCTTACCTTGCACTGGACATTAGTCTTCTCTTCATTTTTGTTGTGAGGCACCTGGATGTTCTGCATCTTTTTCACTAGTGAGGTGTTTATGACGACACTTTGGCACAGCTTATTTCTTCTCTTTATTAAATTTACATTGGCTCACAATGCCCACACATGAGGAGCTAGCCTCCTCACATCTTTCTTCCCCTTCAGTCCTCATCCTTCTGCCTAGACTCTACCTGGCTGCTTCCTCTTACTGCCCAGTTACAATGACTAGTTTGCTGATCACTTTAGTCACTACTGGGCGAAATTAGGCATTCCTGTGCCAGTGCTCGTTAGCAGCGGACCAGTGGCAGGATCAGAAGGAACTGCCGGGGGAATTGACCAACAGCAGTGTTCTGGCAACAGAAGGGAATGAAGAACCTGGGTGCGCAGAAATCCAGCACTTTCTCATGTATTTACCACATTTCTTTCCCGTAGAGTTGAAATGTGCCTTATAATATAGCAATCGCAGCATTGCCATATGGCACAAGGGCTCCTGGTCGCATTGATCATTGTCCTTGGCTGTTGTCTGCCCATTCCTCTCCTCTTTTTCTCACCTGGTTCCCACATAATTGTCAGTTTTTCATTGAAAAGTGCTGTGAAATCATAAAATTAAACATTTGAGTTCTACTACATAAGTTGTAATGAATTACTTACATGAATGTTAGTGTATTTCTTTCCTACCTGAATTGTCACAAATGCTCTAAACCTATAACAGTATGATGGTCTAAGAGGTAGACACTATTGCAGGCTAGTAATGTATGTTATAATGTACTCCGTGTAATTTTATATTTAGCACTAGTGCAGCAGCATTGCCAAACCAGCTGTCGCAGGTTGCATGTTAATATCGTTGGTGAAATACATATTTGTAAGTCTCATGTTTACACCAAGTGGACTAATACTGGTTGTCGCAGGTTTGACTTCTCGCTGGTCTACTAAGCTTTGCATCCTTCCGAGAATGGTAAAGTGAGTATCATTGAGTAATAATAAACATGTTATTCAGTGCAAAGTTATCTCTTGGGGTGAATGTGGATTTCACAAATTTATGTTATGTCTTCTTGGGGGGCTTAAATATTTTCATGCGATGGTTGGCTTAAAGAAGTATTTTTCAGATTCAGTTACACAAAAAGATTTAAAAATGTAAGTAAAAACAGTTCAACTCATTTGGCAAAATACTATGATTTTAATTTTGTACAGATGTGCCCCACCTTGTTTTGCTAACCAAGGTGGACGAACTCTGCCCTTCAGTTGCTGAAGATATCAAGAATGTGTACATAAGCAGAGCTGTTGAAAAACAGGTAATGTTTCAATATGATAAGAATTTATCTTTGAACTTTTTCGCATTTATTTCCTTCGTATGGTGTTGCGCATATTTTAAATGTACAGTGCAATTTGCCTATATATATATATATATATATATATACACATCAAAAAGCGGTTCACTTTTCCCCGGGTTATTGGCGCTCCAAAAGGTGCGTGACCCACGCGGTTGAACCAAACCGCTAAACATGCAGCAAATCATTCGTGTTGGAGAAAAAAAGGGTCGCACTCCAGCAGTGATAATCCAACTGGTTAATTTATTCTTGAATCATTTTTAAGCAAGCACAGACCAACCAACGCGTTTCGGTATTTCAAAATACCTTGCTCACGGCTGATTTTTAGCACAATCTACCTTATTTTTAAATTAATTAATAGGAAACGCTAATACCTCATTTCCTGTTTGTGACAGGGTTTTCTCCTCAGATTTCTGGGAGATGTAGTCCCCTGTTATTTTCTGTGATTAAATATGTACAAACGTACACAGTGATAATACGGAAATTCATTCCTAACTAGTTAAGTGAATTAAAATCAATTGATCATTATACCACCATAAGAGAGCATCATCATAACATTACATGAGTATTTTTATACTGCTGCATGGCAGAATATTAATGAATGTCCAGCTTGTATTTAGAGTTTTCTTTGGCACCATTACAATCCCTCGATGGAGATTTACTTCTGTCCAATCTTTGTTTTGACTCCTTTTGTACCTGCCAGTGGGGATATTTTTCATTTCAGTTGCTGGCAACCATTTTGAAATGCTTAGGTCATAACTCGTTGGGCAGCTTTTAACCCTCCAGTGGGGATATGTGTGCCTTGTTAAAAGAGCCGAATAAATTTGCTCAGTTTCCCTTATATTCTCCTCCATTTGTTCCCCTCCAGTGGGTGAAGTATTCCTATGCAGATATCAGTACTCAAACAATGCGTGATGATGACTTCTAGGTGTGACTTATGTGAGAAGTTGGCCTGGCATATGCTGTCCACTAATTATAGTGGGCACCTTGCACCAGTCCAAACAACCCCTTATTGGAGATAGGTTAAAGACAACCTTTATTGAAAGCTATCCTAGTGGTAGCTATGGAGAGCAGCCTTCAAGCTAAGTCTTGAAGGAATGTAAAGCAGCTTGTTTTACCAGTCTATAATCTCTTGAGTGACCAAATGAAAGAGGACCACACCAGGTATATATTCAAAATATATGTATTTATTGCTAAACACACCCCTCTAGTCTCTTTATGAGGCTAGAGTTCGAAGTACATAAGTTATAAGTTAGTTATCTACAGTAATAGCACAAATACACGTTTGAGCCATAGGGGCGTACCAAACCATATACCAATAAAGTGGTATAAGAACCACGACTGAGCTAGACACAGGGCCTAGAGCCTGTAGAAGTGCTTGGACCACAAGGAACCACCCAAGGTAGTGACACAGGGGGCCCACGGGGGACGCGTGCAGTGTATGAACACAGCCGCGAATCGCCGTTGACTTCTATGGGGAAAGTCGCGGTTGGAATTTAAAAGAAAAGGGACACTTAGAGGAGGACTTGGAGCAAACCCTTTGAGAACTAGGCTGTTCTAGTGTCAATACCCACGGGAGCACCGGAGTACTCGAGTTACCTCACCCAGGGGAGCCGGATGCATAGGTGTCTTTCGGGGTCGGGTTTCGTCGTCGCTTTCAATGGCGATCTGCTGCAAAGTGCTGCTGGCGGCCAAGTCGAAAGTGTTCGGGTGGATCCAAAGGTGGATCGAAGATTTGAAGAACCTGAAAGCAGAGGGGACAGAGTCTGGGTCACTAGCCAGTGACCAGGAAGGCGATGAGCAGATGCCCACCGATGTCGAGTGCTTCAGGTAGGTTGACGGTCGTCTTGACTCTTCAGCCACGAGGTCCAGGAGGCGTCGACGACGACCAGGAGCTGGATTCGAGCTGTCCCACGATGTCTGTCGATTGCAGGGGTGTCGGCGACCGGATTGGACCCAACAGGCCTTGGCAACGGCAAGTCTCGTGGAAATGGAAGAAGGACGATGTTGCAGACCAGCAAGGTCTGTGGGACTCACCCAGCGAGGGTAAGTCAGGGCACGCCTGGAGCAACCAGGGAGCCCAAGCAGAAGAAGATTGGCCTTCGGGAGGGCCTACTAGCCAATGGACTAGCGACCGCGAAGGAGCCTCGAGTCGACGCACGTGGAGCTGGCTCACAGGACACTCGTGGAGTGGAGGCCAGTGATCTTCGGTGCAGTCGGTGCTGGAGGCTGGGGCTACTCGGAGCCCAAAGCACGACTTTGTGGGAGACCCAGAAGAGGATGCACTTGCAAATGCGATCGGTGTCCAGGGGTCACGGTTCCACGTTACCCACGACAGCTACGGGCCTCAGCTTTGCTGGGGACTCAGGGCAGCCTCGGGAAGTCTGGAAATCCACCTCTGGTGATGCAAAGACTTCGGCGTCCGGCGGGAGCTTCAGCGATGCAGACCGGACAATTGCTTCTTTGGTGCCTGCCAAGCAGGGGAGTCACTCCTTGACCCCAAAGGAGATTCTTCAGTCCTCTAATCTTGAAGTAGAGCGTCGAAGGTCCAGGATTCTGTGTCAGAGTTTCGTCCAGGTTAATCTAAAGTCCTAAGGACTGGGGTCCCATACTTATACTAAGGTAGGGGGTTGGACATACTCTGTGGACCCACCTATGGGAGGGTCAGGGCAGAGGGGTGGTTACACCCCTTTCCCTTTGTCCAGTTTCGCGCCAGAGCAGGGGCTGGAAGCCCCTGAGCCGGTTTGAACTGGGGTATGCACAGGGACACCAAATGTGCCCCCAGTGCAGGACATCAAAGCACCAGAGAGTGCTCCCGCCCAGCCCCAATACACACTATCCTGTCTGGGGAGGTGGTCACACCTCCCTGGGACAGGAAACCTATTGTCCAGGCCTCCCCTGCCGGAGTTTCGGTCAGCAGCAGGAGGCCAGACTCGTGTCTGTGGCAGCGGCATCCATTTTGTGATGCCAGGGCTCTGGAAAGTCAGTACCGGGTATACCGGTGTGTACATGTCTCTCCCTCTAGAAGGGTGGAATGCTACCCCCGCCGCCAGAACTGGCGGGGGGGTAGTATTCCAAGATGTTTGACACAAAACACGACATGTTTCCGTGCAGCCATCCCAAAGTTAGCATTTAACGCAAGGTTATAATGCGCTTAAGAGTATATGGTCGGGCTGCACTACAAACAGCATCAGAGAAGGGTCTCCGAACGCCGCAGAGGGGCCCAGCTCATGCAGGGGCACCCTCTCACATAGGAACCACGCACTCTGCCTTCAGGATTGATAAGGCCTGCCATAGGAGTGACTTATAGGTTTATATGTGTGTATGTATGTAGTGATATAGGTAGCCTATATCACAGTAAGGGGTGCATGCACCACCTTACCCAGGCTGCAGTAGCAGACCTGTGGTCTCATTTTGGATGGCCTTCCAGGGGTGGCACAATACATGCTGCAGCCCCTGGTAGGCCTCTGAGGTGCCTATGCCCTGGGTACATAGTATACCATATACTAGGGACTTATAAGGGCACTCCAGATTCCAATCAGAGATGTGCCTAAGGCACATGGAAACCATTTTAGAGAGGAAGCAGCCAGGCTGGGGTTCTGATTAGCAGGGCCCCAGCCAGACTAAAGTCGAAAAACAGTGAAGCATCAGCAAAAAGTGGGGGTACCCATGTGAAGCAGATCCTATTGCACACTGAGGGAGACTACATATTTAACTAAATGTGTATGTACAGTTCCTCCGACTGATTTAAGCCATACGGTGTCATGCTTCTGAGATTTAAAATATGGCGTGATTCTTTTTGTCGCAGTCTTTTCTCCCTGTTTCCTCCTCGTACACTGGCTGGTATGGTCTCAATCCCATAGAATTTCAGAGTTTTCCAATTTCCATTGTGGTATAGCTCCATATGTTTGGCCACTGCATTGTTCCTATCTTTGTTTTTCGTGGCACGTACATGCTCCAATATTCTTTTCTTTAACTCGCAGATGGTGCTTCCCACATATTTTAACATACAAGGGCACTCAATCACGCACACTGTATATTGACTTTTGCAAGTTATAAGCTCTCTGATCTGCCAGACTTTGTTATTGGCCATCGTGATTTCTGTGACTGGTTTTGCAATTTGGCACACTTTGCAGCCGTGGCATTTGATGAAACCCTTTGTTTTAAGCCATGTGTCCTTTTGTTGTTTTGCTTTAAAATGGCTGTGTACCAACCGATCTTTTAGATTTTTGGCCCTGCGGTACGTTATTGTTGGATGTGATCCCATTCTTTCACCTATTGTTCCATCCAGCTGTAGGATTTTCCAGTTCTTTTTATTATGCCTGCAATTTCCTTAGATTCCTGAGAAAAATCCATAATTAATCTTATGGGTTCCAATTCTGATTGTTTCTCACACTTTTTTGGCACAACACATTCCTCTCTTGATATCTCATTTGCTCTGTTCCAACATCTATTTACAATGCTTTTGCTGTATTTTCTAGCTTTAAATCTTTCCATTGTCCTAGCACTGTGTTTCTTCCATTCCTCCTCTTCACTACAAATTCTTCGTAAGCGAAGAAACTCACCATATGGTATGCTGGATATTAGGGATGGTTGGTGGAAGCTTGTTGCTTCCAGAGTGGCATTAGTTGCTGTGATCTTGCGATGAAGTGTAGTTTCTAATCGATTGTTTTTCACATAGATTTCTACATCCAGGAAAATTACCCTTTCCTTCTTGATTTCATGTGTAAACTTGAGATTAGGTATACTGGTGTTCAGAATTTCAAAATAGTCCTGGAAATCATCCTCATTCCCATTCCAGATGATTAGGAGATCATCTATGAATCGCGTCCAGCTAACTATCCTTTTTGTGTATTTGTCCTGCTTGATATTCCACGCAACCTCCTTCTCCCACCAGCCCATTACCAAACAGGCGTAACTGGGGCTAAAAGAAAAGCCCATAGCCGCTCCGTTTCGCTGGCGGTATAGATCATCACCAAATAAGAAGACATTGCTTGTCAGACATAGGGAGCTCATATCTGTCAACATCTCATTATGTTCCTTGTAGTGGATATTCCTTTCCTGTAGGAAGTGCTTACAGGCCTTTAGGCCTAGAATGTTGTCGATGTTAGTATATAGAGCCATCCCGACCATTGTGATCAAATGATAGGTACTTTGCCAGGTTAGGTTATGTAAGATTCTCAGGAGATCCGTCGTGTCCTTGATGTATGAACTCAAATCTGCCACATATGGGATAAGGAAATGGTCAATGTAGTTGTCCATGGGTTCCAATAGGAAGCCCTTCGCTTAAAAGATTGTACATACTATGAAAAACTGCAAACAAACCCCACCATGTCAATCAAAAACAAAATTGACAAAAGACTCAGGGTATGGGTATCAAAAAATCTGATTGACGAGGAAGAAAGCAAATATTTATCTGTGGATTTCCCAACATTGGCAATCATGTATTTTCTCCCGAAGTTACATAAAGACCCAAAGGAACCACCAGGGAGGCCCATTTTGTCAGTGAAAGGCTCCCTATTGGAACCTATGGCAAACTACATTGACCATTTTCTTATCCCATATGTGGCAGATTTGAGTTCATACATCAAGGACACGACGGATCTCCTGAGAATCTTACATAACATAACCTGGCAAAGTACCTACCATTTGATCACAATGGACGTGATAGCTCTATATACTAACATCGACAACATTCTAGGCCTAAAGGCCTGTAAGCACTTCCTACAGGAAAGGAATATCCACTACAAGGAACATAATGAGATGTTGACAGATATGATCTCCCTATGTCTGACAAGCAATGTCTTCTTATTTGGTGATGATCTATACCGCCAGCGAAACGGAGCGGCTATGGGCTTTTCTTTTAGCCCCAGTTACGCCTGTTTGGTATTGGGCTGGTGGGAGAAGGAGGTTGCGTGGAATATCAAGCAGGACAAATACACAAAAGGATAGTTAGCTGGACGCGATTCATAGATGATCTCCTAATCATCTGGAATGGGAATGAGGATGATTTCCAGGACTATTTTGAAATTCTGAACACCAGTATACCTAATCTCAAGTTTACATATGAAATCAAGAAGGAAAGGGTAATTTTCCTGGATGCAGAAATCTATATGAAAAACAATTGATTAGAAACCACACTTCATCGCAAGATCACAGCAACGAATGCCACTCTGGAAGCAACAAGCTTCCACCAACCATCCCTAATATCCAGCATACCATATGGTGAGTTTCTTCAGCTTACGAAGAATTTGTAGTGAAGAGGAGGAATGGAAGAAACACAGTGCTAGGACAATGGAAAGATTTAAAGCTAGAAAATACAGCAAAAGCATTGTAAATAGATGTTGGAACAGAGCAAATGAGAGATCAAGAGAGGAATGCCTTGTGCCAAAAAATTGTGAGAAACAATCAGAATTGGAATCCATAAGATTAATTATGGATTTTTCTCAGGAATCTAAGGAAATTGCAGGCATAATAAAAAAGAACTGGAAAATCCTACAGCTGGATGGAACAATAGGTGAAAGAATGGGATCACATCCAACAATAACGTACCGCAGGGCCAAGAATCTAAAAGATCGGTTGGTACACAGCCATTTTAAAGCAAAACAACAAAAGGACACATGGCTTAAAACAAAGGGTTTCATCAAATGCCACGGCTGGAAAGTGTGCCAAATTGCAAAACTAGTCACAGAAATCACGATGGCCAATAACAAAGTCTGGCAGATCAGAGAGCTTATAACTTGCAAAAGTCAATATACAGTGTACGTGATTGAGTGCCCTTGTATGTTAAAATATGTGGGAAGCACCATCTGCGAGTTAAAGAAAAGAATATTGGAGCATGTGCGTGCCACGAAAAACAAAGATAGGAACAATGCAGTGGCCAAACATATGGAGCTATACCACAATGGAAATTGGAAAACTCTGAAATTCTATGGGATTGAGACCATACCAGCCAGTGTACGAGGAGGAAACAGGGAGAAAAGACTGCGACAAAAAGAATCATGCCATATTTTAAATCTCAGAAACATGACACCGTATCGCTTAAATCAGTCGGAGGAACTGTACATACACATTTAGTTAAATATATAGTCTCCCTCAGTGTGCAATAGGATGTAAGTCACACCTAGAAGTCATCATCACGCATTGTTTGAGTACTGATATCTGCATAGGAATACTTCACCCACTGGAGGGGAACAAATGGAGGAGAATATAAGGGAAACTGAGCAAATGTATACTGCTCTTTTCACAAGGCACACATATCCCCACTGGAGGGTTAAAAGCTGCCCAATGAGTTATGACCTAAGCATTTCAAAATGGTTGCCGGCAACTGAAATGAAAGATATCCCCACTGGCGGGTACAAAAGGAGTCAAAACAAAGATTGGACAGAAGTAAATCTCCATCGAGGGATTGTAATGGTGCCAAAGAAAACTCTAAATACAAGCTGGACATTCATTAATATTCTGCCATGCAGCAGTATAAAAATACTTGTGTAATGTTATGATGATGCTCTCTTATGGTGGTATAATGATCAATTGATTTTAATTCACTTAACTAGTTAGGAATGAATTTCCGTATTATCACTGTGCACGTTTGTACATATTTAATCACAGAAAATAATAGGGGACTACATCTCCCAGAAATCTGAGGAGAAAACCCTGTCACAAACAGGAAATGAGGTATTAGCGTTTCCTATGAATTAATTTAAAAATAAGGTAGATTGTGCTAAAAATCAGCCGTGAGCAAGGTATTTTGAAATACCGAAACGTGTTGGTTGGTCTGTGCTTGCTTAAAAATGATTCAAGAATAAATTAACCAGTTGGATTATCACTGCTGTAGTGTGACCCTTTTTTCTTCAACACGAAGTATTTGCTGTATAGATTATATATATATATATATATATATATATATATATATATATATATATTCACTGAAAAACCCACAGCATTCAAGGAGGTTATAGTGAGGCTGACATTTCACTCGTACAAAAACAGAAATTCTGCCGTTATAGTTAGCTAACTATAAGTCGTGCCCCCACAATGTACTGCTGATGACGTCACATATTACATCACTCATGACATGGTCAGTGACATCACTGATGACATCTCAAATGACATAACTGATGACATCACTGATTACATCATCCAGTGACTGGGGTGTTTCTAAAAAATGTAAGAATGTTATATATATATATATATATATATATATATATATATATATATATATATACACGCCAAGGCGTATTGAAGAATGAGTGGGTGTATGAGTGTCTGAATGGATGATTTAGTGGGTGCGTGACTGACTGTATAAGTGAGTGATTGAACGTGTCTTAGTGAATGCACGGGTGAATGACTAATCTGTGTGAATGTCTGTATCAGTCTGTCAGTTGGTTTGTAAGTGGCTGCATGGGTTGGTGAGTAGCTACATGAGTGTCTATATGGGTTAATGATTGGTTGTCTGAGTACCTGTATGGGTGTCAGTGTGGGTGGGTGGGGGGGGTTTGACTCCCTGCATGGATGTGTGAGTGGGTGATTCACTGGGTGTATGGGTTCATGAGTATGTGTGCGAGGAGTTGTATGGGTGAGTGAGTGTGCGTATGGCTGTGTTCGTGAGTGAGTGGATATCTCAGTGGTAAATGTGTGAGTAACTACATATGTGAAAGACAGTATATGTAAGTGTGGGAATATATAAGTGACTATATGTGAGGATTGTAAGAGTGACTGTATGGATGAGTGTGTGCTTGTGTCAGTGATTGTATAAGAGAGTAAGTATGTGTTAGTATCTGTATGAATAAGTGAGGAGGTGTGTGTATAACTGTATAATGAGTAAATGGCAGTGTGATTGATTCTTTAGGTGATTGACTAGGTGTGTGAGTAACTCTATGGGTGAGTGGCAGTGTGTGAGTGTATGGGTGTATGAGTGCATATACCAGTGGCTGTATTGATGAGTGACTGTGTGTATGAGTGACTGTATGGGTGAGTGAATGGATGTGTGTACACCTATGAATCAGTGAGTGGGTATGTACTAACTGGTATTGGTGTGTCTATGGTTTCGAGAATGGTAGTCTGTATTTTAGAGTGGGTGTATAAAAAGTTATATTAGGGTGTGAGGAGCTGCATCAGATATTAAGTGGATGATGTCATCAGTGATGTCATTTGAGATGTCATCAGTGATGTCACTGACCATGTCATAAGTGATGTAATATGTGACATCATCAGCAGTGCATTGCGGGGGCGCGAGTTATAGTTAGCTCAGCTAACTATAACGGCCGAATTTCTCTGTTTTTGTAAGAGTGAAATATCAGCCCAACTATAACGTCCTTGAAACCTGTGGTTTTTTTCAGTGAATTTCTAAGTTTTTTTTTAAATGCTAATTCCTAACTATAACGTCCCTGAAACCTCTGGTTTTTTTCAGTGAATTTCTAAGGTTTTTTAAATGCCACTGCCCAACTATAACGTCCCCGAAACCTCTGGTTTTTTCAGTGAATTTGTAAGGTTTTTAAAATGCTAATTCCTAACTAGAACGTCTTTGAAACCTCTGTTTTTTTCAGTGAATTTCTAAGGTTTTTTAAATGCTAATTTCTAACTATGCCTACATAGGTAGGACATGTGCAGAAAGAGGAAGAAAGGCGCAGAAAGAAGCAAGAGAAGTGCTGAAATAAGCTACAGTGGTGCAGAAAGAGGGAAGAGGAGTGCAGAAAGAGGCAAGAGAAGTGCAGACAGAAGGAACAGGTGCAGAAAGAAGAAAGAGAACTGCAGAAAGAGTAAAGCGGTGCAGAAAGAGGCAAGAGGGGTGCAGAAAGAAGCAAGAGAGGTGTAGAAAGAAGCAAGAGAGGTGCAGAAAGAGGGAACAGGGGTGCAGAAAGAGGGAACAGGGGTGCAGAAAAAGGGATGAGGGGTGCAGGAAGAGGGGTGCAGAAATTTGCAAGAAAGGTACAGAAAGAAGCCAGAGCAACGCAGAAAGAACCAACAGAGGTGCAGCAAGAGGGGTGCAGAAAGAGGCAAGAAATGTTCAGGAAGAAGCAAAAGAGGTGCGGAAAGAGGCAAGAGAACTGCCGAAAAAGGCAAGAGAGGTGCACAAAGAAGCAAGAGAGGTGCACAAAGAGGGAAGAAGGGTGCAGAAAGAGGCAAAAAGGGTGCAGAAAGAAGCAAGAGAGGTGCAGAAAGAAGAAAGAGAATTGCAGAAAGAAACAACAGGTGCAAAAACAGGCAGGAGAGGTGCAGAAAGAGGCAAGAGAAGTATAGAAAGAAGCAACAAAGGTGCAGAAAGAGGCAAGAGAGGTGCAGAAACAGGCAGCAGTGGTGCAGAAAGAGGGAAAAGGGGTGCAGAAAGAGGCTAGAGAGGTGCAGAAAGAGGGAAGATTGGTGCAGAAAGATGCAAGAGGGGTGCAGAAAGAAGCAAGTGAGGTGCAGAAAGAGGCAACAGGTGCAGAAAGAGGCAAGAGAAGTGCAGAAATAGGCAAGGGAAGTACAGAAAGAGGCAAGAGAATTGCCGAAAGAAGCAACAGGTGTAGAAAGAAGCAAGAGAAGTGCAGAAAGACGCAAGTGAGGTGCAGAAAGAGGCAAGAGAGGTGCAGAAAGAGGCAAGAGAGGTGCAGAAAGAGGCAAGAGAGGTGCAGAAAGAGGCAGGAGAGGTGCAGAAACAGGCAGCAGAGGTGCAGAAAGAGGGAACAGGGGTGCAGAAAGAGACAAGAGAGGTGCAGAAAGAGGGAAGAGGGGGTGCAGAAATATGCAAGAGGGGTGCAAAAAGAAGCAAGTGAGGTGCAGAAAGAGGCAATAGAGTTGCAAAAAGAGAGAGGCAAGAGAGGTGCAGAAAGAAGCAACAGAGGTGCAGAAAGAGGCAACAGAAGTGCAGAAAGAGGCAAGACAGGTACAGAAAGAGACAAGAGAGGTGCACAAAGAGACAAGAGAGGTGGACAAAGAAGGAAAACAAGTGCAGAAAGGGGCAACAGGGGTGCAGAAACAAGCAAGAGAGGTGCAGAAAGAAGCAAGAGAAATGCAGAAAGAAGCAACAAATGTGCAGAAAGAGGCAAGAGAATTGCAGAAAGAAGCAACAGAAATGTAGCAAGAGGAGTGCAGATAGGAGCAACTGAAATGCAGAAACAGGCAAGAGAAGTGCAGAAAGATGCAAGAGAGGTGCAGAAACAGGCAAGAGAGATGCACAAAGAGACAAGAGGTACAGAAAGGGGGAAGACGAGTGCAGAAAGAGGCAACAGGGGTGCAGAAAGAAGCAAGAGAGGTGCAGAAAGAAGCAACAGAGGTACAGAAACAGGTAGGAGAGGTGCAGAAAGAGGCAAGAGAAGTGCAGAAATAGGCAAGGGAAGTACAGAAAGAGGCAAGAGAATTGCCGAAAGAAGCAACAGGTGTAGAAAGAAGCAAGAGAAGTGCAGAAAGACGCAAGTGAGGTGCAGAAAGAGGCAAGAGAGGTGCAGAAAGAGGCAAGAGAGGTGCAGAAAGAGGCAAGAGAGGTGCAGAAAGAGGCAGGAGAGGTGCAGAAACAGGCAGCAGAGGTGCAGAAAGAGGGAACAGGGGTGCAGAAAGAGACAAGAGAGGTGCAGAAAGAGGGAAGAGGGGGTGCAGAAATATGCAAGAGGGGTGCAAAAGAAGCAAGTGAGGTGCAGAAAGAGGCAATAGAGTTGCAAAAAGAGAGAGGCAAGAGAGGTGCAGAAAGAAGCAACAGAGGTGCAGAAAGAGGCAACAGAAGTGCAGAAAGAGGCAAGACAGGTACAGAAAGAGACAAGAGAGGTGCACAAAGAGACAAGAGAGGTGGACAAAGAAGGAAAACAAGTGCAGAAAGGGGCAACAGGGGTGCAGAAACAAGCAAGAGAGGTGCAGAAAGAAGCAAGAGAAATGCAGAAAGAAGCAACAGATGTGCAGAAAGAGGCAAGAGAATTGCAGAAAGAAGCAACAGAAATGTAGCAAGAGGAGTGCAGATAGGAGCAACTGAAATGCAGAAACAGGCAAGAGAAGTGCAGAAAGATGCAAGAGAGGTGCAGAAACAGGCAAGAGAGATGCACAAAGAGACAAGAGGTACAGAAAGGGGGAAGACGAGTGCAGAAAGAGGCAACAGGGGTGCAGAAAGAAGCAAGAGAGGTGCAGAAAGAAGCAACAGAGGTACAGAAACAGGTAGGAGAGGTGCAGAAAGAGGCAAGAGAAGTGCAGAAAGAAGCAAGATTGGTGCCGAAAGAAACAAAAGAAGTGTAGAAATAAGTAACAGAGGTGCACAAAGAGGCAAGAGGGGTGCAGAAAGAGGGGAGAGAGGTGCTGAAAGGCAAGAGAGTTGCTCAAAGAGGGAAGAAGGGTACAGAAAGAAGCAAGAGAGGTGCAGAAATAAGCAACAGAGGCGCAGAAAGAGACAAGAGGGGTGCAGAAAGAGGCAAGAGAAGTGCAGAAAGAAGCAACCGGTGCAGAAACAGGTAGGAGAGGTGCAGAAAGAGGGAACAGGGGAGCAGAAAGAGGGAGCAGGGGTGCAGAAAGAGGCAAGAGAGGTGCAGAAAGAAGCAAGAGAGGTGCAGAAAGAAACAAAAGAAATGCAGAAATAAGGAACAGAGGTGCACAAAGAGGCAAGAGGGGTGCAGAAAGAGGGGAGAGAGGTGCAGAAAGAGGCAAGAGAGTTGCTCAAAGAGGGAAGAAGGGTGCAGAAAGAAGCAAGAGAGGTGCAGAAATAAGCAACAGAGGCGCAGAAAGAGGCAAGAGAAGTGCAGAAAAAAGCAACAGGTGCAGAAAGAGGCAAGAGAAGTGCAGAAAGAGGCAAGAGAGGTACAGAAACAGGCAGGAGAGATGCAGAAAGAGGGAACAAGTGTGCAGAAAGAGGCAAGAGAGGTGCAGAAAGAAGCAAGTGAGGTGCAGAAAGAGGCAACAGAGGTTCAGAAAGGCAAGAGAGGTGCAGAAAGAGGGATGAAAAGTGCAGAAATAGGCAAGAGTGGTGCAGAAAGAAGCAAATGAGGTGCAGAAAGAGGCAACAGAGGTCCAGAAAGGCAAGAGAGGTGCAGAAAGTGGAAGAGATGTGCAGAAAGAGGCAAGAGAAGTACACAAAAAGAAAGGTGCAGAAAGAAGCAAGTGAGGTGCAGAAAGAGGCAATAGAGGTTCGGAAAGGCAAGAGAGGTGCAGAAAGAGGGATGAAAAGTGCAGAAATAGGCAAGAGTGGTGCAGAAAGAAGCAAATGAGGTGCAGAAAGAGGCAACAGAGGTCCAGAAAGGCAAGAGAGGTGCAGAAAGCGGAAGAGATGTGCAGAAAGAGGCAAGAGAAGTACACAAAAAGAAAGAAAGGTGCAGAAAGAAGCAACAGAAATGCAGAAAGAAGCAAGAGTGGTTTGCACACCATTAGTACCAATTTAACACCCACATTTAGCAATAAGTAACAGGTGACCATTCTAGGTTTCCAAAGGGCCTTCCAGCACGCTGTAACACTTGTCACTGCATTTTTGGTAACGTTTGAGCCATTTGAGCTAGAAACAAGATTTTGTTTGTTCAAATCTGCAGATTATGCAGCAGATGATGGATTATGTGGCAAAAGCAGAAAATGTTTAACTATGTGAAGTCGGTGCAGCCAAACAGTCGCATAATTCCAGTGGCCCTGCTCATACCTCTGACTAGGTCCAGAAGTGCTCCTCAGTGGTTCCTTCTTTTTTTGTCTCATTGAGTTTATAGTTTAGCTTCTATGGAAACGAGGAAGACTAAACCTGAGGTTACCACTCCACAACACAGACTACCATACCACATAGTAACTCTCCATAACACATAATCCCACTCTACGTAATTCCTATACAATAAATACCACATACTTTCTATCCACATAATTTCACTGCACAACATACCACATAATTCCACTACACACAACCTACATCCACTCCAAAAAACATTAGTAAAAAACTTTTACATTTACAACGCCAATAGATCTAACTCTTGCAAATGTGAGACCTATTACATTGCAAATGCTTCTTTAACTGTTGTCGCGTTTGCAGAGTGGTGGAGAAAGGGGGCTAGGCCTCCAACCAGGGCTCAGGAATTCAGCTGCATAGGACTTACAGGAGGTACCAGGAGGGCTTCTTGGACCCCAAAATCCCTCAGGAGTAAAGTGGACTTCATCCCCCAACCAGTAGTTTGCCAGGAGGAGCGTTTGCAGAGTGGTGGAGAAAGGGGAGCGTGGCCGCTGAAGACCTCTTAGCAATCCCACTGTGTTGGACTTACTGGAGGTAACAGGAGGGGTAGTTGGCCCCCAAGGACAACCTTGGGGGCCAACCATCTCTCCTTTTACCTCCAGTAAGTAACACTCAGCAGCATTGGCAAGTTCTCATAGCAGGCCACACCCCCTTTGCCCACCAGTCTGCAAACACGCTCCCTGGTATGCTCTTGGATGGGGATTTAAGTCCCCTTCACTGTTGGGAGTCCTTAGGGGCCAACAAGCCTGCCTGTTACCTCCAGTAAGCCCCACACAGTGGGATTGCTGAGAGGTGGACTCAGGCCACGCCCCCTTTCTCCACCACTCTGCAAACGCGCCTCCTGGCACGCTCTTGTTTGGGGGATGACGTCCCCTTTCCTCCTGAGGGTCCCTGGGGGCCAACTAGCCCTCCTGTTATCTCTAGTAAGCCACACACAGCTTGATTGCTGAGAGTGGTCCGAGGCCACAGCCCCTTTTACACCACTCTGCAAATGCGCCTCCAAACCAAAAAGTGTTGGCAGCCATCTTGTGACTCGGTTGAACAGAGTCACAAGAAAAAAGGTAAAAAAAACAAGAAAAGGGGTAGGGTAGAAACCCCCTGACCCCCTAGGCCTGTTCAGGGGGTCCCACAGGGACCCCGAGGGCCCAAAAAGATTTTTTTCCCAAAAGAATTCTGCAGGATTCACGTAGGGTACGCGGATCCCGCCCCAAAAAAAAAAAATGAAGCGCAGGCTCCCGCGCTTCGTTTGTTCTAAGCCCCTGGGTGGGCCAGGTCCGGAGGGCAATATATCATTATGTTGCGGGGGCCCCTGCAGCCCCAAGGACCGTCACCTCCCCAGTGCTTTTTTATACATGTGTGGGGGGCTCCTGCCCCCCCACGCTGCCCCGGGGACCGCCACTTCCCCGGGGCTTTTATTTATTTTGGTTGAGGCCCCCCTAAGCCCTGGGGACCGCTACCTCCCTGGGGCTTCAAAAATTAAAAGAAAGTGTGGGGGGTGGCTCTTGCCCCCCTCACACTGCCCCGGGGACCACCACCTCCCCAGGACACACTTTATGCAAATACGGGTGTCCGTTGTGTCCCCCCGGCCCCGGGGACCACCACCTCCCCAGGGCTATGTACAAGTTAGGAAGGGGGGTCGTGCTGCCCCCCTCCAGGAGCCCTCCTTGGCCCTGGGGACCGCCACCCCCAGGGCCAGCTCCAGCAACGTCCCGGGGTGCCCACCCCCGGGACATTGCAGTTTGCAATGGCAGGGCAGGAGCTCTGCTCCTGCCCTGCCATTGCAAACTCCTGCTTCGCTTCACGGAAGCGAGAGCAGGAATAGTGCTCTCTCTTCCATGAAGCGAAGCAAATTGTCAGCAGCTCCCCTTGTCCAAAAGCAATGCCGGCTCCCGCAGCAGGCGGGGAGCCAGCAGGGACCGCGGGGGCATTGGGGCTCCCTCCGCGGTCCCCAACGTGAGGCCGGGCCCCGGGGATGGGGTCCCTGGGGCCAAAAGTGGCCCTGGGAAGGGGCGTCGCACGGCCCCCCTCCTTTAAAAGGAATGAAACATTTTTTAAAAGTAAGTGGCCATGCCCGGGTGATGGGGTCCCCGGGGCCGAAATCGGCCTTGGGAGAGGGGCCGTGCAGCCCTCTTCCCATTTAAAAAAAAAATTAAAAATTAAAATGGCTCAGGCCCTGGGGGATGGGGTCCCCAGGGCCCAAAACATTAAGAGAAGGGGGCCACACAGTGGTCCGAGGCCACGCCCCTTTTTACACCACTCTGCAAACGCACCTCGTGGCGCACTGCTGCTTGGGGGATGAAGTCCACTTTAGTCCTGAGATCCTCAGGACACAAGAAGACCTTGTTACCCCACCAGCAGTGCGCCAAGAGGTGCGTTTGCAGAGTGGTGTAAAAAGGGGCGTGGCCTCGGACCACCTCTCAGCAATCCCACTGTGTGGGGCTTACTGGAAGTACCTGGTGGGCTAGTTGGCCCCTAAGGACCCTTAGGATTCAGGGGGACTTAATCCCCCAACCCAGAACGCACCAGGAGGCGCGTTTGCCGAGTGGTGCAGGGAGGGGGCGGGGCCTCCGGCGAGATGCCGGCTTCTCTTTGCTTTTTTTTTTTTTAGAAGGGGGGGCTGTGTGGCCCCCTTCTCTTAATATGTTTTGGGCCCTGGGAACCCCATCCCCCAGGGCCTGAGCCATTTTAATTTTTTATTTTTTTTTAAATGGGAAGAGGGCTGCACGGCCCCTCTCCCAAGGCCGATTTCGGCCCCGGGGACCCCATCACCCGGGCATGGCCACTTACTTTAAAAAAAAATGTCATTCCTTTTAAAGGAGGGGGGCCGTGCGACGCCCCTTCCCAGGGCCACTTTTGGCCCCAGGGACCCCATCCCGGGGCCCGGCCTCATGTTGGGGACCGCTGAGGGAGCCCCAATGCCCCCGCGGTCCCTGCTGGCTCCCCGCCTGCTGCGGGAGCCGGCATTGCTTTTGGACAAGGGGAGCTGCTGACAATTTGCTTCGCTTCATGGAAGCGGGAGCACTATTCCTGCTCTCGCTTCCGTGAAGCGAAGCAGGAGTTTGCAATGGCAGGGCAGGAGCAGAGCTCCTGCCCTGCCATTGCAAACTGCAATGTCCCGGGGGTGGGCACCCCGGGACATTGCTGGAGCTGGCACTGGGGGTGGCGATCCCCAGGGCCAAGGAGGGCTCCTGGAGGGGGGCAGCACGACCCCCCTTCCTAACTTGTACATAGCCCTGGGGAGGTGGTGGTCCCCGGGGCCGGGGGGCCATAACGGACCCCCGTATTTGCATAAAGTGTGTCCCGGGGAGGTTGTGGTCCCCGGGGCAGTGTGAGGGGGGCAGGAGCCACCCCCACACTTTCTTTTAATTTTTGAAGCCCCAGGGAGGTAGCGGTCCCCAGGGCTTAGGGGGGCCTCAACCAAAATAAATAAAAGCCCCGGGGAAGTGGCGGTACCCGGGGCAGGAGCCCCCCACACATGTATAAAAAAGCACCGGGGAGGTGACGGTCCTTGGGGCTGCAGGGGCCCCCGCAACATAATTATATATTGCCCTCCGGACCTGGCCCACCCGGGGGCTTAAAACAAACGAAGCGCGGGAGCCTGCGCTTCATTTTTTTTTTTTTTTTGGGCGGGATTCGCGTACCCTACGTGAATCCTGCAGAATTTTTTTTGAAAAAAATGCTTTTTTGGCCCTTGGGGTCCCTGTGGAACCCCCTGAACAGGCCTAGGGGGTTAGGGGGTTTCTACCCAACCCCTTTTCTTGTTTTTTTACCTTTTTTCTTGTGACTCTGTTCAACCGAGTCACAAGATGGCTGCCAACACTTTTTGGTTTGGAGTGTTGGCAGCCAATCAGAATGAAGCTTGTGCTTGGGAGGTTTCGCGGATCCACCGCGGCAACCAGATATCAATAGTTTTTTATTTTTTACTTTCTCAGGAACTACTGAACAGATTTACACCATTTAAAGCAAAGAGTGCACTCTGAACCAAGAGCTACCTCTCTGCCACATTTGGTGTAATTCCGTTCAGCAGTTCGGGCTGTAGCTGCGACAAAAGTTTCCTATGGAAATTAACATGGAGAAAACGCGTTTTGGGACCCCCCTTTTTTCTTGGCCCCTGCTTGATGAATCACCCCGAAACTTTAAAGACAGGAGCTGACCGGAGCACCCGGTTAGTTTTGAAAATGTCGCGAAGATTCGGCAAACGGTGCCAAAGATATTGGCAAATCAAAAAACACTTTTCCTATGGAAACTAGTTCCTACCTACTGGCGACTGCCAGTAGGTAATGTGTGTGTTTGTAAAAAGACGCTGCACTCAATAAATCCTTTGTTGATGTTCTTTAATGGCAAACACCACTACTCCTACTACTAGGTGGAGTAGTGGTGTTCGCCATTAAAGAAAATCAACAAAGGATTTATTTAGTGCGGCGTCTTTTTACACATAAATGAACCGTGGGCTCTAAGGTTCAGCCCGTCTCCAGCACCCGCAGTATATCGCGCCAGGTTTGACCCTGATTGCAGAGAAATACATATATATGTATATATATATATATGGTTAAAGTGATGTTATAGTTAGGTAAGTTAATAAGATTTTAGCTCACATTTAAAAAACCCCAGACAATTATTTCACTGGAAAAAACGACGGCTAAAGTGACATTGTAGTTAGGTGCTGTATTAATATAAAAACTAACATTTAGAAACCAAAAACACTGAAATTCACCAGTTATACTTTACGTAGCTAACTATAACTAGCACCCCCGCAATGTACTGCTACTGCTTCACAAATAGAGACAGTTTAGTAGTGGAGACAGGTCTCATTCAGTATGGTAAAAGTAAAATGGTGGATATTTTAGATACCAGTGGAGATTTAAGTGCAAGCAGTACTTCTTTAATGAAAGGTGAAGACTGAGCACAGCTAGTTTTAAATCAGTTGTGCATAATTCAGAGGGCTGTTAACAAACATATGTGAGAAAACTAAAGATTTTCCTTACAATTCATTTATTAGCCTGTGAATTTCTGTCTACATGCTGACGTTAAAGAGTTGTCAGGTAGTACTACAGACAATTTCTATATAAACTGGAGATTCATAAAGTGCACGCATTTATTTTGAAAAGTTCTGAGAATATTCTGAGACATACATTGTTGTAGAATGTCTAATGTATGGGTGACTCACAGACTGTTCAAGTCTCAGTATGATTTTAAGCATTGTTAAATTGTTTTTTGCCATTCTGCTCATGTCAGGAATATGCGTAAGGTATTTTTACATTCTATAGAGGGTTGTCCATGGAGCCTGGTAGTGCATGCCTTATAATTGGCTAATGTATAGAAGTGGGGTTGTTGTTTTAAAATTATGTGTCAGATGAGGTATTTAACAGGCACATCTCATTAAGGTAAATAATAACCAAACAGTTTTTGAACGGTATTCAAGGTTTACTAAGTTGTTGATTTCATTAATGTTTACAGAATCACTAAATTTTAATGCACCCCAGTACCAGTAAAAAAAGAGCATAATATCTAGTTAATGTGGGTGATTTCACATGTATGCTTCATGATCTGCTTGTTGCGAAAGGATACTCCCATTAGTACTACAGAAGTTATAGAAAGTTGGATCTACGTGTACCTAGCTGAATATCTTCCAGTATGATAAGCTAATAGCAAACTGTCATATCAATTGGAGGATGTCATCAGTGATGTGATCATTGATGTCATCAATGATGTCATTTGAGATGTCATCAATGATGTCATTTAACTTGTCATGAGTGATGTAATATGTGATGTCATAAGCAGTGCATGGAGTGGGTGCAGTTTATAGTTGTCTCAGTAAAGTATATAGAGTTTTTTTGCTTTTAAACTTTAGCTTTTATATTATTACAACACCTAACCAAAACGTCACTCTACCCTTTATGTTTTTTTTCAGTGACTTTCTAGTGTTTTTAAGCATAATCTCAAATTATCTTACCTTACCTACCTATAACATCACTCTAATCTCTGTTTTTGTCAGTGAATTTCTGGGGCTTTTTTTAATGTAAAGTATGATTTTATTAGATTATCTAACTATAAAGTCATTTTAGGTTTTGGTCATTTCAGCACATTTCTGAGATGTTTTCATCATATTCATCCAACTCCCTCACAGAGCATAGCTTTAGGCTGTGTGTGGCCTGGGGTGGCCTAAGGGCCTGCCCTGCTTACAGGTCCTGCAGCCAACCCCCTACAGACAGCCACCCCCCACCACACACAATCTTTGGCTATGAATAGCGTGGGGTTTGCCATGGAGCCTGGCCTGCACCCAAGCCTTTTGCACGCCGAGCCCTGCTGTGTGCTGCTCATGACCTCACACATTACTTATTATAGCTGAATGACATCTTCAGTGACATCACTGATGCCATCTCAAATTACAAGGGTATTTTTTAATTTATCCAGTAAAGTATATTTTGACCACAAAAGATGTAGAGTAACATACATGCTGTGTATATATAATGTGACTGAGAATAAAAATAATGTACAAAAAAGTTGTTTGGTGTAACCAATTACACCAGGCACATAACATATAAACACCATTGTAAGAAAGTTGACTATTAATTTTGGAAGGGAGACTACTACCAAATGAATAGGCATACCCTGGTTAGGATTCAATACAAATCTCAGTGAACGTCTGCTCAACCATTGGTAGCTGTTGCACAAGCAGCAGGCAGTTCCCCAGCAAAAGCATGTTAAGTTCAATCCTTACTAAGTTCAAAGTCATAAAAACAACAAAACAATTCCCAACCCAATTTAGAAAACTAGAGAAGATCTTAATGAGTAAAATGACACCATATTAATTAAAATCGCATTTGGGGAACTGGAGATAATTTTGACATTTTTAAGGCAAAATGTGCCTAGAAAAAGTAAAGCCACATGAGAAAATATTAGTTCTTAGTAGACCTGGACCAAGACACCATATCAGAATGAGTGCTGTGGGGCTGAGGTTGGATGCACCAAGCTATTCCACCTGATCAATGTTTTTACCTCATGTGGTCTACTTTTTGGAAAGTCAAAATCTTCCAGCAGGTCAAGGTCATAGGCCGAAGTCAGCTAGGGTCCTTTGAAGTTGGATACATCATTGTCAAGCTACGGTTGAAGCTGTTGAAACAGTTCAGAATAAGACTCATCTAGGTCTGTAGCCACTTAGGTAGTTTCACCACTGGGATAGATTTCCAATGTTGACCTGCTCCAAGGTTTTAGTTTTGCATATGGCCACCGACATGGTTTTCAGATTCCTCCATTGGACAAGGCTGGAAGTTGTAGCTGGGCCAGGCAGCTAGAGGACAGATACCTTTAACACAAGGTTCCACTCAATCGTTATCAATATGGCAAAAAGTTATGAGAAGGACAAACCTGGTGTTCTTGCCAACCTCTGATTTGACCTCCCTCGGCAAACTTCACCACCAGTCCCCATTCTCCGTCCTCTCAAAGTGGAAATTCCCAATTTTCTCAAATGTCTAGCAAACGTCACTCCTGCAGACCTCAGGGCTGTTTTCTAGGCACCAGATCTCCCCCTAGCTAGGGTTCATGCCTGGTGCAGTATACAGTAGTCAGCTAGCTCTTGTTTGATTTAGGAGTCCTGGATTTCTTGTCCCTGGAGCATGCAAATAGGAGATCATCCATTTGACCCTTGGAGAGTAGTACTTGTCCTTAGCTGCCAGCAGGAGCCCTGAGTCAATTTCTTCCAGCAGGGTCTTCTTTCTTCAGATTTAGTTTTCCCATGTCCAATTTCTTGCAATGTCGTGCAATTTCTCATAGAAAAGTGCACTGAGTCTGGCATATTTGCTAATGAATAATTCATTTTAATGTCTATATGATTTTTATTTATGCTCTTTAATAATTTTATGTATACATTTCTTGATTATAGCCCAGAAGGCGTTCTTGTTGAATGAAATGTGTTGGCTACAAGCAATTGTATGAATACAAGAAAATATATACAGTAGGATTTAATAAAGGACGAATTACAATGACAAATTTGGATCTACATGCATTGCCTGCCATTAAGTGGGCTACAATTCTGGACTTATATATTAACTTTGAAGAGTGTGCTCAGTATAATTTTGTTATAGTTGACTTGATGGGGACAACTATTTTCAGCTGCCCTTGAGTGGGGAATGTGGTGATTGATCCCCTTAGGCTCATGCGCCTTCAGAAAGATAAACATTCATTATGGTACAAGAATGATATGTGCAGTATCGCTTTGTTACCCCAGTCACCAATTGTGAATCTTTAGCTCATGATCATAGGATCATAGACCTCCACACACAACAGAGCCAAAAACAGCGTTTGACCAAGTTCCTGGGGAGGGAAAGTGTGCAGGAGGACATTGTTCTTGCGAAGTAGCTTGTCACACTGCACCTGGACAGGGACAGCCCAAGCCCACAGAAACAAAGGAGAAGGGCCAGACCTATGAAGCCAACACAGGAGGGGATTGCCTTTGAAGTTTAGGTGGGATGGGATCAGGCAGCTATGTTAGCTTGGTGCGGCTCTCTCAGAAGCTCTTTCCACGGACAACTTGAAGTCGCCATTTTGGAGTATCCCAAAATGCTGTGCAGGAGGGTTGTGGCAGGGTTAGAGTGGTTATGTGGCACCCTATGATTGACCGTGGGCCCCTGGCTTCTTGAACTTTCCACCCGCACTTAAAAAATCTGCACAAACAACAGACAGATGAGAAGGCACTGGAGCTGGCAGCGACAATGGTGAAAGGATACTCAGCTGCAAGGAAAAGCCATGTGCTGCCACTGCAAGGGTGGACATTGGGACTTTAACTCCAGCTGATCCTCAGGATTAGGTGGGGTCTCTCCAGGGCCAGTATCGCTGGCTCTCTTATGCCTCCTGAGGAACAGTTGTTTAAATGGGCCTTCTTAGGGGCCCTGGTTCCCCTTGGGACTACTGTGAACTGACCCTTGACTCCGCTGACACACAGTTGTCCTGAAGTACCAGGAGGCTTTGAAATCTCTGGAGTGCGGCAGGGAGGGTGTTCCACTGCATTGCCACGCAGAGGCTGGAAAAGACACTCCCCTCATACTAGAGAGATCACTAGGACACAGGCTGAGGACTGGTCTGGGGCAGAGAGCCAGACAACCCAGCTCTCAATGTAGGAAAATGCACTGGGTGGATGGGGCTAGACATCAGGAGCAAGACTAGCCCAAAATCGTCAAATTCGCCGCTATGGGTCCAGAGATATCTTCATTTAAAGCGTGTTCACTGGGGGGAGGGGACCAAGCATGAAGAGTATGGAGTAGCGCTCTACTGTAATGAAGAAATATTCTACCAGGAAGGGGCAGGATGGCACACTGCACTATATTTTTTTTAAATAAATTTGATTGGGGGAGGTGTGTGCGGTACTCCTCCCTGAATTCAGTGTGCCCCGAGGCGCCCCTTTCTCCCCAGGAGCCAACGCATAAGTAGAGGGTCCCAGGGATCTCATCCCGTGGGATCAAAACAATTCAAGGGCTGGGCACATTGCCCATCCCCATGCCGTTGTCTATGTGGGGTGCCACGGCTGACCTCTTGTCTCCCTGCTCACACTCCTCACGGGCTGGGCAAGTGTACGACTCCCACCCTGTGGGAGAAGTGAAGGAGAAAATGCTTCTGCTGGCGGGAGCCAAATAAGAGATGTGCTGGCTGCCATGCGCCACGCAGGAGGTTTGTAATTTAATATGTAGCATTTAGTAGCGTGTGTGTGTGTGTGTGTGTGTTTGTGTGTAGGTGTGCGTCTAATTAACAGAAAAAGCATTGACTGGACAATACTTTATCGAGTGCTGTTGCATTCTGCGAGCTGGGGTTGCTAGCTCACACCACTTCTTCTGCGTAGGCCTTGGACTGCTTTGTTTCGCTAACCTGAGAGAATCAAGTGCTACAATGGGTACTTGGGTCCTAGTCAAGAGAAATTTGTGTACTTGTTACTTGGGAAGGACTTGCATCATTCGCAACGAATAACCCAGTTTCTTACAGTATTCCAGCCAAAATAACAAGTAATTAAATTGCAGAATGATTGTTAGACCTTGCATCTTTGACGAGGTTTCCCTTGACTTTATGGCTTCAGATTTCCCGTTTTTACTGACTTCTTTTTTGCTGGCTTTAGGACTCTGGGCACTTTACCACTGCTAACCAGTGCTAAAGTGCATATGCTCTCTGCTTTAAACGTGGTAACAATGGCTTATCCACAATTGGCATATTTAATTTACTTATAAGTCCCTACTAAAGTGCACAACATGTGCTCAGGGCCCGTAGATTAAATGCTACTAGTATGCCTGCAGCACTGATTGTGCCACCCACTTCAGAAGCCCTTTAAACAGGTCTCAGGCCTCCCACTGCAGAGCCTGTAGGTACAGTTTTAAACTGCCATGTCAACTTTGCAAGTTAACCCTCTTGCCAAGCCCAAGCCTTCCTTTTTAATACGTATAAGTCATCCCTAAGGTGGGCCCTGGACAGCCCAAGGGCAGGGTGCAGTGTATTTAAAAAACAGGACATGTACTTTAAAGTTGTACATGTCCTAGTAGTGAAAAACTCTTAAATTCGTTGTTCACTACTGCAAGGCCTATCTCTCCTATAAGTTAACATTGGGATTATCTTATTACATCTTATAAGTGTAATTTCCAGTTGGGAAAAGAGGAAACCCCCAAGTTTGTTATCTCTGGAAACACAATTTAAAATCCCAACTTATGATAAAGATAGATTTTAAATTGTAATTTTGAAAATGCCACATTTAGGAAGTTGGCATTTTCTTACTTCTAACCATTTGGTGCCTTCTGCCTGTCTCTGAATACATGTCTGGGGTGGGTGACAGCTGGGCTTTGTGCATTCCTTCTAGACAGCCACACACAAAGGGGGGGAGTAGGTGTGACTGATGTACCATCTACATCCTGATGGGCCATCCTAGGCAGTATGGGAGGGAGGAGCTGAACCTTACACCTAAATAGGCTGTGTCCTATCCCCACACAAAGGGCTGTATATCCCCTGTAGTGAGTCTGGAGCCAGGGCGTGAAGAGCAGGGACTATGTGCACTTCAAAGGCCTCTCTTTGAAGACTCCCCCACTTCAAAGGCACAACTAGGTATAAGTACTGGACCTCATACACCACCAACACAGTACACTTCTGGACCTGTGGATACGCTGCCAGAAGGACTGCTGTGCTGCTGAAAGGACTGCCAATCTGCTGGAATGCTACTCTGCTGGAATACTTCTCTTCTGTGCTGACATGCTGCCCTCTTGTCTGGGAGTGAGAAGGACTGGACCTGCATCTCTCCAACCCAGAACAAAAATGATTCAAACTGCTTGTCTGCTTGCCTCCTGTTTTGAAGTCTCAGCGACATCCAAGACTTCCTACCATCCACCTACAGCATATGGACTCTGCCACCTGAGAGTCTTGCCCTGCCAAGGGGTGCCAATCCAGTCCTGGTCCTTGGAAGAGTCTAAAGTGCTGCTTCAGTGAAAATCCACGCATCGCCGTCATTGCACCGCTTGTAACCGGCGCATCTCCCTTGAAGACAATGCATCGCAGCTACTGTGAGGATCGAGTACATCACTTCTCCCTCAGCGCAGTGCATAACCTGCTTTTCTGACGCATCTCCGACTTTGTGCAGCTCGGAACTAGCACATTGCCTACATCCTAAGGGTCGACGACGACGCGTCGCCTCCTCTGCTCCACTCATCGGATCTTCGTCGACAAAGCAACCAAGGTACTTTGCAGTGGGACAGGGTTGGTCCCTGCATCCCAGCCATGCTCCATCGCTTTTGGCCTGAACTTTGGATATGACCCGACCTAGTGCAACCAGATAGGCCCAGTGGTGCTTTATGCTTTTAAACACTAATTCAAGATATTCTTTAAAAAATCATAACTCCGGTTCTACATATTGGAGTTTTCCCATTTTGGTCTTGTTGTGTTCATTGCATTAAGCTCTGTTTTTCTAACCAAGTGTGGTATCTCTTTGTGTGGTGTTTGTACTGTTTTACTGTTGCACAAATACTTTACACATTGCCTCTTTAGTTAAGCCTGACTGCTCTGTGCCAAGCTACCAGAGGATGAGCTCGGGTCAATTTAAAGTGTGTTTCTGACTTACCCTGACTAGGATTGTGATTCCTGCTTGAACAGGGTGCATACCTCGGCCAACCAGAAAGCCAATTTCTAACAGTGATATAAATGCAAAAATGTCCAACATTTTTCATAACAAGTAATTTTTTTAATTAGGTGGATATTTACCTTCATAACTAATAGTATTTTTAATAACATTTTAAAGTATATGGAGAAATTCTCAAGGGTCAATGGATGTCACGAAAGCTCAGAACGGGAACTTCCAGTTATAGTATGTGGGGACTTTCAGCGAGACAGAAATTGTCGCTGTTGACGCTGGTGAATGTGCACGCTCCTGGAGGCGGGGCATAGTTGCGGAGCCATGGAAGCAGTGAGCTTGCTACTGTTCGCCAACCCCCCCCCCTCTTTTTCCCCCCATGGAGATCGACTGAGCTCCTCTTTTTCCCCCATGGAGATTGACTGAGCCCAATCAAGGGGACAGGAGGCTTGACACAGCTTGGCCCAATTAGCTCATGTGATCCACCTAGAGGAACGCAGGTAGAGGAGATTTCCTGGGGGAAGCCAGAAACCGGGAAAGCGGGCCAGGTCAGGACAGCTGGCAGCTGTATACTTAGTGCACGTTAGGCGGTAGGCCCCCGGTAATGCACGGAGGCAGCTAGGTAGGCTAGTACGGCTTTTGCTAGCTAGAGGGTCCTGCATACCCGCTCACCCGCTTGCGAATCTCTGCATACATATTTCCCGACACACGTTTCCCGACTGCTTATGGCCTTCAGCCTCACCGGTTGCCTGTTCCCTGCCTAGTGCCTCAGCGCAAGTCCGAACTGCAAACTACAAATCATAATTTCTGTCACGACCGGCCCCAGAGCTCAAGAAGAAAAGATAGTACCCAACACTTCAAAACACCGCCAATCAGCGCAACCCCAGGCTTAAAGCCTTAAAGTTGTGGGCCCTGACACTGTTACTGCCACTAACAATCTTGTGATCAGCGGTGAAGATAAGGACACAAACTACATTGTTACTCCAGGCCCAGGCACATCAACAACAGCACAAATCAGCAAAAAGGCAAAAAACCAAACAGATGCACACCAGCAAGTGGGGTTCCGTTCAAATACAGGGAGCGCCCGATAATAATTTCAGCATTAGCCTGGGTCCCACCAAGGAAGAAATATCCCTGGCCGAGGAAGGCCCCTATAGTGGAAATGATTCTACCCCAGGCAATCAGAGGAATGCTATCAGGAGGTACTGCCCGGCACGTGCTAAAGCCAACTCAAGCATGTCTCCTCGCATAGAGCAGAATGAGCCTCTTGGCATGCATGGCCGCCGGGCATGGAGCGAGAGTGAAATAATAAATTCCACTGTAGCATCAAGCCCCCTATCTCTAAGCCATTCGGGCAGTAGAGGGAGCATGCTCAGTAAAGGGCCATTGTTTGTTGTGAATCAATCAATAGGGATGGGAGAGCGTGGAGCCATTGAAGAAGGCATTGTTCATCTAAACTTTAACACAATTGCTCTTAGTCCGAAGATAGTAATATTGGGTGCAAGAAACTCTCCAACAGGAGGCTTCATCAAGAACACTTCTGGAACATTGGGGCCGATACCAACCAAAAGAGACAATAAGGCAATATTCCAACACCCTCCAATGTCCCCTCCACTCACGCCCCCATTTCTGTCAATGGAAATGGCAGACCAAGAAGAGGAGGAAGAGGGCCCCAAGGGTCTCATGGGTATTGAAAAACAAGCCGCATCTATAGAGCATCCCGAATCCACAGAGGAGTTTAAAGATCTGGCATCAGCCGGGGAGCTTGATCCCGCAGAGCAGCAAGGTAAAGGGTGAGTATATTCCTGAGTAAATCAAGTTCACGAGCCATTCAGCAACAACAGAATTCATGCCTAGATCCACTGTAAGAGCAGCATGATCCCCAATCACATGTAGGGGAGGCACTAGGCCTACAAGCAAGGGAAACAGTAAATGCGATGCATGTTGTCCAGTCCCAGGCAGTAATTCTGGGAAAAATCAGTAAAAACCTAGACACCATGACTGATGCAGCAGTACTGTACGGCGATAAATTAGAGGTACAAGTTTCCATGTTATAGACAACAGCCACCCTAATCACAAGGATTGATGGGAAACTGGATTGGTTGAACAATCTAATCATACAGATCACAGGAATCAGTGTAGGTGTACGAAGCGCAAAAACTGTGTGCATGCAGCCCTTTAATAAAAACCAAGAGGTAAGGGGGTGCAGCCAGCTCGCTAACAAAACTTACGTTTACATATCTGGTTGTGAAAGACAAGTTATGTCACCAAGCTGCGGATCCAATGTCTTTACACTGGCCTCGCCCCTCCACTATGAGCCACAGAAGGGGGACGTCAGTACACCTGAGGCAGCAGGGGTACCGCTATCGAGCAGAAATAAAAAAAAAAAATGAGAAAATTGAATAAAAGTAGAAGAACAAATCTCTTCTCCTGGCAGCAGCAAGAAAAACATGAGTTCAGATCAACTGGAATAGTCTGGACTTCCAGTCCTGAAGCTAATGGGGTTTTTAAGCTAAATCTGCAGGAAACCTCCAGAGAAGGTGAAAATGCCATTGCAAATGGAGTTCAACATAATGGAACAGAGACAGAACTCGAATTGCCCCCACAAAAGGAATCATCACCACCAATGGAACACGCAAGAGAAACTACCAACAAAAATACAATAATAATATATAAACTCACAGTTGAGACTCAGATAACACCCATGCCCCCCAGATTCCGAACAGCCGTCAAAGAGTCCAGCTATCATCTGCCATACGTGATCTCAACACAAGCAAACGGTGTCCCCAATGGGGATCTAAAAAAACCTAAATCTCACCACTGAACCTGTATTTGAAAAGGAAACTGTCTTAAGCGCCTGCAATCAAAATGAGCATTAACCAAACTGATGTTGGGGTAGGATCAACAGCAAATACTCCTCAGACACCAGGGATCCTTAGCAAATTATAAATTAGCCCAAGTCAAGAAGAATTCCCCCTCCAGATGCCAGCAAGAGTAACATCCAAAATAACTGGCTGGCTAAAAAGGCAGGAATAGATAACAAAATTATGCCCTGCATATCCCGAAGATATCTCCAAAGGCAAATGGAACACCTTAAACTGAGGGAATTTCTTGAAGCTCTGTGCCAACCTACCCGCCCTGGAATTGATCAGCTCGAATGACATGGACACTGTAGCAGTCCTACCCCCGAAAAGTGAGGAGGTAAATGAACGCACCAAAATTGCGTTCACCAGTCATGTTCTGGTAAATACCTTGAAGGAGAGCAAGGCAGTGCTTGAACAATGGGGAATGAAAGTGACAAGTCTAGCAGTGATCAACTATTCGGTGGTGTTCCTACCCAAGGAGTCAAGAACCGGCAAGAAACCAGGCCCCACATTGGAAGGGCAAAGTAGACAAAAGAACACGTAGGATTCAGTACTAAAGGGCACTGTTACAGGACATGAGACCAGACCGCGCTCTGTTTGATTAAAAGGGGTTGTTTATTTTTCAATTGATTTCTTTTTAAGCCCCAAGTATTATGGTCTTGCCTTTCTGGGTCTCTGTTTCTTCCTCTTTTCTATGTCCTTCTAGTTGCGTCACTTTCAGGATTGTCCTCCACGTCTTTGTCCGCTTATCCACTGTGGTTGAGTACCCTCGGGGAAACACAGGCATAAGCTATTAACATCCAGGCATAAGGTTAGTAGGTCCGTCACCAAATCACCACTGTGTGTCTGTCTATGGACTCATTCAGGAGTGATACTCTCCTGGGATGCACCGTGTGGTGGAGAAATTTCCTCTTACTCCTACAGCCCTCCTTCCAGAGTGTACGTCATGCACGTCATGCATCCCATAGAAGACCCTACTCCTAGGGCCTTCAAAGTGTCTTCCTACACAGCCCCGACAAGCCTGTTAGATACGCGCGAGCGAGAAACTATCCACTCACACAACACTCGGTGTCTCATGCTACTTGCCTAAAGCAGTGACTCGATAACGTAGTCACGGTTGCCTCGCCCGTTTCGCCTTCTCTCTGGGTGTCCAGCCCCGTTTCTCTTCTCGTCCTCGTCTGGAAACAGGGGTGACCACTCCGGCTCTGCTTCCTTGCATTTCCCAAAACAGCCGTCGGCGTCTCCATTGCTCTTTCCCTGCCTCGGCTCCACCTGCACGTCTTCCTCCTCCAACGACAGCCGCGTCTTGAGTCCGCCTCTCTCGACCGCTTCCAATTCAGACACCAGCTGACGGTTCTCCAGGCGCAGAAATGGGGGAGTGTCCTGCAAGGCCGAGACACTCAAGCACGTACTCCTGGTGTCCCCAGGGTTCCAGCCATTGGCCTCCACACTGCCTCTGTTACAGGTACCAAAAATGCAAGCAGACTTCCAGAAGTTTCAGAAGGTGAGCTAATAATAAAGGCTAGTCGTACAGGTGAAGGGTTAACCTGCACTGCACAGCGAACAAAAATCAGGGACTGGGCATAGTTACCAAGCGCATTAAGCACCCAACCCTAGCATACTTAATCACTCAAAGCTGACCACCTTGAGAATAAGCTCTTAGAACAAAAGAGGCCTAATTGACTCCAAAATAAAGAAAGAAGCAATAGCACAACTGATAGATGTTGATATTATCGTGCTCAAGAAAGATAGACGCTCCACTCATACCCCTGGCATGACTTCACTGGAAATAAAACCTCAGCAATTAAATCCCAGACAGAGGGGCATGCCTGAGGAGGTTTCTCACTCTACGTGAAAAATGAGCTAATGGTAAAACCAACAGTACTCAGCATGGGGAAGGGAGACTTTATTCTCCTCTTGGTAACTCAAGTCAATAATTCAAGCCAGAGTACTATACTTTCTTTCATACTAGGAAGTGCTTATCTCCATCGAGTCTAGGCCAAAAGGGAGTCAACATTAACATCACTTCCCCAATACTGAGAAGGTTAAAACTATCCCTTCCAGATGCAATGTGGGTCATTATGGGAGACTTCAATGCCAATCTAATGTGCGCAGGGCAGATTGACACCCTCCTGGATCTTGAAGATTAAATCTGGGTTATAACGCAGATTAAGAAGCAATACCTAAGCCCCGTTAAACATGGCAAAGCACTAGGCGGTATTCTAAATCAACTAGGACCATGCATACTAAACGGCAGGTTGGAATCAGATGCCCGGCTACCTACACCCATTTCTCGTGTTTCAGGATGGCCACCCTGGATTGCATTTGGGTGTAGTATATAAGCAATTTTGAGGTTGTACCAATTGTGGCATGTGACCCTGCAGTACTGGAATGTGAAGTCCTGTCTCAGAAAACCCGCAAATCGAAAGTAAGCTACATTGGAAGGCAAGAGGAACTTGAACCCATTAAAATAATAAAATGGAATATAGATGTCCAATCAGGGCAGGGGGCTCGAGTGGCTCAGTTCTTAGAAGAGATATCCAAACGCCTGCCTCCACCCGTATATTTGTCTGACTCCCGCGAGAGTCTTACGACCTTAAATACTTAGTATATAACTAATGGATAACAGTTCCTGTATTCTTGGGTGTGGGTAGTAGGCCATGCAAACACATAAGCCTTTCTGCTGTGACCTCTCTCAGAAACACTGCCTCTTTTACTTATAACTACATAGAGATTGAACAGTTAATTTTTTTACACAACGTGCAATACTTGCTGATATCTCTTCATTCCTATCTCTACTTAAAAGCTATATTTAGAAACCTACACCTCCACAAAAAAGATTTTTACTCAGTAAACCTTGTGTAGAATATGTTTACCAACAGTAGTGCACTTACTGACACTTCTCAACAAAGTTCATGAAATATATTATTAAATACTGAACTTGGAGCTGTTTCTTAAATGCAGCTGAAACCACAGATCCCTTTCAGTTCCAAACTAAGTCACATCTGCTGAGCACAACTCAAACAGACTTCCTTCTCCTCCAAAGCACCAAGGACTATCTGAGCTATCTCTGGCTCTGCAGCCAATCACATCACAGCATTTCTTCAACCATGTAATAAGAGCTATAGGTTGACCGTGGCCCTTTTTTCCTACTTCTCCCCATAAGGTCTTACGAGACTCTCACAGGATCGTAAAACACCTCGTGGCAGGCCCAGTAATTTTCCATGAGGGTCCCTCGAGAGTCTTTCAGGAGTAAATGAGCTTCATGCAGCAAGCTTCACTCCCTGAAGCTTGATCTTGCGGGACTCTCGCAAGATCGCAACATTCTTGTAGGGAAATAGTAGTATATGGAAAGGTCTAGCCTCTCCAATGACAACCATCTTTTGCATAATGGGTGTGCATACTAGGGTGTGAGGAGGGACTGCCCTCTCCTTTCAAGCCTCTCTCTTTTCTGACAGGTATGCAAAGTAGGGTGTGTGGAGGAACTGGCCTCTCCGCTGAGATCCCTCTCTTGGATGATGGGTGTGCATGGTAGGGTGTGGGGAGGAACTTGCCTCTCTGCTCAGACCTCTCTCTCAGATGACAGGTGTGCGTAGCAGCGAGTAGGGAGGGACTGGCCTCTCCCACTCTGAGTCATGCACCCACTCACAGACTCACTCATATTCTTTTGTAACCACTCACAGACCTACTCAGACACTCATTTACCCACTCATAGGCTTATGCAGCCAGTCACAGATGCACTGAGATACTCATGCACCCACTCGCAGACTCACTGAGACACTCATGCACCCACTCACAGACCTAGTGAGATACTGACGCACGCACTCAGAGAGCTACTTGGATACTCATGCACCCACTCATAGACCCACTCAGACACTCATGTACTTACTGATAGATGCACTCAGACACTCATAGACGCTGTCATTGACCCAGTCAAAAACTCTGACACAGTCTCTGACGGTGCTTCTCAGAGTGTTATACAGCCACTGACAGACACACTCAAACTGTCATACACCCACTCACAACCTATACAGCCACTCACACACCCACTCTCAAAGGTTACAGGTTACAGTTAAGAAATTAAATTTAAAAAACATGGAAATTCAATGAAAAAAATCAAAGGTTACAGGGACGTTATAGTTAGTAAAAAAAAATAAAAAAACCTTAGAAATCTATTGAAAAACACAAAGGTTACAGGGATGTTATAGTTAGGAAATAGAATAGCAAAAACCTTAGAAATTCACTGAAAAAACTAAAGTTTACAGGTGCATTGTAGTTTGGCTTACATTTCACTCATACAAAACCATAGATATTCAGCAGTTCTTGTTACTTGAGTCAACTATAACTTACACCCCCGCAATGCACTGCTTATGACCTCACATATTACATCACTTATGACATGGTCAGTGACATCACTCATGACATCTCATTAAAGTTTAAAAAAAAAAAGTGTGAAGTGCCATCCACATTGCACTTGACTGGTATTATAGTGAAAGCGAAGGCTGACCGCGATGGAGCGCAGATCAGAAACAGGGACCTGGTTCATCTCGGGCAGAAATTTTATCTGACTCAGAAACTTTTCTGGAAATCAAAAGTGTGCAGCGGGGCAAGACAGCAGGCTGTAGCTTTGAAGGAGCTCATCAGCTATGGATCACCGGAGGCCGAGGTCTCAGTGAAGGTGGTAAAAGGAAAAATTTCACGCCCAGGAGGTCCTCAGCGTCAGTCGGACCCCCTTCGATGGCAGTTTTGGTGAAGCTTTCTATGTTCGTTTTTATACATTTTTCTGCAGCTTGGATTTCATCTTTGGGACAAGTTTGTGGGCCATAGTCGAAGACTGCTGGATGCCAACGGATTCCGGCATTGGGAGGTCCCTCTAGAAAGAATTTGCTGCAACAGAGAAGAACGAAGAGGGAGCCCCAGCGAACTAAGGCCCAGCAGCTACGCACCTTTGGCATATTGGCTTGATAGGCTGCTCTCGATCCCTTGCTGGTTCTCACAGCAAAAAGTTGTCCCTAGTTTTAGGGTTAAGCAGGAGAAGTCCACTTTGACACTAGCCAAGGGTCCAGGACCTTGGGGACAGGATTAATACTGACTCCAGCAGCAGGGTCCAGGGCAGATCCAATTGGACTGGCCAGCTATGAATGCAGGGAAAAGGTGCCTCTTGAAGCTTGGTGTGTCCCTGTAACTCCAACTGGAAGTCAGCTTTATGAACTTTGGAGTCACTTCTAGGGGCCTAAGTACATGGAAAGCAGTTCCAGTCTTCTCAAATATTCAGACAGCAGGGCAGTCCCCTTCTGAATCTTCTTCCAGTAAAGCAGTGTTCTGATGGATGTACTGGAGATGCCAAATGTATGCCCAGTGTCTTCTGGTGCGTTGGGAAACTCCTGATCACTTCCTAATCAATGGGGTAAAAGTTCCTAGAGGTGACCATACCCACTTTTGCAGCACTTCCTTTGTATTTTACTGTAGACAATCCCACAGTGCCTAAATCCAGCATGGATGTACCTTTCTTCCTCTGGTCTGAGCTCCCTGTGCCCACTCAGATGTGTGGCTATGGAAATGGATAACCCTCTCCCCTGAGGTCACTCTAAACCAGTTGTAGGATAGCTCCCCTACGCACTGATATTCATACCAGCCTTGCTGAGAGGACAATACAGGGGGGAGCCCAGCATTGAGCTACATCGGCCTATGACAGTGTAGGCATCCTTTCAAGCTAATCAAGGTCCTGGGCTGAGCCCTGAGGCCATCCTTTTAAGGAGAGGATAACAACTCCCCAAACCCAAGTTCCTTTGTCCCTGTCCTGGAAGCAATTCATGCCTCACTACAAGGGAGGCCTATGACAGGGTAGGCATCCTTTTAAGCTAATCAAGGTCCTGGGCTGAGCCCTGAGGCCATCCTTTAAAGGAGAGGATAACAACTCCCCAAATCCAAGTTCCTTTGTCCCTGTCCTAGAAGCAATCCATGCCTCACTACAAGGGAGCCATCAGCTGCCAGGTGACAGTTGGAATACTTGAAGAAAGTCCCCAGAGGCTTTAGGCAGGGATTTTAACAAGTGTTGTTTCCGTAATAGTTAGACAAAATCTGACTTTAACATTAAATTGGATATTGAATTACTCTTAAAAAGAGTCCTTGAGATATTTTTCTAGCTGCTACCAACCCAAACTTAGTATTATTAAGAGTAATAATACAATCCAGTGATTTCCTATGGAGGCAGCCAGCCTTGCACCGGTGAAAAGGGCTTTTAGGCTTTTTCAGTGTAAGGACATATGTAACTTTAAGCTTCTACATATCCTGTCTTTAAATATAATGCCATATGGACACTAAGGCCTACCTTAGGGGTGACATGAAAATTTAAAAGGAATGTTTAGGCCCGTCAAAATGGTTCATTTTGACAGGGCGAAATGGCAGTTTTAAAACTTCATAACCAGGCTACCATGGTAGACCTGGGGACAGTTTTGCTGTGTCACTGCAGTGGGTGGCACAATGTGTGCTGTAGCACACTAGTGCCATTTAGCGTACAGGCCTGGCTACACTTTGTTTCATATACTACGAACTTATAGTTAAGTTAAATATGCAAATCAGTTGTATACAAATTTCATCATGTTTAAAGGGGGAGCAAGCACTTTACCCCTGGATACGGGGTAAAGAGCAGAGTTCTAAGGCTATGAAAAAAATCACTTAAAAAAAATCTGGGGGAATACTATCCAAAAAACGGTATTTCCAATAATGACAAAACCCAGATCCCAAAGCATACAAATAGTCAATTATATGGGTTTCTTCAGGATCAACTCTTCCTGAGCTATTCAGAGAATGTTGTCCACATAGACCACCAATCAGAATTCCTGCAACTTCAGAACTGCTACCGCTCTCATTATCTTTGTGAAACACCAGGGGGTTGATGCTAGGCCGGACAGGGGATGCAACTGAAGATATTTCCTGTCCTGAACATGAATAGGAACCATGAGATATGGGTGATCTAATCTGGGTGGCCCATCCCACAGAAGCAGTGAATTTCTTAGATGTCAAACTGTATCCATTTTGAAGTGATGGTACACCACAAAGTAATTGAACTTTCTCATGTGTGTTACAGCACACATTTCCTTACTTTTCTTTACAACAAGAAAAAACATACATGGGGAGCCCGAAAGATTGAGTGGGACTAGCACTATTGCTCCCTTCTGAAGCAATTAAGTCACTTCCTGATTTACCAAAGCTGCATTTTACGGGGAATTGTAGCTGTCTTGGGAAGCAAAGTTAGACTGGCTGTGAATGCAACTCTGTTTGATACCCTGCCAAATTGTGTTTAGCACCCAAAGATCTGATGAAGTTTCCATATATTTGTGCATAAACCTTGGCACCCTTTCCCCTACAAGAATAGAGTCCGAAAACACACACTTTACCTATGACGATGGATCCTTTTTGTGGTCTAAATCCATGATAATAAACTCTTCTCCCACTTTGAAGGATGAATTGAGTCTGACATTTTTTTAAAAGGTTCGGGAATCTGAACATTTGTGTTTTTAAACCTGTTGGAGTGGATGATACAGCCATTCCTGCCTTTACTGACCTTACAAAAAAACAGAGCCAGTTACTTGCTTTTAAGCGTATTGTGCTTTATTTAGTGTTGCAAATGCCATGCACATTGAGAGTTTGCCATAAGAACTGGCCTAGAGCACGCCTCAGGACCCGCATAACCCGTAGCATTTTTGGATAGATAATAACTTTGGTGCCATTTGACTAACCAGTACAAAACTTTGACCATCTCTAGCAAAATTGGCAAAAATGTGGCATGCCCAGTTTCGTGCAGGTCTGTCTAGAGAAAAAAGTTTAGGAGAGGTCAAATAAATAGTGCTTTCCATTTTAACTCCTACAGGGAATTTTGTTCTCCACTGCAGAAACAATGCTGAATGGATTTATATGAAACTTGACTTGAAATTCATTAGTTACAGGGACTGATACAACTATGACAGGCCTCAAAGCACTGCATCAGCCAGGCTAGCTTGAATCCAGTGGCTCCATGCCACTGGAGTCAAGCTCGAAACCCCGAAACCGGTCCTAGGATGCTTGTTTCTAGTCCAGGGAGGACCTGGCTTGGCAGTTCGGGCTGGACTGTTCCCATGAGGCACAGGGTCAAGACTGATTTGCATATGGCTGGGTCCAAACTGGAATGGCATGGTGAGCAAAAAAACGATGGATTTAGGCCCAGATCTCTGTACTGGGGTGAATGTATGACATTGTTCTGCATTCTGTCCATCAACTGTTGTTTTTGCATTTGTCAAAGCACTGCTCAACACCTGACATGTATGTCAAACACAACAACATAAATGACATTGACAGTACTAATGGAATCACCAAGGATATATAGGCTGTTGCTTTGGGGCCGTCAAGGACATATTCGAGATTTATTTTTGTAAAGAAAAAAAGAATACTCTGTGCTACAGGGCTGCGGACACAGCCCTGTAGCATGGAGTAAATTCATTGACAGTAACCACTGTTACTTTAATTCTTGGCAATTCTTTTATAAATGACCGTCTGCTTGGCGGTATTTTATAAATTAGGTGGGTGGCCCCTTTGTCATGGGGACAGAGTAATTTAATCCATCCCCATGGTGAAACTGCAGGCTGTCCTGTTAAATGCAGAATAGCTGAAGGAGCGAAGATGCCGCAAGTAGGTTTGTTCAGGTGGGTACATGAAGTGCAGGAAGAACCAGAAAGCTTCACATTGAGGGGGAGGAGCTTCTTCTGAGTCAGAAGAGAGGCCGAAGTGAAGGAGAGACACCAAAGAGGATTGGTGAGATGGATCAAGAGGAAACAAGACAGCGGAACAACCCAGGAGCAGGCGGCGAGTGAGTGAACTCTGAGTGAGGAAGAGGATCAAGGAGACTCCTGAAACTCAAAGGCAGACAGCAACAATACTCCAGTTTGATGGTTCCCTGAGGTCCACTATAACAAGGAGAGCAATTTTCGTGGTCCAAGGATGAGCTGTGGGCAAGCAGGTGAATGGGTTTGGGGGTTGACGTAAAGACCATAAGGCCTGACTCCATCTTTGGCAGGCCGAGACTCCATTTTCTCTATTTTTGCAGACTCATCAAAATATCTGCCTTTGACATTGATGTCTGTCCTTATCGTTCCAAGAATCTGTGAAAGTGTCAACACAGCTTATGCAACATCAGTCTGGTACAAGTGCTTTGTTGTCTCTATTTCAAAGGCAGACAAGAACAATAGCCAAAACTTTGTAGTCTAAATTGTTTATAAGACTGCATCTAATACTAGCACATAGGTTATGTCGGACATTACTGAAGTTATGTTGGAAATTCCCGTCTTAGATAAGATACAGTGTATAAATGCTGCCACTTGACCATGTGTTAAGAGAGGTCCTTCGCCCCAGTTAATCTTGCAAGGTACTGCCAGAGAAGATCGTGACTGCTAGAAATGCTGCTTCATCGTAATTTCTGCTGAAAGCGGATATCGAGCCAAGTCCAGGAGGAGAGGAGCTGATGTGACTCATGTTTGCCTTTTGCAGGGAGCACGGCCTCCCCAACTACTGATAGTTAAAGCTTCCAGCTGTAAACAGATATGCAGTGTGTCGATTCTCCCTAAGAAACTCTAGATGCAAGTTATACTACTCCATGCTCTCCTAGTTTAGTGCATAGAAGTAGGTTTTAGGGGGTAGGTTTTTAGATGGCATTTTAACTATGGTACAAATGTCAATTTTATTCTTGTTGTTTGCAATATTCATTTATGCCATTATTATGATATTTTGTGTGATTATTCTAAATGTGCTAAGCAACAGAATGAGACTGTTGAAATAAAACGCTTTTTAGTTAAAGTGTCTTTTTTAATGCAGTTTGTATGTGTGGTATGAATGAGAATAAAATAGGTATGTTTCCTAACACCACAAAGTCCCTGAATCCCTGTTAAGGCAATATTAGTAACCCAAAAGGATTGACTCCACTTCAGCTATGTATTGGGTGGGGTTCTGCAGAGCTACGATAACCTCTCTTTCACATTCGTGCATTGGCGTAGTGAACTATGTTCACTCGTGTCACCCATGGGTGTGAAACAAACTTTGTGGAGCTAAGCCAAAGTCTTAGTTTATATAACAGGGTAACAAGGGTGAAGAGGTTAAATTATAGCGCAGGTGAAAGGGAACTCAAAGGGGTGAACAGCAAAATCTCAATTTTTTTTTCCTTTTTTCCCCTCTTGTGTTGTTTATTTAAGCCAGAAATCAATCTTCATAACTTGCATCATAAAAGGGCAGCCTGATGCATAATACCATAAAAGAAGGAATATGGGTTAAAAAAAGAAATTAGAGAAATTTGACCCCAGTGCCAAATCACCAGCTGGAGAATGTGCCCATGAGAAATTTGGCCGACTGGGAAACTTGAAATAAAATAAATCCTTACATTTATATAAATATGAAAAGAACATCAGTGAAAGGTAATAAAAATATCCAAACTCTGTTCCCAGTCTAACCCCTTGTTATGCTCTGTAAAAGAAAATGGTGTAAGATATGGGATAAAGTAATTCCACCAAATGGAAACCATTATTAAACAATAAGCTGAGGGACAGAGGCATATGCAGTTAACGTTTGAGCCATACGTACAAAAATCTCAACAAGAGAAGAATACCCTGCAACATGCTATACCGGCCCAAAGCTGTCTACTTGACTCCAAATGTCTTTCCAAAGGATAACGTGTTGGTCAAATTAGCAGATATATTTGCTAATGCCCAAGTGCATCCTGTGAGAAAGTGGCTCATTTTGCATGGTCACCCCATTTTTATGCTAATTGGTATTGCTAGTTATTTAACTCTACACACTGGGGCTCAGTTGTCCAGGGTGTAGTGTTTCTGCCCTGACCCCTAATACAATGTAAAATTGGCTAATCCCCAATTGACATATTTAACTTTACAGTAAGGCCATAGTATACAGTGCAAGAAAATACAACAGTGGCATGGAAAGTTAAGTCACATGTGGACTGCAGCACTTGTTGTATCATCCACTATAATGGCAAGGATAACATGGATTCAGGTGTACATGTGCAGCCTAGCTGCTGCAGCTTTTAAGCTTGCAGATGAACCTCCCAAAATAGCCCTTTTTGACAAGAGAGAACCCTACTTTTAAATATTACATACGTCACCCCTAAGTAGGCCTTGTAGCACGCAAGGTAGGGTGGCAAGTATTTAAAAGAGGTACATGCTGGGATGTACCTAAAGTGACCAGCCCCCAAAAGCAGTTTTCACTGTATTGATCTGTAGCTGATACTACGAGGAACTTAAAGTACAAATAGAATAATAATTCTGCTAACTTTGATATGGGACAAGCTACTGGAATTACCCTCTTTAATATTTATTAAAAATCCAATTCGCTTAGGAAAATTAACTTTTAGAAACTTACACTTTGTCTACCTGATCCTCCAGCTGACTAATTAGCATTACCTTGCCAACAGCTGCCCTTACAGTGCTTTCCTTTTAATGAGGTATGAAAATTGCTTCCAGAGCAGAAACAGTGACTTGGACCTGTAGACAGGAGGACCTGTATCTGAGGTATGTGTCTCCTTTCACCTCAGGAAGCACAGTTGGGAAGGCTTGTGAACTTCATTAACTTGAAAGGGACCAGATAAGATGGGGGTCCCAGGGACAGCTTACGGATAAGATTCCAGTAAACAGGGGAGTACGGCAGGGCTGTGTGATGGCACCCACCCTGTTCTCATATGTGAACGAGGTGGTTAGATTTCTGCAAGAAATACCAGCAGATGCCCCAGCCCTGGCAGGTAACAAGGTACCGACCCTCCTGTTTGCTGATGATACATTGCGGATCTCAAAGACTCCGGCAGGCCTACAAAAACTCCTGAATAGGTTCCAACTTTTCTGTAACACCCGGGGGTTGGTCATAAATACATCTAAAACAAAATTCATGACATGCAATCCCCATAAATCATTCAGGAACAATATCACCTTAGACAGGACACATCTCGAGAGAGTCACCACCTTTGACTATCTAGGGATACGCCTTTCAGAAAAAGCGCAGTGGAGACCCCACCTTGATAAAATGCTCCTGAATCACAAACGTGTTGCCGGGGCACTCAGCAAAGAACATCGCTCATCGTTTAGTAGACCTATTGCCCCGGCACTCGTCGTGTATGGAGCCAAGGCAGTTAGCTCGGCTCTTTATGGAGCCGAGCTGTGGGGCTTTGACAATCTCGATGAGATTAGCAGATCAGAACACAAATTCTTTAGGGACCTGATCATGTTACCACAGGGCACCCCTTTAACCCCCTTGACATATGATCTAGGAAAGCGCCCGATTAAAGACCTGGCCAAACTTCGCCCACTGCTGTATTGGGCACGTCTTAGGAGCACCCCCGAACTTGCTAATTATGCAGAGGCTTTCGCAGAAGTAATGAGGATGGACATCTGTAAGAGGATAAAATGGATTTCAAATGTCAAGGCATTGATGATAACCCTTGGTCTTGAAGAATCATGGGACACTCAAAGCCCACCAACTAAGGCAGAACTCAAACGCATCTACTGGGACTGCATAGATGCTAGAGACCTCAGTAATCCAAACTTAGGAAGGCTTACGGAAGAATTCTTCCAACACAAGCAATCTAGAGGTCTCGAACCCTACCTTGACATAATCCAGATCCCTAGGGATAGGGCATTATATACCCAATTCAGACTTGGCTCACTCCCAGTCCATGAATTCACTGCGAAGTGGCGCCTCCCCCATCAGACTACTGAAGTATGCCCATCCTGTGGGACCTCTAAAGAGAGTATTGCACACCTCATGTTTGCTTGCCCTGCGTATGCAAGTGCTAGGTCCTCTTGGCTTGTCCCAATCTGTAAACAATTAGGCACACACGACCATCGAGTTGCCTTACGTATATTGAAAACTGATCCGAGAACCCTTTATGTCTGCGGAGTTGCTAAGTTTCTGGGCCGAGCCTGGCTAATATGGCATAGGGCTGTTCGAAGGGCAACCCAAAACTGACTTAGAATGCCTACGAGCATGTATACTGGACAATCGTAATTTGTAACGTCACATCTTGTCCCCGATAAGGAATATTATACACTTCTTTTTTACTACGTTTTACTGTTTTAAATTGTATAAATCAAAATGAAATCATTTAAATGCAGGAAATAGCTTTACATTTTATTTGTCTGGAGATATTGTATTGCCACATTTTAACAATCTTAATATAATGAATTGCATTTTCTTTTTTGTAATATTGTTGAATTGAATGCTTTTATGATATTCATATCGAAATAAAGCTATTTGACTGACTGAAAGGGACCAGGATGACGTTTGCCCATTAACAGGTAAGTGTAAATGGAGACCCATAGAAGAGAAACCTTTGTTCCCAATTATAAGAAATGTGGTTATTAGTTGCAACGGGTGGAAGCCTCACTTAACCAACACCACAGTCCTTGTCAGGGTGAACCACAGAAAGTCAGTAAACTGCGCTTATCCCTGTGGTAGCACAGTACTAAAGCAGTCAGCTTAACTTAGAGGCAATTTGTAAAGTATTTATGCAGCATGCAAACAGAATAAAAATAAAAACACAACACAAGAAAAATCCCAAACCAATTTAGAATAATAAAGTAAATTGTAATTAATAAAATGACACCAAAATGAACTAAATCCAATCAGTATGTAGGAGAGTAGGATCTGCTTCACATGGGTACCCCCACTTTTTGCTGATGCTTCACTGTTTTTCGACCTTAGTCTGGCTGGGGCCCTGCTAATCAGAACCCCAGCCTAGCTGCTTCCTCTCTAAAATGGTTTCCATGTGCCTTAGGCACATCTCTGATTGGAATCTGGAGTGCCCTTATAAGTCCCTAGTATATGGTATACTATGTACCCAGGGCATAGGTACCTCAGAGGCCTACCAGGGGCTGCAGCATGTATTGTGCCACCCCTGGAAGGCCATCCAAACTGACACCACAGGTCTGCTACTGCAGCATGGGTAAGGTGCATGCCCCCCTTACTGTGATATAGGCTACCTATATCACTATATACATACACACATATAAACCTATAAGTCACTCCTATGGCAGGCCTTATCAATCCTGAAGGCAGAGTGCGTGGTTCCTATGTGAGAGGGTGCCCCTGCATGAGCAGGGCCCCTCTGCAGCGTTCAGAGACCCTTCTCTGATGCTGTTTGTAGTGCAGCCTGACCATATACTCTTAAGCGCATTATAACCTCGCGTTAAATGCTAACTTTGGAATGGCTGCACCGAAACATGTCGTGTTTGGTGTCAAACATCTTGGAATACTACCCCCCCCCGCCAATTCTGGCGGCGGGGGTATCATTCCACCCTTCTAGAGGGAGAGACATGTTAACCCTGGCTAGACCGGTAACTTCTTTCTAAAGCCCTGGCATCACAAAATGGATGCTGCTGCCACAGACACAAGTCTGGCCTCCTGCTGCTGACCGAAACTCCGGCAGGGGAGGCCTGGACAATAGGTTTCCTGTCCCAGGGAGGTGTGACCACCTCCCCAGACAGGATAGTGTGTATTGGGGCTGGGCGGGAGCACTCTCGGGTGCTTTGAAGTCCTGCACTGGGGGCACATTTGGTGTCCCTGTGCATACCCCAGTTCAAACCGGATCAGGGGCTTGCAGCCCCTGCTTTGGCGCGAACTGGACAAAGGGAAAGGGGTGTAGCCACCCCTCTGCCCTGACCCACCCATAGGTGGGGCCACAGAGTAAGTCCAACCCCTAAACTTAGTATAAGTATAGGAACCCAGTCCTTAGGACTTTAGATTATCCCTGGACGAAACTCTGACACAGAATCCTGGACCTTCGACGCTCTACTTAAAGATTAGAGGACAGAAGAATCTCCCTTGGGGTCAAGGAGTGACTCCCCTGCTTGGCAGGCACTAAAGAAGCAATTGTCCGGTCTGCATCGCCTAAGCTCCCGTCGGACGCCGAAGTCTTTGCATCACCAGAGGTGGATTTCCAGACTTCCCCGAGGCTGCCCTGAGTCCCCAGCAAAGCTGAGGCCCGTAGCTGTCGTGGGTAACGTGGAACCGTGACCCCTGGACACCGCACGCATTTGCAAGTGCATCCTCTTCTGGGTCTCCCACGAAGTCGTGCTTTGGGCTCCGAGTAGCCCTAGCCTCCAGCACCAACTGCACCGAAGATCACTGGCCTCCACTCCACGAGTGTCATGTGAGCCAGTTCCACGTGCACCGTCTCGAGGCTCCTTCGCGGTCGCTAGCCCGTTGGCTAGTAGCCCTTCACGAAGGCCAATCTTTTTCTACTTGGGCTCCCTGGTTGCTCCAGGCTTGCCCTCACTTACCCTTGCTGGGTGAGTTCCTCAGACCTTGCTGGTCTGCATCATCGTCAATCTTCATCTTCAACGAGACTTGCCGTTGCCAAGGCTTGTTGGGTCCAATCCGGTCGCCGACACCTCAGCACTCGACAGACATTGTGTACCAGCCCGAATCCTGCTCCTGGTTGCCGACAACGCCTCCTGGACCTCGTGGCTGAAGAGTCAAGACGACCGTCAACCTACCTGAAGCACTCGACATCGGTGGGCATCTGCTCATCGCCTTCCTGGTCACTGGCTAGTGACCCAGACTCTGTCCCCTCTGCTTTCAGGTTCTTCAGATCTCCGATCCACCTTTGGATCCACCCGGACACTTTTCACTTGGTCGCCAGCAGCACTTTGCAGCAGATCGCCATTCAAATCGACGACGAAACCCGACCCCGAAAGGCACCTATGCACCCGGCTTCCCTGGGTGAGGTAACAAGAGTACTCCGGTGCTCCCGTGGGTAGAGACTCTAGAACGACCTAGTTCTCAAAGGGTTTGCTCCAAGTCCTTCTTTAAGTGTCCCTTTTCTTTAAATTCCCAACCGCGACTTTCTCCATAGAAGTTAACGGCGATTCGCGGCTGTGTTATTACACTGCACGCATCCCCCGTGGGTCCCCTGTGTCACTACCTTGGGTGGTTCCTTGTGGTCCAAGCACTTCTAGAGGCTCTAGGCCTAGTGTCTAGCTCAGTCGTGGTTCTTATACCACTTTATTGGTATATGGTTTGGTACGCCCCTAGGGCCCAAACGTGTATTTGTGCTGTTACTGTGTTTAAATAACTTATAACTTATGTACTTCGAACTCTAGCCTCATAAAGAGACTAGAGGGGTGTGTTTAGTAATAAATACATATATTTTGAATATATACCTGGTGTGGTGCTCTTTCATTTGATCACTCAAGAGATTATAGACTGGTAAAACAAGCTGCTTTACATTCCTTCAAGACTTAGCCTGAAGGCTGCTCTCCATAGCTACCAATAGGATAGCTTTCAATAAAGGTTGTCTTTAACCTATCTCCAATAAGGGGTTGTTTGGACTGGTGCAAGGTGCCCACTATAATTAGTGGACAGCATATGCCAGGCCAACTTCTCACATTGGTGTGCAGCGTGTGGGATTCCAGCTTGCTATTGTTTTACCAGATAATCTCAATTGAATTGATCAACTGAAAACCACTAAAGGTACCTAAGGTACATATAAATTAAGCTTAGTATACAGTAAGTTCTACTGAACTTAGAGTTGTGTGTCAAGGGATAGCACACCCTTTCTACAACTCAAGAGAGTTTAGTAGGCCACACTAGAGTAGGTAGTGCATACACCACACCTCACTAGTGATGTCTTCAAAGCCAGGACCCAGTGAGTCCTTGCCAGAAGCCAATGGGCTTCTTCCCTCCAAGTATGATACACTCCCATTCTTGGAATTGAGAGCAATATGCAATGTGAGGAAACTGAAGACAGGCCAAAGTCCCACCACCCAACATCTGAGAGAGATGTTAATGGCTGATGATCTCAACAGGCCCTTAGGGACTGAAGGGGTAGGTGCAGAGGGTGGGGCAGAAGATGAGGATGGGGCCAGGGGTAGCAACACCCCCAACCCCCTCTGGAACTGACCAGGAGGGTGACAATGACCCTGACCTGGAAAACCCAATTCCTCCTGTGGATGAGGAGGAGGCTCAGGATGACCTCCACTTTGTCCCCCAGGAAGGATTGTGAGTGTGCCTAGAAGGTCTAGACCTCCTTCTCAGGAGTCTAACCACTCTGGCACCTCAATAGGGACCTCTGTCTCCTCTCATAGGAGGGAATCCTCTCATGAGAGGAGAAAGAGGCTGATTCAGTATGAGGAAGCTCAGCTTGAACTCAGAAAACAGCAATTGGCCCTAGACAGGGAGTCCCTAGATCTCCTTAGAGAGAGAAAACAGTTGGGACTAGAGTCCCATGGTGGCAGCAATATCCCTAGAGATAGGGAAAGGTCTTATGACCATAGAAACCTGAGCAAGATTGTCCCTCCCTACCAGAGTGGGGATGACATCCACAAATGGATAACTGCTCTAGAGAGGGCCTGTAAAGTACAGAAGGTCCCTCAAGGGCAGTGGGCAGCAATCATGTGGCTCTCCTTTGCAGACAAAGGTAGAGATAAGCTCCTCACTGTAAGAGAAGAGGATGCTGATAATTACAAGGTCTTGAAGAGTGCTCTTATTGATGGGTTTGGCCTAACAACTGAACAATACAGGTTAAAGTTCAGAGATGCCCAAAAAGCACAGACTCAAGACTGGGTAGACTATGTGGATTGTTCTGCTAAGGCTCTGGAAGGCTGGTTGATGGGCAGTAAGGTGTGTGACTTCTCAGGATTGTACAATCTGATAATGAGGGAGCAGATTCTTAATAACTGTCAAAATCAGCTGTTGCATCATTACCTGGTGGACTCTGATCTGACCTCTCCCCAAGAATTGGGAAAGAAGGCAGACAAATGGGTCAGAACCAGGGTGAGGCAGAAGGTACAGAACCAAGGTGGTGACCCTAAGAAGCAAGATTCTAAGAACTCTGATAAGGGTGGGGAGAAGGGTAAGATCAAAAGTCTTCACAAGGCCCCCAAAAATCTTCTTCAGGTGGGGATTCACAGTCTACCAAAGGGAACGGCCAAAGAAAACCATGGTGCAAGGTCTGTAAGCAAAAGACCCACTGGACCAGTGATTGCACCAAGTCCAAAGACTCGACTCCAGCCCCCACCAATGCCCCTAAGGCACCTGTTCCCCCTAGTACAGTTACAGTTGGTGGTGGGAGTACTACAGCCAAGGGTTTAGTAGGGTTGACCCTGGGTACTGAGATGGGCTCTGACCTAGTCAGAGAACTCACTCAGGCTGTGTTAGTCTGTGATGGAGGCATGGATGTGACCTCCTCTGTGAGTCCCAGTAATCTGGGCAAGTACAGACAACAGCCTTTAATCAATGGACGAGAGGCTTTGGCATTTAGGGACACAGGGGCAAGTGTCACCATGGTGACACAAGACCTTGTGAATCCTGGGCAAGTTATACTTGGTGAGATGTACCAAGTGACCAATGCTAGCAATGTCAGAACAGACCATACTCTGGCAGTTGTTAACTTCTCCTGGGGAGGGGTAACTGGCCTTAAGAAGGTTGTGGTAAGTGCAGACCTACCAGTTGAATGCTTGCTTGGCAATGACTTAGAAACTTCAGCTTGGGCAGAGGTGGAGCTCAGAAATGCTGGGGATCCCTGCAGATGTGTTTGCTGTGACCAGGTCACAAGCCAAAATGTCTAGCACTGAACAGGCCTTGGATTCTGGAATAATGGACCAAGTGCCTTCCAAGAGGAGGAGTAGTAGGGTAAAGGCAGTGCCTTCCCCCTTGGCTCAGAAGGAAGATCAGTCCCTTGAGGGGGATGATCTCAGTCCTGAGGAAGGAACTGTCCCAGAGGAGCTTGAACCTGACCAGGTTGAGTTCTTGGGGACAGGGGGACCTTCCAGGGCAGATCTGAGCCAGGAGCAGCAGAGCTGCCCCTCTCTTGAACCCCTCAGACAGCAAGCTGCTGCTGAGGCTGCTGGGAAAGCTAGTGGTCCCCATACTGTGTATTGGGATGATGGACTCTTGTACTCAGAGTGTAGAGACCCCAAGCCTGGTGCTACCAGGAGGTTGGTTATACCTCTGAAGTTCAGGGGCTTCCTATTGACCCTAGCCCATGATATTCCCTTAGCAGGTCACCTGGGCCAGAACAAGACTTGGGACAGAATTGTCCCTCACTTTCACTGGCCCCACATGTCTGAAGACACCAAGGAGCTTTGTCGCTCCTGTGTAACCTGCCAGGCCAGTGGCAAGGCAGGTGGCACTACAAAGGCCCCCTGATACCACTACCTGTGGTGGGGGTTCCCTTTGAAAGGGTGGGGATTGACATTGTTGGTCCCATGGATCCCCAAACAGCATCTGGGCACAGGTTTATCCTGGTGGTAGTGGATCATGCCACCAGGTACCCAGAGGCTATTCCCCTTAGGACCACTACAGCACCTGTGGTGGCAAGGGCCCTCCTGGGAATTTTCTCAAGAGTGGGCTTTCCTAAGGAGGTTGTATCAGACAGGGGTGCTAACTTTATGTCTGGATACTTAAAAGCAATGTGGAAGGAGTGTGGAGTGACTTACAAGTTCACCACACCCTATCACCCACAATGCAATGGTTTAGTTGAGAGATTCAACAAAACCTTGAAGGGCATGATTAAAGGGCTCCCAGAAAAGCTTAGGCGAAGATGGGACATACTCTTGCCCTGCCTTTTATTTGCATACAGGGAGGTGCCTCAAAGGGGTTGGCTACAGCCCTTTTGAACTTTTGTTTGGTCACCCTGTCAGGGGTCCACTATGCTTGGTGAAGGAAGGATGGGAGTTACCTCTCAAGCCCCCAAAGCAAGACATAGTGGACTACGTACTTGGTCTCCGCTCCCGGATGGCTGAGTATATGAAAAAGGCAACTAAACACCTTGAGGCTAGCCAGGAACTTCAAAAGGCCTGGCATGACCAAAAGGCTGTACTGACTGTTTATCAGCCAGGACAGAAGGTGTGGGTGTTGGAGCCAGTGGCCCCAGCAGCTCTCCAAGACAAATGGAGTGGACCCCACACTATTGTTGAACAGAAGGGTGAGGTTACCTACTTAGTAGACCTAGGAACACCCAGGAGTCCCCACAGGGTTCTCCATGTCAACAGGTTAAAACCATATGTGGACAGGGCAGACATGGGCTTGCTCATGGCTACTGATGAAGGGCAGGAGGAAGAGAGTGACCCACTCCCTGACCTGCTCTCACAGAACCCTGACGATGGGTCAGTAGATGGTGTAGCCTTGGCAGGCAGCCTCACTACCCAGCAGCAAACTGATTGTAGACAGGTGCTCAATCAGTTTAGACACATGTTTTCACTGACACCCAGTCAGACCACCTGGTGCACTCATGAAGTGGACACTGGGGACAGTCTGCCTATTAAAAATAAGATTTATAGGCAACCTGACCATGTCAGGGACTGTATCAGGACTGAAGTCCAGAAGATGTTGGATTTGGGAGTTATTGAACCCTCAGATAGCCCTTGGGCTAGTCCAGTGGTCCTTGTGCCAAAACCTCACACCAGTGGTGGAAAAAGAGAGATGAGGTTTTGTGTGGACTACAGGGGTCTCAATGCAGTCACTAGGACTGATGCCCATCCAATACCAAGGGCAGATGAGCTAATAGACACTTTGGCCTCAGCCAAGTATCTAAGCACATTTGACTTGACAGCTGGCTACTGGCAGATCAGACTAGCTGATGCTGCAAAGCCAAAAACAGCATTCTCAACCCCTAGTGGGCATTATCAATTTGTGGTGATGCCCTTTGGTCTGAAGAATGCACCTGCCACTTTTCAGAGGTTGGTGAATACAGTCCTTACAGGTCTGGAAGCCTATAGTGCAGCATATCTAGATGATATTGCTGACTTTAGCTCCACCTGGGAGGATCACCTGGTCCACCTCAGAAATGTTTTACAGGCCCTGCAAAAGGCAGGCCTGACTATCAAGGCCACCAAGTGCCAGATAGGGCAGAGTCAGGTTGTGTACCTGGGCCACCTTGTGGGTGGAGGCCAGGTTCAACCTTTGCAGAGCAAGATCCAGACCATCATGGACTAGACTGCTCCAACTACCCAGACTCAGGTGAGAGCCTTCTTAGGCCTGACTGGGTACTATAGGAGATTTGTCAAGGGGTATGGATCAATAGTGACACCCCTGATTGACTTAACTTCCAAGAAAATGCCCAAAAAGGTTCAGTGGACAGTTAGCTGTCAAAAGGCATTTGATGACCTGAAGCAGGCCATGTGCACTGCTCCCATTCTACAGAGTCCTGATTACTCCAAGAAGTTCATTGTTCAAACTGATGCATCTGAATTGGGGGTAGGGGCTGTACTGTCACAATTGAATGAAGAAGGTCAGGATCAGCCAGTAGCTTTCATTAGCAGAAGGCTGACCCCTAGAGAGAAACGTTGGTCAGCCATTGAGAGGGAGGCCTTTGCTGTGGTCTGGGCTCTGAAGAAGTTGAGGCCATACTTGTTTGGTACTCACTTCCTTGTTCAAACAGACCATAAGCCCCTCTTATGGCTAAAACAAATGAAGGGTGAAAACCCCAAACTGCTTAGGTGGTCCATTTCCCTACAGGGGATGGACTTCACAGTGGAACATAGACCTGGGAGTAACCATGCCAATGCAGATGGACTCTCTAGGTACTTCCACTTAGAACATGAAGACTTAACTGGGCAAGGTTAGTTTAATGTCCCTACGTTTGGGGGGTTGTGTAGGAGAGTAGGATCTGCTTCACATGGGTACCCCCACTTTTTGCTGATGCTTCACTGTTTTTCGACCTTAGTCTGGCTGGGGCCCTGCTAATCAGAACCCCAGCCTAGCTGCTTCCTCTCTAAAATGGTTTCCATGTGCCTTAGGCACATCTCTGATTGGAATCTGGAGTGCCCTTATAAGTCCCTAGTATATGGTATACTATGTACCCAGGGCATAGGTACCTCAGAGGCCTACCAGGGGCTGCAGCATGTATTGTGCCACCCCTGGAAGGCCATCCAAACTGACACCACAGGTCTGCTACTGCAGCCTGGGTAAGGTGGTGCATGCACCCCTTACTGTGATATAGGCTACCTATATCACTATATACATACACACATATAAACCTATAAGTCACTTCTATGGCAGGCCTTATCAATCCTGAAGGCAGAGTGCGTGGTTCCTATGTGAGAGGGTGCCCCTGCATGAGCAGGGCCCCTCTGAAGCGTTCGGAGACCCTTCTCTGATGCTGTTTGTAGTGCAGCCTGACCATATACTCTTAAGCGCATTATAACCTCGCGTTAAATGCTAACTTTGGAATGGCTGCACCGAAACATGTCGTGTTTGGTGTCAAACATCTTGGAATACTACCCCCCGCCAATTCTGGCGGCGGGGGTAGCATTCCACCCTTCTAGAGGGAGAGACATGTTAACCCTGGCTAGACCGGTAACTTCTTTCTAAAGCCCTGGCATCACAAAATGGATGCTGCTGCCACAGACACAAGTCTGGCCTCCTGCTGCTGACCGAAACTCCAGCAGGGGAGGCCTGGACAATAGGTTTCCTGTCCCAGGGAGGTGTGACCACCTCCCCAGACAGGATAGTGTGTATTGGGGCTGGGCGGGAGCACTCTCGGGTGCTTTGAAGTCCTGCACTGGGGGCACATTTGGTGTCCCTGTGCATACCCCAGTTCAAACCGGATCAGGGGCTTGCAGCACCTGCTTTGGCGCGAACTGGACAAAGGGAAAGGGGTGTAGCCACCCCTCTGCCCTGACCCACCCATAGGTGGGGCCACAGAGTAAGTCCAACCCCTAAACTTAGTATAAGTATAGGAACCCAGTCCTTAGGACTTTAGATTATCCCTGGACGAAACTCTGACACAGAATCCTGGACCTTCGACGCTCTACTTAAAGATTAGAGGACAGAAGAATCTCCTTGGGGTCAAGGAGTGACTCCCTGCTTGGCAGGCACCAAAGAAGCAATTGTCCGGTCTGCATCGCCTAAGCTCCCGTCGGACGCCGAAGTCTTTGCATCACCAGAGGTGGATTTCCAGACTTCCCCGAGGCTGCCCTGAGTCCCCAGCAAAGCTGAGGCCCGTAGCTGTCGTGGGTAACGTGGAACCGTGACCCCTGGACACCGCACGCATTTGCAAGTGCATCCTCTTCTGGGTCTCCCACGAAGTCGTGCTTTGGGCTCCGAGTAGCCCTAGCCTCCAGCACCAACTGCACCGAAGATCACTGGCCTCCACTCCACGAGTGTCCTGTGAGCCAGTTCCACGTGCACCGTCTCGAGGCTCCTTCGCGGTCGCTAGCCCGTTGGCTAGTAGCCCTTCACGAAGGCCAATCTTTTTCTACTTGGGCTCCCTGGTTGCTCCAGGCTTGCCCTCACTTACCCTTGCTGGGTGAGTTCCTCAGACCTTGCTGGTCTGCATCATCGTCAATCTTCATCTTCAACGAGACTTGCCGTTGCCAAGGCTTGTTGGGTCCAATCCAGTCGCCGACACCTCAGCACTCGACAGACATCGTGTACCAGCCCGAATCCTGCTCCTGGTTGCCGACAACGCCTCCTGGACCTCGTGGCTGAAGAGTCAAGACGACCGTCAACCTACCTGAAGCACTCGACATCGGTGGGCATCTGCTCATCGCCTTCCTGGTCACTGGCTAGTGACCCAGACTCTGTCCCCTCTGCTTTCAGGTTCTTCAGATCTCCGATCCACCTTTGGATCCACCCGGACACTTTTCACTTGGTCGCCAGCAGCACTTTGCAGCAGATCGCCATTCAAATCGACGACGAAACCCGACCCCGAAAGGCACCTATGCACCCGGCTTCCCTGGGTGAGGTAACAAGAGTACTCCGGTGCTCCCGTGGGTAGAGACTCTAGAACGACCTAGTTCTCAAAGGGTTTGCTCCAAGTCCTTCTTTAAGTGTCCCTTTTCTTTAAATTCCCAACCGCGACTTTCTCCATAGAAGTTAACGGCGATTCGCGGCTGTGTTATTACACTGCACGCGTCCCCCGTGGGTCCCCTGTGTCACTACCTTGGGTGGTTCCTTGTGGTCCAAGCACTTCTAGAGGCTCTAGGCCTAGTGTCTAGCTCAGTCGTGGTTCTTATACCACTTTATTGGTATATGCTTTGGTACGCCCCTAGGGCCCAAACGTGTATTTGTGCTGTTACTGTGTTTAAATAACTTATAACTTATGTACTTCGAACTCTAGCCTCATAAAGAGACTAGAGGGGTGTGTTTAGTAATAAATACATATATTTTGAATATATACCTGGTGTGGTGCTCTTTCATTTGATCACTCAAGAGATTATAGACTGGTAAAACAAGCTGCTTTACATTCCTTCAAGACTTAGCCTGAAGGCTGCTCTCCATAGCTACCACTAGGATAGCTTTCAATAAAGGTTGTCTTTAACCTATCTCCAATAAGGGGTTGTTTGGACTGGTGCAAGGTGCCCACTATAATTAGTGGACAGCATATGCCAGGCCAACTTCTCACACAGTAGAACTGGAGTTATGAAGTTTTTGATGAAATCTAGTGTCTTAACGATCAAGCCAACTGCGAGTATCTAGTCACGTGACACAGAGTCAAAGTCAAAAGTTAAGGCTGACCGCGATGGAGAACGGGTCAGATGCAAGGAGTGGATTGGTATGTTTCCAAACACCACAGTGTCCCTGGATCTCGGCTGACCTTCGGGCTTGAAAATAGATTTCTGAAAAGCTTCTGGAGAAGGTAGAGTCTCAGCAGGGCAATGTAGCAGGCTGTATCCGAGGGAGGAAGCAGGATTTCCAGGTCAAGGAGGTCATTGTAGTTAATAGGGAGCTAGTCGTCGTCAAGCCCAGTAAACATTTCTAACTTCAGACTTAGAAGTTTTTCTGGAGCTCGAATTCACCCAGCAGGACGAGGCTGCAGGCTGTAGCCGAAGAGGGCACAATGAGGCTGGATACCGTTATCGGTAGGTCCGTGGAAGAGGATTTGCTGCTACTGAGAAGAATGTAGCAGGAGCTGCGGTGAAGTCAATCCCACTGGCGATGCACCTTCATCAGATTGGCTTGCAGGTAGGTCCCATTCTCTTTCACGATTCTCAGAGCAGTTTATGCTGGAAATGTATCTAAGTCTCAGATTTTGGGGTTTTGTAGGAGGAGGCCACTTTAACACCACACCAAGGGTCCAGGACCTTATATTGAGCCCCTTGGGGATTAGGACTCACTCCAGCAGGGACCAGCAGCCAGTTAAGTTGCATGTTCTCTGGATCTTGTTAAATCACTGTAGCTCACACAGGAGGCCGGCCAGCATGCCCTTGAAGTCACTCTGGTGGTCTTGAGTTAAAGGAGATTTAGTCTTCCTTCCTCAGTCAGCAGAGGAGTACTTCCAGCCGGAGGGCAGCAGGGCAGTCTTTCCATCAGCAAGGCAGCAGAGCAGTCATTCTGAGTCTTCCACGGGTCCAGATGTGATCTGAAGAGTGGTTCTGAGGGTCTAATATTTATACCTGGTGCCAGCCTTTGTGTGTGGGGGGACACCCTGTCCTACCCACACTTCTGGCTCTGGAAAGCTTTCCCTTCCCCTGTCAAGGCTCCAAAATGTAGGTTCCTTTGTGTGTGCTGGAGCTAAGCCCTTTGAAGTGTCAGTGGGGCAGGGCACACCTCTGCCCGAGCCATCCTGGCAGGATGACCCATCCTGCCCACACCTAGTCCTTTTTGTGCCACTGTCTGGGAGGAATACACAAACCCCAACAACAGAGACTTTCACAGTCATGTTACCCAGGACACTAGCAGAAGGCACAAATGATTACATCAAGAAAATGACAATTCTACAAGTGAACAGGGAACGCATCTTAAGGTATGTACTGGGCACTGGTCAAAACGAGTTTCCCAACTACATAATGGCTTCACTGATACCTATGGTGTTTGGTATCAAACAGCTAATATTAATAAGCCTGCACTGATTCCAGTGATGGATTAATTAATACATGCACCCAGAAGGTACCTTAGAGGTGCCCTCTAGTGTGCTGGCTGACTGGTACAGTCTAGCTTGCCAGCATACATGAGTTTCTGACCAACTAGGAGGTGAGAGGCACGCTCTCAGAGGTCAGAAACAATGCCTGCTCTGGCGGGAGATATTTACACCTCCTCCTCCAGGAAGACTAGTAAATCAGCATATCAAGGCATGAGGCTTCAAACGCGTCTGCCACCTTCTGATATGTGACCCAAGGCTTCCCCAGGCAGGGGAAATGCCACCCTCTGTCCTGGCCCATCTGGCACCAGGACAGGTGGGAAAATTAGCTAGTCAATAGGTGTGTTCACACTCAGAGTAGTACCACACCTAAGGTGGGCTACCTAAAGTGCACACAACTTCGAAAATTCCACCAACTTAGTTTTTGGTTGAAGTAGGTCCACGGGGTCAGGGTTATGTCCACTTCCCACAGAAATTGGTCATATAGAGGGTGTAGTCACCCTAAAGGTAGGTAGCCCATTGGCTACTACCTGACACTCCCTGTAAGCCCCTAAATACACTATTTAGGTGGCACCCCTGATGGCAAAACCTCAAACTCAACGGACACAAAGAAGGAGTGGACTGAGAAGATTGCTGTCCCTGGAACAGAGGAGCAACGACTGACTTGGCACCAACCCTGCCAGCCTGTGGCACCTGACCTTCATGGGTAACCGACTCTTCCTGCCACTGTGCAGCCTTCAAGAAATCCGGAGGGCTGCCAGTGCTTTGCAAATCGCCAGAGAAACTCCCTTGGAGTAGAGGAGCTACTCCCATGCAACTGCAAGCACCAAAGAACCAAGATCTGGTTCACTGACCTGCCGCTTACCGGGACTACCTATGCAGTAGCTGCCTAGGAAGAGGTTGCCATGCCCCCACAGGTCAGATCCGTCATCCCGCCAAGTGTGGGGATGCCAGTTGCGACTAGAGCCGCACAGCAACTGTACCCGGAGTAAAGGAGTCCTTACAGCAACCAAGGTTTGTTGTTTCCAGACTGGACAACAGCGCCAAAGAAAACCAACCTGCATGTCGAGGGACTTCAGGGACAGTGAGACCCACACCGAGAGTGGTCCAGCTGTCCTGTTTTCCCCCTCTTCTGCAAAACAATGACAAAGAGTGAGCCTCCAACCTCCGTCACCCACCACCTCAAAGCACCTCTGCACCCGCGCCCCACAGCCCGAGTCTGAGGGAGGTGACAGTGCCAACGGGGTCCTGAGGCCCTCATAGGCTAAGCCCACCCTTGGATTTGCCTAGACTGGACTCCCAATCGCCGCCTGCAGCCTCTTTGTACAGGCCCCCCCCCCCAACTGCGAGTGTCTCCTGCAGCATGGACCCGACGCCTAAAGATACCACTGCACCTGAGCCCTACAGCCCGAGGACAAGTGAACCAATGGTGCCCGCTACTTGCCTGAGTATCTCAAAGATCGATCCCCCTGTGGGCTCACCCGGACTGCCCCCCTCCCCCAGTCCGAGCTTGCAGCCTCTTTTCAACCAGACCATTTCCCGTTGAAGTGAACCGGGCACCCAACGCTGAATTACACCTCTGCACCCGGCCACCCCAGTGCCGCCCGAGGTGACCTGTTGTTGTAGTCTTGGACTTTGCCCCATACTCACCTTAAGTCCAGGAGAACAGACTCATAAGTCGCTGAAAATTGCCCGAATGCAGTTCATGTTTTTCCCCTATATGATAACATTACTGCTCCAGAAATTGCACTGTCAACTTTTAAAACCTGTGTAAATTCATATCTCAGAAAGCAATAAGTTTTATGTTTATAAATTGGTGTCAGATTTATTCATTGAGTGTGTGTCTCACTTACTGCCTTCGTGTGTGCAATAAATGATTAGCACTACCCTCTGGTATGCCTAATAGCCCACCCACACTACCACAAAAGAGAGCATTTGGGGTGTCATTTGTGCCTCTGTAAACCAGTTGGGGTTTGCCTGGACTTTACAGAGTGTACCTCTTTTTGGTCCACTATATAAAGAGCCAGCATCTTACCAAAAGTACAAAAGTGGCACTTCACTCTGGGCCTGGGGATGGACAATACAGACTGAACAGGTTGTTTGTGACCTGTGTGGAGACCTGAAGGGCTCAACCTGCTCTAAACTGTACCAAGACCTTAGAAATGGACTCCAAAAGTCAGTAGACTGACCTCCTGTGTGGCTAGAGGGACACAACAATCTGAAAGAGGCCTTTTTCTTGAAGTGCCCAGCTGACCAGCTGCAATTAGGCCTAGACTGGACCCTGGTCATTGTCTTTGCTGAAGTTGGCCTGGTTCCTAAGGGGCTTATTTAAAACCCCACGGGATGCCGGTGCGTCACTTTTTATGACGCTCCGGTGGCGCAGAGTTCAGACCCATATATACGAGGCCACACAAAGCCACTTTGCGTGTCTTTTCATGGCCTCATAGATATGGTGTAAGGCAACGTTGCACAAGTCACCGTGTTGCCTTACACTGCGTAAGTGAGATGTTCCATGGGCGCTGCGGTGGGTGTTCCCACGCAAGACTCATGGGTTTTGACACATTCCCAGATTTACAAGGATCCTTAAACCTGGGAATGAGTCAAAACTGTACGCCTCCCTGAGGGCAAGCATAACAAGAAAAATCTTTATTTCTCCTCGTTTTTTCCTCTATCTATGTGTGCTGCATTCCCTCCTGCACAAATACAATCCCGCCAACAACGCAGACACCCTTGCACCATGGTGAAAGGGGGCCTGCGTTGGCACTATGCACCAAACTGTGCGCCGGCGCTGGCTGAAAGGACAGGAATACATTGTATCTCGTAAATACAGTGCATTCCTGCTCTTTCGATTTGGCATAGGGCAATGCAGCAAAAAGACTTGCGCCGCTGCCCCTGTGCCAAATCATTGTAAATGAGGCTCTATGTTTCTGGGAGCCTTAAAAGTGATCAAGAGGAGCTGCTCCAGAAACTGTGAAAAGTTGGGACTTAGAAAAGCTTTGGTCTTCCAAGATCTCCGAAGCGTCACTAGGTTCAACTTCAGGTAGCCTTTGAGCAATGAAGCTTGTGTGGTGGCAAAGGTGTTTTTAAACAGGTCATATCATGCTTGGAAGTGACCATTTAGGTCGGCCTAATGTCCGCATGACGATGGATGCTGATGTCTTTGTACATCTGAACTTCAAGAGCTCCGTGTAAAGTTTGAATGAGTACTGTTATTGCAGACTTCCATGAACTAAGCAACACTGTTCATGTATTTTTATGCTGCTGCATCTGTGATTGGGAATACCTTTTAGTTTTTTATTTAAAGTCCGGGTGATTTCAATCAGCACTTATGCTGGAGCATGTCATACAATGTCATACATTGGTCTAATTTTGAACAGGGGAGTTCGTTTTGGTAAGTTTATATTGAAAATGTTTCCATTTTCTTTTTTGTGCATACACCATATACATTGTTGTGCTCGCTGATTTAAGAAAGGAACAAAGCTCTTATAATATTACTGCAAGTATGTTGGACTGTCATACATAGCCCAGTTTCACCGTTCACAATGGACATGAATCGGCTGCACCTGGGTCAAGCAGGCTGTGCAAGTGCTGCTTCTGTACTGCTCTCAGTGTGGTCTTTATTGAACACTAAACGATCTTAAATTATTTGACAGCCCGATCTGCCCTGTAGCCATGCCTATGCAGTACTCTGTGAGGTAAGTGCTCACTGCTGACATCTGTTTGAGCAGATAATGCGTTCGATTTCTGGCAGGGCCAGGTCATCTTTTCATTCTTCAGAAGTTAATATATTGAAGTTTAATAAAATTGCATTGGTTAATAGTATTTACCGATATTTACAGTACTTAGAAGCAGTGAAGCGGGTAATAGCATTTTGTGTAACATTATTAATTTAATTTCTTCAAAACATGAGTTATGGTTAAAAATGAAATTCATGGTGGTAAAGTTGCATATTTATCTCTTGTCTGCAATCCAGCTTCCAGAGTGAAATCCCTGTACCAGATCGGGATTTGTGTAGATGTGAGTCTGAGAGGAGGTCAAATCGTTGTTCCTCCCTCTTTGTGTGCTGTGAACCTAACACACATTTGGCCGAACCCAATATCATAAATTCTGTTCTTGGGCTATGTGTGTTGATACAATTCAGATTGCGCATGCGCAGCACATTTTGTTTGCGAATTGTTACGTTCTTAAAATGTCTTTCACCTCCCCTCTTTTGCCAAAATGCAGATTGCTAAATAATGAAGTTCATCATTATTTGACTCTAGTTTGTTATGGAAAACCATAAAAGTACACATAGCAGCTTTGATTTAAAAACATGGCAGAGTATAAACATTCAAGTCAGTAAAAAACATTAAAAGAAAATTCTATTTCCAACAAACAGGAATATAATAGGTCCTTTCGACAAAACCCTATTGTCTAGCAGCTAAAAATATACAAAAGCATAAAAGACTCTTAAAATCCCTTCAAAGGAGCCGTAAACCCGTTCGAACTTAAAGTGCATGGTGCGTTAGGGTATTGATAACTCTTTTTCTGACATGCCATATAGACTTTAAGTAGCTGGCAACCGAGTAAACGACACAGCTCCTAGTATCTGCCCTGCATATTCTCAAGGCATTAGTCAAGCCCAAGGAGGTGGCACAGAGGTATAATCCAGCAAGCACGCTGTTTGGTGTAAGCACCACAGAAAAACAGTAGGTGCTTGTCCTTCTCTTCTGACTACCAACCAATGGGGCAGAACTTGGAAAGTTAACAGTACTCCTCCATGAAGAGGTAAAAGAAGCTGTTGGTAAAATACCCAATCTAAACTTGATTTAAAGAGACCTAGACAATGGCATATTCACATAGTCCATAAAATCTTCAAAATGAAAGCCACATTTAAGGTACTGATCCTATAGACTGCCAGAGGGAACAGCAGAAAATTTGGAGCCAAGGACAACATTTCCAGTAGTGGTCTTTAATGATAACTCAGGAGCTGCTGGTCATTGATGATGGTTGGAGCCAGAAATCAGGCAATCCTAATTTAATCAGCCTTAGTTTGACATGGGCTAACCATGGGATTCCAAGGGCCAAGTGGTGGGCTAGGATTTCTGCAAGGCACTCTCTGTATGACGCAAGTTGTTTGGTTGTCCATAACCTTGCCCAAAACAAAATAGGTTTAAGATGGGCTGTGTCTGAAATTTGCCTAACATTAAGGTCTAACCTTAGGGGAAGTAATTGAGTACCTTTTGGTAGCTTCAGTAGAAGGCTTAAAAATGAATTTTCACCTTCATCTAGCATGTCCAGATTAAATATCCCCACAAATCAGAACCATAAAGAGCAGCACTGCATGGTTAGGCCCTATATATTTCCAGTGCCAGAGAAATAGGATAAGAGGAGGCTTTGATAGCCAATCTGACGTCAGACATCTTTGGCGTTAAGGGACAGAGAGCTTTTTCCTATCTGCGCTGACCAATTAGTGGAGTTGGACAACCTCACCCCTAGATATCTGTCACCCTGTCCAATTTGGCTCAATCTAGAGCTATATTCCCTTTGACTTTCTTGCTATGTGTGAATATCATATCTTATGTTTTAGACTTGTTTAATTCAAGGCCGTGATCTTTACAACATTTGTTAACCTTCCCCTAGAGGACGCTAAGGCCCACTGCAGTTTTGGATCGGAGGAGTGTATCTTCTGCGAATAGCAGGCTTGGTATTTTGGAGCCAGCAATTTTGGGAGCGTCATTCACACAATTCATTAGATAGGGTATACTTTCATTAATGAATAATAAAAATATTGTGGCAACAAGGAGGACGCACCCCTGCTGAACACGACCCCCTATTGGAACGTTCTCTGTGGTTACCCCCCCGTCCACGGGCCCCATCTGACTTTGGCATAGTTATCATTGTACAGATTCCGAATCAACATCAATAGCCCTGAGGGAACCCCGATTTTTGTGAGCACCTCCCAAAGTTTTGCCCTTGGGACAAGTTCAAATGCTGCATGAAGATAAACGAAGGTGACGAAAAGCAGTCCGACAACTTTCCATTTTAGGGTCAAATAGGTATTATTTCAGCACCTCTCCATGAGTTAGGGATGGGGCGCCTGCTGCGACTGCATTAGTCAGGGTACTTATAAAGGGAGCCCATATCAGAGGTTTGGCACAGAACTAGTCCGAGGGGATCCCGTCAATGCCAGGAGCTGTCCCCACTTTCTGGTATGTGGCATTCAGGGGGTGCATACTCTTTGCTGCCATTAGTGGTAACTAGATGCTAGAACAATCTAGGGTCCCTCTCCTCAGCGGCTTCCAACAGATCCTCCCAAACCTTAGCTTCCCACTGGGACTTACTAGATTTAATTTCTTAAACGTAATTCCGTCTGGCTTGTAAAATATCTGACCTCATATTGCTTTATAAGGGTTCCATCAGGGCTCTTTTAGTCACCCTGCATTTTTTGTCAAACCATTCATGTGTTCTAACGGCCACTCTGCGAGGTAGGTTTCAGTTTCCCAAAAATGCTTCATGCGTGGCCAATATCTGAAGGGGGGTGCAGGGCTGATCTCTACTGGTTAGTGTGCTATGGACAGCATCATACATCTCTTTCAATGAAGCCTTGTTTCTTGCAATATCCACCCACTTTACTTTTGCCTATTATTGCACAAGGCCATGGTGTAAAGTGATGTTACCCCCATACTAGCTTTATCCTTGATGTGGATCCCTTTTAGTGTAAGGGCAAGAGGAAAGTGATCGTTCTCCAGGCAATCAATGATCTCCATATCTACCATCTCATGCCAGATGGTAAGGTCCAGTAGAATGTAATCAATGTTGCTGGAGTAGTCTCCCCTCTTAAAGGTTGGCTTAGCAGTAAGATCCGATGGGGTATGCCCATTGCAGGCTCTTAGGCCATAGATGTGGGTAATATCTGAAATCTGAATGGTGGTTGCACTCATCTTGGGGCTCATTTTCTCTGAAGAGGTGAGAACCCCCCAACATTCATCCTCTAACCAAAACAAATCTAGCAGGGGGATGGTAGGACTCAATTTAGCAGTTGAAATTGCCTGCAATGACCTTGTGAATACCTGTTCCGTAGTCTTCTAGTACCATGTTAAGAATTTTTATAGTTTGAGACAACTTATTAAAAGAAGAAGGCCTGTTGTGCACATTCACCAAGAGGACGGGAGTACCAGCTTCGGGGACAGTTTATTTGTGAGGAGGTTGGGGGAAGAGAGGTTTTAATCCATATGAGCAGACTGCCTGACAATCTACCTGTAATGGAAGGGGGGGGCATCAATACTGAATGTAGAATAATCTAGCTTATAAAGCCTGTCAACTGCCCAGGTTTCTTGGAAAATGCAGATTTGAAATCCCTCCAGAAAGTGGTCCCCATCCGCCTCCAGCATCTTGGATTTAATGCCTGCTATTTTTCAACTCACAAATCGAATACCTACAGGCCCACTGTAAGGGCTCACGGTTGCAGGACTGGGAGTACCTACGCTGCTAGAGATGCTGCGGGCATTGTACAAATTACCAGATTCACAGACATTAGAAGGAGGTGCAACAAATACGATGCCCTCTCCACTCACCACAGAGCCTGAATGGCAGCGTGCAGCAGTCGTGGAATAGGGGTGGGGGATCTGGTTGTAGTAAGGTTAGAGGACTAGCAGTGGGCGCACAGTATGAATTAATTTGGGCCCTTGTTATGCTAATCTGGGGTTGGTATTGGCTGTACTGCGGCCCCCCCCTGGAGGCAGCCAACAGTTGCCTCTTCTAACAGGCTATTGCTTTGATGACACACTCCAACGTTGAGTCAGTCGGCTCTATCCAGCACATCAAAGCGATTTGAGACTGGTATGTTGAAGATCCTATTCGAGCAGTATTGATCATAGGAAATAACCTTGATGAGGGGTGGGGGCAAAAGCAGCAGTCTTGGGTAGTCATAACCTAAATAATGTTTGGGTGTGTACAAATATCCCAGAGGCGAAAGGGCAATATTCAACTCCCCTACCTGTCTGTGCGTATCTTAAAAAAAACAGCCACCAAACCAAATTGGGATCTTTAAAGTTAATAATGATACAATCCCCTGGACGGTCCACCCGGCCCTGCCCAATCCACCCAACTCTGAGTGTTAGGAGAATGTTATGTGCCAATGCCACCAGAAAGTTCTTGTATTTCACAAGCCAGTTCAGACATTCGTTTGCCAGTCACTTTTGCGTCTCCCTCTGACCCTCTTGCAATTCAGGTTCTCCTGACAGAATTGTCATGTAGGGGCAAAATGCTGGAAGCAAGTTGATGACCTGTGGCTTGTGACTGCGGGTTGAGCTAGCTGACCCAATGTTCTCCATGCTGCTTCTCTTTAAAACAGGTTGCACTGCTGGTTGGTCCCCAACATTGGGTTGGCCTTTGAGTGTTGGTATTACAATGGGAGTTAGGGAACAAACAGTTGGAGGGGAAGGAGGGGAACCACCGTTGTCACGGCTAACGCCAAAGTTCATACGAGATGGTGTAAGATTGATTGGACCCTTCCTGCCCCCCTCCATGGCCTGCTGGGAATGAAGCTTGGTATTCCGGGTATCTTTACAAGCTTGCTCAATGGTTGCAAGATGTGCCAATATAGGTGTAAGTTCCAAGCATAAGGCGGCCTTGACTTTTTCAACTATTTCCACCGCCAGTTGAGCTGCCCAGCTTGGATAGGGATCTGGACCCCTTTCGACAGTGGCACAGGGTGGCTGCTTTGGGCATGGGAGTAGTAGAAACAGAGTCAACACGAGCACCAGTAATGCGCTGTTTGTTCCGGACTACTCTCTTTTTTTGCAGGTTGTTGAAGACCACACAGTCAGCCTAAGGGGGATGGGGCCCATTCGATGCACCATGCGGTGGATGAGTGATAACATCTGCCCCACTGGACTCCACCTCAGAGGTGTCAATAACCCCCCTGAACTCTACCTCGGGGGTGACAATAGCAGAAGCTGCTTCAGATAGATTGAACAATGTCTGGGGCATGCCTCCTGCTTCCAGGTGGCGTCTCCTCAATTCAGTTTCAGTTGACACCACGCCTATTGCCCTCTGCAGCTTTTGGTCTATCAATGTGGTTTTGTGGAGAGGGGCAGCGGTAAGAGAGCCACCAACACCAGCACACTTCCATTTCCCCAAGTTATCCACAAAGGAGGGTTAGGGGGGAGAATATAATTGTCAAGGTACAAGGAACAGGCCAAAGATGTAAGAGAAAGAACAATCAAAAAGGTGAACAGGCCAGCAGAGCACATCAGCAATATAGCAAGCAGTGTAGCAATGAAGCAAGGTAAGGTCTGAGGCTCCAACAGCAACAATAGCAACGGCGGTTGTCCACTTACCTCCTCCCCTGGACTGGAGCCGCCACCTCCATCCACAAAAAGAATAGTCACAGGAAGACCGCTAGAAAGACTGGTAGAACAGGTAACAGCTGGGCTTGGGAGTCCGTGTGGGAGCCTCAGACTTTCAAGCTGACGGTCCACTCGCTCACCAAACTTGCTTGGGTTGCTTGGTTAGTAAACCCCAGGCCCTCAGGACTGATTGTACACGGCTGGTACATCTAATGGCCAAAAACGCCTTTGCAAGGAGTCCAAAGTGCCAACAGAGTGCCACAGCACAGCCCAAAACGCAACTCAGCACGGAGCACAACCGCTACCTGCCCTAGCTGGCCCTGCCATACACCTGTACCCGCTCCTCTCCACCAGCAGTTCAGGTACAGTGGCAGTGGGCGGGGGGAGGGGAACAGCAGCAGCGGTGCTGATAGCTGGCACAGTGGCACTTGAAAGTAGGCAGTAGCCCGGTTACCAGGGGCGGCTCCTCTGCTAAGGCGGAGGAGCATTGCCCCACTTCTGTTTGAGCAGGAAAAATAAAATGGTAACATAGTTATTATCATTTTATTTTTTTGCAGGTTCAGGGTTGGGTTAGGGTGGGGCTGGACTGGAGACACAGGGGTAGGAGTGGTTTGCACACTCCAGTGCCCATGACTGCTTGGCCAGCCGTCTTGGCCTGGCCAAACAGTCATGCGCACTTCGCATGTTCCCCACCAGGCTGCATTACACAGCCTGGTGGGGAACATGCCCAGGCCCCCAGTCCCCATCTGAGTGCTGATCCATGGCGCTCAGACCAATCACAACGCTGCATTGCAGCGTTGTGATTGGCTTAGCGGAGCCTGGGTGCTTCCTGGTTCCGGGACTTGAGAAACGTAGGAGAGACGCGGCCGGCGGAACAGGCAAGTGTTATTTATTTATTTATTTTTGTCCCCCGACACGCCTTCCTCCCAACCCTCCATCCTCATTTCCTGTCATCCGCTACTGCCGGTTACCCTGTCAGACCTCGTGGTGGAAGGGGTCTGAAGAACAATATCCGGGACCAGGAAAAATGGCGACGTTCAAAGTGTCCAGGTAAACTCCCCCAGGACAAAGCAGGAACCGGAGACAGCGACCTCCCCTCACAGCTCCCTCAGCGCGTGTGACATGTGTGGGCGGGTATGAGCACGGCGGACTAATGAAGTTATTTTGGCACTATGGGCCAGATGTATCAAAGTGTTTTACCCATACTGTGTCTATGGGAAAATGTGTTCGTACATATGGCCCTATATATTTCTTTCAGTCTTATATTCAGTAACTTATTTAAAATGTGTCTTTTACCTAGAAAAGCTTTCATTCACTTGACGTCACAGATTCGAAGACTGTACATTTTTCTAAACAGTATCTTCTTTTCCTACAGATACATACAGCTGCATCTCGCCTTGGAATTCCTATTTCCTGTATTTTGCCTGTTAAAAATTACTCCTACGAGTTGGAACTTGATGACGAAACTGACATCCTGATACTTCATGCTGTGCAGCAAATTATGCGTATGGCAGATCTTTATTTTGAGGATTTGCCTGTTGAAAATGAGGAGAACAACAAGAGCAAAGATGTCTAATTGTTATGATCACTGAAAGATGCCTCTCCTACATGTCAAACCATTTACTCATATCAGTTTACGTTTTATTCAGTACGTTTCCTTGCACGTCATGAACTGCGAAAACAGAGAATCGTTTGAATAAAGGTTTTGATGCTGTTACGCAATTGGAACAGAAGGTTTTGTGCATTCAGTTTAGTAGCAAAATACTGACTTCCTTGATCGGTTATAAGCCAAAAAAAGCTGTTGTTAAAATCCAGTTCCCAGGTCATTTGTTTTTTGTTTTGTTTAGTAAATTAAACTGCAACTAGAATAAATATATTATGCTGGTAACTTTATTGACCTGTTTTGTACATTAAGAGAGACGTTTGAAACGCCTGCCTACCATTCCACAGTGAAGGCTTACTTTTCTCCTATAAAATAATTATTGTTTTTTCAGTGCTAATAAGCAGTGCTAATGCGATGTCCAGTGGGATGCAAGACTCCTAATGTGTTACCACATTAATAAACACAATCGAACATTTAAAAACATGACTGTCCAGAAAAGTTTTGACTGTATGTTTATTGGCGATTGAGTGACTGAGTGACTGAATAACTTCAGTGCACACATCTGATTCCCTTATTGATTGGTAGCAGGTCAGGCACCAAAACCCTTCTCCCCTTCAGATTAGTATTTTAGGCAACAGAATCTAGGGCAAAAATATATGACTGTCCCTAAGCGCTTCTTGGATAAATTTTGAATCCATATTTCCATGTCTGATTTCATGATTGACCGTGAGGATATCTCTTCCCTGTTTCCTAGGGAGGGGGCTATCATGTTGAAGAAAATACACCCCAAATATTTTTAACTCAAAGAAATTTTAGCGATGAAAAGTCATTCTAACCTGAAGAAACATTCTGGTAAAAAGTAAAATAAACCAAATTGTTTCAGATGCTTTTGAAGGCATTTTTTCTGCACTTTCATTATGTTTGCTTGACACGGAACCCGCACTATCCAAAGGGACCACCATCAACCTTGTCACCACAGCTCTACACTCCCTTAATTTGAAAACAACAATCTGAAGATGGCCTCATAAATTGCAAAGTGAAAAATCACTAAACCTGAGCTCCAGTTCAACAATTTCCTTTGTCCCGTTCTCCTAATTTTAGGAGGCTTTTAAAAAAAAAAATCTATCCAGGTGCCACTAAACTGCGATGTGTTTTTCTCTTCAATTATCCATGTACATCCCTGGCATCAGTGGAAAGATTTAAGTGCATTAGTTTGGAAACTTTGGGGCAGATTTACAAGGACTGGCGCATCCCTGCATATTAGCAGGGATGCGCCAGTACCGATGCGACACGCAATTCTACCCTTGCGCCACCACGGATGCGTAGCATTTACAATGCGGCGCACCGTGGCGCAGGGATAGACAGATGTGTGTTGCATCTGATGGCGTAAGGGTGGCGCATTGCTGGAGTCGTGTCGCAAGTGCGACGCAACTCCAGCAATGTTCAGGGACTGCCAATACCTAACGTGCTGCTCCAATACTTACGCCTGCTTCAAGCAGGTGTAAGGTTTTGTCGCAGCGGCCTCTGAAAAGTGACTCAGTGAAATCTTGTAGATTTCACTGCGTCACTTTTACGAGGCTTTTTCCGACGGAACGCCCACCCTGCATACATTAAACCTGACACAGGTTTAATGTGGCGCAGGGCTTTACAACGTGATGCATCTCCCTAGATGTTGTGCTGTTGATCCACAGCCGAAGAAGCGCCATCCAAATGCCTCCTGGAAAGTCTTGTTAATAGCACAAGAGTCAAGATTCCAAAAGAAAACTATTTTTAATTCCTCCAGAAAACGGCCGCCCAAACCGCAACACTCGAAGAGTAACTGAATGTAAAGTTGCACCATTTACAGCAGTTGAGGCTGTACTATCGGTACTCGCGGGAAAGTCAAGGTATTGTTAGGCAATGAAAGAACCCTTCTGTTGCGATTCTGCATTGCCGATTTCATCAGTGCCGACCGTCACCACATCAAGGCAACTTACCGCTTCCAATATGAAGCCGGCTTCCGATCGGGTGGAGATGCGTAGGGCCAGGTGCTTCCTAAGCAGAACAGCCGCGAGGCTCTGTGCGCGGCTTACATGCATAAGCAGAAAGCGGGATGAAAGAGCGAAAGGCTGCACTTCGAAACTTCTCTCAAACACAAACACAACTGGTATGCAGATTGACAAGCACCGGTTTGAGGAAGGGGAGCGGCTTTTGTAGTTCAGGCTCCCGTCTCCCGCTATACTGTTGATCTACCAGAATGGTGGCTTGTGGGAGTTGTAGGCCACCTGTTGTTTCTTTACATTCATACTCTTTACCATTCGCTCAGGAGTATGTGAGTGGGGCTGTAGTCAGGGGTGTGTGCTTTAGCGAATGCGTCCCTGTCTCATGAGAACCATGACAGTACCCCTCCTCAAGGTCCGCCATCTCAGCGGTTGTCCCGGCTTAGTAGGGTGTGATATGTGAAAGCGTCTCAGAAGAACCGGACAGTTGAGGTTACACACTGGTTCCCATGTCCTGTCCTCTGGACCATATCCTTTCCAATCCACCAAATATTAAACACGCCCCCTCCTCAAGCGGGAATCCAATATTCTTTGTACCTCATACTCTGCCTCCCCGTCTATGTCCAGGAGGGCTGGTTTATCAGTCAATCTAGTATTTGGTGCACAAGGCCTTAACAAGGACACATGAAACACAGGGTGTATGTGCCAAGAGGTTGGGAGATCTAGCTTCATCGCTACAGGATTGATGACCCTAATTATCTTGTAGGGACCCACATATCTAGGCTTTAACTTATTAACCCCTTTTAAATGAAGGTTCTTGATTGCCAACCACACCTTATCACCCACTTGGTAGGCTGGTTCTACTGAACGTTTCTTGTCAGCGAAACGCCTATAGGTGTCTTGTGCCTTGGTCAAATGGTTCTTTACATCTGATATTACTGTACGGAGATGTGCATGATGTTCCTGTATAAAGGGATGCTTAGCAACGATTGGCCACTCAAAGGGCATTAAGTTTGGATGATAACCGTGTAAGCAGAACAAAGGCGAACACCCTAGCGTAGCATGTTCTGTGTTGTTGTATGCAAATTCAGCAATCCATAACCGGATGCTCCATTCGGTTGCATGTTGAATAGTGAAACACCGTAGGTACTGTTCCAGGGTTTGATTTAACCTTTCTGTTTTTCTGTCTGTTTGGGGGTGATAAATGGTGGACATACATGCATCTACCTTCATAACTCCACAGAGCTCTTGCCAGAACCTAGAGGTAAATTGACTTCCTCTGTAATGATCACTGCCGGTATACCATGTGCCTTTACTATGTGCTGTAGAAAGGTGTGGGCGAGTTCCTGTGAAGTGGGTACTTTTTTCATCGGAATGAAATTTCCCATCTTAGTCAAGTGATCCACAACGACAAGTATAACGGTGTTCAAATTACTAGGTGGCATCTCCACTATAAAGTCCATAGATATCGTATGCCAGGGACTAGGAGGAACAGGAATGGGTCGTAATAAGCCAACCTGTTTTGCATGGCTGGCCTTCCCTTGAGCACACCGCACACTCAGCAACATATGTCTTTGTTGTTTGACACAACGTAGGCCACCAGAAGTACCTTTGGATGATGGCTATGGTTTTATGCATTCCCATATGCCCTCCAAGGGGGGAGTCATGGGCCCACTGCAGCACTTGTATCTGTAAGGCCTCGCGGGGAACGTACAAGACTTGACGATGATAGAGCAGGTTGTCCTGTTCTTTCTGATTCTCAGGTTCCTCAGAAATCCAAGCCCCTTTATCCAAATTCTCTACAATGCTCTTCAAGTCTTCTAAGAAATCGTCGGATGATATCACGGCTAGTTCTTCTTCCTGTAAGTAGGCCTTATGCAGGATAGGAGGTGGTTCCCCTCCTGGTTCTTCTCGTGTTGTTTCCACGGGGTCCTGTCTGGACAAGGCATCAGCTTTGCCGTTTTGTGGCCCTGGCCTGTACTTGATGATAAAATCGTAGTCCGAGAAAAACAGAGACCAACGTAGCTGTCTAGGTGAAAGTGCTCTAGCTGTTTTCAAGAATAACAAATTGCGATGATCAGTGTAGATCTCCACACTGTGTTTTGCTCCCAGCAGATAGTGCCTCTATTCCTCACAACCTCGCTTAACAGCCAACAGCTCCTTATCAGTTGTGCTATAATTAACTTCACAGGGTGTAAGCTTCTTTGAGTAGAATGCCACAGGATGTAACTGACTAGTGTCTAGATGTCGTTGAGACAGTACTCCCCCAAGAGCATAATGAGAAGCGTCTGTTTCCATCACAAAGGGAACGTCAACATTTGGGTGCCGTAACACAGGTGCTAGGGTGAACCGCGTTTTTAGATTCTGAAAGGCATCTTCCGTCTGTTCATCCCATTTGTATGGTACACCTTTGCGCATCAAATGAGTGATTGGCTGGGTGATCTTAGAGAAGTCTTAGATAAAGCGTCGATAAAAATTAGCAAAGCCTAGAAAGCTTTGGAGAGTCTTAACTGATGTGGGGGATTTCCACTGAGTGATGGCGCTAACTTTTTTGGTGTCCATCTTTATTCCTCTGGTGTTGATCACATATCCCATGAATTCAATCTCCACAGCATGGAACACGCACTTCTCCAGTTTTGCATATACGGAGTGCTCTTGTAGTCGTTTCAGTACCGCCTGGACATGCCCCACATGTTCGTTATGCGTGGGAGAGTAGATCAATATATCATCGATATATACAATGCAAAAAAAGTCAAGAAATCCGCAAAGTACTTCAGCCATAAAGTACTGAAATGCTGCGGGGGCATTACAGAGACTGAATGGCATCACCTGATACTCAAACAGGCCGTACTTGGTGCGGAAAGCCGTTTTCCATTCATCTCCTCGTTGAACTCTTACTAGATGATAGGCTCCTCGCAAGTCCAATTTTGTAAAGATGGTAGCTCCTTTTAGTTGGTCAAGCAGCACAGGTATCAATGGCAAAGGGTACTGGTTCTTGATGGTAACTCGGTTAAGTGCTCTATAGTCAATTCATGTCCTCATATCGCCTTTCTTCTTCGGTATGAAGAAGAGAGGAGAAGAGGATGGAGGTATGAAGCCTGTTGCAAGATTTTCATCCAAGTGCTGGCGCAGGTGTTGTGTCTCTGGCTCGGTCAAGGCGTATATTTAACTACAGGGGATGCCAGCTCCTGGGATCAACTCGATTCTACAGTCGTACTCCCGATGGGGTGGTAGATGGCTGGCTTCTTGTTTTCTGAACACTGCTTTAAACTGGTCATATTCTGATGGCAAGGGGGCAATGAAACACACTTGTTGGTTGGTACATCCGTGGGAAAGAAGATGTGCTGGTGACTCTACAGAGCATCAAAGCACTGCCGTATCTTTAGTGCAATGTTCAAGACAAAATGCAGAGTTCATTTCAACTGTTCGGGCTGCCCACTTCACAGTGGGATCATGGTAAGTTAGCCATGGCATACCTAATATGATGCGAAAATGCGGGGCATCAATTAAGTCGAATTGAATTGTCTCGTAATGTTCCTTACCAAACTGCATTACGATGGGGAAGGTATGATAACGGATTGGTCCGGAAGTGAGAGCGGTTCCATCCGCCGCCTTCACCGGTTCTGGTGTCTCTTTCTTCTCACACGATATACCCATCTCTTTGGCGTAGGCACGATCAATGAAATTGCCGGTGGCTCCGAAATCCAATAGAGCAGGGACCCGGCATTGAAGTCCATCATCCAGCCATAGAGTCACGAAGACGTTAATGTGTGGAACAGAGGACTGCATGGTATTTGCAATGACCGAGGAGATCTCTGTTTCATCCAACCCTGAGCAAGGGACCTCTGGCTTACTCAGGTTTTTAGTTTTCCGATTCCTTACTGAGAATGCCGTGCTTCTCCAATACTTCTTGTGTCTTCGTAGAAGTGGGTCTTTCTCCCTGTCTACCCCTAGCTTTGCATTCCTTTATGAAGTGTCCTCCTTTCCCGCAGTAAAAACACAGCCTTTGCTTGCGCCTCTTGTCTCTCTCCTCCATAGACAGCGTACCACGAATACCGTTCACCTGCATGGGTTCCACGCCTTCTCCATGTTTCCCTGTGTCTTCGGATGTTGGTTTTGCACATGGAACAAAAAATCTTGCGTCACTTCGACCCCTGTCACTCTTTCTTTCCTGCAACTGATGGTCTAATTGCACGGTCAGCTCAATAAGCTCCTCACAGGATTGTGGGAGATGTATAACCTGTGCCAGAACGTCTTTTAACTCTCCTCACAATCCCTGGTAGAATAGCGAGGTTCTTTTCTCTTGCGGCCAATCGGTTTCCACCAGTAAACGGTTAAAGGTAGTAATGTAGGTTATCAAATCCTGTGACCCTTGCCGGAGTGTGATGAGTTCACGATCAGAGGTGAGCAAATGGGATTTCCTATCGATTAACTTACACATCTCCATACAGAAATCAGGGTAGTTGTACAAAAGAGGGTCATCTCTATCTATGAGGGGGATCAACCAGGTACCTGCATTCCCTCCCAGATATGACATAACAAACGCTGTCTTAGATTGGTCATCCTGAAAGACCGTGGCTTTACACAGAAAGTGTAACTTGCATTGACTGAGAAATATACTGAACGTTTTTGGATCCCCAAAAAAGCGTTCCGGCGCAGCCAAGGCTATCTGCGGGGAATGTATGACCTGCATTGGAGTTTGGCCAGGGCTCGACTGGGACACATTAGGGGAGCATGAGCCCATACCAGGTGAAACCCTCCTACTGCACCAGTTATCAGCTGCCCTGTGTGATTTCCCCCAGTATGAGCAGGAGGAGGTAAGGTCCAGTCTTTTATATATGAACCACCCCCTATTTTGATAGTCCCGCTACCTCTCTACGTAACGAGCCCATCTCCTTCCGTATCTCCTGAATCTCCTCTCGGAAGGCATTTACCTCCATTTGTAACGAGATCATAGTTTCCACTAGGGAGGCAAGGATTGTGTTTGCATCCATCGCCCGGGCTGGATATGCTACGTGTTCTTGTCAATCTGTCCGGTTAGCAGAAGAGGTAAGCCACTAACCTTCCGGAACAATCTAGCAGGGGCTGTGACTTGTTATCCCACTCCCTCCTGCGCAGACCAGCAGAGAGAGAGAGTATAACTCCCACTTCTAGGCCGCCCACAGGGGAAAATGGGACAAAATAACAAATGAAGGAGGATACCTCTGCTCTCTGAGCACTCTGGTGCGCAAGCCTCGTCACTGGGAATGATAGATCTGTGGTTGTGAGAAATAAGAACAAGAAAGTGTTATATTCCATATAGGTACCATAATATAGGCCCCGGTAACTTCATTACCCTTCACCTATATTCTTCCCTACATTACACTTGCCACGGTTTACAGGGACTGACCTTTTACCTAGATACGACACTGCATTCAGAACGCGGGTTTTTCCTAGTTCGAAATCTCATACATTATGCATGAGGATTCTTGGAAGCACAGCAGGACTACCATCTCCTGTATAAAATCTATGTACAAAGTTCATGCCCGAAGTCATCCTTGGGCCGAAACAGTAATACAGCGAGGTAGGACCCCTGGGGAGACCTAGGGGTATTTATACATCACATCTTGCTAATATAGAGCAGAGGAGACCGAGACTTCCCGGCCGACACACTGACCAGAGACGCTGAGGTTTCTGCATGCAGACACTCCAGCTTGCAATGGTCTAACATCCCTCGCGGGGTGACCAACTCAAGACCAGGATGTGGTCCCACAGTCTCTCACTTCAGGTAATGGGGTTGACTAAATCCTAGAGGGATTCTTGGCTTAACACCTACATACATGCTAGGTACACTTAGGTACATCTAGTTAGGGAGGCATCGTAGGAGTACGCATCTTTTATCATGTGTTTTATATACTCTAATGTATTCATGATTATTGCAAGATTGTAGAGCTATACCATCCATTCACCTTTATAGTACTGCTAATTATTTATATCTTATACTGTCTAACGGTTGTTGCAGCTCATTTATTCTACACCAGAATAACAACTGTTCAATAGATGCTTATTGAAAAACGCCCAGCCTGACAGACTAAGTAAGCACGAGTGACTGAGCGAAAGGTAGTTTATTGTTTCCATGGTCCTGAGAGATCAGGGTTGTCATGTTCGAGGTTGCCAGGATCTATTCTCTCCTTGGTAAGAGGATATTCTAGTGGCACTGTGAGCTAGTTAGTACAAAAGGGCCAACATACCCGGTGGGGGGTGTTCAGAGTCAGTCTGACACGAATCCTACAGTGTATGTTGTCTAAACGCGCAGATCCTGTATACTTTTTATAGGAACTACACGACATGGCGCCACCAACGTTGGTTGGGTACTTATTTAACAGTAGCATCTGAGTAGTTCAGTCGTGCTATTCTCAAGAGACCCCTACTCACAAATCCCCAGAGACGTCTGGAGTAGGAGGGCACAAACTCCGCCACGGCTGAGTAGGCAAAAAATACTATTTATTAGCTGTTGGTTAATCAAGCTTGAAGGACATAGTGTTCCTAAAAATTGTGCAAAACACCTTATCTTAGTTCCCTTGAAAAGGTATTTCGTGTTCTAAACACAATGACTAATCAGGTCTTAGACCCACTAAACATGGCATTGCCGCTCTCGGAAAACGAGGAAGATGCAGACGCAATACATATTGCGGCAAACCTTAGAAACGCAGTCACCCTGAAACTGCTTGCGCATGATTTAACACCTAGGGGTGACATAGTAGCTCTCGTGATTGAGGCACACGAATCATATAGAACAGAGGTATTTTATTTGTGGGTTACATTCCCAGCAGCAAATGCAAGAACAAAAACATTTCATTACTATATAGAAGATGAACCACCAGCGGAATATTGTCCGTATGAGGACATTGAGGTTCCGCTCACGTACCAGGAACATTTATACTGGTTTAAAGGCGCCGTACCCCATACAAGAAGTAGAGTAAGACTCGGCCCGCTCGGAAGAGAGGGAGCAACATCGCCAATATTAGCAGCCTACACACCACATCCTGACATCGAAACAATGCCAGGACCAGACTTACTCATACTTCACAAAGAATTAATAAAACTTTACAGGAAACATGACGCAATTCGTCATGAGGACACTTACAGTCCAGCCAGCGATGGTAACAACAAATACAACTCCCGTTCAAAACACAGCAACTAAAATTATACCACAAACGGTACACGCAGTAATGGGTAAAATGCCCGCAAAACGTGAACAAATGCCATTCTGGATAGCTCAGAAAATGACACAGTTAGAAGCAGTATTTCCCAATACTAGCCCTTATGAGAAACACAGAATGCTGACAATCTGCTTGACCTTTGGGATAACGCCACAGAAAGAGGATTGTACCTCTTGGGGTACAGTTTTTGCTGCCATATTTACCAGAACTCATGGTATACCGTCCTTAGCAGTAATACCAGATGTATTAAAACAAATACAAAATGAGTACGGAGCAGAGCCTGCTCTGAACTTAGGAATGAAATTACTAGGTAATTATGCCCAGGTATCAGCCATAATATTAGCAAATATTAAAGGGGAGGCAGCATCAGTGGCTATCCGCCATCGCCTAAGGGAGTTCAGTCCTTTAGAACAGGAGCACGAACTACCTAAAATAATTGAAACTGCATATGCAAAATTAGGCAGGGACAGTGTGGGTGGAAAAGCATTAAAAGCACAACTGATGGGTAATACCGAAAAGGAAACCATCAAGCAGACACCTGCTTCATCAAAAAAGAAGTGGGAAAATAACAAAAAACAAAAAGTTAAAGAAAACAGATCTCACTCCAGAGGTAAATCTCCTCCACAGGAGCCCTCCGAAAAGAGGTATAACCTTAGGAACAGGGACAATATTAGAAAACCTGAGAGGTATCAGGATACTGATACACGTTCCTCTCGTTCCTTTCAGGGTTCAACGAAAAACTCTGAGAGGGAAGGACGGTCAGATAGACAAGAAGAGCGTACAAGGTCCAGAGACAAGCAGCACGCTCAAGAATATACTTCCAAAAAAGAAGATAAAAACAAAAGCCACAGTTGAAGAAAAAGACTGTTGCAGGTCTATAGATCAGACATGCCCAGAATTATGAGGACTCGACTACTGAACGGGGAATGGGCTCTGACGATGCTAGACAGTGCGGCAGAAGTAACAATAGCTCGCGAGAACCTGATGGAATTTCTGGTGACAGCGGACTTGAATGATTATATCACGGTGGAAATACCTGATACTAGAGTAAGTGTCCCACATAAATTGTATGAAATAACACTCCAAATGGAGGGGGACAAATGCAGGACAGATAGAGGTCTCTTTTGGGAGAACCTAACGTTTGGCTATGACATTCTGTGAGCTGAACAAGATTGGCCGCCAGCATTCGTCATGGATTGCCCTAGGGGAGAAACAGTTACTTTACCAGCATTCTCCGACCATGTTCCCAAACATTCAAAATATACATATGCGCAGGAGTGGGTGGTAGCCCAAGCTCCGGCATTATACAAAAACCATGTTGGATGGGATGAGGATTCAACCCACCACATAATTCCATTGAAAAATACTCTGACTGCCCAAAGGCAGTATCCAATAAAGCAAGAAACTAAAAAACAGGTCAAGAGAGATCTTAGATCAACTTGAATACCAAAGAGTGATTGAAACTTGCACCTCTCAAATGAATAACCCTTTGTTTCCCGTATCGAAACCGGACAACACATACCGTCTAATGTTGGATTACAGACATTTAAACACTTGCACTAAAACATTTGCAGTACAGAATGCACACAGTGCCGCATTAATGAATAACATTGTGCGAAAAAAATACAAAACAACACTACATATCTCAAATAGATTTTTTTGCCAAAATATATCGCCTGAGAGCAGATATTTGACAGCATTTTCAGCACTAGGGTCCCAGCGTCAATTTTGTCGACTCCCCCGGGGTATAAGAATAGCCTGGGGTTGTTTTTGGCTAGGGCAACTGAATTACTTCAAAATTTGGATGAGGAGGCATTGTCCTACGTAGATGATATCTATCTGACGGATGATGACCTGGAGGTACACTTGAACTGAGTAAATACCATAATTTTGGGATTTGCCTCTGAGGGTTACAAATTCAACTTCAAAAAATCGAAGATTGGCCACCTTAATGTCCTTTTTCTAGGATATGAGCTTTCAAGTGAAGGGAAAAGCCTAGCAGCTAACTTTTTGGAAAAATGTGCGCTGCTCCAACCTCTAAAAACACTTAAAAATTTACAATCAATCCTGGGATTCCTGAACTTTGGCAGAACATACATTTTGGATTACGCAGAAAGAGTAAAACCTTTCTACAATTTAATAAAACCTAGGGGCCTATTAGCAATAACCGGCGATAATTATCGCTTAGCGCTAGGATAATTATCGCCGGCTATCGCCGGTTTCTATCGCGGAGATAGCGTGCTATCAGCAACGCTTATCTCCAATGCGATAGAAACCCCTGCTGTCGCTGGAAAACAGTGCGATTATCGCTGGAAATCCAGCGATAATCGCACTGTGACCGGCGATAGCTTGCTGATAGGGCAAGGGGATTTAGCCATGTAATCCACCTCCCATTGGATTACATGGCTAAGTCAGGTTTGGACCAGGTATAAAAAAACAAGCGCTAATAGTGTTTAGCGCTGGTTTCTTTATCGCCTTGTTGGCCTCCCTAATAGGCGATAGCGATGTTAGCGACTATTTCCAGTCGCTGCCAGGTTGGGATCGCCTACTTTGCATGTCATTAGCGATAAATATCGCTGGCATGCAAAGTGGCACCTAACCCGGTCGCTATCGCCTAAAAGCTGTCGCTAACAGCTGTTAGCGACAGCTTGCTAATAGGGCGATAAAAATATCGCCGCTTTAGCGGCAAAAAGTGCCGCTAAAGCGGCGATAAAGCCCTTGATAATATGCCCCCTGATTTCTCAATCAGACAATGGACACAGAAACACACTGATATCCTTCGTTCTTTACAAGCTGACATGATAGCTTCAAAACACTTACAGACACGCTAAATGTACGCAACCTGGTGATCCGTATAGTTGTGGGTCAATCTGGGTAATAATAATAATAATAATGACATTTGTAGAGCGCTTGGTTACACTAGGCTAGTGTGTCCCCGCGCTACGGTACAGTCGAGAGAGACATCATTCCCAGGCCACCCCCCATATACGGTACAGCAACCCGAAAGCTACTCAGTGGGGAATAGAAAAGTTTTCAGCTTTTTACGAAAAATCAACTCCGAGGCCTCCATCCGAAGCCCCCACGGGAGTTTGTTCCATTGCTGAGCTGCCCTGAAACTAAAGGATCGCCCACCCATCCTTACCCTCCTGACTCTGGGAATAATAACCTGACCCGTCCCGCTAGATCTTAATTGGCGGGAGGGGACATACGGAGTCAGAAGGTGATGTAGGTATGTGGGCCCCTTCCTTTGTAGAATCCGATGGCTCACACAAAGAGCTTTAAACAGGATTCGCTACTTAATCGGGAGCCAATGAAGGGCGACCAGGGCCTTCCTGGAAGAGGCTCGCCTAGGTAGCATCAGAACCAGGCGGGCTGCTGCGTTCTGGATACATTGAAGCCTCTGTACACAGTTGACATTAGCCCCCAGGTAAAGCACATTTCCATAGTCCAGCCTCGATGTTACCAAAGCATGAACCATGGTCTTCCTAGCTACGGTAGGCAGGAGGTCCAGGGTCTTGCGGAGTCCATGCAAGATTCCAAAACAAGTTCCTGCCACCCGCCTTGTATGATGCTCAAACGAGAGCTTAGGGTCAAGCCACACCCCTAGGTTCTTCACCTGTTCACTAGGACCGGGGATAGGACCCAGGGTCTGTGGCCACCACGCCGATGTCCACACAGAAGGTGCCTTGCCAATAACCATCACTTCTGTCTTGCTCCCGTTCAGTTTAAGGCAGTTGTTAGCCATCCATACCGCTAGTTCTTGCAGGCAGGAATTAAAATTAGTAGCTGCCTTCTCGTCCGACTTTGTTAGAGACACCACCAGTTGCGTGTCGTCAGCATAGGACACAGCTTTGACCCCAAACTTTCCAGTGATGTCTGCCACTGGGGCAACATATAGGTTAAATAGGGTCGGGCTAAGGGTGGACCCCTGTGGCACCCCCTGTTTAAGCCCAATACTCTTAGATAGATAAGGTCCCTGCGCTACCTGAAAACTGCGGTCCTGCAGAAAGGATTCCATCCATTCCAATGCCTTCCCCCCCCACCCCTCCCCTCCTGAGACACTGAAGCAACGTATGATGAGCAACAGTGTCAAAGGCGGCACTCAGATCTAATAAAATTAAGGCCGCCGTCTGACCCTCATCAACGTACTTCCGGATGGTCTCAGTGGAGAGGAGCAAAGCCGATTCAGTCGAGTACGACGCTCGAAAACCGGACTGAGTGGGGTGGAGAAGACTATGTTTGCTAACATGGGCCGTCAGCTGGATGTTCACAACCTTCTCTGCAATTTTCGCAAAGTAAGGGAGTAGCGAGATGGGACGCAAATTGTCTAGCTGGTCCATGCTGACATTCGGCTTCTTCCTCAGCTGTAAGACCACAGCCTCCTTCCATTTTTTTGGCACAGTGCCTGAACTGAAAGAGAGCTCTAACAGATGCCTGATGCAAGGTTCAAGGCATTCCATGCTCCCTCTCAGCACCCTTGGCCTTGCAGGGTCACTGGGAGAGCCGGACTTGATGCTACTAGCTATCTTCATTAGGGTCTCATGATTAGGGGTACTGAAAGTATCCAGATATTCTTCTCCCTTTATGTTAGTGGGGGCAGCAACCACAGCGCGCCCCTCCCTTGCAGAGACCGGGAAGGTGGAATAGATTTTCTCTACCTTCTCTACAAAAAACTCTGCTATCCGATTACAGGACTCCACTGAACTTATACTCGGTGCTGCGATCTTATCCAAGGATGAGATCTCTTTGTAGACGGTGAACAACTCTTTGACTGAATTTTCCGCTCTCTCAATTCTTTCCTTATAATAGGAAGCCCGCGTTTTTCTGATAAGGGTATGATAGAGCTTAAGACTAACTTTGTATATATTGAAGGTGAGACAGTACCAATAGCGTACAAATCACATTTGTTCACAAATGCTGAGATGCGTTTTGCATCAATAGAAAAAATTCTGACAGCGGTACAGACTGCTGTAGTAAGAGAAAGAGCTCTGGCTCAAGGGAAGCGTATAATAGTCGTTACCCCAGTTCCAGCCTTAAAGGCTGCGACAAAGGCAAGCGTTCCCAACGCTAAAGCCTTACATCCAAGATGGATACAGTGGGCTAATTCTCTCACTGCAACAGATGTAGAATACAGGTACGACCCAAATCTAAAAACACAAGCATTTCTGCAATACGAACAAGAATATCCTCTACCAAATGAAATAATGCCTCTAGATCAGTTTGAATATATAATTTACACTGACGGTTCTGCTCAACCGGCCATAGGGAGTAAACAGCAATACAGCGCAGCGTGTGCTATTGTTAAAGGTCGCATGCAGGATGGAAAGTTTCATCCAAGTTGTACAAAAACGCAGTCTCTAGGAGACTGCACGGCACAGCTAGCAGAACTAAAAGCACTAATACTGGCACTGGTAAATACGGATCGAGAATTCCCCACACTAATCGTGTGTGATTCCTTTTACTGTGTACAGTCTTATAATGAATATTTACATCACTGGGGACAAAACGGGTTTAAAAATGCAAAAGGTGGCACAGTTAAGCACAAAATGCTATGGGAACAGGTAGTGGAGTTGAAAAACGAACTACCAAGGGCTCACGTGATACATACACTGAGTCATCAACGTGATGGCGTTCACGTTGAAGGGAATTCATTGGCTGATGAAGCCGCAAAGGGGGCTGTACGCACGGCTCCCGTAGCTGCAATCACTCGTTCAAAAACGAGAATAGACGGTGAGGTAATAGTTGCGATTATTGCTACACGCAATAATTCAGCAGTACCGAAAAGGTTTCCTCTCAAATACTCCTACAAGTTAGATGTAAACAATGTTCCATTTGCTCACATTCCTGGAGTGGGGGATAGAGTAATACCAAATATGGACCGTAGGGTAGGATTAATTCTAGCAGCACAAGAGGGTATAGGGTCTGCATATGCAGGAGTTACAGCAACTGTCTCTCTATTGAAACAGCGCTATTGGTGGCCAGGACTAAGAAAACAAACTAAGGACTACATCTTGAAATGCGACATCTGTCAGCAGATGAAAGGCTCCACAATAACACGTCCAGCGCAGACACCATTACTAATATCAGACAAACCATTGGCATGTGTATATTTGGACCACTGCGGCCCCTTACAATCTGATGGGGCTTACAAGTATATCATGTTTGCAGTGGATTCCTGCTCTTGGTTCCTATGGGTGTGGCCCCAGCACTCAGCTGACGCTCGAACTGTTATAAAAGATTTGCGAGTAATTATAGGGACATACGCAATTGGCACATTACATTCTGACCGTGGCCCGCGTTTAGCTCTAGGGCTTACAAGGAAGCCATGGGAAGTTTGGGTGTAGCATTGCGGTACTCCTCTCAGTACCATCCAGAGGGAAATTCGGTTGTGTAGAGGAAAAACCGGGACTTAAAGCAGTTTTTAACAGAGTATTAGGCTCGGGTGGAAATTGGCTAAAACATCTGTATGGAGTTCAAAGGGCATTAAATAATCAGCCAAGAAGCTCTGTGGAGGGTGTCACTCCTTATGAGGTCTTATTTGGGAAGAGAATGTGGGTACCTGATCTTCATTGTGAAGGCACAGTGGCGGATGAAAAACCTTTTGAAATCCATAAACGTTTGGCTGTTTTACAGGACCTGAATGAATCCAGGGCACTACAGAGTTATGTCCAGGTGAAAAGGACCACCGCTGGGGAAGCAAAAAGTGTCACGGCAAGACCTGTCTGGATCCCTAAAATTGGGGATCTGGTCAGAGAGAAAATAGCAGGCAAAAAAGAATTTGGGCCATCATGCAGAAAGCCTGTACCTGTCCTGGCAGTTGAAGGAACAAGAACAGTACTTCTGCCACCTCTTGCCGGTAAAAAGGAGAAAAGATTTGTCTCAATAGACCTGATCAAACCAATATGGCCGATACTGAGTAGTAGGCCGCGTGGACTCCGGAGTAACAGCGCCCTCCTCTCACAACTATACAAGAAGTTCAAACAGAAAGACTCATCACGTTTGAAGGGTCACCTGCACGGAATGATGGACGTAGCAACAATGCAATGGAACTCGTTCCTCTTGACACTGAAGTTCAAAATGAGAACTCCACTGAAAGACAAATTTCAATTCGACCAAACACGGATATCTACGTCAACATGCCCCAACAAGAGCAAGCTACAGTTTCCACAAAACCAGCAGAATTACCGAAAAATTGATCGAACTGCATCTGGCTATTTCATTGACTTCGATACCTTTTCATTGGATCCAAGTGAACCTGAAACGATGCCAGCCCAAAAACCTCGTCTACTGCGATTCAAAGATTTTCTGAACTTTCTTAAAAAGACTTACCTGGTATCAACTTGGGTGGAACTCTGGGTAACTACCGGGATACTTTTCTTTCTTTTCTGGATAGGCCTAGTAACTGTCTTTAGTATGCTTATTAGTGGAACATATCTTCGAGACAGCTCTGCAGCACAAAAAGTGAATGTGATTCTGAAACCACATCTATCTTCACATCGTAAAAAAAGAGACCTATCATCAGTGAACATTACAGCAGTTCCTATACCTGATGGTATAGTGTGGGACAAGGTTGATTACGATATATTTGGCCCGACCGAACTTTTAAAAATACCACATTTATTTAAAGTTTCATTGAGTGATATCATTACCTCCAGTACATTTTCCGATGAATGGGATTATGAAACTGTAAATAATATGTTGTCTGATTTAGAAAAATCTGCTGCATTTTCTAATAATGAAATGTTGGAAGACACATCAGACTTTGAAACAATGTATTGCTATCAACATTATAGTAATTACTTTCTGCATAAATCTGCTAATCCCAGAAATGTTTTCACATAACACCAATGGGAACATTGCCCGACACCGCCGAAAAGTAGTTCAAAAACATTTGCACAGAAATTCTCGTATTTTTCAGGGTTTAACACATCAGACCCAGCTTCATATTACTATATGGTTGCACCAGCACGGAAAAATATGTTGACAAACACCAAACAGATTTATTCTGCTTCCTTTATTGCCCAGTTGTCTGAACAAGGTTTTGACTTTTGGAAAGACACCATAGACTTGAAATCTGTCTGGGGTACTAGAGACTGGCAGGTCCAGGGAACAGAGGCCCTATTTAGAGCATGCCTTATTCCTCAGCAAATAATGTTTTTGAATGAAGCAGTGCAACAAACAACCTGTCTTGGACTAGCCAAAAACAAAGACTTAAATACACCTCGAGTGCCAACACCATCACACACTGAGGGTAACACAACATCACAAGAAGAGGTTACACTAGATGCCATCATGCAATACAATAGATCAGAGCCCGATTGGAAGGGATGGTTGATTTGGCCCACAGACACCAATATCTGTCAAAATAGATTGTTGGGTAAAACCAAAGGGTTAAGTATCAACAGGCCAGATCCATGTTACGTTCAGAGACAACACCCAGGGGTAGTGACATCATACAGTGTTGGGAAGTTATGCCTTGATTGGCTAAAAACCTCAACACTCACACATGTGAAACAACACTTATCCTTACTTACAGAGGATGTGGACCTACGGGATTTTTTATTAGGTCCTAGGAAGCCACGTCATAAACTTTTCTATTATGCTGTCTATAGTGAAGTTTGAAAAATATCACAGCAAGAGGCAGCGGAAAAATTACGAGAAATAGATCGTATAAATCTAGAGAAGGCTCTAGCAGTGGTTGACAATGGGTTAACGACACTAACATCCAGGATATATTCTCTAGGCAGCATTGTATCTTCTGCTATTGATGTACTAGAACAGGATCTGTCCATATTACAACATGGGCAATCACAATTGCGTTCTATTATGTTATTAAGCTCGACGCTGCAATCTTTGCGCGCAGGCTATGTGCCTTGGCGGTACGTCTCTGTTTTCTTCCTACAATCTGACAGAAAAACAGATAGAAATGGCACAAAGAGGAGCAAAATATACAATGCTGCGTATTGAAAAATTGGATAGATTAGCATTTACGGTGGCAGTCACTGTCCACGGAATGGTTAATCCATGGCCACATAACTCTTCCGGTCACTACTTTTCAATTCCAATATTGCCTTGAACAAATGCAGGCAGGCAGATATGAAGAAATGGGTAGGGAATTCATTAAGGAATCCTGGGAATTACCGTACAGATTTCGATGCCGGAGTGGGGAAAAAGAAGTGTTTCTAAGCGGGATTAATTGCGAGAATACTTTAAGTGGATCACTTATATGCCAGGATATAAGGCTTCATGGGGCCTGTAATGGTTCGGTAGCAAACTTATCCTGTCACTTAAAGGGTGCCCCAGCTGCCGTGATCACTCCAGGGTTCAGGCTACTTTTGAATGGGAGTTACTTGATACTGAATGATCAAGGCTGCTGTGGGATGCTTCCGGGCATCGTATATCTGGTAACCGTGAGCTCCAGGGTTACTTGCTGTATGCAAGTATTGTTTCCACCAACACATACAGTCAGGGAGGCGCCGTTATGGCCTTCACTAAATGTTTCGTTAATACGGTTTGATGCTTTGAGCAGAATGAAAGCCATGCTTATACAGAAATCTGTGCCCTTAGCCTCCGCTCGAGAAACCTTTGATCTTCAAGTTGCAAGGTCTTCAGCAGAGATACAGGCGCTTATACGTATAAATTGCCCCTTCCATTTCGCAGAAATGGTAAATCGTATCTTTAACATGTCTGATACGACAGGCATCGTCCACCTATTTAAGACCATAGGTTGTGGACTATTAAGCACCTTTCAGACGGTCCAAGGAGTTATACCAAACTTTATACACTCTGTATTTGGAAGCATATTTGGAGGGCTGCCGCTGATCCTGTTTCTAATAGCAGGTATCCTGATTGTCGTTTTTCTGCTACGCAATGGACGTCCCAGTCACCAAGGAGATGGAAACAGTACTCCTGGAGCGATAATACCATGATCGCATGGTACAACTACTAGGCACACCTCACCTAAGGGAGCTAAGTGCTTCTTGGTTCTTGTCATTTAGACCAGTCTGGATGGACTGCATCTTACCTGTCCTCCGATGCCTGTTTTGCGGAGAAGAATGCGTGTTAGATCGCTGTCTGACACTCCCATCATGTGCGCAACCGGACGTTGATGCTTTACTGGACCCGATAACGGCCCATGTTCTGCAGTGTCCCCAGCGTATTCCCATGTTGATGGCAGCATTCCTAGAGCCACAAAAGGTAGTAGCTGCTCCTGTTGGTATGGACACCGGCTCCTCCTCTGACACCCAGACCTTGGATGGCACACAGGCTGCCCCAGCACCGGCTGTGGACAGAACGGAAGATCATCTCTGCTCAATTGATATAATATGCGAGGTGTTACAGGGACCGTTGACTGCGGAGGCAAGCAACGAAAATGTTGCGTCTAACAGCCAGGACACATAAACATTTGACTCATTTGGCCCGTCGTGTGCTGGGGAAAAATTCGACTTTTGGAAAAACAAACGGAAAATTAGAACTCCGTATCAAAATTGACATTCCTTTTGAGCAAGTATGGCTTTCAAATGCTTGTAGTAGTTCGGACTATACCTACGGACATATTAGAGCTGTAGCTTAAGTGTCAATTTCTAATATTTTTTCTTTTTAACACTTTTTAGAACCACTTTTTAACAATTTTTAAAACGATGCTTTTTTTTTTAACACAACGAGAAACTAATGTTTTAACTATTTGCGTACAAGTATCTAGTCCACCTAGTAGTACGGTTAGATTTTAACTATGTCATCCATTCGGAAGAGGAGTGGGTGTTATATTCCATATAGGTACCATAATATAGGCCCCGGTAACTTCATTACCCTTCACCTATATTCTTCCCTACATTACACTTGTCAAGGTTTACAGGGGCTGACCTTTTACCTAGATATGACACTGCATTCAAAACGCGGGTTTTCCCTAGCTCGAAATCTCATACATTATGCATGAGGACTCTTGGAAGCACAGCAGGACTAAAATCTAGGTACAAAGTTCATGCCCGACGTCATCCTTAGGCCGACACAGTAATACAGCGAGGTAGGACCCCTGGGGAGACCTATGGGTATTTATACATCACATCTTGCTAAGATAGAGCAGAGGAGACCGAGACTTCCCGGCCGACACACTGACCAGAGACACTGAGGTTCCTCCATGCAGACACTCCAGCTCGCAATGGTCTAACATCCCTCGCGGGGTGTCCAACTCAAGACCAGGACGGGGTCCCACAGTCTCTCACTTCAGGTAATGGGGTTGACTAAATCCTAGAGGGATTCTTGGCTTAACACCTACATACATGCTAGGTACACTTAGGTACATCTAGTTAGGGAGGCATCACGTAGGAGTACGCATCTTTTATCATGTGTTTTATATACTCTAATGTATTCATGATTATTGCAAGATGGTAGAGCTATACCATCCATTCACCTATATAGTACTGCTAATCATTTATATCTTATACTGTCTAACGGTTGTTGCAGCTCATTTATTCTACACCAGAATATACTGTTCAATAAATGCTTATTGAAAAAAGGCCCAGCCTGTTTTATTCGGTGTATCTCTCTGAGACAGACTAAGTGAGCCTGAGTGACTGAGCGAAAGGTAGTATATTGTTTCCACGGACCTGAGGGATCAGGGTTGTCATGTTCGATGGTTGCCAGCAACTATTCTCTCCTTGGTAAGACGAGATTCTAGTGGCACTGTGAGCTAGTTGGTACAAAGGGCCAACATACCCAGTGGGGGTGTTCAAAGTCAGTCTGAACACCAATCCTACAGTGTATGTTGTCTAAACGCGCAGATCCTGTATACTTTTTATAGGAACTACATGACAAAAGGGCGATTAATCGGGCAAACATTTGTATATAGACTATAACAACAGTATGTCATTCACTCTTTCCCTGTACCTTACTCACATTTGCTCTCCTATAAGACAATGCCAAGAGCAATTTCCAAAACGTGTCCAGAAGAGGTTGGACCCCTCAGGAGCCTGTCAAGGAATTAGTTCATAGGGCAGAGAACAACTAAAATGTACCAAGCTGTAACAAATCGAAAGGAAAATATCACAGAATCTTCTCCTGGGGCTAAATAGCTAGTGCTGTTGATCCACAGCCGAAGAAGCGCCATCCAAATGCCTCCAGGAAAGTCTTGTTAATAGCAGAAGAGTCAAGACTCCAAAAGAAAACTGTTTTTAATTCCTCCAAAAACCGCCGCCCAAACCGCAACACTCGAAGAGGAACTGAATGTAAAGTTGCACCGTTTACAGCAGTTGAGGCTGTACTAACGGTACTCGCGGGGAAAGTCAAGGTATTGTTAGGCAATGAAAGAACCCTTCCGTTGCGGTTCTGCATTGCCGATTTCATCAGTGCCGACCGTCACCACATCAAGGCATTTTACCACTTCCAATATGAAGCCGGCTTCCGATCGGCTGCAGACGCGTAGGTCCAGATGCTTCCTAAGCAGAACAGCCGCGAGGCTCTGTGCGCGGTTTACACGCATAAGCAGAAAGCCGGATGAAAGAGCGAAAGGCTGCTCTTCGAAACTTCTCCCAAACAGAACTGGTATGCAGATTTACAAGCACTGGTTTGAGGAAGGGGAGCGGCTTATGTAGTTCAGGCTCCACCCTCCCGCTATACTGTTGATCTACCAGAATGGTGGCTTGTGGGAGTTGTAGGCCACTTGTTGTTTCTTCACATTCATACTCCTTACCTATGTGCCTTGGCGGTACGTCTCTGTTTTCTTCCTACAATCTGACAGAAAAACAGATAGAAATGGCACAAAGAGGAGCAAAATATACAATGCTGCGTATTGAAAAATTGGATAGATTAGCATTTACGGTGGCAGTCACTGTCCACGGAATGGTTAATCCATGGCCACATAACTCTTCCGGTCACTACTTTTCAATTCCAATATTGCCTTGAACAAATGCAGGCAGGCAGATATGAAGAAATGGGTAGGGAATTCATTAAGGAATCCTGGGAATTACCGTACAGATTTCGATGCCGGAGTGGGGAAAAAGAAGTGTTTCTAAGCGGGATTAATTGCGAGAATACTTTAAGTGGATCACTTATATGCCAGGATATAAGGCTTCATGGGGCCTGTAATGGTTCGGTAGCAAACTTATCCTGTCACTTAAAGGTGCCCCAGCTGCCGTGATCACTCCAGGGTTCAGGCTACTTTCGAATGGGAGTTACTTGATACTGAATGATCAAGGCTGCTGTGGGATGCTTCCGGGCATCGCATATCTGGTAACCGTGAGCTCCAGGGTTACTTGCTGTATGCAAGTATTGTTTCCACCAACACATACAGTCAGGGAGGCGCCGTTATGGCCTTCACTAAATGTTTCGTTAATACGGTTTGATGCTTTGAGCAGAATGAAAGCCATGCTTATACAGAAATCTGTGCCCTTAGCCTCCGCTCGAGAAACCTTTGATCTTCAAGTTGCAAGGTCTTCAGCAGAGATACAGGCGCTTATACGTATAAATTGCCCCTTCCATTTCGCAGAAATGGTAAATCGTATCTTTAACATGTCTGATACGACAGGCATCGTCCACCTATTTAAGACCATAGGTTGTGGACTATTAAGCACCTTTCAGACGGTCCAAGGAGTTATACCAAACTTTATACACTCTGTATTTGGAAGCATATTTGGAGGGCTGCCGCTGATCCTGTTTCTAATAGCAGGTATCCTGATTGTCGTTTTTCTGCTACGCAATGGACGTCCCAGTCACCAAGGAGATGGAAACAGTACTCCTGGAGCGATAATACCATGATCGCATGGTACAACTACTAGGCACACCTCACCTAAGGGAGCTAAGTGCTTCTTGGTTCTTGTCATTTAGACCAGTCTGGATGGACTGCATCTTACCTGTCCTCCGATGCCTGTTTTGCGGAGAAGAATGCGTGTTAGATCGCTGTCTGACACTCCCATCATGTGCGCAAACGGACGTTGATGCTTTACTGGACCCGATAACGGCCCATGTTCTGCAGTGTCCCCAGCGTATTCCCATGTTGATGGCAGCATTCCTAGAGCCACAAAAGGTAGTAGCTGCTCCTGTTGGTATGGACACCGGCTCCTCCTCTGACACCCAGACCTTGGATGGCACACAGGCTGCCCCAGCACCGGCTGTGGACAGAACGGAAGATCATCTCTGCTCAATTGATATAATATGCGAGGTGTTACAGGGACCGTTGACTGCGGAGGCAAGCAACGAAAATGTTGCGTCTAACAGCCAGGACACATAAACATTTGACTCATTTGGCCCGTCGTGTGCTGGGGAAAAATTCAACTTTTGGAAAAACAAACGGAAAATTAGAACTCCGTATCAAAATTGACATTCCTTTTTGAGCAAGTATGGCTTTCAAATGCTTGTAGTAGTTCGGACTATACCTACGGACATATTAGAGCTGTAGCTTAAGTGTCAATTTCTAATATTTTTCTTTTTAACACTTTTTAGAACCACTTTTTAACAATTTTTAAAACGATGCTTTTTTTTTAACACAACGAGAAACTAATGTTTTAACTATTTGCGTACAAGTATCTAGTCCACCTAGTAGTACGGTTAGATTTTAACTATGTCATCCATTCGGAAGAGGAGTGGGTGTTATATTCCATATAGGTACCATAATATAGGCCCCGGTAACTTCATTACCCTTCACCTATATTCTTCCCTACATTACACTTGTCAAGGTTTACAGGGGCTGACCTTTTACCTAGATATGACACTGCATTCAAAACGCGGGTTTTCCCTAGCTCGAAATCTCATACATTATGCATGAGGACTCTTGGAAGCACAGCAGGACTAAAATCTAGGTACAAAGTTCATGCCCGACGTCATCCTTAGGCCGACACAGTAATACAGCGAGGTAGGACCCCTGGGGAGACCTATGGGTATTTATACATCACATCTTGCTAAGATAGAGCAGAGGAGACCGAGACTTCCCGGCCGACACACTGACCAGAGACACTGAGGTTCCTCCATGCAGACACTCCAGCTCGCAATGGTCTAACATCCCTCGCGGGGTGTCCAACTCAAGACCAGGACGGGGTCCCACAGTCTCTCACTTCAGGTAATGGGGTTGACTAAATCCTAGAGGGATTCTTGGCTTAACACCTACATACATGCTAGGTACACTTAGGTACATCTAGTTAGGGAGGCATCACGTAGGAGTACGCATCTTTTATCATGTGTTTTATATACTCTAATGTATTCATGATTATTGCAAGATGGTAGAGCTATACCATCCATTCACCTATATAGTACTGCTAATCATTTATATCTTATACTGTCTAACGGTTGTTGCAGCTCATTTATTCTACACCAGAATATACTGTTCAATAAATGCTTATTGAAAAAAGGCCCAGCCTGTTTTATTCGGTGTATCTCTCTGAGACAGACTAAGTGAGCCTGAGTGACTGAGCGAAAGGTAGTATATTGTTTCCACGGACCTGAGGGATCAGGGTTGTCATGTTCGATGGTTGCCAGCAACTATTCTCTCCTTGGTAAGACGAGATTCTAGTGGCACTGTGAGCTAGTTGGTACAAAAGGGCCAACATACCCAGTGGGGGTGTTCAAAGTCAGTCTGAACACCAATCCTACAGTGTATGTTGTCTAAACGCGCAGATCCTGTATACTTTTTATAGGAACTACATGACAAAAGGGCGATTAATCGGGCAAACATTTGTATATAGACTATAACAACAGTATGTCATTCACTCTTTCCCTGTACCTTACTCACATTTGCTCTCCTATAAGACAATGCCAAGAGCAATTTCCAAAACGTGTCCAGAAGAGGTTGGACCCCTCAGGAGCCTGTCAAGGAATTAGTTCATAGGGCAGAGAACAACTAAAATGTACCAAGCTGTAACAAATCGAAAGGAAAATATCACAGAATCTTCTCCTGGGGCTAAATAGCTAGTGCTGTTGATCCACAGCCGAAGAAGCGCCATCCAAATGCCTCCAGGAAAGTCTTGTTAATAGCAGAAGAGTCAAGACTCCAAAAGAAAACTGTTTTTAATTCCTCCAAAAACCGCCGCCCAAACCGCAACACTCGAAGAGGAACTGAATGTAAAGTTGCACCGTTTACAGCAGTTGAGGCTGTACTAACGGTACTCGCGGGGAAAGTCAAGGTATTGTTAGGCAATGAAAGAACCCTTCCGTTGCGGTTCTGCATTGCCGATTTCATCAGTGCCGACCGTCACCACATCAAGGCATTTTACCACTTCCAATATGAAGCCGGCTTCCGATCGGCTGCAGACGCGTAGGTCCAGATGCTTCCTAAGCAGAACAGCCGCGAGGCTCTGTGCGCGGTTTACACGCATAAGCAGAAAGCCGGATGAAAGAGCGAAAGGCTGCTCTTCGAAACTTCTCCCAAACAGAACTGGTATGCAGATTTACAAGCACTGGTTTGAGGAAGGGGAGCGGCTTATGTAGTTCAGGCTCCACCCTCCCGCTATACTGTTGATCTACCAGAATGGTGGCTTGTGGGAGTTGTAGGCCACTTGTTGTTTCTTCACATTCATACTCCTTACCTATGTGCCTTGGCGGTACGTCTCTGTTTTCTTCCTACAATCTGACAGAAAAACAGATAGAAATGGCACAAAGAGGAGCAAAATATACAATGCTGCGTATTGAAAAATTGGATAGATTAGCATTTACGGTGGCAGTCACTGTCCACGGAATGGTTAATCCATGGCCACATAACTCTTCCGGTCACTACTTTTCAATTCCAATATTGCCTTGAACAAATGCAGGCAGGCAGATATGAAGAAATGGGTAGGGAATTCATTAAGGAATCCTGGGAATTACCGTACAGATTTCGATGCCGGAGTGGGGAAAAAGAAGTGTTTCTAAGCGGGATTAATTGCGAGAATACTTTAAGTGGATCACTTATATGCCAGGATATAAGGCTTCATGGGGCCTGTAATGGTTCGGTAGCAAACTTATCCTGTCACTTAAAGGGTGCCCCAGCTGCCGTGATCACTCCAGGGTTCAGGCTACTTTCGAATGGGAGTTACTTGATACTGAATGATCAAGGCTGCTGTGGGATGCTTCCGGGCATCGCATATCTGGTAACCGTGAGCTCCAGGGTTACTTGCTGTATGCAAGTATTGTTTCCACCAACACATACAGTCAGGGAGGCGCCGTTATGGCCTTCACTAAATGTTTCGTTAATACGGTTTGATGCTTTGAGCAGAATGAAAGCCATGCTTATACAGAAATCTGTGCCCTTAGCCTCCGCTCGAGAAACCTTTGATCTTCAAGTTGCAAGGTCTTCAGCAGAGATACAGGCGCTTATACGTATAAATTGCCCCTTCCATTTCGCAGAAATGGTAAATCGTATCTTTAACATGTCTGATACGACAGGCATCGTCCACCTATTTAAGACCATAGGTTGTGGACTATTAAGCACCTTTCAGACGGTCCAAGGAGTTATACCAAACTTTATACACTCTGTATTTGGAAGCATATTTGGAGGGCTGCCGCTGATCCTGTTTCTAATAGCAGGTATCCTGATTGTCGTTTTTCTGCTACGCAATGGACGTCCCAGTCACCAAGGAGATGGAAACAGTACTCCTGGAGCGATAATACCATGATCGCATGGTACAACTACTAGGCACACCTCACCTAAGGGAGCTAAGTGCTTCTTGGTTCTTGTCATTTAGACCAGTCTGGATGGACTGCATCTTACCTGTCCTCCGATGCCTGTTTTGCGGAGAAGAATGCGTGTTAGATCGCTGTCTGACACTCCCATCATGTGCGCAACCGGACGTTGATGCTTTACTGGACCCGATAACGGCCCATGTTCTGCAGTGTTCCCAGCGTATTCCCATGTTGATGGCAGCATTCCTAGAGCCACAAAAGGTAGTAGCTGCTCCTGTTGGTATGGACACCGGCTCCTCCTCTGACACCCAGACCTTGGATGGCACACAGGCTGCCCCAGCACCGGCTGTGGACAGAACGGAAGATCATCTCTGCTCAATTGATATAATATGCGAGGTGTTACAGGGACCGTTGACTGCGGAGGCAAGCAACGAAAATGTTGCGTCTAACAGCCAGGACACATAAACATTTGACTCATTTGGCCCGTCGTGTGCTGGGGAAAAATTCGACTTTTGGAAAAACAAACGGAAAATTAGAACTCCGTATCAAAATTGACATTCCTTTTTGAGCAAGTATGGCTTTCAAATGCTTGTAGTAGTTCGGACTATACCTACGGACATATTAGAGCTGTAGCTTAAGTGTCAATTTCTAATATTTTTCTTTTTAACACTTTTTAGAACCACTTTTTAACAATTTTTAAAACGATGCTTTTTTTTAACACAACGAGAAACTAATGTTTTAACTATTTGCGTACAAGTATCTAGTCCACCTAGTAGTACGGTTAGATTTTAACTATGTCATCCATTCGGAAGAGGAGTGGGTGTTATATTCCATATAGGTACCATAATATAGGCCCCGGTAACTTCATTACCCTTCACCTATATTCTTCCCTACATTACACTTGTCAAGGTTTACAGGGGCTGACCTTTTACCTAGATATGACACTGCATTCGAAAAGCGGGTTTTCCCTAGCTCGAAATCTCATACATTATGCATGAGGACTCTTGGAAGCACAGCAGGACTAAAATCTAGGTACAAAGTTCATGCCCGACGTCATCCTTAGGCCGACACAGTAATACAGCGAGGTAGGACCCCTGGGGAGACCTATGGGTATTTATACATCACATCTTGCTAAGATAGAGCAGAGGAGACCGAGACTTCCCGGCCGACACACTGACCAGAGACACTGAGGTTCCTCCATGCAGACACTCCAGCTCGCAATGGTCTAACATCCCTCGTGGGGTGTCCAACTCAAGACCAGGACGGGGTCCCACAGTCTCTCACTTCAGGTAATGGGGTTGACTAAATCCTAGAGGGATTCTTGGCTTAACACCTACATACATGCTAGGTACACTTAGGTACATCTAGTTAGGGAGGCATCACGTAGGAGTACGCATCTTTTATCATGTGTTTTATATACTCTAATGTATTCATGATTATTGCAAGATGGTAGAGCTATACCATCCATTCACCTATATAGTACTGCTAATCATTTATATCTTATACTGTCTAACGGTTGTTGCAGCTCATTTATTCTACACCAGAATATACTGTTCAATAAATGCTTATTGAAAAAAGGCCCAGCCTGTTTTATTCGGTGTATCTCTCTGAGACAGACTAAGTGAGCCTGAGTGACTGAGCGAAAGGTAGTATATTGTTTCCACGGACCTGAGGGATCAGGGTTGTCATGTTCGATGGTTGCCAGCAACTATTCTCTCCTTGGTAAGACGAGATTCTAGTGGCACTGTGAGCTAGTTGGTACAAAGGGCCAACATACCCAGTGGGGGTGTTCAAAGTCAGTCTGAACACCAATCCTACAGTGTATGTTGTCTAAACGCGCAGATCCTGTATACTTTTTATAGGAACTACATGACAAAAGGGCGATTAATCGGGCAAACATTTGTATATAGACTATAACAACAGTATGTCATTCACTCTTTCCCTGTACCTTACTCACATTTGCTCTCCTATAAGACAATGCCAAGAGCAATTTCCAAAACGTGTCCAGAAGAGGTTGGACCCCTCAGGAGCCTGTCAAGGAATTAGTTCATAGGGCAGAGAACAACTAAAATGTACCAAGCTGTAACAAATCGAAAGGAAAATATCACAGAATCTTCTCCTGGGGCTAAATAGCTAGTGCTGTTGATCCACAGCCGAAGAAGCGCCATCCAAATGCTTCCAGGAAAGTCTTGTTAATAGCAGAAGAGTCAAGACTCCAAAAGAAAACTGTTTTTAATTCCTCCAAAAAACCGCCGCCCAAACCGCAACACTCGAAGAGGAACTGAATGTAAAGTTGCACCGTTTACAGCAGTTGAGGCTGTACTAACGATACTCGCGGGGAAAGTCAAGGTATTGTTAGGCAATGAAAGAACCCTTCCGTTGCGGTTCTGCATTGCCGATTTCATCAGTGCCGACCGTCACCACATCAAGGCATTTTACCACTTCCAATATGAAGCCGGCTTCCCATCGGCTGCAGACGCGTAGGTCCAGATGCTTCCTAAGCAGAACAGCCGCGAGGCTCTGTGCGCGGTTTACACGCATAAGCAGAAAGCCGGATGAAAGAGCGAAAGGCTGCTCTTCGAAACTTCTCCCAAACAGAACTGGTATGCAGATTTACAAGCACTGGTTTGAGGAAGGGGAGCGGCTTATGTAGTTCAGGCTCCACCCTCCCGCTATACTGTTGATCTACCAGAATGGTGGCTTGTGGGAGTTGTAGGCCACTTGTTGTTTCTTCACATTCATACTCTTTACCATTCGCTCGAGAGTATGTGAGTGGGGCTGTAGTCAGGGGTGTGTGCTTTACAAATGCGTCCCTGTCTCGTGAGAACCATGACACTTTCACACAGAACACACTGTTGTTTTTGCGTTCTGTTCTTTCCTGGGATTTAGTCTGAACATGTAGACGAGGTCGAACAACAATGCCCCCTGTTATTCTGTTCTGTTTAGGCCCTAGCATCTAGACAAAACACGTAAATGCAGCTGCTGTTTGGGAACATGTACTTTTGTCATATAGGTATGCACAGATAGGTTACACACACTTGGAGAGGGACCTTTCCAGGGAAAAGATCGTGACAGCACCTGAGATGTAGAACTTTCATCTGTGTATACTAAGGTACGGGGTCTGCTGCTAACACCCAGAGATCTTCTGATGTATAATCATTTTGCTTCTGTATAAGGGAAGGGAGGTTAGGCTACACTGTCTTATATATTGACAGCTCCATTTATGATTTACGGACTACTTGCTATGCTGACTGTATTTGTATTAGGCATTTTCCTACTTGTTGTGGCACGTATACTGCATACTAGAACACGATAGTTAAAATAAAAATTTAAGCTTTCCTCATATCTCTGTCAGAACTTATTGTGGACTAGCACGCGTGTGAGAGTGAAAGGGTATGTCCTGTAACTGCGATTCCTGAGAGGGTCAGGAGTGTTGTGTTCTGGGGTGTCTAATCACTTGTTCCTCTGTGAATGAGTAGTAAGGCAAGTGAGACACTATAGTTAGTCAGTCCCTGTCTCATGGGTACTCAGGTAGTAGGATGACTCAGTTCCTGCCTACTACGGTCCTCTGATCCCAAGCATAGTTCTGTGACTCCGCAGAATCCCTGCAACAGTTTCCCTAATGTTGGTTAGAGTGGAGTCATACTATGTTTAATAACGCTGTTTATTTTGTTTTCTTTTTTTAATATTTGTTTTCTTAAATGTTTATAATGTTTTTTACAAAATGTTCTTAATTAGATTTTTGTTGGTTATATTCCAAAAGACTTTTCCAACTTGTAGAGTACCCGTTATCCATTTTTACTGTAGAAGGGTTGCATTAGGATACAGTATTACATTTAATAATATCTCCAGCATAGAAACAGCTACAAATTTAGTTCTGGGACTTTTTGAAACATTTATTACAAGCCCAATTCCCTGATGAAATCAGATATGTAATAAATATTTTGGGAAAAAGTAGTTTTAGAAAGCTACCTTTTACTTGCCGAAAGCCCCTGGACGCCCAATTGCATGAGCTCCAATTGTCCCCTGGCAGCTGAATAGGCACCTTGATGACGTGTGAAAACTACTTCCAGAGCATGGCAAAGGCTTAGGTGTGGGGAGGGGAGTCTTTCTGTTCCTCCGGCAGGATGACAGTTTGGGCTGTGACCTGGCCTACCCAGTCACAGGCAGATGTTAACTGACACCTTTGAAGGGCCTTTATTTGTACCCCCAGTCAGGCAGGCACCAATCCCAGTGGGAGAGGAGCTGCCCCCAGAAATGGTTTGAAGTGACCACAGAGAAGAGGTTGTTCATTTCCCTGGCCACACATCTGGGGTGGACACAAAGGCTCTGCCCAAAGGGAGCTGGGCTCTGCAATGCTAGATTTGAGCAAAGAAGAACACTATAGGCAGGGCCACTGGAATTATGCAGCAGGAGAGGGCCACATTATGCTGCAGAGTTCAGTAAATTATGCGGAAAGAAAAGCCAAATTATGCGGCGTAATGTAGCACATTTTTTTTTATAGTATTACTTCAATATTTTGTACTTATTACACTTGTTAACACTGTCTGGGCATTGGGTGCAACCCATTACTACAAGCTTAATAGCCAAATATAGCAATGAGCAACAGAAAGGTGACCAGTCATCCTTTGCTAAAGACCTTCCACTGCACGGCAATACATGCCACTGCATTTTTAATAACTTTTAAAATGTTTGAGCTAGAAACAAAATTACTTTTTTGTTAAAATCTGCAGATTATGCAGCAGATGATGGATTATGTGGCAAATGCAGCAAATTTACAATTACATGAAAATCACCCCGGATACACAGTCGCATAATTCCAGTGGCCCTTACTATAGGATTGTTTGCAGTAGGTCACCACACAGGAAGTGCTTCAAAAGTGGGTAAGATTACCCCTCAGAACTTTTGCACTAATTGTTAGGGAGGGGCCAGGAGACACCTGATCACAGGCTGCCAGGCATAAATATGGACCTCCTGAGCACCCTCTTCTGAACACTACTGGACATGTGGAAGTCAGAAGAAGGACTGAACCTGCTGTTGAGACCAGTGAGGGAACCTGAAGTGAACTCCAAGGGTCAGTTGCCTGACCTCCTGTTAAGCTACAGGGCTACAAAAAGCTGCAAGAAGTCCATTTTCCTGAAGAGCCCATCTGACCAGTTCCAATTGGACCTGCCCTGGACCCTGCTGGTGGTTTCTGCTAGATTGAGTCTTAACCCCAAAGTTCTGTTCCTGAGGCCCTGGGATCCTTGGGTGTGCCAAATGTACTACTCCTAATATCCTGAAAATCCCAGGACTTAAAATATATTTGGCTCCAAGACCTCTGAGGACAAGGACAAACCTGCTAAGTCAATTCAATGAAGGTGTGTAGTTGCTGGAACAAAGATTCCAGTTGCAGTTGCTCTGAGCTTTTCTGCAGCAGCAAATCAGTTTAAGCAGGATGTGGCGGAGAGGGTACCAAGCCTTGTGGAGCCCTCCTCAGCTACAGCTTGCAGCCTTGCCCCTTTGGAGGAATCCACGCTCCAGAAAGTGACTAAGTCCAAATGTAGAAATCTTTAGTGGGTGAAGAGGCCAAAAGTATCCGGCCGGCGAGGGACCTTTCTTGGGTGCTGATTTTGAATTTCTCTTTCTCTGAGATTTCCTGTCAAAAGTCTGAGGCTTCTTCGGGACATCGTCCGGTGGGTATCCAGCCTTGAAGGGCCCTTCTCAGACACAGCCTGCTGCATTGCCCTACTAAGGATTTTTTTACTTCTATTTCAGAGACAAAGGGCCTCATTATGATGTCGGTCAGAACGTCCGTCCGACCAACATGGCTGCGGTCAGATTCCGACCTCCGAGGCTGCGAACTTTCCCCAGCCATATTATGATGCATGCAGGCAGAACCTCCAACTGCTGCGGTCGGAGTGTTTTCAGCATGGGCCGTGGTGATAGGAGTAGTCTCCGCATGTGCCGCGGTGTACGGAAAGGTTGCCTATAAGTATTCTAACACTGTCAGGGATGTGGTACCACCGCCGAGCAGATTACGAGTAAACCATTGTATGGCCAGTTCCTTGTCGGGGGTTTCACAGCAGCGTTAGACTGCTGTGCTATGGCTGCTGCGAAGCACCACAACAGTGCCCATCGGATGCAGAAAAAATCTACACAGCTCATGGCCATTGCCAAAGTGGACACACCTACAAATCATACTATAAAACACATCCCATCCCAGACCATGATCCTCTGCTACTACACTGCAGCAAAGCAAGATAGACAATATTGTTGGTGAGTGAAGACAGCCCTTTTCACACAATCCCATCACACTGTCAGAACATTTCATTGTCCCCTGTTTACTTTTAACACTGCCATGTCATCAGCACAGCTCCAGTTGCAAAACGGAACCACTGGTACTAAGGAACTACATGTCTCAGGGGTCTTAGCGGCGTCACGTTCGTCGCTGAGAGCGGAAGGTCTGATAAAAGCACTTCTGCTTCCCTCGCCTTGGCCGATTATTTTGAATCTGTGCACCGGAGGTCGGTAGGCAGTTGTGTCGCGCTATTTGGGTCTGGTAAGGGTGCGGTTGCACCAGTTGTTTTGTCAACCATTCTTTGACTTGAGCATTGACACTGGCCGCACTGGCAAAGAACAGGCATTACCAAGGTGCGAACGTCCTAGAACAGGTGGAAACCCCACAAGGATTAGTCACGAACCCATGGAAATAGGAACAGTAAGAGCCTCACTAACCCCAGACGAACGAGATCTTCGCAGAAAGAATCGTCTCTGCTTGTACTGTGGCAAGAAGGGGCATTTTGTGAGAGATTGTTTGCTTAAACCTCAAAATAACAAAATGGGGTTCAAAAGAAGTGAGATAACAAATGCCTAGAGCGATTCGGAAAACTAGTAGGCTCGAGAAAGAGAAGAGGGGAACCCTCGAGCAATTGTTTTATCCCCTCTCTGGACACAGTTAAAACTGCAGATAAAAGACGCTTCTTTTATATTACCATCAAGATTAAAATACAAGAGGAATGGCAAGAAACACAGGCATTGTTGGATCCTGGGGCCACAGGCACATTCATGGATGACGCAGTAGCCAAGAAACTGGTAGTAGAATTACTGAAGAAAACCAAGCTTGAAACCGTTATCGCAGTCGATGGAAGAGTTCTGGACTCTGGACCTGTTTGCTATGTAACCAACTTGATGGAGGTTTTATATGAACCTGTTCATATGGAAAGTATAGTGTTCAATATTATTAAGGCACTTCAATATGGTATCATCTTTGGCTGCAAAAACACAATCCAAGCATCAATTGGACCGAAAGAACCCTTGTCATGGAATCTGACTATTGTCAAAAGAATTGCATTGTGCATCACAGCCTGCCATCCCGAGCTTTGTCCTTTAGGTATTGGATAGCCACCGCGGCAGAAAAGGATACAGTATTGCTGGAGCAGAATAGCAAATAAGGAGATGTGTTTAACGAGGTACAAGCGGAAGTCTTGCCTCAACATCGACAATATGACTGTCAGATAGATCTAATCCCTGGAGCGGTGGTGCCTTGCGGTAGAATCTATGCTCTGACTGAAAAGGAGAATGAGCATCTTCGACTTTACTTGGAAAAATACCTTGCTTTGGGATTCATACATCCTTCCAAGTCACCTGCGGCCCTGCCTTTGTTTTTCTTTCCAAAAGCCAATGGGGAGCTACGCACTTGTATTGACTTCAGAGCGTTGAACAACATTACCATCAAGAATAGATACCCCTTACCGTTAATCCCAGACCTATTGGAACAGGTAAAGACTCATGAGAAGAAGTTGTTGATGAGCTCTTGATGCATGTCAACTCCTTCCTCTTCACCATTATCATCATCATCTGGCATTTCAGGATCCTCACACAGTGGCTCCTGCTGGTCTCCATCCTCTGCGATGAGAGGGTTGTTGCGGCGCAGTGCGAGGTTGTGGAGCATGCTGCAGGCTGCAGTGATCTGAGACATCTTCCAGGGTGAGTAGAGGAGGGCTCCCCCAGTCCTGTCCAGATAACTGAATCTGGCCTTCAGGAGCCCAAAAGCCAGCTCCACTGGCCACCGTGTTCTTCATGGGCCTCATTGAAGCAGACTCCCTCTGGCGTTGTTAGGTTCCTCAGTGGTGTCAACATCCATGGGCGATTGGGATACGCTGAGTCTCCTAGATGGAAGACACACATATGTGCAATAATGAGTCAACACTTTCAGATGATACGACCTGACATCACACACACAATGTTTGGACACATCATACTCACCAACAAGCCAGGCCCTTTCCGGTATTCATCAGCTGGGGTATGGTGCTGTTCCGCAGTACGAATGAGTCATGGGCAGATCTTGGGAATCTGGCACAGACGTGTGAGATGTATACATCCAGTAAACAGACCACTTGCACATTGATAGAATGGAAGTGTGTCCTGTTCCAACAGACTTGCTCCCTGTCATGTGGTGGTACTAAGGCAATATGTGTGCCATCAGCTCCAACCACATGTGGGATGCGACCAAGTCCATAAAAGTCACCCTTCACATTGGCCAAATCTTCACATCTGGGGAACTAGATGTAGCTGTTCATGTGTCTCATCAGCACTAAAAGCACATCACATAGTACGCCACTGAACATGGGTTGTGACATTCCACCAGATATAGCCATAGTGTACTGAAAGGACCCTTTGGCCAGGAAATGCAGTGATGACATGAGTTTCAACATTGATGGCAGAGATGTGGGATAGTTTCTTCGAGGATGTTAATGGGGTTCCAACTGATGACATAAATCTTGTATTGTCTGCCTATTAAGACGAAACTTCCTGATGACGTCTCTTTCGTCCATTGTGGTAAGGTCTGGAAGTGGCCGGTACACTGGAGGCTGTCATCTCCTCCCTTTGCCACAGTGCCGATGTGTGGAGTGTAGACACATATGGATATTGGTCACAGTGTCTTCACTAACATATACCAAGACATAGCCAAAAGTGATGTGACCAAGCATACCTGCATACTGCTTGAGGTACTATAACACAACAGTTTAATTCATAGCCATTGCAAGCTGTCATCCCGAAAGTTGCCAGCTTGCCCTGCAGAGCCTGGGGTTAAGAAGTGAGAAGCTGCCATGGAGACCAGCATAGACTCTTGATTGTTGAATATAGTGCACTATTAAGCTTTCAGGCCAGACGTGGATTCTTTAGAGTCTGTGCCATGCCCAGTACAGCACAACCTGAGTTACTGCTGGGCCAATGGCTGAGAATACAAAGATCCCCTTTTAGGAAACACTTTCTCAAACAAAAACTATCATCTCTGTCTGAGTATATACGAGAGAGTCATAAAAAATGAAAACGTGGAGTCTCAGGTAAACCCACTTTTGGTCAGGATCACAGCAATTTGACAAAGCATGTGCCTCTTTTCATAAGCTACTCAATTGTCTGCAAGTTTACATGCTGCATACAACAATATCATGTGCAGGGTAACTCCTCACTCCGTATCATCTGGGCATTATGTTTCCCGTTCCCGTTTTTTTTTTATTAACCATGTCCTGTGATCTCGATTGAGGTGACTACCGTATGTATGCATTCTTTAGGATGCAAAGTATCAGTGAAATGTACCTGTATGCATCCAAATTACAAACATTAAAACATTTTCTTTTTCAATATTATGTAATTCAAACAGTACTGTTTTTTTAAATACACGACTACAAGTCCCAGAATGCACCAGCTTAATATAGACAGGATATCATACTTGCATATGGCATAAAACAACTTGAGTTATATGCATAGAGATCAAATGAAGAAGTGTATGGAAATATGTGATCACTGCACTACTACTGTCATTTGCAAGGTAAAATCTCTTACTATTGATAGCCCCCAAACGAAGAGATACACATTATTGAATGAAATGTGTTTCAAATCAAGGACTCACTCTTATTTAGAAAGTTGCAGCCAGTGGCTCCAAGGCCTGAAGGTTCCTGCAGAAAATGTGGTTGTTCTACTTGTTAGTGCTTGAAGGCAAACCGGTAGGGAGACCGTGCTTGCAGGGTAAATGCCAGAAGTTGTCCTTGCTTAGAATCTGGAAGGTGTCAGACTGCAGCCACCAGAGGACTGGCAGGGTACACAGAAGCGGTGCTCGCATGGGAGTCCTATGATTTTTTGTGCTGAGGACAACTGCATCAATTCTTGTTGTAGACAATTGGGTTGCATTCTTATGTTGGAGGTCATTGAAGGAGTTTGCTATAAAGGGTCACTTAAGATTTCACACATAAGGCAGGAAACGTCACTCATCAGCAGAGTGCAAACATAAAAATGTCACACATACGCAAAAGCAAAACTTGGCAGCTATGGTTCCACCTAACATCCACAATCTGGACTCCACATGTGTCTGTAACAGCACTGTGCACATCATACAAACTTAAATTGTATGATGGACACCGTCATGTTGTGGAGTCTGCATTGCATACATTACTGCCGTCACCGCTGGTGTACAGTGCACTGCGGTAATCATGTGTTGATGCACAGTAATGCACTACACTGACAATTGTGTATTGGTATAGGCAAAGCAATGGTGTCATACATAGGGTGACATGGTCCAACATATTTGTAGTGGTGGAGACGCACTCAGAAGATCATTCGTCAATGTGCTTTTAAACACTAACATGACAAATGCCTGACCTCGCTAATGGGACATGCAGAATCGCCCACCGCCAGCGGAAGTGAACCGCACAATAGGTGATTTCATCCACGGTGGTCACAACCATAGGCTAATGATAGATATTGTGACGGTTACGGTCCAATGGCTGTGTCCGTCTACACAGAAGAACACCTATGTGGCATAAGTGTACGTTGCGGTCGGTAAATCATCTCCCTTGCCCCTAGACACTGCTGCTAACACCACCTCCTCAAAGTTAGCTGCTGTTTGCCACCTCTGGGAGCAATCATTGCACGCTGTAAAGGGAGCAGGGACCCTGCCTTCACTCAAGAGGAGCTGGAGACCCTGGTTAACGAGGTCCTTCCCCTGTATCGCCAGCTCTGTGACTCACCAAAGGGGCAGGTGAGTAGCGCTAATACAGTCTGCATCCCTGCCTGGCAAAAGTATTCAAACACCCCCCACACTGCAACAGACCATGACTACAATGGGCCATGGGGGGCTTTTATGTTTGGATCACAACTGTCCACTCATTGCTGAAGCCAGACCCCCTTGCCTGCACTCTACTAGGAAAATGTGTGAGTGGCAGAATGGCCAGTCCCATCTGCCATCCTAAAGACCCTCACACTAGTGGATTTCACTCTAGTTGACTCCCCCTAAGTTTGTTTCTGTAAGTTGTTTTATGGGGGGCTGATGGGATTGGGCACCAGAAGGCAGAGGATACAAATTGAGGGGGCCAGAAGGATGAATGAAAAGGAGATGGCCATTTATTTCAGTCAAGCACCGTGACTCCCTGAGGCTGTATCAAACAATGGTTAAAAGCTTACCAGTACCCAAAAATTATTTTAAGTTATGTATAACTTAAAAGTTTTCTAATTGATTCAAAATGTTACTATCCCTAATGCTGTTCAGTCCACTTGCTCATCCAATCCTTGGCCTCTGCGCAAAAGGCACAAAGTGACCATCAATCAAGTCCTAACTTTAATTATCATGTTATGTGAAAATTGTGTACAAAGCTGGTATGTGTCTTACATTATCAAAAGTGAAATATTTTAAAATCTAATTATTTACAATAAAATCATATACTGATTCTAAGATACCACCTTTCTGTACAGTGTACTAAACTGAAGTACACTATATAGAGAGTGCAAGATATCCCCAGAGGAAGATAGAGACAGAAAGTAGATAATACTAACTCTATTTTTGTGGTAATGTGGGTGAGCAGTTAGGCTTATCAGGGGACAGTGTTAAGCATTTGTTGTACTCACAGAGGCAATAAATGAGACACACACTCAAGAATAAATCCCAGACCAATTGTGTATAAAAATAACAAGACTCTTTATATATGTTTTGAGAAGCAAGACTTCAAATTGGAAATATACTTTGTACAGCTTTAAAACACTTCAATAAATACTCTGTAGACTGTGGTAGTCAGAATAAAAGACAAAGCAGTTCAAAGTAAGCAGTACTTTCAGTATCTAGGCACAGGGCGGCCGATACCATCAAATATTCAGCATCGCGTCAGCGGAAGAAGCTCGTGAAGTGTATAGCTTTAATGGAGTTCCGTGGACTGCCAACACAGTTACAGTTGAGGTCACCGGCAGCTGGTCACTGTAGTTCTATGGAAGCACCGCCAACCCAGCGGTCGTGGTTGCTGGGATGAAGATGTAGCCTTGGGTGGTGGAGTACCCCCGACACAGTTCCCCTTGCGGTCACTGGAAGTAGGACTCCGCCAAGGAGTTTTGGAAGATCATGCTACCTGGGATGATCGGAGGTCTTCTTCATGGGCTGGATGAAGGTTTTGGAGGCCCAGGACCCAGGTACAGCAGAAGTCGAGAAGTTCCTGGAGCAGGAGTACCAGAAGCCATGGGTGCTGGTTGTCAGAGTTCACCAGCAGCAGGCAGGCCACAGGTGGGTTGCCGGGCAGACCGCCACGGAGGAGAGGCAGTCATGCCAAAGTTGCTGCTTCCACCGTCCGGCTACCAGGAGGAGGGTACTTGCTCTCAGAAGCAGGACTGTTTCTAGCATCGGTCGCTGTGCTGAGAGAATCCATTGAGGGATGGAGGCGTGCTGCAAAGTTTCCTTACAGTGGTGAGTCGCGTTGACACAAGTGCTGGTCCTCAGCCACTGTGGTTCTTTACTGGCGGTCACCGGGGACTAGAGCCTCTAGCCCAAAAGGAAGTTCTTGGCAATTTGCAGAAGGCTGGAGGGCTCTGGGGTTTGGGTTTCTTGGAGGCCTCACAGGTGTCAGGAAGGACAGCAGGTTTCAAAGGTCGACTCTTTAGCAGCAGCGGGGGTTTGTGGCAGTTTCTTCTGCGTCAGATCTCAGTTCTTGAACCTCAGCGGTCATCTTCCGTTGTCTTCTTTTTTATTTAAATTTCTTTATTTGCATTTTCATTATAAACAAGCACAATGTACACATTATACATATTACAACAAGTGTGCCAGTATCCAATTTGCTCTTTCTAGTTCACATGTGACTGAGCTTATCCATCTCCATACATTTGTAAATAAAATTGTATATTGAGTGTGCGTTGCACTGGTGTTGGAAAACGAGGCAGCATCTGTGAGGCCTGCACAAATAACATGACTACATTTGTCCTTCACTAGGAACCAAACACCCAATTGTAGCGCCTGACTCTCAGAGGGTAGCGTTGCAGAGCAGTCTGAGGCTTACTCAAGGGAGGTGGTGTGGGCTAATAATCGCCATTTGCAGGTGCGCAGAAATAACACTCAATAATTGATTGTCCAGTCTGTACTTTGCTTTATACAAGTAAGAGTACATTTATTAAACACACACACTACTCAATACTATGCACCAATTTACAAATATACATAAGCTGTTGGAATTACTTTGTGACATTGCGTAACATCTCCACCCCTCCCGAAGGGGGGGGGGGTGGGATCTAGTACCACCACTCCCATGTATGCACATCATCTTGCCCCCTATGCAGTTAGTTGAACGTAACCTGGAGCGAGGTCCCTGCGCACTGGCACCATCCCAGTGGCGACCCACCCCATTACCTCAACACGCATTAAAAATAGGTTCACCTGCCCTAGTGACACATAACCCTGACTGAGCATCTTATATTGACCATACAGTATGCACCCCAACATATTCAGGGCTAACAGTCTGGGTTGTTCCTCACTTAAGCGCAGCAGCAAGAATACATGTTTAAGCACACTTTAGAATGACAGTACTCAGCACATTTGTGGATCATTAGAATGCATTGCAATTACAGGCCCTAAAGGCATCACAGATGAAATCACAGGATTACACATATACAGCCAGACACCCTAGCAGGAATGTCTGGCAACATAACCCCACTTTGCTTATGACATCACCTTACACAGGTACTTCACATTACATATGTGACCTTCAGTCCCTCTAAGAAGGAATAACCGTTAGTAAATGCAGTTCTGGTGCAATTACACCTCTTCACCTCCAGGGGATGCCCTTCTCCAGACATCCCCAACTCAGCCCTTCACTCCAGGAAGCACTTCTCACGACACCCTCAGCTGTAGAACAAAAGTTCCAGCTTAGAAGGTGTTGAATGCATGCTGAGCCCTTGAGGGGTTATCCTTTTAACATCCCTATGAGACTTAGGGTGGGACTTATCTTCATGCTGGGGGGAGACTGCGCTTCTCCAGCAGCTCCCCCAGCACCCTTGCACCAAGTTGGCGGTGGCCCCGTCCTCCTGGGGCCACCACAAGCACCAAAACAACCGATTCTCAAATGCCTGGCAAGGCATTATGGGGCGCTTCGTGCTCCGCTTTGTGCATATCGCATGAGCGGCTCTCCCGCTGCGCCGGGGAGAGCCGCGATCCATCTGGCGCTTCGCGCCGCCTTCCATGCTTGGTGGGGGGGCCGGTCCCACCCAGACCCCCAGGTAAAAGATACGGGTCGGGGAGCCCACCCCCGGCCGCTCCTGCCAAGTGTCGGGGGCCCGGTCCCACCCGGGCCCCACAATGCCTTTGCTCCAGGGCTGGGGTCCCGGTCCCACCCGGGACCCCTGACTGCCTCCTTCGTTGGACGGCAGCCTGGGAAGCCCACCTCCGGCTGCCCCCGCCGGCTCCCCGCGCGGCCAGCCCCCTCTTCGGCTGCCGCGGGAGCCGGCCTCTCATTTCTGGTCTGCCCGCTCCGGCGGGCAGACACGCCGGATCCCGCTGTTCGGGCGAGGCCGCGGGGGAGTGCAACGGCACTCCCCCCTCCTTCCTCTCCACACGGGGGGGGGCGCGACGGCGCCCCCCTCCACCCCGGTCTCTTCGGGGCCCGGGGATGGGGTCCCGGGCCCCCTCCTCTTCCTCACGGGGGGGCGCGACGGCGCTCCCCCTCGATCTTCTGTCTCGGCGGGGGCCAGGGTGGGCTCCTGGCTCCCCATTGGTGAGGATTTTCACAGGGAGCGCGACGGCGCTCCCCGACTTTGCTTCGGGGCCCGGGGATGGGGTCCCGGGCCCCCTGGGGATCTCCTCATGGGGGGTGCGACGGCGCTCCCCCGCCTCCTCTTCACGGGGAGCGCGACGGCGCTCCCCGGTTTTACTTCGGGGCCCGGGGATGGGGTCCCGGGCCCCCTGGGGACTTCCTCGCGGGGGGCGCGACAGCGCTCCCCCGTCTCCATCTTCGGTGGGGGCCAGGGTGGGCTCCTGGCCCCCCAGGCAGGACACTTTCATGGGGAGCGCGACGCCGCTCCCCTTCTCCTTAGGGGTCAAAGGTCGCTCACCTTCCGGGGGCCATATCTCAGCCCCTGGGGGTCCGATCTGCCCCATTTTCGCGTCTTCTTGCTCCTGGCGGCGGCCCCCAGCCACTGGGAGCACTCTCCTTCGCCCTCCGGGTCTCTGAGAGGGGGGGATTCAGCAGGGAGCTGTCTTCACTGGCTCCCTGCACCAGACTTTCGCATGGCTCTCCTCCTGGGCCTCTCTTCTCCCTGCGCAGAGGCCCCTGCTTCTGCGCACCAGTCCTGGGCTCTTCTTCTGGCGCTGTTAGGGGCCTGGGGGGCAGTCAGGGGGTACCTCCTTCCAACTGCCCATTGCCAGGCTCCAGCACCTTCCGCCTCAGCAGACCACACCCCAGAGAGAGCTTCTTTTCCTGTGCCAGCACTTTTTAAAAGTTGAGTAGGGGGCTGGCAGGAAGCCTCTGTCTGTCCTATCAAACAGCGACACATCACTTCCCTGCCCCTGCTCCCTCCTTCTTGTCCAGCCTCTGAGTTTGTTCAAAATGGCGTCGTCCAGGGTCTCTGGCCACATGGTCTCTGAAACAAGCCCCCTTCCCTCCTCGCTGCCCTCCCTCCTTGGTGCAGCCTGGTGCCTGGCACCCAGTGATAGCTGCTGATGGATTAGCCTGTAGCCCCACCCATCTTCCCTTCATGGAGAGGAGGCCTTAGCTTGTGGAAGAAAGGTTATCAATCCAGCCAGCTGAGGTCAGCCCTCAGCCTGGCCCTGGTTATGACTGACTCAGAGAAATGTGACATTTCTGGATGACCCAAAAGCAGTACAAATATGACTTTGGACTCTGCAGAATACTTCTTCTCACACCCGTTACAGTGGACTTTAGTGCGTGTCTGGAATCTGTAGGCTTTAGGAAAGTGACACTAGCCCATGGGCTCCACTTCCCCATAGGGGAATAATGAAGTGAAAAACACAGTAAAGCACACTGACTTTCCCTGGCATGTTTCTTCCCAGTGTATAAAGCCTATTCCATGTCACCACCCAATTCTGCATAAGTCCTGCCACACCATTCACTTTGTAGCTGCTCCTGGACTGCGCACGCCAGGAATTTCCCCTGCGCAGCCCCTACACATGTGCACACGCATGTACACAGGTGTCTGCATGTAACCAGCCCGGTGCCCCGTACTCCAGCTGCTGCGCAGCGGCCTAGTTAAGCCAGGGGTACACCAGTAAAATCCACATGCAGTCTCTTTCATCTTGAGTTCACTGTGGATGAGTCCCAATTTATGAGGCTCTCCCACAGTAAAAGCTCAACACATAAGTGCTCAAAAAGCGAAAAATCCGGGCGGCCCATAGTGTCAGAACCACCTTCTAACACACGCCACGCCCAGCTGATTCCTGCAGGGAAGAAGTAGCCACTCTACATGGGTATTCTTCCCGTAGTCAGCGATAACTAGTTATAAGGGGTTCTGACCAGACCCCCCTTTACTCACCAGTTATCCGCTCAGACCACCTACTCCTCCCATCCATGAAATCTCCACCCATGACAGGGATCCCAGACTACCCTAAGAACCCTCCGGGCTCTAGGTTAGATACGTCTAGGTCACTCATGGTCTACATGGACTTGGCCTCACTAGGCCCACCTTTGCCCTGGGGCATGCAACACTATGCCTACCCCTTCTCTGGAGAAGGGTCCAGTGCCTCAGCACCGATGCGGTCTTCTGGGATAGGTCTACATCCCATCCCCGGGGTCCCTAGCTGGTCTCCCTTCCGGAGTTTGTTCCAACCAGTACCCTCTCTCCGTTTGGTCCTTGCACCCCAAAGATGCAACCTCTCTGGACCCTCACCCTCAGCCTGCCGCTGAGGTCATTCTGCTGCCACCACCCTTTCGGGATGACTGGCTTCCCTAAAGAAAGCACAGCCACTTGTGCTTTCCCACACAGAAAAGCACCCTTTGGCCACTGGCCTGGCTCCCTGATAGGACCTCAGACCGGCCTCACTACCACACAGGCAGTGCCAGGGAGGAACACTGAGGGTGCCTCGTCAGACATCCTACAGCTCATTCCCCCCGTCAGTAGCTCCACACGGAAACTACCCGGGAACCTAGACCCCTTCTTTGTTCTCCGCTGCGAGAACAGGGCCTATGCACCCTTCCCTCCGAGAGGCGCGCTCTCCTCCCGGAGTACCCTTAGAGAGCCTGTGGGCCCCGAGTTAGCTAGACCCAGGCCCACCTCTCATGGCTCTCCCCGGTCTCCCAGCAGCGCCTTGGGAGACTGCCCAGGGACCTACATGGTCCCTGGATGGCCTGCACCACCCCTTATGAAGAGCAGGGTCCCTTCCCTAAGATAGGCCCCACCTGCCTTCAGGGTAGTACTACCACACCAAGCCAGGGACCCTAAAGATCCCGGCTAGGCCTGCACCACCCCTTTGCGAAACACAGGGTCCTGTCACTTAGGATAGGCCCCACCTGTGTTCAGGGTGGTACTACCTTGCAGAAGTCCACCTCCTGCATCGAGCTGGGGAACACCCTCATGCTTCCGGTCCTGGGATACAAGTCCCCTAGGACCTACCTGACTGGTCACCTGGCCAGGCATGGACCCAGCCACCACCTCAGGCTCACCACACAAGCTCCAGGGTGACATCCTAGCTCGAGCACTACCCCACCTTTGGGGCCACCCATCACCATGGGCCACCCCGAGGTAACCACTCACCGGACCCTGAAACCTCAGGGTCCACCCCTAACCCCTCACCTGGAAACCAGGGAGTACATCACCCCCACTCAGATCTCCACTGGGTCAGTTACCTCGCCCACCTAGTGTACCTAGGGGCTACCACTACACACCATCACTCAAGAACTACCCTCCTTTGGGGCCACCCACTACCAGGGGCCACCCCTGGGTCGCTCACCTCCCCACCAGTTAACCTGGGGGCCTGCCGGACACCCAACTCTACCACACCCTCCTCCCACCGTGGGAAAAGTTCCTGGGGGTCCCCACAGGGGAACCCCTGGGGCGTTACTACCCGGGGTAAAGAAACCTCCTGCCCCACCCTTCCAGTGGTTTGGCCTGCGCCAATGGCAAGTAAACTTTCAGCGGGGGAAGGATACCTGGGGCCCCTTCTGTGGAAACCCTCCCTGCCCTTAAAAAGTGCGGGAATCTCCCAGGACCCCCTCTCTCTCCTGTCCCCCACAAAGGTCAATCCACCCCTACACCCCCACCTGTGATGTAGGTATCAGTTGCTGTCCCTATCTCTTGAGGAGACACCCTCCTCATGCAGGTGTAGTGCGTGTAGTGTTAGGGTTCAAAGGTGTACAATATGGCTTAGAACATTTGTATGCAATCATTTCCTGGAAAGCACCATCCCGCTAGCACATGATAATCAACATAGCGCAGTCATATCAATACAGTTCACATTTAAACCATAATCTCTTCACATGACACATATGTGCGTGGGGCTTTCCTTTCCCATACTTTTAGTTCACCTAACCAAAACTTTGAACCCTTCTCAGAGCCTTGCGCTCTTCCATTTGCTCATTACTGCATAGGTAATGTGTGGCAAAACTGGACTTATCAAATGCTATAAATGCGCTCCAGAATGGGATACTATGTTTCCCGCCGCTAGACACCAATGTTGGAAAACGAGGCAGCATCTGTGAAGCCTGCACAAATAACATGACTACATTTGTCCTTCACTGGGAACCAAACACCCAATTGTAGCGCCTGACTCTCAGAGGGTAGCGTTGCAGAGCAGTCTGAGGCTTACTCAAGGGAGGTGGTGTGGGCTAGTAATCGCCATTTGCAGGTGCGCAGAAATAACACTCAATAATTGATTGTCCAGTCTGTACTTTGCTTTATAAAAGTAAGAGTACATTTATTAAACACACACACTACTCAATACTATGCACCAATTTACAAATATACATAAGCTGTTGGAATTACTTTGTGACATTGCGTAACATCTCCACACCTCCCGAAGGGGGGGGGGTGGGGTCTAGTACCACCACTCCCATGTATGCACATCATCTTGCACCCAATGCAGTTAGTTGAACGTAACCTGGAGCGAGGTCCCTGCGCACTGGCACCATCCCAGTGGCATTACCTCAACACGCATTTAAAATAGGTTCACCTGCCCTAGTGACACATAACCCTGACTGAGCATCTTATATTGACCATACAGTATGCACCCCTACATATTCAGGGCTAACAGTCTGGGTTGTTCCTCACTTAAGCGCAGCAGCAAGAATACATGTTTAAGCACACTTTAGAATGACAGTACTCAGCACATTTGTGGATCATTAGAATGCATTGCAATTACAGGCCCTAAAGGCATCACAGATGAAATCACAGGATTACACATATACAGCCAGACACCCTAGCAGGAATGTCTGGCAACATAACCCCACTTTGCTTATGATATCACCTTACACAGGTACTTCACATTACATATGTGACCTTCAGTCCCTCTAAGAAGGAATAACCGTTAGTAAATGCAGTTCTGGTGCAATTACACCTCTTCACCTCCAGGGGATGCCCTTCTCCAGACATCCCCAACTCAGCCCTTCACTCCAGGAAGCACTTCTCACAACACCCTCAGCTGTAGAACAAAAGTTGCAGCTTAGGTGTTAAATGCACGCTGAGCCCTTGAGGGGTTATCCTTTTAACATCCCTATGAGACTTAGGGTGGGACTTATCTTCGTGCTGGGGGGAGACTGCGCTTCTCCAGCAGCTCCCCCAGCACCCTTGCACCAAGTTGGCGGTGGCCCCGTCCTCCTGGGGCCACCACAAGCACCAAAACAACCGATTCTCAAATGCCTGGCAAGGCATTATGGGGCGCTTCGTGCTCCGCTTTGTGCATATCGCATGAGCGGCTCTCCCGCTGCGCCGGGGAGGGCCGCGATCCATCTGGTGCTTCGCGCCGCCTTCCACGCTTGGTGGGGGGGCCGGTCCCACCCGGACCCCCAGGTAAAGGATACGGCTCGGGGAGCCCACTCCCGGCCGCTCCTGCCAAGTGTAGGGGGCCCGGTCCCACCCTGGCCCCGCGATGCCTTTGCTCCAGGGCTGGGGTCCCGGTCCCACCCGGGACCCCTGACTGCCTCCTTCGTTGGAGGGCAGCCTGGGGAGCCCACCCCCGGCTGCCCCCGCCGGCTCCCCGCGCGGCCAGCCCCCTCTTCGGCTGCCGCGGGAGCCGGCCTCTCATTTCTGGTCTGCCCGCTCCGGTGGGCAGACACGCCGGATCCCGCTGTTCGAGCGGGGCCGTGGGGGAGTGCAACGGCACTCCCCCCTCCTTCCTCTCCACACGGGGGGCGCGACGGCGCCCCCCTTCACCCCGGTCTCTTCGGGGCCCGGGGATGGCGTCCCGGGCCCCCTCCTCCTCCCCGCGGGGGGGCGCGCCGGCGCTCCCCCTCGATCTTCTGTCTCGGCGGGGGCCAGGGTGGGCTCCTGGCTCCCCATTGGCAAGGATTTTCACAAGGAGCGCGACGGCGCTCCCCGACTTTGCTTCGGGGCCCGGGGATGGGGTCCTGGGCCCCCTCGGGACTTCTTCGCGGGGGGCGCAACGGCGCTCCCCCGCCTCCATCTTCGGTGGGGGCCAGGGTTGGCTCCTGGCCCCCCAGGCAGGACACTTTCGCGGGGAGCGCGACGCCGCTCCCCGGCTCCCCTTCTTCTTAGGGGTCAAAGGTCGCTCACCTTCCAGGGGCCATATCTCAGCCCCTGGGGGTCCGATCTGCCCCATTTTTGCGTCTTCTTGCTCCTGGCGGCGGCCCCCAGCCACTGGGAGCACTCTCCTTCGCCCTCCGGGTCTCTGAGAGGGGGGGATTCAGCAGGGAGCTGACTTCACTGGCTCCCTGCGCCAGACTTTCGCCTGGCTCTCCTCCTGGGCCTCTCTTCTCCCTGCGCAGAGGCCCCTGCATCTGCGCACCGGTCCTGTGCTCTTCTTCTGGTGCTGTTAGGGGCCTGGGGGGCAGTCAGGGGGTACCTCCTTCCAACTGCCCATTGCCAGGCTCCAGCACCTTCCGCCTCAGCAGACCACACCCCAGAGAGAGCTTCTCTTCCTGTGCCAGCACTTTTTAAAAGTTGAGTAGGGGGCTGGCAGGAAGCCTCTGTCTGTCCTATCAAACAGCGACACATCACTTCCCTGCCCCTGCTCCCTCCTTCTTGTCCAGCCTCTGGGTTTGTTCAAAATGGCGTCGTCCAGGGTCTCTGGCCACATGGTCTCTGAAACATGCCCCCTTCCCTCCTCGCTGCCTTCCCTCCTTGGTGCAGCCTGGTGCCTGGCACCTAGTGATAGCTGCTGATGGATGAGCCTGTAGCCCCACCCATCTTCCCTTCGTGGAGAGGAGGCCTTAGCTTGTGGAAGAAAGGTTATCAATCCAGCCAGCTGAGGTCAGCCCTCAGCTTGGCCCTGGTTATGACTGACTCAGAGAAATGTGACATTTCTGGATGACCCAAAAGCAGTACAAATATGACTTTGGACTCTGCAGAATACTTCTTCTCACACCCGTTACAGTGGACTTTAGTGCGTGTCTGGAATCTGTAGGCTTTAGGAAAGTAAAAGTTTATGGAAACGGTCGCACTCCTTTGTTGTCTAAATGTTACTCTGTTCGTTTCAATTTCACAAGGTATGGGTGCTATAGGGCATCACCTCCTGATCTAGAGGTGTGGCGATCATGAAATAATGAAAATCCTTCACCACTGGAAGGGCAACCCATGTATGCACTCCTGCGCGAAAAAATCGCTTTCAACGAGTCAAATCTCCAGTAATTGTATTTTACTGTGATTTATTTGCATCATATTTCAATAGTGAAACAATCCGTTCATCTGTTCATAAAATGTATATATCCATGTTTCATTTCAATCAAATGTTAAGCATGTCTTGCTGATTCACAGGAATATAGACACAAATCCCTGATGCATTTCGGGACCAGCCCTTCTTCAGGGGGTTTTCCCTGTAAACAAAAATAGAATGCACTCAGTGATCCTAAAATTAAATGCGCAAAAACAATGTTAATCCACTAAACCGGTGTATTAAGAGGAATATGCGGTGCACGCTGTAACTCCCGTAGCAAATAACAAACAAATAACAGCATTATGTGGAATGGTGCCATTCAAACGTGTATAAAGATTGACTTACACGAGAGGATACAAACTAATTATATTCTCTCCGATGTGCGATGGTGCCAATAGTGAAACTTCGACGTAATAAAAAAGCGTGCCACGAGCAAACCTTTAAGAAACCCACGTGCTCAAAAATTTAGGTGAGAGTAACACAATGTGTGTTGAAACATAAATCGGCGAAAAACGTGAAAACCAAGATTATACTCCGTTGCAATACGCGTAAAACAGTCCGTTTGTACAACCTTTCAACTGCTTCGAGCAGTTCACAGGTAATGATTAAACTTGTCACCTCACGGAAACGTGGATACTTATTTATCTTTGTAGGTTTGCATTAGCGAACCGCTTACGTTATTGTACTGAAATATAATTTTAGTCTGCACTTGCTTCGCGGATGTATTTTTTGTTAAAGATACACTGCGTTACTCTCACTTAAACTTCCGAGTATGTGGTCTGTTTGAAAGGTTGTACAAACGGACTGTTTTACGCGTATTGCACCGGAGTATAATCTTGGTTTTCACGTTTTTCGCCGATTTATTTTTCAACACACATTGTGTTACTCTCACCTAAACTTTTGAGCACGTGGGTTTCTTAAAGGTTTGCTCGTGGCACGCTTTTTATTACGTCGAAGTTTCACTATTGGCACCATCGCACATCGGAAAGAATATAATTAGTTTGTATCCTCTCGTGTAAGTCAATCTTTATACACGTTTGAATGGCACCATTCCACATAATGCTGTTATTTGTTTGTTATTTGCTACGGGAGTTACAGCGTGCACCGCATATTCCTCTTAATACACCGGTTTAATGGATTAACATTGTTTTTGCGCATTTAATTTTAGGATCACTGAGTGCATTCTATTTTTGTTTACAGGGAAAACCCCTGAAGAAGGGCTGGTCCCGAAATGCATCGGGGATTTGTGTCTATATTCCTGTGAATCAGCAAGACATGCTTAACATTTGATTGAAATGAAACATGGATATATACATTTTATGAACAGATGAATGGATTGTTTCACTATTGAAATATGATGCAAATAAATCACAGTGAAATACAATTACTGGAGATTTGACTCGTTGAAAGCGATTTTTCGCGCAGGAGTGCTTACATGGGTTGCCCTTCCAGTGGCTTTAGGAAAGTGACACTAGCCCATGGGCTCCACTTCCCCATAGGGGAATAATGAAGTGAAAAACACAGTAAAGCACACTGACTTTCCCTGGCATGTTTCTTCCCAGTGTATAAAGCCTATTCCATGTCACCACCCAATTCTGCATAAGTCCTGCCACACCATTCACTTTGTAGCTGCTCCTGGACTGCGCACGCCAGGAATCTCCCCTGCGCAGCCCCTACACGTGTGCACACGCATGTACACAGGTGTCTGCACACCAGTAAAATCCACATGCAGTCTCTTTCATCTTGAGTTCACTGTGGATGAGTCCCAATTTATGAGGCTCTCCCACAGTAAAAGCTCAACACACAGGTGCTCAAAAAGTGAAAAATCCGGGCGGCCCATAGTGTCAGAACCACCTTCTAACAACTGGTTACAGTAATATTTATTTACTAACATGCCTGACTATCTCCAGTGCCTACGTAATTATCTTGTCTTGCTGGACACTCAGTGTCGGCAGTTTACTTTCAGTCTGTTCAGCGCAATATCTAAGGCTTGAACCAATGCATTGCTAACAACTATTTACACATAAGTCAATAACCTTGCACATCCGATACAGTCTTCCATTGTCTTCTTGTCCGTCAAATCTGAAGTCAGGTTCTCAGGGAGCCACATAAATACTGAATTTAGGGGCGTTTTCAGGGATGGCTAGATAGCAGCCAATGTGCTGCCTACCTGTAGGGTGCCTACACCCTCTTTATGCTCACCCCATGTGGGGGGGGGGCAGGCTCTGACTCCTAGTAGGCTACGATCCCCATCCTCAAGATGGCGGTGGGAAACATCCTTTACCCCGCATTAGTTATTCCGCATGCCATTACCCCGCATTTTTTACTCCACAAAATCTTTTACAATGCAGGGCTTTACACCGCAAACTATTACAACGCATTCCCCAAAGTAACGCCCCCCCCCGGAGTTAGAATAGTAAATTGCGTTGTAATGGGGAATGCGTTGTAATGGATTGCGTTGTAAAAGATTTTGCAGTGTAAAAACTGCAGGGTAATGGCATGCGGAGTAAAAGTGTGCAGGGTAAAGTGTCCTATTCGATGGCGGGTAGTGAAAAGTGGGGTCTACCTCACCTGCCCCACCTGAGGGATGGTCCAGGGTGAAGGTAGACCCACCTCCTACTTTACCTAATTTTCCCACCAGTCCTCCCACCGAAAGTGGAGCAGGACTCCAGCAGAGGGCTGGGGGCAGGGTTCAAAGGCGACCTGGCCTTTGAAGCTCCCTCTTCTGCAGAGGCAGATACTGCAGGGTGGAAGGTGTGACCACCTCTGCCCAGAGCAGGCATTGTCTCTGGATCCGGAGAGCTCTGGCTCTTCACCCAGGGTCCAGAAACATGTCTGGTGATGGCAGGCTGGCTAAAACTAGACAGGGACCACACCAGTGGTCGGTAGGTTTCAGAAGACCCTCTAGCAGGGTCTCCTGTGTGAATTTATTATTTAAATACAATACTGGCATCAGCAAGGATTTATTAAGACATGATGTTTGGTAGCAAACATCTTAGAAATCAATGAAGCCATCATGGAGCTAGGAAACTCGTGTTGACAAGTATCCAACCCATGTACTCTTTATGGCTTCTCTGTTCACTTACAATATCTCAGAATAGACTGGACATTGTAGGGGCATATCAGCTCATACTGATATGCCCACACATAGGATATAGTGCACCCTGCCATAGGGCTCCAAGCCTGCTTTAGGGGTGGCTTACCTATATCCTATACAGTATATGGGTGGCATGGCGCACAGGGCTGTGTGCCATGTCGACTCTTCGGTTTGTCCTGCACCTGGATAAGCAACCTGTGACAGCAGCACCGCCGGGTCCGGGTGAGGGGTCCCTAGGGGACCTTTTTCTGTCCCCATGCCCTGGGTAGCAGGGTTACCATTTACTGGGGCTTACAGGGGAAGCAGGAGTTGTGCCAACTGTGGTACAGTTTTTGGGAAAGGAGATTTGGCACTGGGAACCTGGTTAGTAGGGACCCAGTGCACTTACAGTTTGAAATTACATCAGACTTCAGGCAAAAAGTGGGGGCTAACCATGTCGGAAGGAGGTACTGATATTAGTCATTCACCTCATAATGCTAACAAGCCACCGGCTGGCTTGCTTTACAAGTATGTTGATTGTTGTAGTATATGTCTGGATACAATATTATAAAATAGAGGAGAACCCAACTGATCTTTGCTTTACTCATGAGAAAGTGTCACAAAAGTGCCACTCATTTGGCAGTAGAATGTCACTCATACGCACAAAGAAAACATAGAAATGTCACACATCCGCAGCCTGAAAACCTGGCAGCTATGACTCTGTACTCTGCAACAATTATCCTATCCAATCCCATAGGCCACAATGTGCCATTGAGTCCCAGACTGACATCAGAGTTATGCTTGTTAGATAGTGTGACCCCTACATAGGGCAATCATGTCATGGTTCATGGGGCACTGTACTTTGTGGTCTTCACATCACCATATTGATATCCTATATCCTATATCCTACACCGGTTGCATGCACATATCTATGCATGTATACATTTCATGTTGCCTATGATGAATTTGCTCTTCAGTTCATGGCAGATGTTCTAAAAAATGTATAGGCCTTACACAGTAAGTTGTGTATGTATCCTGTAAGTAGTAGGTGAGGATGATGTGATATATATGTACAGTCCCACATATCACTCAGCACACATCAGGCCACACATCAGGCCAAACTGTTGTCTGGGCGTTACCAACCCCTCACAGATCCCTTCAGAGTGACCCACAATTGTCATGTCATGAATAGGATGGCCACAAGATATATCTGTATGCTCAGCCTGCAGAGAGCAAACCCTGACAATGAGTTGTGCTCAGTATGGTCCACGGCCCAGGCTGTAGCAGAGTAATTGTGGCTATGGAACTGATGCACCGAGCACTCTCCCTGTAGATCTGCTGATCCTTAGATGTGCCCTAAATTAGTGTAAATGGACCAAGAGTTGGCCAAAATTCACCTAGTATTACTACATTTGGAATGGTGCATAATGAGACCTCCAGACCCGAGACTACTGTCCATGGCCCCATATTGTCACTGTGTCATTGCCTTAGGACAGGCCCCTTACTCCTACATGTCTGGGTTTTTACTGTACTATGAGTGATGCTAGCATTGTACAGGAACATTGCTCATGTGAAAGATGTACACTGCAGACAGTTGGTTACATCTGCAGTGCAGTTCAGAAGTGCATCACCAGCTGTGTAAGAATGACAAATCAGGCAGTATGTACAATGGTATGTTGATGTCGTCCCATATACACTACCACATATGGCATACGGTGTGTCCCCTGATGCCAGGACTTCCCACACAAATACATCCAGAAGTAGTATGATGTCCAGTTGAGTAAATCACATGTCCACTGATCATCAGAGTGGGAGCTTGCAGTTACACAAATGCCTGCCCTTTCATTGTGACCCAAATCTTGGAATGTAGTCAATGCAATGGTAGCAGTGATGTCTTGGACAGTATGAATCCAATCATATGTCCAGACTGTTCAGGTGTCTGTCCAGTGATGCACTAGTACTGTACCCTTCAGGAGGACACAATGGTGTGCTGTGTTACATGGTAACTCATTTCATAGCACATGTGGTGTGGCCCAGGGCTACATGATGTCAGTAGCCTGTCCTAGTCGATATAGGCATGATCAGGATTGAGGGTAGTCCTCAGATGACTTAAACAGTGTGTATTCATGTCTTTGTAGTGCTCAGCATGTGCACATTACACATGTAGTGTCTGCACTATTGATCGATGGTCATGCTAGATGTCTACAACCTTTGTGACACTCTAGCAGTTAACCTATAGCTTGCATGTTTACTCAGTCTCTTCATATATTGCATCCATACAGGTCAAAGCCCATCAGAAGCTGTCAACATGGAATCGCCTGGAAGGTGCGGACCCTGGGAGTCACTTGTTAGTGCAGTGTTCACTGCAGAAAAAGGTGGGAGGACCTGAGACGCTGGACCCAGAAGATTGTGGAGGATCAGCTGGGGATGACCTCCCAAGGCAGAGGGGGAATGCGCCGGACCCTGACCCCCCTTAATGGACCGCAAACCGGTGGTGGCCTACCCGGAGCTTCATGGGCAGTTGCAAGCCCAACGGCAGCTAGGAGAGGGTGAGTAATGGCCTGAGTGAAACATTCTGCATGACCATCTATCTTTTGTTACAGGCAGTTATTTCCCCATCAACCTTGAAGGTGACTCATGCCCCACACAATGGGAGAGGTGTTGCATGTGTAGGTCTGGTAGTAGGTGCATGGTGATAACTGTAGACTATTGTCCATGTGACCAGGAACTAAGCAGGGTCCAGTCAAATGTCAATTTCCAGAGTTGAACAGCCACATGGCTGCCTAATGTCACAGATAACCTACATTATCTTTCGATGTCATGTGTGACAGTTTTCCCAAACAGGCCATTTGTCATCCTTGTGTCTGAAGTGATGCTCCCTCACTACTGTGTCTCATGTGAAGGTGGAGCACTTACATGTGGCATGGCATACAATGCACTCCGGATGCAGACACTGAGCACTACTTCCCCTTGGTAAGTGGGGAATGTACAGTATCACGAGGTGGCTAGCACCAATGGTGCCATCTGTAGTGATACCTACATGCTGGCATGTGTAACTTTACCTGTTGTACTGTCATATGTACAACTGTTCCATACATGATATCAGGGTCTGCAAGGTTTTCATTCTGGTTCCATCACATTTGTATGTGTTGGCCAATGCGTACTTGACAATAGTATTCCGTGATGGGTATGCAGAGTAGGTGTAACCAAATACATGGGTGTGTAGACATGGGTGGGTGAGTCACACATACCCAATGACATTGATGGATGTCATTAGCCAGGTCAGATTGTTGAGGCAATGGTACACACATGGTAGGAAGCCTTCCAGTACTATCTGGCAATGTGATTTTGCATGCCATTGAGAAGGGTGTATTCAGTTAGGTGTGATACACATGTGGGTTTGTGGAGGGTCATTCACTGGCTGGTGTCATGCATCTGAGAGTGACATGGTGACATGTTGGGGTCATTGGTGTGTGTCAGCACTCAGTACTGCATTGGTATTCGTGCTCGCGTGGCAAGGAAGGTACAGTGAAGTCCCTTCCCTTTTGGACACGAGTAAGACCTAACTATGGACCGGATATCTACTAAGCCTTGTGTACTTTCACTGATCTAATGGCATTGACATTTGCAATGTGAAACAGGTGTGCTCACGTGAACCAATCTTAACTGGGGATGTCCCTAGATAGACTCATGTACAATGGTTCTTTGTGCTGACCCTGTCTCTCCTGCTGCCCTGAGTTTGGAGGCAATATACATCCCGAAACAGATCTCTGTGGGTTAGACTTCAGTGCTGAATGCCATCCAGGTACAAAGCCCCCAGCTAATGCAGATGGTGCCGTACCTGGAAGGTATTCATGCTGACATGTCTGTCCTACAGAGATCTTTTCAGGTTCTGGCTTCCACACTCACAGCAGCCTTCCACCAATTACACCTTTCCACCCCACCTCCTGCCTCTTCCCATCCACAATCTCTATTCCCATACCTGTCCCAAGCACATACACACATATCAGCATGCACCCACCTCAATATCCCCACTCAGCACATGCAAACAAAAACATATAAAAAAGAAAGGCACAACACTACTCACCAGGCACTCACCCCCCTCACCACTGCATCCAGTGACATACACCCAGACACCACACCCACTGCACCACAGACATCCACTACACACATGCATCCAGACACCACCAGATACAGCCACTACACACATACATCAAGACATCACACCATGAGACACAGCCACTACACACATATATCCAGACACAGCCACTACACACATACATCCTGCTACCACTCCACCAGACAGAGCCACTACACACATACATCCAGACACCACACCACCAGACACTGCCACTACATACATACATCCAGGCACCACACCTCCAGACACAGCCACTACACAGTTCATACCCCCAGACAATGCACCACAAGACCCTGCCACTACCACATCACACACCCAGACACCACACCCACACCACCAGCCACATACACATCACACATTGCCAAGAAACAGAAACATTCAACAAACAAACACCAGAAACACAGAGACCTGTGCGAACAGCACGCACAGTCACACCTCACACTTTGTCAGGATCCGGAAGACTCCGGGTAGTTCTGTCTGCGCAATGATGAAACTGAACTCTCAAAGGGATGCTAAGGCTCTTCCTTGGAGAGAAGCCTGGCACAAACGGAATATCAAAATGGCCACCCTGCAGTTTCCAATGAGTATGCAGTCTAGTTGTTCACCCTGAATAACCGTTTAGAATTCTATGTGGAGCGCGCGCCAGCTGAGCTCAGCGCACTTCACTGAAGTATTTTCAGTCATTCGCACCTCTGTTGTGAAGCTCTCTTCCCAGTCAGGTAGTTCGCGTCGCATTCGCCGGTTTTACTCTGCGATGCGTAGTAGTTTCTCGGTCCGCCTCCCGTCGGGAATCCGGACTTCCTATTTTCATAGTTAGTGTTCTTGGTAACTTGGTTCTGAGGCTGCGCGTTGAGCTTTCCTTCCGTGCATGTCTGGAACCGAGTAAAGATAGTATTCCTTTGGCTTCTACTCTCTCTGCATTGACATCTCTCGTCGAGAGACCCCAGAAGTGCGGTTGAAATCTTCAGTTATTCTCTAGAGGAATCTATCTCCGTCTTCCTTCTCCAACCTTGAACAGAGAAGATGCTCACCAGAATTCTCTAGACGGAAGCAAGCTAAGTGACATTCTAATTTGGTTTATGATTTATTAACTGTTTCTTATGCTCTAGGAAATAACACATAACACCTTTATGAAGTAAGAAGAGGATAGACTTACCTTTTGGGTTTCTTTTTTCTTAAGCAGTTACCTACAATTAGGAGAAAGAGAAAAGTCACCATTTGATTTACAAACCCTCAATTTTTTTTACATTTAAAATTACAGAACCTTAACTGAAGGTTATTCTAAGAAAAGATTTTAGAAGAGAAGCAAAAGTCAAGAATGGAAGGGTAGGTAGTATGTTAGAAAATTAAGAGAAAAAGAAAGAGAATGATAGAATTAATAGAGTTAAGGTAAAAGTTGTGTTGTTCTATTTTTCAGTTATTTCTAGGTCTCTCTTATAAGTTCTCAAAGCTGAATGAGAAGAAAAGACTGAGGGAGATCAGAAAAGAACCTGAGAGTCTTGACAGCCTCTTATTTCTGTTTATTATTTTACCCCATCCCCTTTCCCCCTTTGGAGTCTGCTGGATACCTAGTAATTATCCTTGGGTGTCTGGGGATTTCTCAGGGAGAATTGGGAACAAGCAACATTCTGTTCCTATGCAAATCAAGGTGAAGCCACTTCTGACAGAGTGAAGTGCCCACGTATTGTTTGCACCTGAGCAGAATGGCCGAAGGACTAAATTTGCAGACCCTGGGGGTAGTGCTGGAATCTATTCAGACGGAATTAGTGGCAGTCAGAGAAGAGAATAAAAGCTTGAGAGAAGAAGTAGTAAATTCAAGGAGAGAAACTTCAGATTTCGCCTCCAGAATAATTAGATTCCCAATCACGGAGGGCGAAACATCTGGTACAGGTTCGGGGAGGTCACCCAGAGTTACCACTCAAGTATTGCATTATTTATCTCCAGTTATTCCGCTAGCTCCACCAGAACATTTTAGCGGAGACCCACAGAAGGCGCAAATATTCTTAAACCAATGTTCTTTACACTTTATGTGTCGGCCTTCGATTTTCTCTGATGCACAATACCGAGTTGCATTCATTCTATCCTACCTCAGCGGTGATGCGGCGTCATGGTCTATGCCCCTGGTTTCCCGAGATGACGCATTGCTCTACAACTCCGAAGATGTCAAAAAAAAGTTCCTCCGAATTTTCGATCGAAGAAAAATTTCTCAAGCTGTGGATAATGAACTATTGGAGTTAAGACTGGGAAATAAAGACCTGGTTGCTTACTTAGCCCAACTTAATAAATAAGAAGTGGAAACCAATTGGCCAGAAGGTAAAAGAGCAGCAGTATTCTATTGAGGATTAAAAGATGAGTTAAAAGATGCCCTGATGCAAATACCTAATCGACCGACCGAAATATCAGCTTTAGTAGACCTGGTTTTGGAAATTGATTTTCGACAGAGTGAGAGAAGGGGAGAGAGAAGGAAAGAATTCAGGTCTAGTATTCCACGATTTGACAGAGTTAAAACAGAATCCACTAGATTAGTAGAGAACCAGCGAGGAACTGAGCCCATGCAAATCGGAACAATTCGAGGACCGTTAATGAAAGAAGAAAAAGATAAAAGGCGAGAGAATAATCTATATCTCTATTGTAGAGCAGGAGGACATTTTGTGCGGGTTTGTCTAAAAAAGCCTAAGGCGCCTTTGAAGCCGAAGGAAAACTTGCGGCACCATCAGTAGAGGGAGTTGGACTGATGGGTGCGGATGAGGAGACAACTCCGAGTGAACATTAATTAGCAAATACCTTGCAATTGTCATCGCCTCACCCAATTCTGTCTATGACAATGAAGTTCAGACAAATCACCCTGACTGAAATTTCAGTGATGATTGATTCCGGGGCCACCGTGAATTTCTGTGATCTTTTTTTAAGTTTGAAAAGAAAGTTTTTATTGATAGAAATAAAGGTGTCAGTTCAGAGTTCATAACAATAAACTCCTGTCATTACAGTGCAATTTGCTACAATAAGGATAAACGAATCGGACTTATAAGTAGAAAAGAAAATATACATGCATTAAAAGTAAATCGGTAAGAAAAATGGAATAGCAAATATTCTAGGAACGACTAAGGGAATCAAGGGGTTTTGGAACTTCTTGTTGAAATGGTTGCATTTGAGTATACCTTTTTGCACATGTATCAAGATATATTGTGACAGGTGACCACAAATCTAGACGTTTTGCCGCCATATGTATGGGATAAACAAAGGAGGTGTCCAGCCTATGATTATGACAAACAGCATACCACCATGCCTTATACGAAATTTTTGTGGAATCTTTCCAATTTACAGTAATTTGCTGAAATGCAGCCGCTATTAGTAAATCAATAATCTTAACATTAAGTGTAACATTCTCCCAACAGGGTGATAAACTTCCCAGGAAGACATTAGTAAAGGAAAAAGAAAATTTAGCTCCAAAAATTAGGTTAATTTGAGACCACACTTGTTTCCAGAAACTATGTACAGTTGAGCAAGAGAATAACATATGAAATAAGTTAGCATTTGGAGAAGAACATGTCCAACACACATCTAATGCAGTCACAAATCTCTTACTCAAGGTGTTCGGTGTGAGTAACAATCTGTTGTAAACAAAAAACAACGTTTGTATTATGTTAGCAGCTCTGGACGATTTACGTAGTTTGAGCCATAATTTATTCCACATAGACACTGGCCAAGATAGCATAAAATCTCGTTCCCATGCCTCTTCTATTTTGGATTTCTGCCTAATGCTACTTTTACCCTGCAAGCATCTATATATAGTGGAAGCTTTGGGCATAGTTTTTAACAAAGACTGGAGTTGTGATGGGGTATTCGGAACCATGGGAGCAGTAGATGTGCCAGCTAAAAGAGTGTATCTGTCCATCACAGCCTTCTTAAGTTGATTATATTTATGAATAAAAGAGGCAGGTAAATTGAATAATTGACTAAGTGTGGGAAAGGATAAAAAGTCCGATTGTGGAGATAACTGATGTATCCATATTAAACCTTTTTGTCGCCAAGTCTTCCAATAGAATGGTTTGTTACGTATAGTCAGATTTTTGTTATGCCAAATTGTTGAATTGAGGAAGGAGTCTATATTGCTATGTGTAGGAATAAGTGTGGGTTCCAAAAGTTTAGAGGTCGATTTGATTATGGGAGTGGACATAGCCTGTGGTTTGCGTGAGAAAGAAAGGTATTCATAAAAAGAGAAAGGAGATAAAAAAGACGTTCAACCGTGGCCCATAAGGGACAATCTTCCATGGGGTCAAGCAACCAAAGAGAGGCCTGGCGTAAGAGGAATGCTCTCTGATACATCTGAAAGTCGGGAAAGTTAACCCCGCCCTCTATTTTAGGGCGGGATAATTTAAACAGAGACATTCGGGATCTCTTATTACCCCAGAGGAAGGAAGAAAGGGAGGAGTTGATTTTCTTAAAAAATTTAGTAGAAATAGGGACAGGAATGTTGGAGATGGTATATAAAATTATGGGCGACAACATCATTTTTATGGTGTCCAAGCGTCCCCACCAAGATAAATAGAGGGGATGCCATTTAGCAGTTAAGTCTGAGATTTTTTGTATGCATTTATTCATGCATAATGTTACTGTGTCTGAAATTGAAGGAGTGACGTGCAATCCTAGATATTTAATGTGTTTGGGGCTCCAAGTAAAATTGGAAGCATCAAAATCTGATTTAAAAGCAAACTTAGTCAAGGGTAAGATCTCACATTTATCCTCATTTAACTTATAACCAGAAATATTAGAATAGGTTCGTACCTCTGCCAAAAAGGCAGGGATCGAGTCATTTGGTTCGGACATAAAAAGCAAAATATCGTCAGCGTAGGCTGCGAATTTAATGTGGGTATTTGATGCTTGAAAGCCATGTATATTTGTATTTTGACGTAATTTAGAGAGAAAAGGTTCCAGAGCTAAATTAAAAAGAAAGGGGGACAGAGGGCACCCCTGGCGTACTCCTCTCTCCAGCTCAAAATATGGGGAAATCAAGCCATTGGCGCATACAGCTGCGCGAGGGCTGGAATAAAGGAGAGAAATAAGGGATGTAAATTTAGGGCCAAAGCCGAACCGTTTGAGGGTGTAAAACAAATAAGTCCATTCAACTCTATCAAACGCCTTTTCGGCATCTAGAGCTATTGCCACAAGGGATTGTCTCAAGTGTGAGGATTTAGATAAAACATTAAAAAGGAGTCTTGTATTGTCAGTTATGTATCTGCCCTTAACGAATCCGGATTGTTCTTTCCCCAATAGGTCAGGTAGGTAGGAATCTAAACGTATGGCTAATGCTTTAGAAAAATCTTATAGTCAATGTTGACCAGAGATATAGGCCTATAATTCTTACAATATTTAGAATCTTTACCCTCTTTTGGGATGAGGCATATATGTGCTTCTGAAAAAGAACCCGATGAACTACCCAGTGTGCTGAAGGAGTTTATTAGAGAATGTAATTTGGGCATTATGAATTTAGAAAAATGCTGATAGAACTCTACAGTGAAACCGTCTGGTCCTGGTGCTTTGTCTTTTTGAGATGTTGAAGGGCATTTAATAGTTCTTGGTGTGTTAGATCTAACTCCAAGGAGGATAAGTCCGGCATAATGTGTTGGGGATCTCGGATTTCAGAGAAAAATTGCGATAAGGAGTGTTCAGAGGGTTGTGTCTCGGAAGTATATAGCGATTTGTAGAAAATGGAGAATTCGTTCAGTATTTCAGCGTCTTTAAATTTTAAATCTGACCTATCATCATAGATAGATTCAATATTTAGCTTGTTGTGTTTGACTTTTAAATAATTTGCTAATATTTTCCCTGCCTTATTTTTGCCCCCATAGAATTTTGCACTGGATTTTAACAGATATAATGAGGCGTCCTCCGTTGATTTCTTATTAAATTGCATTTTGGCTTTTACGAGAGCTGTGAGGCACTCCTTCGAGTTTGAGGTATAAAAAGAGTGCTCCAGTCGTTTGATATTCTGAAGAAGATCCTTAGTGAATTTACGGGAATTTCTCCGTTTTTTTGCAACAAAGCCAATTATGAAACCCCTCGCGGAGGCTTTGAACGCATCCCATACAGTGGAAAAGGGCATGGAATGGGTTTGATTCAGCTCAAAAAACTCTTCAAAAAAGGTAGTGAATGAGGTGGTAAACTTTGGGTCCAGCAGGAGAGCATTATTAAAACGCCATCTTTTGGGACCTGTACCTTTAGGTAGAACGTCAATGCTAATTGAGACTGGGGCGTGATCTGACAGTAGAATGGGACCAATCTCTGCGTGTGTAAGGGTTTGTGAAATGGTGTGTGAGATAAATATATAATCAATTCTTGATTGAGTCTGGTGAGCTGGGGAATAAAAGTGTACTCCCTAGTGGTCGGATTGCAGAGACGCCAAGCATCTAAGAGTTTATGTTGATTGATAGCATGAACAAAAGACTTATGGGGCTTGTTGGGAACAAAGGAGACTTTAGAGTTCCTGTCAACAAACGGGTCAAAAGTTTGGTTGCAGTCACCAGCCAAAATAAAATTGTCCTCCATGCAGTGAGTGATTTGCTTAGCTAATGTGGACCAAAAAGAGGGATCACCACAGGTAGGAGCATAAACATTTAAAAGAGAGATTGTAACACCCTTCAAAGATAATTTGACATTCAGCCATCTGCCGTCAGCATCAGAGTCTTGGGACACAAATGAAAATGAAAGGGATTTGCGACATAATATCATCACCCCGTTTCGCTTGCCATCTCCAGGGGAATAAAAACTTCCCCCACCCAGCCCCTCTTCAACTTTAATGACTCAACGTCCGAAAGATGAGTTTCTTGCAAGAATACAACATCAGCGTCCAATTTGGCTAAATGGGTCAAAATTCTCTGTCTTTATATGGGAGAATTTAATCCCTTAACGTTCCATGTGATCAGTTTTAATGACATAAGTACTTAAGAAAAAGTTGCAATAATAATGTAACACACAAGTCCAATTCGTTATAAAAACAGTATATGATGTATGAGAGATAGGACAGGAAGGAAATGATTGATTCAGTTTTAGAATAAAGAAAAGTAGCCAAGTCGAATGGTCGGAATAAGGAAAAGGAATCGAATGACAAGATAAAAAGAGAGAAAACCCAGGTAAGAAGGTAGAAGGAGATCATAAGAGTTAGAATATTGGTAGATATAATGATCAAACGAGTAATAGATATAAGGGGAAAAGAAGAGTTAAGGAAACAAGAGACACCGATTAATGAAGAAATACAAATTTCAAAATAAAAATAAAAAACAAAAGACAAAACAAATGATATATCTAAGAAGATACAGGAAAATAGCATACTTACAGAGGAAGACTCAGGAATACTCGGGGGGGATGGAGCCACATGGAGCAGGCAACACAACCGGGATCGACAAAACGGGGGATCGGGGAGAGACCACAATACAAGATAGTAATCTGTGGAAACAATACCAAATAAAGACTAAGAAATCGTTGGAACAGATACGTGAAACATATGTTAGAACAATCTAAAGCGAGGAGGTCAGCATTAATGCCCGACGCCCTAACAAATGGTATAACTTCGTAGAAACAACAACAATGATATCAAAGACCATGAACAAGTACTTCTGAGGTGGCAAGATATCAAACCAAAGAAGGCAGAATCTGAAGCATTTATACCGGAACCAACAAACGTTTAAGTGTTGAGTGAAGAAGAAGGCCCAGAAGAGTCCATAACCGCCACTTTACATGAGTTAATGAAGCTCTGCAAGCGTACTGGATCTTCGTACGTCGTTGTTCTGTTATTATACGTAACCTTGAAGAGACACGGATGGAAAAGGCCATATCTGGCTCCCAAGGATCGTAAGTCCTCTCTCATGTTGAGGAAGGCCTTACGTCTGTCGGCAGTGGCTTTAGCATAGTCTTGTGCAAAGAACAGAGGCGACCCTGACCAGACAATTCTTGGAGAAGCTTTAACCGTTGCAAGCACTTTCATCAAGTCTGTGTACTCCAAGAAGTATAGGATGACTCCTCTGGGCCTCTGCGAAGGACTAGTATGCGATGGAGCACGACCCAACCTGTGGGCTCGTTGAATGTTGAGTTGAGTCCCTTCTGGCATATGAAGTAGTTTAGGGAGGAACGCCTTGAAAAAAGTGAGCGGATCCGATCCTTCAATACCCTCTCCCAGGCCGTAAATGCGTAGATTGTTCCGTCTATTGCGATTTTCAAGATCCTCTACCTGCTTCTGGAGTGTAGAGACGTGAGAGTGTAGTTGAGAGACGCTTACACATGTCTCCTTGAGAGAAGAAACAGTATTTTCGACTGAAGAGACTCTCGCGTCTAATTGAGACCAATTATCCGTTAAGGTTTGCAACTTGGTATTCGTCTCTTCCATAAAGGGTCGAAGGGCCCTGATTTCCTCAAGCAGTAACTCCATCGAGACAGGCGAGGTGGATTTGGGCGGCGAAGGAGGGTCCTTTTAAGCCGTTTGGTGAGAGATTTCCCAGAGGTTCCAGAGGATGAATCCATATTTACTTGGGAGTGCTGATACGTGGGTCGTAGAGAATCCTCAAACTTAGAAAATTCAGTGAAAATTTTCGAATTTTTTACGAAGATATGCTTTCTGGATGGGGAGGAGCGGATTCCTTTTGTTCTGCCCATATACCGCTGACCCAAAACTCCCACTCCTAGTCAGCAATATTGTATTTGAGGAGAGCAATCTCAGTGTGGACCCGTTGAGGAAGCCTAAAATGGCCGCCAAGCAGAACCCTCACAAATCCTTACACCTCAATGCTCTGAGGAAAAGGTATGACAATCTTGCAGAAACTGAGATACGCTGGGTGCACTGGAATATAGTCAATAATATTTGTGAATGAGCATTCCGCATCTACCAGCAGTTGGCAAAGCAAAAGTGAGGAGAGGTATTCTCTGTGAAGGTATTCCATGAGACCCAAAATGGCCGCCAAACAACAATTCTGCAGACTTCCAATGACTCACGACAGCCTTTCATGTCCTCCTATCCCTTTAAAATGATGAAGATCCACACATTATCTAGGCGCTAGGGTGCAGTGAAAACCTCCAAAAGCATCTAGCAAAGGATTTACGAAATCCGCATTCGCGGCAAAAATTCAAAATGGCGGCCGCGGGAATGCGCGGCCGATAAGGGGCAGAAGATGCATAAAAAGAAAGTACTTGCTGGCAACCTAAGAGGACAACAGGGTTCTCAGAACCATCCTCCAGTCTTCAGCCGCTCGCATCTGTTCTCCATTGGTCTCAGCTCGACCTGATAGCGTGGTCTCTCGCAGATACGCCGGAGAGCCTCACCCGTGCGCCGCCATCTCCGTTGGGCGCTAAGCCACGCCCCCCGAATTTCTGTGATCTTAAGTTCGCAGATAAGGTTGGATTTAGAGCCATACAAAAGGCTAAAAGTGAACCGGTACGTGCAGTTGATGGGACTAATTTGTCTTCGGGACCAATCGCAAGCCATACTGAGCAGGTACAGTTGATCTCTTTGGAAGGTCATGAGGAGGTAATCCAATTCAATCTAATAGACACTCCTCAATTTCAGATTATCCTTGGGTTGCCCTGGCTCACCAAGCATAATCCGACCATCAACTGGAGCACAAGGACTATAGTAATGGATTCCGAATTTTGTAAAAACCATTGTTTTGGAAGAAAGGAAGGATCCAGAGACCTAAATCCGGCTACTTCTCTGTGCAGTGCTTAGCAAGTCAGTCTGTGTGATCCACACCAACAAGATCCAGTTGGAATACCAAGACTTTGAAGATGTGTTTGACGAGAAAGAAGCTGAAAAGTTACCACCTCATTGCATCTATGACTGTAAAATAGATCGCAACCACGGTCTAATTTGCCTTGTAGTAGAGTTTATGCCGTGACGGAAAAAGAGAACCGACATCTAAAAGAATACATTGACAAGTACCTAGCTAATGGATTTATTAGACCTTCTCAATCCCCGGTGTCATCATCATTATTCTTCGTTCCGAGGAAGGAAGGAGACTTAAGAACCTATATCGATTTTCGAGCAATCAACAAGGTTACTAAGAAGAATCGTTATCCCTTACCTCTCATTTCTGTATTGTTGGATCAAGTGAAAGGGGCTCAAATATATACAAAACTTGACTTAAGAGGGGCCTACCACTTAATCAGAATGAGAGAAGGTGACGAATGGAAGACCGCTTTTAGAACCAGATTCGGTCTATTCGAATATCAAGTAATGCCATACGGATTATGCAACGCGCCAGCCGCCTTCTAGTATTTTATTAATGACATCTTGGGCGAGTTTATCGATCAGTGCGCAATTGTTCACATTGACGACATCCTGGTTTTACTCCACGTTGGAAGAAAAGCATCAAGAGCAAGTACGGAGCATCCTGCAGAGACTCAGGGAAAACAAGTTATATGTAAAATTGAAAAAATGCGCTTTTAATGTTTCCTCTGTGGAATTCTTGGGTTTTGTGCTTTCTCCCACAGGAATCACCATGGATGTACAGAAAATAAAAGCAGTGGTAGATTGGAAATCCCCTACAAGTGTTAAAGAGGTGGAAAGTTTCATTGGCTTAGCCAATTTTTATAGAAGATTTATCAGTCAGTTCTCACACAAGATCCTTCCTCTCACACGATTGCTAAGGAAAGGAGTTCAATTCCAATGGTCGGAGGAAGCGGCGAATGCCTTTGAGTCCTTGAAGAGAGATTTTACCACAGCACCCATCCTTTTACATGCAGATCCGTCAGAACCTTTCTTTGTAGAAACTGACGCCTCGGATCAGGCTATAGGAGGTGTGCTATCTCAGAGACATAAAAGAACGGGACTGCTTCATCCAGTAGCCTATTGATCAAGAAAACTAACCCCAGCAGAAATCAATTACACCATTTGTGAGAAAGAATTACTGGCAATAAAGGATGCCTTTAAAGAATGGCGACACTACCTAATGGGAGCGAGGCACACGGTTACAGTGTTAACAGATCATCGAAATTTGAAATTTTTGAAGTTAGCAAGAACTCTAACCCCACGGCAACTTAGATGGTCATTATACTTTGCTGACTATGATTTTGTGATCACATATAGACCTGGGACAAAAAATGGAAAAGCAGATGTCTTGTCGAGAATTGACATGGAAAATCCAAAAGATCCAATTTGTCAGGGACTGTCCGGGACTATGTCAGGAACACAGTTAGGGACTTGAGCAAGGACTGGGGACTGGGTAGAAAACATACTGTGCACAGAAAGAGTAGTACAGCGCTGCCCAGGATCACACAGGGAGTCAGAGGAGGAAAAGGGATCCAAAGGGGGAAGCCTGTACAAGTGAACAAGATGGCTAAGACTCAGAAAGGAAGGGCACTCACGAGGCAATTTAGCATTCAGACTAACTACACCCAGGACGAACGTGCAAGACATTAATATAAAACAACATGAACAATAAAGGGAATGTGGGGTAAAGCACTCGGGAGCTCCACACGGTAAGACTAAAGCTCAGTAAGTTCCTCACCCACAATTGCTGTTACAGATACTGACTGCAAATACCCACATATAGGATATGCATGCAAAGGCAGGGTCTGTGGAGCTGATACCTATGGTGATGTTATCAATGTAACTCAAAGATAATATTCACAGTGAACAAGAAACACCACCTAGATAGTCAGCTGTGCCCACGGATCCTGGCGATCAAACAGGAACACGCAAGGCAGTAACAGCAAGGGGGTAGAACTAAACACAAGCACAATAGACAAGGAGCTAGCAAAGAGGAGTGCTTAACAGGAAAGGAAGGAAATCACAGGGCACACTTGGCAGAAAGCAGATAGCAAACATACAAGGTAACAGAAGCAAGACAGCAGAATAGAAAGACAGCAAACTAGGAACTGGAACCAAGGAAATGGGAAGAAAGGCAGGGACTGGAACAGGATATACAGAAGGGGAGGCTACAAGGGTATACTAGAATAGTCCAGGTTCAGGGATCAAGAAAGCAAAGTAGCATAGAAGGCAGTGCTGGGGCAGGGACAAGAATTGAGCTAAGGCTCAGGAGTCTGTATGTTTTACACCTGGTATGTTTTACATGCCCATACTGACACATACACACACTCTCTGTCTTCTATGTTGTGGTGGACTTGAACAGTGTTGTGAATTTTGTGTTTCAGTGTGTTTTTCATGCCCTCCACACCAGGACTTTGAGAGGGATGACTGTACTGGGGGGAGCACTCACAGGGGCGTGGCTGATATACATAAGGTTGTAGCTTACAAGCACGTAAGCTGTACATCTGTGATTGGCATAGTGTCCCACACGTATGGTATATTACTGCTTCTGTCATTGCACAACATCCAGATATCTGATACAAGTTACATTGCACCTACAACAACCCAGGACTATTGGATTTGCCAGTGGTTGTTAGTTGCATTAGATATTGCAGCAACAACTGTGGCTTCATTGCATAGGATTATGATAATGCTTCAGTTCTAACACGACGAAACTGTGAATGGACTATTACGAGTCTCTTTGCTGTTACATCTGCAGCAGTGGAAGGTGGTACGGCTGCAGAGTTTAATTTTATCTCACGTGGAGAGTGAGGACATAAATGGAGAGTCCGATGGGACTCGTCTCAGCACCTGCTTTTTCAACCTGCCGGTGTTAAGCCCCAGCAGGTCCCAGACCACTTCAAGCCCTGCTACACAACTCGCACTATTCTCTCTTTCCACTGCCCCTTCAGGCTCCCTCATGTCCTGCTTCTCATGATATGTGTATTGGCAAGATGTCCCAGAGTGATTATTTGCAAACAGGTTGCTCACACCCCCCCTCCCACTTATACTAACCAAGCTACGCCCCTGCTTTTTTCATGGTGGGGGCATCGATTTGCTGAGGACTCTATGTACATAGGTAGGTATGAGACTCACTGGTGGTTGCGTCCACGACAGTGTCGATTTTGGGCATTATTGAGCAGGTACAGCAGTGGCAGGACGTGTGCGATCGGCTCCATAGCAGCACAGGACGTGAGGAGCTGTGTGCAGGTGAGTTTCAGCCTTCTATATCTCCCTTTCCGCCAGCTCAGATAAAGTGGTTGGACCGCCACGGTTGTCTCGTCGGAAATCTGCATCGTAATTGGCAAGGCATTTCATAAGGCGATCCGCTCTTCGACTAACTCCATTGGTCCTTTCTGATGCCACTGCGGTCAAGATTTCCTGTAGTAGTCGGAGAGACTGCGGTGGTCGGACTTCTATGTATACGCATGCATCGTAATCCGGCAGTCGGACCGACCGCTTCCAATGATAGCGCAGCAGTCTGACCGCCTTCAACGCAGCTTCGGAAGCTGGACCAACTGGCATCGTAATCACTCCCTATATCAGCAGGTGGGATCAGGTTTCTGTATCCAAATTTTGCTCTGTCGCGGTGGGCCTTAAATTGTGCATAGGTCCAGGTCAGGGGCAACCAGATGTCCTCGGTTGGCGCCCAATGCTTTTTGGCCCTAAACATTAAAAAATCATATCTCCAGTTTCGCCTTATTGGATTTTTGATGTTTTGGTGTCATTTTGTTTATTAAATTATTCTCTAATTTTTATAAATTGGACTTTTATTGTGCTGTGTTTTTGACTTTTTATACTTTTTGAAATTTTGCTTTACACATTTTCTTAAATTAATCCTATCTGCTCTGTGCCATAGCTTCCAGGGATCGAGCTCAGGTTTAAATTACTGAAACCTTTACTGGACCTAAAAAGAAAAGAGACATTATTACTTGTGATGGACTACCATCTACCCCAACTAAATTACTATCTCACAGGTTGCAATGCAGGTGGTGTGTAAAAACTACTAGGGTTACAGTGAAAAAAATTAGCTTCATACTAGCACATAGATTGCTTCAAGACACTCAAAATAGTGTCAAATATGGAAACTGGTGAAAGATCATGAAGATCAATGTGATTGTTGGCTAATAAAAATAATTTACACTGCTGACTACAGTGCAGAAACCCGTTATAAGCCTCTCTCTGGGAAGTCAGCAGAAACAGCGTAGCCTTTTTCTGAGTCTATTTCCTGGAATAATTATTTTTAAAAAATCAAACTTACCTTTCTGCCGGCCGGGTCCCGCATCTTTTCGGCTCCTCCTGCTCCTGCTCTCCAGGCATCCAGACTTCCTCCCCATAGCCAATCACAACGCTGCAATGGCAGCGTTGTGATTGGTGGGGACACCGCCCAGCCAGGGGATTATGGGGAGGCTATGTTCTCCATGTAGGCTGCATTGCAGCCTGCATGGAGAAAGGGCAGAGTGCGCATGACTGGTTTGGGCGGCCCAAGAGGTCCGACCAAACAGTCATTGCGCCCTCAGGAGTGGGCATACCACTCCTCCCCTGTCCTGGCTGCTCGCAAAGCAGCCCCACCCACCAGCCTGCCCGCAACCAAACATAAAATGGTAAAAACGGAAAGTTATTACCATTTTATGTTTCTGCTTCTCACACTGGAGAAAGTGAGGTGACGCCCTTCCGCCCTAGTGGAGGAGCCACCCCTGCTGACATGCCACTAGATTAGAAGCTACAGATTACAGTGGTGGTCAGTATGTACAGAGGAACCGGGGTACACAATGGGCACATGGAGCCATGGGGATAAGAAGCCGATGTGCATGGGAAGCCATGTGCTACTTGGGCATCTCGTGATCCTGTCAGCCACTGGAGGCCAAGCCTACTTTCCAGTGTAGAAGTGCTCCCGCTGTACACTCTCCTGGAATACATAGCCTTTGTACACCCTCCAAGGAGGGCACATAGTGATACTTCAAACAAACTTCCTCATCTGCTGATATTGCCCCTTCCCAATATGGAAACAGGCATAAAGTGGCAAAATGCCATCTTGCACATTTCTTGATACCCTGAATACTGAAAACTAACATGAATGACACTGCCCAAAAGGCAATGAGTTAAGGTACCTAAATCACTCCCCCATTCTATTTATGCTGTGCTTTTGGCTGATCCAGAATCTAAGAACTGTGACTAAAGGGGGCTGATCCAAAATTCCCTCTATTTAGGGACGTAACTTAGGGAGGAAGGGAAAGAGGGCTGTGTGGGGTGGGACATGCCCCAATAAGTTCAGATTCAGTCCTTCGCCAAGCAGTGACAGTTGAATCAGCTGACTGCAGCAAAAGTGATATGTGGGAGATATGGGCAAAAAACGAATCTAGGAGGCCGGATGTGTTTCTCTATTTTGGCGTTTCTTTTCTTTTTTTTTTTTGGGTATGCTTGATAGAACAGAATGCAAAAAGAAGGTCTTAGAGGGCAAAAGAATAATCTTGGGGTTGCTGATATGGTCTTTGAGTTCTTCTCCTTCCAATGGTAATCTTCTTCTTCGTTTCTTTGTTTTTGGTCCGGGCTTCCGTGGTGCGTCGTTCCCAGTTTGCCAGGAGAAAAGTCAAGGAGAGCAAGGTAAGTAAAAAGGTCTGGTGTATTTTGTTTATAAGGGACAGGGACCATCACCACACCCAGAGGTGTTGGGGAAAAGCTCCTTTTTAGTGAGAATTGTAAATCATTACCCCCTTTCTATTGGGTTGTCTAATTACTCATATACTGGACTTCCTGTTTTAATTACTGAGATTTTGGAGAAGGGGAAGTGCGCAAGAAAATCATGTGAAATTATGCTTTGCCTATTCTACTATCAACTCTTTGGTTTGAAGCTAACTGTGACCCTCTTGCTATTGTTCTTAAATACTCTTCCTATCTTTTGATAGATTGGTCTTCCTCTTAAGCCCAATCTCAGGTTTCATTTTCATCAGGTAAGGACATCCCTTTTTCTCTTTTTGGTGACTAATACTCACAACGGATAATGAAAAGTAAAAAAAAACCAACCAGAACTCAAATAAAAAATAAAAGAATGGTCCCCAAAAAAATTCACTAGGCAGGATCGTAGTCTCTGGACACCACTATTCCCGTCATTGGTACAGTGCCTACTTCTGGCCCCTCAATCCCCACTTGTTTCGGTTCGCCCCCTTTCCTTCTTTCCCACCTCCTTTCTCCTACCGTCCCTTATTCCTCCCCTCCCTTCCCAAACACGTACCAGGAAAGCCGCAACTCTCCTGAGTTGCGGCGGGGGAGTCACGCTTCCCAGGGCGACCACCACTCTTCGCTCCAGGTTTATGGAGTCTCGTCATCTTCGCGAGTTATCCTCTGTCCCAGTGTAGCGGGAGATGGTCTTCTTTCTTCGTTTTGCCTCACGGCACAGCCGACATCCTCGGTAGAACTGGTCCGACTCTCCTTTCCCCGAACGCAGCTTGAGTCCACGCTGTTCTTTCCGGCGTCTTCCAGGTGCTGCCCTCTCTCCCTCTACTCCAATCCTTTTATTCTCTCCTGGCTCTCCGCCCTCCTTTGTGATTGGCTGTTAGCGTATATAGTCCTGCCTTCTTCTTTCATCAGGGACGCCTCGCCTCTTTTTTTACAGGGAAGGAGTTGCTGGAGCTGCTTGCCGTGCTGGGACGAAAGAGGTAAGTGAGGGTTGATTCGGGGTATAGGGTTGGGGCCTCTTAGGGGTAATGGATTGATGTCAGGGAGTGGGGCCTCGTCTGTCTCACATGATATTAAGTCACTTTTGCTGCAGACAGCGGTGGGTGAGCCAGCATATTCACATGGAGAACTGAACCATGGGTCTGGCTTGGCTCTAAGAACACATGCTCGAAAATATTTGGCATGTAAATCATGCAACAAGCATCATGTAAAAATATGATAAAGTTGCTTCCACATTTTAACAACATATTTCTTTAAGATGTGCATGTGTTTCATTTTAAATCTTCAGATTACATCACTACATTGAGGGGCCTTTATTAAAAGTGATCGTTGTAAAACGTCAACTTAGAAATATTCATGGCTCCTCATGTCCTGACAACAATGACACTAATGAAATCAGATGCAATTCCGTTGTCATGAGTAATCTATATGTAGTGTCTAACAGAGTGAGATAGCTACTACATCTAAAAACACTTAGAATGGCATCAAAGCTATGTCATTAGGAAAGGTAGCTCAAACTTTAACAACCACTTGAAGAAGCGCAATGGACCATTGTACACCCCGGTTGAACAAAACAAATTGCAATGTTCTTTAACACATAATCTTCATATCTTTAAATTTGTGATACAAGTTCTATATTTTCTATTAAAAGGGAGAAAGGAAGAGGAATCAGTGGTTCTTTGCTGTTTAGATCACCACAGTGTACAAGGGTTTTATGATCCAGGTAGTTTCAAACTTTCCTTTCCTACAGTTTTAAGTAGCTTACATCACTACACCATCTTAGGTAATCTGCAGCATCTTCTACTATTTTCACTGTTTACCTAGCCTGCTCTCCCTGATTTCTCTTTCCTTCCTAGCATGCTCTGCTCCTGGGCCTGAGCTACTAAGATGCCTGCTCTTTCCTCCCATCCTAAGCTTGGTCTGCTGAGGTTAGAAATGGGCTGATGCTAGCCTGCTCTCCTGGTGCCTCTGCTTACATTGCTGTGAGGAGGAGCTGGACTAGAGTGGATAAGACAGTCCAGACTATCTCACTGAGGCCCTATGCTGACTGGCCTTACTTTTCCAAATAACTGAAAACTAATGTCCTTATCCCTGTCCATTACTACGTCCATAGTCCCCGGCCTGCCCTATCTTTTGTAGTTGGGTACTCCTTGTTGCTTGTTGGAAACTCTCAGACTCACACCTCCCTAACATTATTATTATTAGTAGTAGTAGCAGCTAAGCTGTAGTGATAGTAGTATTTACTAATGCAAACGAACTGCCAGACATAAGAAAGCTTGGTTTTAAAGCAAAAGAATCCCACCATCTTTGCCTCCCTCTGCCAGTCATGGTTCCAATTAGGGTTAAAACAAAGCTTAGTATAAGGCTGAAGAACAGGAGTCGTCGTCAAAAAATAAATTACAACTGAAGATATTTTTAATCAGCGTGGATGTTTAGCCGCACAATGGATTCTTATTTACACAAATTTTCTTTTATCTTATATGGATTTCAAATAAATCCACAGCACATATAGTTTGTCACTAGCAATCCAATTTGCCTTGCACCAGCGGCATCCCCTGCACCAAGCCATGTTCCAAGCTGTATGACTGCCCTTCCTCAAGGTTTTTAGGTTTCGCCTGCATAGCGCTTGCGCTGTGCTTGAGAAATCTATTGTTTTTAATATAAACTTAAAAGGGACTTACATCCCATCCCACCTCCTCTCTTTCCTGGCTTCTCATTGGTTCCTGTACGTGCCACTTACTTTTCCTCCATTTCTATTGGCTGTAGCATATTTTCCTGCATTTACCCATGTTTGTTTCTCATCTGATTCTCTTATCAGTTTCCCATAACCGAAATACTGTTAAAATCTGCGTTGGTGGAACTATTTTTTCATAAAGTTTTGCCTCTTTTCTCTTGCAGCATATTTACGTAAATATTTATCACCCGGAGAGATTAAGTGATTTGCATAGAATCACAAGATTTTGGCCGTGGAGACTCGAAACTGGATCCACAACTCTCTACTCAGCAGCTTTGGCCACTACGCCACATCCTCTCCACTCCCGTGCTATTTGTCAGGGAACTCTTTCCTTCTCCTGGATGATGATTGTTAATATTAATCACATAGGCGAAACCGATGCATTGTAAGTCCCCGTCAGCTCCAACATGGAGAAATTAACCGCCTGAGGATTGGGTACCCACAAGAGTCACCAACCAAGTCTTATGCCTGTTCATACATGGCGGCCGAATCTGAGCACATAATGCATGCAGCTGTCTGATATCAATATTGGGAGATGACACACTCAAATTTGAATGGTTCTGCAAGTCATTCAGTTTTCAGCTCCTCTTTTTCCATACAGGTTAATGTGAGGTAGTCTCGACATAGTAATTAATTCTCCTCTAGATACTCAGAACGGAAGGAGAGAACTCCAAGATGGCCGCCGTAACAACACTAAAACACTCGATGGTCACTAATTAACAGCGTGTTCAACTCAGGTGGATAAAACCCATGATTTCTGGCGTCCCCCGGCAGCACGGACCTTACGGTCATTGCGGCCAGGACTCGAGTACCCCGGGAGTAATTCCACAGGGATCATAAAGTTGAAAGGATTCCCCTCACCAGAATTTTTAGATCACTTCTTTTTATCTATCTATCTTTCTATCATGGTTGAGTAGCAGTCATGCATTACCTCCTCGTCCGTCTTCATCGCCACAGTATTTACACCTGAGCATTCTGCTCCCACAGAAACTCCAAGCAAAATGTAGTTAACCTACTAGTCTCCCTATCCCTCCAACATGGCCCCCATTGTCCACCACCAATCGCATAAAAGGATACAACTCCATAGCCACGACCTGTTTTTTTGTTTCTGCACTACTCTGAGTGCTGTTTCCTGTGTTCAGGTGGGGGGGCTGCGGTCTTGCTTTAGCGGACTCTTATGCCCCAGGGGGTCTTGGTTTGCGTGGCATTCGATTATGGCCTCTTTTACCGTGCTCCTCGGGTCCTGCTTTAGCGGACTTCCAGAGTGAGCGGTGTTTCTCTATGTGCATTACTGGTGCCTGCCGAGTCCTGCTCTCGCGGACTCGGTGGGTTTTTGCATTTGAACGGCAGTTTCCTGGTCGGTTGCCCCCTGTTCACCGCCTTCTTATGTGCTGTAAATCTGGGACCGAAGGGATGCCCGGGCGCTCGTGCAGGCTCCCTCTGTCCCGGTGTTGTTACCTGATTCTCCTCCTGCTGTGGCTCGGCTGTGGTCTGGGTGCGGTCGGGTGTTGTGCTTCGGTTTGAGGGGGCGTGGCTCTGTGCCGTCTCCTTTCATGTCTGCGCGCTGTGTCCGTCTCCATTTTTTGCATCTTATACGTGTTGGTGAGCCGTTACGTGCATGCTTGGGGCATGCCGGAGGCCGTCCTACGGCATTACGGGGGTTGCTATGGCAATAAGATGCTATATAGGCGTGCTGGCTTAACGTAGTGTTTTTTCCTGCGATTATAATATGCAGGGGATGGAGGAAGGTGCTGCCTTGACTTCTTCCCACGCTGGGGAGTCTTCTGGCTCTGCTGACGCGGTTACTTCGCTGGCTGTCATTCAACAGATGATACAGTCTGCTGTGGCTGCGGCTTTTCGTGATAGGGAGGCTGTTCCTCCTTCTAGGAAAGCTAAGTGTGACCCTGGTCCCTCCCAGGACTCTGATGTAGAGGAGGATGTGTAGCTTAAGGGTCGTTTTGTGCAGGGGTCGGATCTTAAAGACGTCCTTTAGCATATTCGCTCCAACCTGTTATTTCCAGATTCTGGTTTGATGTGGAGGATACGGATTTCTTTTCGCAATATCAGAAGAAGGAGCCAGAGTCGTTGCCTCTACACTCCTCTATTTTGAAAGTGTTGGAGTCTGAGTGGAAATATGTTGATAGGAATAATTTTCCCCAGTTTCTGGCCAAGAGATACCCCTTGCAGGACTTTGCTGTTAAATAACCGGCCTCGGTGAAGGTGGATTCTTTGATGGCTGGCATGTCTTCTCAGGGTGCTAATATTTCTGAGGATGCTTCTCCTGCTGACCCGGTGAAGAAGAAGGTTGATGCGGCGGTGAAACGTACTTTTGCTGCCGTCAATTTTTCTATTCGAGCTGCTACTTATTCCTCTTATGCCATCCACTCGTTGTTGAAGGACCTCCAGTCGTTGGCTGAGTTGTTGGACCAGGGAAAGGACGTTTCACCCACTCTCGCCCTGATGGAGCAACAGGTCCGGCTTCTTTCTGACATTTCCTTTGATTTCTTGGGAGCGGCGGCTTCTACGGCTAGGTCTTCTGTTGCGGCTCGTCGCCAATTGTGGTTGCGTTCCTGGAAGGCCGATGCGGCTCAGAAGGGCTTGCTCATGAAAATTCCTTTTTATGGAGTTAAGCTCTTTGGTGCTCCCTTGGAGGATATGGTCAAGAAATCTGTGGAGGATCGTAAACTTTTGGCTCTGGAGAGAACGGCGCATTTCTGATTTTTTGGGGCGCGTCGGGCTTTTGGTCCAGCTTGTTAAGGGAGGGTTTCTCAGCCCTTTCGCGGAAGGGGGCGTGGCCGGGGTGCTCCTTCCTCTGACAAGTCCCGGTTCCCTGCCGCTTGTTCCTCCTCTTCTGCCCCCTCTAAATCCTGACTGGGTTACTCCGGGCGTGCGTCCTGTGGGGGGTCGCCTGTCTCTCTTTGTGGACAGCTGGATGAGGACTGTTTCAGATCAGTAGGTCCTTCAAGTGGTGTAAAAAAAAAAAATTTAAATCCAGTACTTGTATAGCACACGAATCACCCCCGAAGGGGTATCTCGGCGCTGGGGGCCGTAGGGAAGATTAAGCAAGCTATTGCCCAGAGTTGCATGGTGCTGGGCAGACCCCTGCCGCCGGAGCCAGGGATCGAACCGTGATCCCCAGCGTCCAGCGTCAGTCGCCCTGGCCGCGGCGCCACACCTCTCCCCACATGGGAAGCGTTTCGCATTGGGTTCGTCCAGACATCCCCAGACTGTTTTCGGGTCACTCCATGTCCCAGAGACGATTTAAAGAAGGAGGCTCTCTTGGAGGGCGTCAGTTGTCTAGTGGCAAAAGGCGCTGTCGTTCCGGTGCCCGAGGAGCAGTGGGGGCAAGGGATGTACTCTATTCTCTTCCTGGTGGAGAAGCATACCGGGGACCTCAGACGGTGTTGGATCTGAAGTGGTTGAATTGGTTCATTCCTCCAGTCAAGTTCAAGATGGTGTCCCTGCAGGTGATCCTGCCTCTGATCAATCAAGTGGATTTTCTGGCTTCCCTCAACCTGAAGGATCCGTATCTCCATGTCCCTGTCCATCTGGAGTCCCAGAGGTTTCTCCGCTTCTGTGTGTTGGGACGTCATTTTCAGTTCAAGGTATTGCCCTTTGGACTGTGTTCCTCCCCTCGTGTCTTTACTAAGGTTCTGGCCCCCCTGATTGGACTTTTGCATGGTAGGGGTATTAAGGTCTTTCTTTACCTGGATGATTTGTTGATTTCTGCTTCTTCTTTCTCTAAGGCGGAGCTTCATGTCCGGGAGGTTCGGCAGGTGCTGGAGGGACACGTATTTCGGGTGAATCGGAGGAAGTCGTGCCTGGTTCCTTCTCAGGATCTGACGTACATTGGGGCTCACTTCAGGACTCAGTTGGGGTTGGTGTTCCTGCCTCATGCCCGGAAATCGACTCTGATGTCGGAGATTCGGTCCCTGTTGTCCAGGACTTGCCCTCCTGTGAGACTCTGGTTGAGGGTGCAGGGTCTGATGTCCGCCTCTTTGTTGGTGGTTCCTTGGGCTTGTCTCCATATGTATCCTGTGGTGAACCATGGCGCCCCTGTGGTCAGGATTTCAATCAGGGGGTTCCTGTGCCGGAACAGGTGATGGAGGATCTGGGTTGGTGGTTGGACGAAACCCATCTATCCAGGGGTCGTCCGTTTCTGATTGTTCCATCTCAGGTGGTTACTACGGATGCCAGTCTGCTGGACTGGGGAGCTACACTGAACGACTCTTCAGTGCAGGGCAGGTGGTCCGTGACTCTGATGTCTTGTTCCTCCAATTACAGAGAGCTGAAGGCTGTTCAGTTGGGTCTCTTGGTGTTTGCTGCGTTGCTGGAGGGTCGCCATGTTCAGTTCCGGACGGACAACCAGGTTGTCATGTCCTACATCAATCATCAGGGGGGTTGCAGGGTTCGTTCTCTCAGTCGCCTCATTTGTTCCTGGGCAGAGTCGAAGTTGGCGTCCCTGACTGCTGTTTACCTCCCGGGCCAGGAGAATGTGGTGGCAGACTGTCTGAGCAGGGTCTTTCCTTCCATGGGGTAGTTGTCTCTGACCCCGGTGATGTTCCGGACTTTGCAGAGGAGGTTTGGGTGTCCGGTGGTGGACTTGTTTGCTTCTCCGGACGATGCCAAGATCCATTGTTTCTGCACAATTATGCCTTGTCCGATGGCTTGGAGGGAGGATGCGATGTCCTTCCTGTGGCCGAGGGGCCTGTTGTATGCCTTTACCCCGGTTCCCCTGGTTCTGGCGGTTTTGCAGAAGATCAGGAGGGAGGGGGCTTTGGTGCTTCTGGTGGTGCTGGGTTGGCGGCGCCGCCGCCGATGGTTTTCTCTGTTGTTGGAGTTGGCGGTGCATCCGGGTTGGACGTTGCCGTTCCATCAGTATCCGTTGATGGGCCATCTGGTTCCTCTTCCGGTGTTCAGGTCCATGGGTCTTCAGGCTTGGCTCTTGAGCGGTGTTCCCTGATCCAGAGTGGTTGTTCCTTGGAGGTTACTGGGGTATCCAACAGTCCAGGCGCCCCTCTACTTTAAAATCTTACGCTAAGCATTGGGACAATTTTACTGGTTGGTGTCTGCGCCATGGTTGGTCCATTGAGGACTTGGTTCCTGCCCGTGTTCTGGATTTTTTGAAGGAGGGTTTTGATTTGGGCTTGGCCCTTTCTACCCTCTGTGCGCAGTGGGCGGCCATTTGGGCTTTTCATGGTCTCCCTTTTGTGGCAGTGGAGCCCCTGGTGGCTTGTCTTTTCAAGTCTCTGGCTTTTCAACGCCCTCGTCCTCTGTTGTCTCCTCCTCCGTGGGACCTTCCGTTGGTGTTGTGGGTATGCAGGGGGTTCCCTTTGAGCCCTTGGATTCGGTTGACTTGAAATTTTTGACCTTGAAAGTGGTTTTTTGGGTGGGTATTGCCTCTGCCAGACGTGTGGGTAAATTGAGGGCTTTCTTGCGGTCTGCTCCTTTTTTGAGGATTTTGGAGGATAGAGTGGTCTTGCGGGCTCATCCTTCTTTCGTCCCTAAGGTGAATTCTTTCTTTCATCAGTTGGCAGAGGTGGTCCTCCCTGTTTTCTTTCCTGTTCCTTCGTTTGCGGAGGAGTCTCTGTTACACCTTTTAGATGTGAAACGTGCCTTATTGATTTACTTGTCTCGCACGGCTTCTTTTTGTAAGATGGACAAACTGTTTGTCACTTTTGGTGTGGCTCGGCAGGGCCTGAAACCATCTCTTTCCACTCTCAGCAGGTGGATTAAGGAGGCTATCCTGTCGGCGTATGATGTCCAGTCTGTAGTTCCTCCCAGCCTATTCTGGGGCGTTCTACTCGTTCTGTTGCTGTTTCTTGGGCCGCCTTTAACGGTGTTTTCATGGAGAATATTTGCAGAGCGGCCACTTGGTCTTCCCCTCATAACTTCATGTCTCATTACCAGCTTGAGGTTGGGGGTGGTGCTTCCATTGCCTTTGCCTCTTCAGTTCTGGAATCTGTGGTTTCTTGAGATGTGTATCTGTCTCACTTGTTTTCATTAAACATTTTTGTACTGCCTTCTATGTGTGGGCTGTGTTTACTTATCCATGAAGTTGATGTTGCTTTGGTATCTGCTCATGTGTAATTACTGTGGCGAGAAAGACGGACGAGGAGGTAATGCCCCCGTTACGCCACAGTATAGTTTCCCTTCCCTCCCGGCCCTCTGTTGTGGCTTCATGTCTATGGCTTTGTTTACAGGTCGTGGCTATGGCGTTGTATCCTTTTATGTGATTGGTGGTGGACAATGGGGGCCATGTTGGAGGGATAGGGAGACTAGTAGCCTAACTAAATTTTGCTTGGAGTTTCTGTGGGAGCAGAATGCTCATGTTTAATTACTGTGGCGAGGAAGACCAGGACTCAGAGTAATGAAAATTATCGGTAAGTAACTGGGGCATTTGTTGTTACTCTGGAGTCTATTGACCTACTTAGCATGATAATCGGCACTGAGGCTGTTCTACACAGCGTTTCAATCAGTTGTTTTCTTTTGGTCAAGTCCTTGAGCTTGCAATATTAGCATGCCTCACACTCTTGTCGTATTGACACGGTACTTATGGAAAGACGAGCTGCATGCAGGAGTTATTTTCAAAAGTGTTTTTCTGAGGGGTCACATTTAAGTTTGAGCCCACGAATCAAACATTACATTAAGCCACAGGTCTGACCCACGTGATAGGGAAGCGAGAATGATCAGCGTGCCTCTCTCTCCTGCCACATTTTTAGTATTTCAATAGAAAGACATGCAGCATGTCAATATAATATCTACTGCCGACATTAGATCTTCACAGGTAAACAGGGCAAGGTAGTCCCTTCGCTTATTATAGATCATGGGTGTCCAATAATGACCCACGAGGGCAAACATCAAATTCATAATTATAAATGTAAAAATCAGAATTATAAACTAATCAACCTCTTTGCCGTATGTCAATTGTCTATGCTCATAGACATGCCATTTTGCTTGACCTTACAAAGGAATCCTTTGGTGGAATTGGGAAACACAAAGGTATTACTGTTTTGTAAATCACACATGCCCTTAAATTTGAGTTACCAATTGCAAGGTACAACTTTCACTTGCTTTAAGTCATTAGTGTCCACCATTATTCCATGAGTTCAATGAGAAAGTTTCATTTGAAGTTAACACAACGTGCTCCTCCCGATCCTTTAACTTTAAATGTCATACGAAAGGTCAACTTCATGTTTTATGCATGGGCAAATTAAGTGATTTGCACAGAATTACAGGATGTTGTGGTGACACTGGGACTCTCCCTTTGTTAACAAATCTTTTCAAAAAATTCCGTCATTGTTGTTTTCATAGAAATTCGGGAACTCCATTTGCATTTATATGTTATCCAGTAACAACTTCTCACCTGAAACAATAAACACGTCTTCTATAGATATCTATTTACCTGTTGATCTATTTTATAGAAAACAAAAACTTACATTTAATAAAAAGGAACCCCAAGGTAAGATGGTGCTATACACCCTAGAGCTACTGCACAAATGGCATATTCTTATGGCCATAAAATTCATATTTAAATGCACTGTACATTTTAGATATTGGCAGTGAAAAGAAAAAACGTCGTGTTCATCACATTATGTGGTGTGCTTTTAATAAAGCAATCTACAAACTGTCAATCCTGCTTCGAATACTGGGTGGGTGGGCTTTCTTTTCTCTTCTTGTGTTTGTTTCTCTACTGAAACATGCCATCATTACTGGTGTCCTTACACTGCTTTCTTTTAATTCTCCATTGTCAGGTCTCACCAATAAAAGTGCATGTACTGGCAATTAAGAAACATTTTATTTATGAAAAGGGCCTTGGAGCCTGCCCATTAAATAGCATTTCTTGCCTTCATTGTCACTATTATTTGGTGCCTTCTAATTGGACGGCCCATCCCGCTGTCCGCTTTGCTTCTTGCCTCCCACCCTCCCGTTGTCTGTGTTGCTTTTTCCCCTCCCACTATGCCTTCCGTTGCCCATCCACCACCCGACATACAAAAAACCCCAAAAAATGAGCCAGTGCTGGCCAAGTCATATCGCTTTTTTAACCCACCCATTGCTGCGCTGTGCTTGGGAAATCTATTGGTTTTAATATAAACTTAAAAGGGGCCTACATCGTGACCCCTCTATTTCCTGGCTTTTCATTGGTTCATGTGCTTGCCACTTACTTTTCCTCCATTTCAATTGGCTGTAGCATATTTTCCTGCATTTACCAATGCTTGTTCCTTATCTGCTTCTCGTAGCCAAAATATTGTTAACATCCGCTTTGGTGGAAGATCTGTTGTATTTACTTTGTGGGATCTGGAGATCAGCCCCAGGACTTGTCTGCTTCCGCCTTTGCTTAGCGACTTTTTTTTCTTTTCAACTGCCTCTATTTAACTGTCTTGATAGAAAACCACCGGCAGAGGTCAGTAAAATACCAGAATCACTTTAGCATTCCCTAGATTGCAGGCCATAGAAACTTGTCTTCCACGAGAACCCGTAGACATGCAGGCCATAGAAACTTGTCTTCCACGAGCACCCGTAGACAATAATATTTTTTCAAATCTTGTATTTTTTGTGATATGACCACCGAAGGGGCTGATTTTATATTAAAAACAGAGCTTTGGACTATACAATTTCCCGTTGATAGGCAGTATTTCCATGTGTTCCCATAACTGGGGTGTTCCGCAGTTTGATGCTTACTTTCCCTCCATGTTAAAGAACAGTAGATGTTTCAGCACCCAGGCTAATGTGCTGCATAGATTACTACATATAAGGTCCCAAAGGCGAGACCGATTGCCTTGCAAATGTTTGTTTCATAACGTTTTGCCTCTTTCAGCTTTTTCATCTTGCAGCAGATTTATATAGTGCAACTTATCCGGAGAGATTACGTTATTTTCCCAGTATCACAGGATGTTGCGCCACCCAGACTCGAACCGGGATCCCCAGCTCTCGAGTCAACAGCTCTGGCCACTGTCCACCTCCTCTCCACTCCCATGATGCTTGTTGTTGTTTGTAGATGGCATAGCCTTGTGTACATTGTTTACATATCACATTCTAGTTGTTTGATCACGTAGATGGCAATTTATTTATTTTGTCCCCTCTTTTGTTTCTATACATTGGACGCCTCATTTCACCATATGCGTTCTAGTAGCTCACGGGGTTTTGTCCATTTTTTGTTTCCATTCCTTGGAAGGATTATTCCAATATACGTGGTCTAGTTGTCTCCCACCAGTGTTGCCAGATTGGGCTGTTTCCCGCACAAATGGGCGACATTTTTCCCATTTGTGCGGGAAAAAACTACCCTGGCGGGTTGTGGAAAGTTGGGCGACATTTGCCCATGTGTGTGCAAAATAAGTGGTTCCTGCGACACCCACAGATAATTTGTAATAATCATGGCCGTCAATCATTCATAGCGCGAACGCGCTACTTATGACGGCCCTGCTTCTTGTTGATGGCCTGCCCCCAGAGAGAATGGACCAATGATCTTGCGAGGGGCAGGCCTGTCATCATTTAAAAAAAAAAACTTTTCCATTTGCCTCTCTTGGCGCGGGAGCGCAGCGCCAGCGTACTCGGAGTGCTGTGGTCTGGAGCTCGAGCGAGGAGAAGTCACAAGTGTCAAGGCAGGGCTGGCTTATCCTGCAGCCTGCTTCTATAGCGCGTGGTAGTCGCTTGGTGCCCAGCAGGTGTATTAAGGTGAGATTAGTGTACGAAGTGTCCACTTTTCCTGCTCTGCCTCTGTCAGATGCCCCCTCTTCCTTTTATTCCCTCTCTTTCTGTCTCTCTCTCAGCTCCTCGCTTGCTGAAACCCGTGCTTCAATAAACGACTCTTACCCTCTGTTTCATTCTACTTTCCTTCATTCGTCCCCATGTGAAATGGATCCAAAAAAGAAAGAAACACTTTTGTTGAGGATGTCATCATTTTCTTACATATTTCTGTTCCAAAGTGCAGCCTCTGGACCAAGAGAAAAAACAGGTGCAAAATAGAAAAAATAAATAACTGAATAAAGCATGACAGAGAGGTCGCAAAGTGGCCAGACTGGTTTTATTCTCACACAAACACATTAGCGCCACTTTACAGAGTTTGCCATTGAAGCGCTACTTTCTTTTTCTCGTCATTCTTTGAACATTGTTTTCCCTGGGTGTGGTAGTGTGCACCATTCCAGGAGGTTCTGCAATACCTGGTTGATTACTGGAGTGGAAAATGTTTATTGTGATCCTTATCAGCTCTTTTTCTTATTTTAGTTTATAAAATGTGTACTGCTGCTCTGTGTTCAGGTATGCGGTCTTTTTAAACCATACTACTTATGTTTTGTAAGGATTTAAGCAATGGACATTGAAACGGGTCCCTTCCAGGTCCTGTAGTCATGTACTTAACGTTTCAGGCAAAAACACTCATTGATTTCTGAATAATGAGTATAAAAGTGTTAGGGTAATAACCATGTTGTTCTGCTTACATTTCACATGCTTTACTTAATCTTGCATTCCCTATGAGGGTGTGCTTTTTCCAGGATGTTGTTACTTTTTTTCAGGCAGCATATTACTCTTGTGACAAATTTGAATTGAGTCACATCCAGGTGTTTATAGCAGGGCACAATTGGGATGTAGCTGAAGGCAGTGCTAGTTTCTCTCAATGGGACACTATGGTGTTCAGTGGTTGAAAGGATGTGACACTATGGCCAGAGCTGCCGAATTTGGTACTGGGGAACCAGGTTCAGCCTTCATGACCAGTCCATCAGACCACTCTTCTGAGGAAGCCCATTCCCATGCTAGACCTTAGAAGCCCTAGCTAGACCTTAGAAGCCCTGGTGTCACAGCACCTTGAAGGTCTGTCCACCACAATCCATACTGAAGTTCACCTCCAGTCTTGCAGGTAGGCCTACAAAGCAGCACACACTAGAGCAATAGCGACTCTGTCACTGAAGACACAGGTCCCTTGAGGCCATTGGTACCTCCATTGGCCTTGTTTCAGCAGGAGTAGTGCAACTCACCAGGGATCGGCATGCAGGATTTGCACGCACACCAAACTAAGGGGCATATTTACAAGGGAATGTCGAAGCGTGGCGTTAAGCAAACATTGCTAATGCCACGCTCCACCGTTCTGAAAACACAGGGATGCGCCGTATTTACAATGGTGCAGCATATCCCTGCGTTTTCCCTAGCGCTGGCTCTAAACTCAGCTGCGTAGTCCAACGTAGGCACCCTTGCACTATAGTGCAACGGTGCCAGCGTTAAGGGAATGATTGTTTATGTGCAGGAAGGTGTCCCTTCCTCCACATAAAGAATCCAGAATGGTGAATTGTAACTTCTGTGTGCTGCACTGTGCAGCACATATAGAAGTTGCAAATCATCATTTGTTAAATGATTGTTTATGTGCAGGAAGGGACACCTTCCTGCACATGAGCAATCATTCATGGCGATTTGCTGTAATTTAAAGTTAAGAGCAAGAATAATTAAAGCCCTGGCTGGGCGATAGGAGTAAAGGAGCCTCATGAGAGGGCCCAGACCAATGGTGGTTTGGGAGTGAGACAGTGCTAATGATGAAGGGGAATTGAGTGGGATGGAACACCAGTAGTATGACAGTATCAGTAGAGTTGAGGGAGTGTCGGTGTTGAGGGTGTCGCCAAAAGTTCTGGGAAATTGGGTCATTTTCCTTTTTGCTCCAACAGCCTTGCGTTCATCTGTACCCCAACCCCCATCTGCTGTTTGCTAAGACTAGGAGCTTTTTTTAAAATTCTTTTTATTTTATTAAATATATTTATGCATAATACAATATCTCCAACACGTACATTAGGTAATTTGTACATTCTAACCATCTATTGCAGTGATCCCTTCCCTCCCAGCACATATCTCAATTCTGGATCAGTTGATAGTCCATCCATTGTTATGCCTACCCTGGCAACCGAACCTTTCTGCATTTTGCGACTCAGCAAAGTTCCGACAGCTACAAACCTCTATATTGGACCCATTTTCCCCACACTTTATCCCACTTCTGGGGACATCCGCGGCTCTGATAGATTATCTTCTCCGCGGCACAGCACCAGTCCAGGTCTTGTTTCCATTCTCTCACTATTGGTGGCTGCGACTTGCCCCAAGCTCTGGCAATATTTTGTTTTGCTACCACACTTGCCAACATCAGCCATAATGTAGCATATTTTGGCCAATTGGTGTCTCCTGTAACGCATGATAGATGCCAACGGGCATCCGTTGGGACAGTTAGTCTCACTATCTTAGACATTATTGCAACAATTGTAGTCCAGAATCTGCGCACCCCTGGGCAACTCCACAGTGTATGAAAGAATGTGCCTTCTTCTCCACAACCTCTCACACACATGTTTGACTCGCATTTGCCCATTTTATAGAGTCTTGATCTGGTTGTATAAGATCTGTGTATAATTCTAATTTGGATCAATCTAAAACGTGCCCTTATGGCCACCTCTCTAGGGTTTTGTATTACTTCCAGCCAGTCATCCTCTTCTAGGATCCCCACATCCGACTCCCACTTTTCCCTAAGAGCTAATAAGGGGTCTGGAACATTATTCATAATTTTCTTATAGATAAGAGAGGTTGCTTTATCTAGTATCGGGTCTACCAATATTCTATCCTCAAGCGGGGCTGATTCTGGTATTTGTTCTCCTATGTGCACGTGTGACATCAGGGTATGCCTCAGTTGTAGGTATCATAATTTTTCTGAATTCACCATTTGATATTCCGACTGTAATTCCTCAAAGTTTATCATTCTTTGTCTTTTCCAGATATCGCCCAAGTATTCAATGCCCAGGCGCGAAACCCTTCAAGTTTACACACCTCCATCAAGAGGTCACTTTCCCACAGGGGAGTGCACTCAGGTAGTTTACCTTCCCAACCCAGAAATTTATTTGCCTCCCTCCATATTCTCCTGTTGTTTGTGTATGAGTCTGTAGACTCTCTGTCGCTTTTTTGTTGTACAGGGCCTTCAAATACCCTCCTCTTCCCATCGACCAATGATCTTCCCTGTACACCGGTTCGCTTCTTTCTGCAAATACCCAGTCATTAAGTCTCACCAATTGCGCAGCCCAATAGTATTTACGAATATCTGGGACCGCCAATCCACCATCATATGGCCCTCTGTGCAATTTACTTAGCGCTATTCGTGGGCTACCGCCATCTCATAGCAGTTGTCGTATCTCAGAGTCTATCTTTTGGAAATAATCTGTTGGTACCTTGTACGGGGAGTTTTGCAGGACGTGTAGTAAGCGTGGCAGTGTCATCATTTTAAAAATGGCCGCCCGTCCCATCAGTCAGAGTGGCAGTCTTCGCCAGTGCGCCACGTCATTAGGTAGTCGACTCAATTGGGGAGCTAGATTCTCTTCCCTAAATTCCTGTTCTGTTTGTGTAATCACCATTCCCAGATATTTGAATTTAGTTTTAATCAATAACTCCTTTGCTATGTTTGTTAGAGTGGGCACTTCACCAGATAGTGCGAATATGAGCGACTTGCACCAATTTATTTGATACCCTGAGTAGCTGCCAAACAGCTGAAATATATGGAGGGCTCGGTGTATCGTGGAACGGGGACTAGTGACGTACAGGAGGATGTCGTCCGCATATAGTGAGATTCTTTCCTCCCATTCTCCCCCAATCGGTTTTCCTCTTATTAGTGGGTCAGTCCTGACCCACGTTGCCAAGGGTTCTAGTGCAAGTGCGAACAACATGGGCGAGAGCGGGCATACCTGCCTCGTACCCTTGTGCAGCCCCATCTTTCTAGACATCGCGCCATTGACGCACACCCTGGCCAAGGGATCTGCGTATAAGAGCTGTATCCATGCTCGGAATTTCGGGCCAAACTGTTCAAGAACCGCAAACAGATATTGCCACTCTATGCTGTCAAATGCAATACGGGCGTCAAGTGACAGCAGTGCTGCAGTCTCTTCCGGCTGGGTCCTGGTTACATATTGTACACCATATAGCCGTCGTAGATTTAGCCTAGTGCTCCTCCGGGGCATAAAACCTGACTGGTCAGGGTGAATCAGTCCTGTTATTACTTTAGCGAGTCTAGTTGCTAGAATCTTGGCCAGGACCTTCGCTTCTACATTTAAGAAGCAGATTGGCCTGTAGGAGGCACAATCCTCCAGGGGTTTGCCAGGCGTGGGAATAACCACAATCGTTGCCATTCTCTGGTCTTCCGGTAGACTGCCCTTTTCAATCGATTTCTCAAACATACGTAGCATATGTGGTGCCACCAGACTCGCCACGCCCTTATATAGTTCTACCAGGATGCCGTTGGGCCCCGCCGCTTTACCCGATTGTATCGAACCTATGGCCCGCATACCTCCTCTTCTGAGATGTCTAGTTCTAGCTCTTCCTGGTCTGCCTGTGCGTGTGTAGGGAGTTGCATTTCAGTTAGAAGCTCCACACAGTCTGCCTTAGTGCGGGTCAACGAGGACTTGTATAATTGCTCATAATAGGACACAAAAGCCTCTGCTATAGTCTTGCCCGTGGTGCAGCAATCTCCCGTCAGATGTTTAACCCTAAGTACCCAGCTCCTCTCCCTGTCTCTCTTTTCAAGCCATGATAATAGCTTAGAGGCCTTATCTCCTATTTCGTATATCCTTTGCTGGGTTGCCCTAGCATACTCCCTAGCTTTATCCTCCGCCATGTCCCGTAAATCCTGTTGCTTTAATCTCAGTACATGAGTATGTCGTGCATCTGCCTTTGTCGTGGTTGCAAGCTCTTTCTCTAACTGCACTAGTTCCCCCTCAAGTGCGTCATACTGGAGTTGCCTTTCTTTCTTTTTCCCTCCTGCTAGTGCCTGTACCTGTCCCCGTATTACTGCTTAATAAGCCTCCCATATCACCACTGGTGAATCCACCGAACCCAAGTTGTCCTTGAAGTAATGATTTGTGTGTTTGCGTACCTTGTCTTTTATCTGTTGATTCTTAAAGAGCCAGGGGTCGATGCGGAGCGGCAAGGCATTTGTTCTAGTATGGCCCATTAGTCTCACCTTCACTGGGGAGTGATCGGACAAGCCACAGGCCTTATGTAGCACCCCCCGAAAGCATCCTGCCATTACGTAATGTGTCAGTAAGTAATCTAATCGGGAGTAACCACGGTGTGGAGCCGAGAAGAACGTATAATGTCTGGCCAGAGGGTTATGTTCGCGCCAGATATCAACCAGCCCTATCGCTTCTACAAACGTCTTTAGGGTGTCTGCCCCTCCCTCATCCCTCGTGTGTGATATTTTTTCCACCGTGGGGTCCATCACTGCGTTGAGGTCCCCGCCCAATACCAGCACTCCATTAGGCAATTGCAACAATAACGAGCTCAGCTCGGGCAGTGTATTCGAGTGCAGCTTCGGCGGAATATATACTGAGCAAAGATTAATGACTCGCCACTCCCATAGTCCGGAGAGCGCGACATATCTGCCCAACTTGTCTTGCCAAGTTTGCTGGAGCACCAGTGGCAATTTTGTTCTGACCAGTATCCCCACCCCCCTGGATCTGGACGTGAACCCAGCATGGGCCAGCAATTTATATCCAAATCTATCTAATGCTTTGCATGTATTGCCCAACAAATGTGTTTCCGGCAGCATGACTATATCTGGTGCATGTCGCCGGATATACTGCAATACCATAGTACGTTTAATTTTGTTACCTAGGCCATTAATGTTCCAGGTCATGATCAGTAGGTCACGCCCGGCGGAGTTGCGTGGTGTCTGTGATGCTTGGTGCTGCTTGTCAGTGGTTGTCGGTGTCATCATTGCTATGTCTCAGGTTCCTGATTCTCCCATATCTAGGTGCCACGGGCGTCAGTACATGTGTTCTAAATACCCCTACCATCCCCCTCCCTCTTTTCTCCACGTGTGCTGTGATTATACATTGAATACAGTGTATTATAAACAAAAACATTGAAAACCCCAACCAAGTAAACTCCCCCCTCCCTTCTACCCTGCATTGTGGGTTAAGAACTACACCCCCCCCCCAATTTGCAGAGCGCCTGTCGCCCCATACCTAAACTGATGAACTTTGGGCGGGCTGTGGCCAACACTTGCCCACTGAGGTCGACCCACCCCCCCCTTCTAAAAGCTGCCACACTTCTAGCGTTACATAGAACTTGTCATTTTTACCCCATCCGCACACTTCTTAGGATCAGATACAGCATAGCTTAATGTCAAAGAGTTAGTTTGTTTTTATCAATCAATCAATTCAAGCTTTATTTCGATTATATCAATCATAAAAGCCATCTGCCATAAAATACAATGTCCAATGATAACAAAAATTAAAAACAATTTTTGTCATCAAACAATCCCATTAATTGAAATAACAATTCATAAATTAACAACACTATTCAAATTTACAATGGGCAATACAATTTACAATTCATTAATAAAAACAAGAACGTTTGGCCATTAAAATTGATAAAACTCCTTAAACTTTTTTTTAAAACTCTTTGATACTTCTTGGGTTTCCCCCATGGGCTTAATCATGCTAGATCCATAACAAGGGACGGGTCTTCCTCTGTATTACTTGTGGGCCCGGTCGTCTGCTTTTTAGGTCTCGCCTACGCAGCGCGCATGCGCTGCATAGGAAAAAGACCTTTGGCCATCAACACAGCTTTGCGGCCAAAAACGTGCACGGGTTGCATTGCCTTCAATGGCAACGCGTGCACGTCTGGCGATTCCCTTGCGGGAGCGAGCTTTGGCAACATATGTTTGCTCGCTCCCGCAAGGGAAACGCTTTGTGTGCCTCCTACTTTTAAACCCGCGGCAGTTCCGAGGCGCGCGCACTTGTTTTTGTTGTTGTTGTAAATTTCAATTCTCGAGCGGTGCAAACTGCCGTCAACTCATTGGCCATTTAATGCATAAACTTGTCGATAATATTGGTTAGACCATATCTTCTCGAATTCAGCATTACCTCTAAGAATGCATTCACAAGGGGACATATCTAAAGTTATATATAAAACAAAAAGCGATCGTACTTGAAGGCTTTTTTTCCAGCCCCGAAATCATGCCATATCTTTTGTTCCTGTGAGAACGCGTGTGCCTGGTTTTTGTTCTCTTAAATTTATCAAACAATTCATCGTCCGGTTCACATTTTCGGAATGTCAGGAATCTGGTTTATGTCGCGTCTTTATCATAGAGCCGTCTTAAAATTCTTTCATTCGGAAAATGAAATTAGTATTTCTGTTTACTTGAAAAGCTGCTGGGCGGTCGCAGTTTTAGACTGTTTAAAGGTGGAGAGTCGGAAGATGGTCGTGCAAGTGTCACCATTTTAGTAAAATTCCATACAACTGCGTGCGTCACACTTTTACTCCTCCCACAAGCACCCCCTCCAAAAAAATGAAACTATGCTAAGACATTATTTGTCACTTCACTTTGCTCAAGAAAGGTAGTGCACATGGAAAAGTTTTGCACGACATTTTTAATATATTTTTTGGGAAAACTGATCTTTTTAGTGACGATGGCATGTATATTCCTTGGAGTGACAATCTGAATTGGGTAAGAATGCCTTTGCGTGTAAAATGCATGCATTTGTATGATTCTGATGTATGGGGCGTTGGTGAGTGCGCTTGTGAAATTATATTAATAACCTAAATTGACTCTAAATTGGTATGAGCCCCTGCTTCCATTTGTCAAAAACTTTGATGCACGTGCTTTTGTTATGATTTTGGTGTTAAGTATACCCATTATGTAAATAACATTATTGTGATTACTTCAATATTTATTACTGCAGTTTTTAATGACCTTTTGTAATTTTTAACCTTCTTTTACGTCCCATGTATTGTTAATTGTTCTGGATCGCGCTTGGGTATCCTTTATGTTGTCTAGCCCATACAGTCTCCAATACCGTCTATTGTAACAATTCCTACGTATTTATGTTTGGAAATCTCTGGCAAACTTCTGTCAATCTAAAGTAGACATTTACGAGTTGCCAAGCCTGATTGTGTTGGTTTTAGCCCTTCCCAGCATGTTTGTGTATTATGCAGTCTCTTTGCAGTGGGTGGATGTGTGGTTGTGTTCCTGTGTATTGTCTATTCAAAATGAATAATATTGTTTTGGTTCAAGACGACAAACCTAAGGAGCTTTAAATCATAGGATGACAATTTTGAGTGAATACAAAGAAGGTACTTTTATGTCAACTTTGTGGTGTTTTACCACATCTTTCTTACTTCTAACCATGGACTACGATTAATTATCGGGCATCAACCAGTCAATGTTAGCACATGTATGTAACCTGCTGACAGAAGTGATTGTCCACCAGAACAGTGTAGCTTTCTTGAATTGGGCTTGGTATTCTTATTTTTTGGTGGAAGATGTAACTTGATTGATTTTACTCTATTTGGCAGCCGTAGTCGTACATTCCACCCATGTAGATAGACTGCACCTATGGAAACACAGGTGGAGGTTAATAACATATCCCAACTCCACCTGCTTGCACATACAAAGGTGTTGGTAACAGACGATTCTGAGTTATCTGTCACCACAGTAGAATAGAATAAAACAGAATTATGTTGGCCTTTGATCTAACATTCAGTGAGTGGCTTTTGTTTGGTTGCCTGCTCAAAAGGTTAAGTGTCAAACATTCGACTTAAAAAATCCAGACAGATCCATTGGAAGTTCAGCATAGGGGGGTATTTGTATTTTTCACAAGCTTGGCCCCCCCCCCCGCACTCCCCCAATTAATTTGTAACATCAGGGTTGTCATAGAAGTTTACCATGGGGAAAGTACAAAAATATTTATATGAAACTTGCAGATGCAATGGTCTTGTTGTCCAAATTTGATTTCGCTGTGTTGTCTATTCTGGTTTAAATCACAGTACAGGTGGCATGGCTCTTAAACAACTATTTTGATGGATTTCTCATTTTGAAGACGTGTTTTGAGTTTTATACATTTAAATAGAGAATGCACAGCTTTCATTTGAAAGTATGGTACCACATGTGCACATAAATCGATTAGTATGTAAATGGTAACCCATGAAAAAGTAAAATATTGACGCCGTATGTTAAACCACATTTTGCATCAAGTGTCGACTGAGCTCAACTGCAATCATGTCGACAGTGATGTTCAATATTGGTTGGTGTTTAAATGGTGAAAATGGACTCAGCATTTCAGCTTCTTATGCTCATTTTGCAGGAAGGATGGGCTTTTTTTTAGTTGTGGATTGTGCAGTCAGCATTCCATTCCTATATCTACATCTTCCAGGAAAGCGAAGTATGTTTTAGTTGGAGATGGTTAGCTCAGCATTTCAGCATTATATGCATGTCCTCCAGGAGGGTGTAATTTAGTACTAGTTGGCTCAGCATTTCAGTTTTCTGTGCACCTCTATTCCGTCAGCCTCTCCAAAAAATACATACGAGTATAAACCTTGCCTCTTTATGCGTATGAAAAAAACCGGGGGGGTTCGCAGAGTTGCACTATGCGGAATCCCATGGCGTTGCATTAAAACTCAGTGAAATTCCGCGGAGTCCCGCTCCGCCCTACAGTGCTGGCGTGCGACGGCTCGCAAGCCGCCTTCAGTTCCCCTGGCGTTCAAACAGTTCCTATACAAGCACATAACCATTAAATGAAAAAACAAATGACACATTAAATATGACCTCAGTCAGGATACTCTGCTCTCCCATTCAAACTAATTCCTGGCTTCTCTGTAAAGGCATTATCACAAAGGGAAAGTCTGGCTTGGTCTGCACACCACAAACGTGCATGCATTCTCCACGCGCACTACTCCTCACTGTGTACCACCTACCTTGCAGTTTTGATAGATCTGGGACAGTTGAATGTCGGACACGTAAATTGGGGGCAGCAGCAGCGTGTCCATGGGGCAGGCTCGGCGGCACTCGCCTCCTCTCGGTTGTCCAGCTGAGGAGGCAGCAGCCATCTACAGACTTCAGCACCACGTGTTGCCGACCCTTCAAGGGCTGCGGCGACACCAGAACCAAGCACACCGCTGAGGGCTGCGTACCGTCCTCAGGCTGCTGGACCATTAGCACTTGGCAGCCTGGCATCACCTTCATCCATCTGCTCAGACGTCGTCTCAGCCTCGGCTCCGGAATTCGCAGCCTCTCCCCTGCTTTCTCTCTCTCTATCCCGCTCCACTCTTTATTCTATGTACACCCTTTCTCTCTCTTTCTCTCTCACCACCCTCTCTAATTGGGCATTATATCTTCACTCTATCTCTCACTCGGCAATACCACAGCATCACTCAGCATCACCACAGCATCACTCAGCGCAACCACAGCATCAATCGGAGCCAGCACAGCATCAATCAGAGCCAGCACAGCATCACTCAGCACCAACACAACATCTCTCAATGCCATCACAGCATCACTCAGTGCAACGACAGCATCACTCAGTGCAACCACAGCATCACTCAGTGTAACCACAGCATCACTCAGTGCAACCACAGCATCACTCAGTGCAACCACAGCATCACTCAGTGCAAGCACAGCATCACTCAGTGCAACCACAGCATCACTCAGTGCAACCACAGCATCACTCAGTGCAACCACAGCATCACTCAGTGCTACCACAGCATCACTCAGTGCAACCACAGCATCACTCAGTGCAACCACAGCATCACTCAGTGCAACCACAGCATCACTCAGTGCAACCACAGCATCACTCAGCGCAACCACAGCATTACTCAGCGCAACCACAGCATGACTTAGCGCCACAACAGCATCACTCAGCGCCACCACAACATCACTCAGCAGCACCACAGCATCACTCCGCGTCACCACAGCATCACTCAGCACCACCATAGCTTCACTCAGCGACACCACATCATCACTCAGGGCCAACACTGCATCACTCAGCACCACCACAGGATCGCTCGGCGCCACCACAGCATCGCTCAGCGCCACCACAGCATCGCTCAGCACCGCCACAGCATCGCTCAGCGCCGCCACAGCATCGCTCAGCGCCGCCACAGCATCGCTCAGGGCCACCACAGCATCGCTCAGGGCCACCACAGCATCACTCAGGGCCACCACAGCATCATTCAGGGCCACCACATCATCACTCAGGGCCACCACATCATCACTCAGGGCCACCACATCATCACTCAGCGCCAAGACAATATCACTCAGCACCACCACAGCATCACTCAGCGCCAAGACAATATCACTCAGCACCACCACAGCATCACTCAGCACCACAGCAGTATCACTCAGCAAGACCTGAGTATCATTCAGCATCACCTCAGCATCGTCTCCGCAACAGTCACCACCACCACCACTACCACCTCAGCATCACTCAGCACCACCACAGCCTGCTCTCGGAATCTGGCATCTGTTGATTCTCCCCTAGCGTCTGGCCGCTGCTAGTGTTATAATACAGGTACTAGTTCCCAACCTTCACCCTCCGATTGTTTATGCCCCCTCAAAAAAAAAAAAGCTTTAACAAACAACCATTGCAATAAGCAGAAACAAGTTGCCAGCATTGCAAGAACAAAAGAAAACTGAGGAAATTTTTTATTGTAAATACTTTTTTTAATATGGTCGTTCAGTTTTACATAATGCCTTCTTGGTCATATATAAAGTAACAATGCTTCTGACACTTTTTTATTATAACTTTTCAGCATGCTGCACAGCAGCCACACTTCTCTACAGCACAGCTTGAAGACAAAGTCAATAGCTCTGGCTAAACACTTATAAGGCCCCAAAGGCGAGACCTATTGGCTATGCCAATGCTTGTTAAAGAAGTTTGCGCGAATTCTCCAAGACCAACTTAAACATTTAGCAATAGCTATTACATATGGCTCGTTGGTGTTGGTCATAAGGATGCGCAAAGCTGTGGCGCTCGACCGTGTGCCCATGTTGGAGCAAATTGGTTTTAACCCTTTTTTACGGGGGATTTTGTATACTGGACAGACAAATAAGATATGTAATACCGTTTCATCCTGCTCTTTACAGTACAAACATTTACTATCAGTCGTGCTAGACCACTTTCTGTTATAAAAATTGACCGGGAGGCTGCCTACCCTAAATTGGAAATATAGTCTCCTGTCACTGGGTATGGTTATGAAATCCCAGAAGTTTTCATATTTAGGAACAATCTTATGCTCCAGAAACAAACCGGTCAGTGAGTTTACCTTTGTAGAGTGTATACGGCCTGCCTTAACCATCGACCAATATGCCTCCTTAAATTCTTTTTTGGTGGAAACTGGTTGCCAGCCGGGTCCTCCCATAAATGACTCATGCCCATATCTACCAGCATACTCTTCACCCTTTGTAGCCAAACAACCTTGCATGATTTGTCTGCGTCTACTACATCCTTCACTGCCATTGCGTAGTGTGTGAGTTCTGGAGTGGACCACAATCTGCGCCAAAATGCTACCGGTCTAAATCGTGCTTCCTCCACCAGCAAACTGCAGCCCAAATCGGATAGCAGAGGTGTTAGTGGGGTATTTTGTGGTAGTCCAGTCAGAGCTCTCACGAATTTGTTCTGGGCCAGTACTAGAGGGGGAAAGGTCACTGAAGCCCCAAAGTTCTGCACCATACATAATGGAAGACCTGACCTTGATGTTATAAATCTTAATTGCTGGGCCTATGGGCTTGGTATGGGAAAGATTGAATTCTTTTAATAGGACCCCGGCTAGTTGACAGTGTTTAAGGGCCATGAGATCTATATGAGGCTTCCAGTTTAGTTTTCTGCTCAGGGTAATCCCTAAGTATGCAAACACGTCTGACTGTTCTAATTGCTTCCCGTTCAGGGCTACCCTCCCTTTAACTACATTGTGCTTGTGTAAGACCATACATTTTGTCTTGTCTTGTAGTGGTGAGCCTCAACAAGGCCTACCAGTGCTTAGGGGTTCTCCCTTCCTTGCACAGAGTCCTCAGACCGCTAAGAAGAAGTTGGCACAGAAACTGGAATAGAAAAGACAGTTTATTAAACCTCATGAGGTGGAGCTACATTTACACACCACCCTTCGGTAATGCATGAAGTAGCACACTGAATGGAAGGACCTTGGTCCTTTTATACCCACACAGGGGCTCAAATGAAGGCGGTACAAACACAAATGCTGGTTTTAGATACATATAAGGTCATACAAGAAATGCACAGTCGACAAGTGGGTGGAGCTAACAGTTTCTACTTCTAGTAGACACATCCTGACATTTATAAACTCGGAACAGCTGCATGGACAGCTACGAGCTCAACTGAGCATGTGCAAAGCAAAAGAAACTAAATATAACTCATCTCTAGGCAGATTTCAAGAGCAGTTAACAGGAAGGTAGGACAGAGCACATGGCGAGCACATGGCAGCACATGGCAACCAAAATGGCTGCCAGAAATACAAAATGGATTCCACAAAGCGGACAATTTAGCCTCTGAATACAGGATGTCTTGGCTAATGCTTAACTTAAGTGCTGCCAAATTACAACAGTCTACATTAACCACCAGGTTGTGATCTTAGCAAAACCCCTTGAATCGCCTAAGTGCCCTTTCTAGCCCTGCCTGTGTCTTCGAAATGATCAGGGTGCCGTCAGCAAACATAAGTAACAGTATTTTGGTGCCAGCAAGGGATGGGGCGTCTGTCGGGTATGTAAGAAAATAATTTACGACCCCATTAATGAATAATGAAAATAAGGTTGGGGCTAAAACACACCCTTGCCGCACCCCTTTGGAAACCGGAAATCGTGGGGTTACATCTCCCTGGGTACCCCATCGGACTTGTGCAAAGTTGTCCTCGTGTAATCGCACTACCATGGATAAGAGTTCTGCTGGCATCCCTAGGTAGTTCAATACTTCCCATAGCTTCTTACGCGGTACCATATCAAAAGCTGACTTAAGGTCAACAAAGGCTGCATAGATGGTGCCACCTGCTATTAGAACAATACGCCAATAAATTAATATAAACCTGAAAACTTGGTCAACGTTGCTTACATGAGAACAAAATCCTGCCTGAAGGGGGGATAATATATCTTTGGTTTCAATCCACGCCTGTATCCTGCTCAGCACTAACCTTGCGGTGATCTTTTGTATGGAATCAATAAGGCTGATTGGCCTGTAATTGCTGGGACAGGAACGATCCCCTTTTTTATAGATGGGAAGGATTTCGGCACCACGCCAAGATTCTGGGATGGGGGCTCCATTTGCAATGGCGTTTGCTAACCATAGTATATACCTTACCCAGTTCTCCTTATCGTGAACAAACAGGTCTGCAGGGATATGGTCTAAACCTGGTGCTCTCCCCTTAGGTACTGCCTTCAAAGCGTTTTCCACCTCTTCGTGGGCAAATAACAGAGGCTGATCAGCCTTGGGAATTTGAAAATGTGTATCATCACCATCTTTGGCGGCAAATTGCTCCTCAAAAAAGGAGGCCCACGTGGCCGGGGCGACATGATTTTGCGACTTTTGCCCTGACCCACCATTCCCCCATTTGACCAGATTCCAAAAAGTCTGCATATTGTTTCCCTTACTAGCCTGGATGAGCTCTAACCACCTATGCTCGTCCCAATCCCTTTTTGCTGCTACTAGGGTGGTCTTATAAAAGGTTTGGGCGGTTCTTATTCTCCCCATGTCTTTTGATTTAATGGCTAAAGATAGCTGCCTATAAGCCTCTCTACAACCTTTATTATACCACCTGTCCTGCCTCACTAGGCCTTTGTCAGTTGGTTTATGTGTTTTAGTAAAAAAGGAATTGATTATTGCAAACAAATCATCATGAGCTTTGGTGATAGTGGCGTTACATTTCTCTTGTGCTGTCATATTATAAAAATCTACTAGCGTGCTCTCCACAGCTGTTTTTATTTGTGTGAGGGATTTTACATTAGTTACAATCCTATCCCATTTCACCCTCCTCAAGTCGTTACATAATAGGACTTCCGCGGTTTCACTCTCAGATGTTGTTCGCCGAGACTTTTTAGAACCCAGGGACAGCATCGATAGCACAAGCGGGTTGTGGTCACTTTCGTTACGCTCACATACCACCATATCTATGAGGGCTGACCATTGTTCGAGGTTGATGAGAATGTAGTCTATGCGGCTACTTCTCAAACCGTTACTATATGTGGGGGAGCCCAGCCTGTCTGAGGGCGTTCTTCCATTTGCAGCCCTGAGGCCCTTCTCCAAGCATAATGCTTTTAATTGTAGAGCGGCCTCCGTCCATTTTCTCATTGGTGGCAACTCTAGTGAGGGAATGCTCCATTGGGCATCTTCCTCCTCGCTGAGATTGCCATCCTCACTATCAAGGGGTTCGAAAGTGGTGTTAAAGTCTCCTACAATCACCACATTACTTACACCTTTAAGGTCACCTAATAGTTGATCTAATTTGGTAATTGTGGTAGATTGCCTTCCTCCAGCAAGCCCCCTCGCATACACATTTATCAGTATTAAGTGACTCGTATGGTTTAAACTTAAGGAGATGGCCATAATATCAGGGCTGTCAACAGGGACTTCCTCAATTTTGTAACATATACACTGTTTCACCCAAATAGTGAGACCTCCAGAGGGTCTGCCCTTCTGAACTCCTATTGCCGGTTTAAAAAAGTTTAAGTAACCTACACGAAAAATTGGATATAGTGACCACGTTTCTTGGACGGCACAGATATCATGTTTGTCTATAAAATCTAGCCAATCCATGGATGATGTTTTAGTATGCAAGCCTGCAATATTTCATGTTACGAAAATCAACTGGTCGAGGTCCTGTGGGGGAAGGAAGCCAGCAGGGGTATTTAGAGCGCCACTTTCTGCAACCGCCATCTGTTGGACTGCATTACAACAGGGACAAAAATCATCTTGGGCCTTCCTGCTACACTCTCTCTTGGGCAGCACTTCACTAACCAGCCCGCTCATATTACAGCGAATATGTATTTTCAAATAATTTCCTGCTATTACCTCTGGGTGTAAAACTGTCATTTGGCTTGTAAGGGGAGTCGGGTTCCTTAGGCTTCAATCTATGTTTGACAGACTAGATCCCTCACTGGCTAATAAACTGGGGGCTGTTAAGTTTTGCATTATTGGTGGAATTGGGGGATTATACTTCATTTTTATTTGTGTTATAATCAGGTTTGATGTCCTGATCTCAAAGGCCACCAGATTGTCCACCATATCTGGGGAAGCCAGGGTGAGGTGGACATAATCTAAAGAAAGAGCAGAGGGCCCTGCGGTGGATCTCTACGTGGAGGACTTGGTTCTGAACTCGCTCCAACCGAAGGGACTGTCTAGGTACTTCGCTGTGGAAAGGGCTCACAGAATTCCGGGCACACGGCCGAGACCAGGAGCACGCCCAATCATTGCCCGCATTTTTAATTACCGAGATCGGGATGTAATCCTCCAAGCAGCCCGAAAGACACCACCGCTCAAAATCGATAATGCCACTATTTCATTTTATCCGGACTTCACTAACAAAGTGCAACAGGCAAGGAGGTCATTTATTGAGGTCTAAAGAGCGCTGAGAGCAAAGGACATTACCTATTCGATGCTTTTTCCATCCACCCTCCAGGTAACAATGCTCGTTTTGTGTTGGTATTGTCCAAACCATACGCTATATAGGTGATGTCTTGCTTGTGGAAGATTTACCCACCATTTTTCTTCCTCTACAGAGAGCTCATGACATTAAAGGTTTAAGCAAGAACCATGGGGCTTATTTACAAGCACCTTGCGCCGCCTTTACGCCACTTTTTCCCATTTTATAAGTGACACATCAGCAGCGCAAGGGACTTGTAAATAAGCCCCCATGTTTTTATGCTTTTTCACTGCTGCTGCTTCCCTCACATCGAATACGGGCTGCATTAATTTTTTAACGTAGCATGAATATTATATATCAATTATTGGTGGTTTTTCTATGAAAGTTATTTTAAAACAATCCTTGTGAAACCCTCTTACAGAAGCAAATTTAGTTCTGACCCAAAGAGTATCACGAGGCTTTTTGGGCAAGACCTGTGGCTCCCCATAAGAGTTCTGGCCAGACGTATCAATAGAGCCCTTGTTCTTGGAATACTAGCTATTTCCCAGAAGGTGCTAGACACTTCCACTTATTACTGACTTCATTTTTTGAGTGTAAAATACATTGAATTATATTACAACAGATGTTCTTCACCGAAGTTTCTGAGTGACATGAAATAGACAACAAGCGCAAAGCTCGAGTTGTCGTTCAGTTACAACTATGAGGTAAAAAACATTCCCATTTTTCAGCTACTGGTCTGCAATTTTATGTTGCATATGGGGTCCAAGCCTGTCCAGCAATGGTAACTGGCTTTTTGAAATGTCGTATTGTAATCAAAGAAATAAGCATGGACTGAAGGAGACAAGTTACTTCATTGAGCCTTCATTGATCATAGCAGTGGAAAACAGGCTTGCTTTTTAGGTTTCGCCTGCGCTGTGCTTGTGAAAACTATTGTTTTTAATGTAAACTTAAAAGGGGCATGAATATTATATATCAATTATTAGTGGTTGACACGATTTGGAACCAGCACGAGTTTCTGGGCAATATTTAAATTTATTTGCTGGCGCTAACAGGTGTGGCTTTTCTCTCTGTGTAGACACCTAATGGAACACCATACTATTTCTTGATTTACCGCTATGGTCATTCACTTTTAGATTTCACCAGGTTCCTTTTACAGTTTGATGGTTTCCTGCATGTAGCACTTTTTTAGATCTCATGATGCATGCACTTATCGGAGCTATTGATTTTTCCTTACTAAGAACCTTATAATTGATTGGCCAGTTGATTTATTTTGTGCATTAGATGAAGCTTCTAACTCCATCCAAGCGGCGTCAAGTCGCCCCTCTCCTTCTGTGTAACTGGGGGAGCGCTGATAGTTAGAACACCGGTCACTCCAGAAGGCACAGGCGGTTTTTGGAGGACTTTTGCACATGCACATTCATTAGCTTGTTCCTTCTTGGTATCGAAGATGAGGACATTCACTGCTGTCATTTCATGACACGTCTTGACTTATTTCATCAACTATTTTAGAGGGTTATTTGAAAAGCATACTCTTCACTGTCGTGTAGTTCCTAGGAGTCCCCCAGGACCTGCACGTTTTGGGTGACCTAAACTGAGGGCTTGGTGTCCCAACCGCTTTCGGACACCCCCACAGAATCTGTCAGCCGTTAGACCAGCTAGCTTTACAGTGCCACTACCCCCCCCCCAACCCCCCTGTATTCTACAGTGGAGTAAGTAGTCTCTGGCAACCACTGAACATGACAACCCTGATTCCTCAGGGATAGTGGAAAACAGCACAGTACGTTTAGCGAAGACACTCGTGCTTGCTTTCTCTCAGAAAACATACAGGATGGCAATTGGGACGTTTCAATAAGAATTTATTGATCCAGCGACAGCCTGGTGTAAAACATATGTGCTGCAACAATCAGGAGACAGAAGCATACAAAAGAGATTGCTAGTACCAATATGGTGAATAGTAGATACATTTCTACCATAGTGCTAATAAGATGAACAGAAACAGTTCAGATAAAAACAGTAGCACTTGCATATTCCTAAAATGCGCGCCCTAAGTAATTTGCTAATATGTACCTAGCCTAACCTGGATGTGTAGGTGTATGTATGGGCATAGATATGTGTATCTGTAGCCAAGAAACCCCTAGGGAAGAACCAGCCCCTTACCTGATGGTTCAGAACGAAGGACCCCGTCTCTGCGTCGAGGATGACAACCGGCAAGGGATGTCAGACCGCTGTGTGTCGGAGATTCGGCATGCAGGTCAAGGATGACAACCCACAAGGGATGTCCGACCGCTGCCCATCAGAGATTCGGCATGCAGGACCCCCGTCTCAGCTTGGAAGGAATTCTCCTCTAATTTGTAGGGGGAGTGAGGGTCTTTTATACTAAAGTGGTCACTCCCGGGTTTTTTCTAGAATCGATATGTTTTTAAAACAACCATGGATGTTTTGGAAACAATCATAAATGTTTTGAAAACAATCGCCGAAGCTTTTCTAAACAAGTGTGATCATGCACAGCTGGCTGTTTGCCAAGGATGAAAAAAGTGGTGACCCTTATACAGAAGAAATCTGCCATGGCTGGGGACATGTTTCTGTACGTCGGGTACAGGGAATCTGATAGAAGACTAAGAGCCTGGTGTCGAAGAGACAGGAGCAAGCTATTAGGTAAAAGGTCACCTGTTTAGAATCGTTATAGTCGTGTGGATGAGATGTTATATGTAAACTGGTGTATACATGACAGGGCTATCCTAAAGGACATGACACCCACTCCTCATCAAAAGGTCAACAAGGTCAGCTAGGTATTGATAAAGCTAACGCTATAAAAAGGCATAAAATCATTTGCAATAAAACATACTAAAAGGTAATTAAAAGTGTGAAAAATGTCCATAATTGAAAAGTCATTTTTCTCTAAAAAAGCATTCAAAAAGTCCTCTAAACTTGTATATATTGTGATTATTGCACTGAGCACCTTGAAAGCCATGAAGCTCAGTTAGAGCCTTGAAGAGAATAAAACAAAGTCACACTCGACCTTCAAGTTGGTAAATGTTTAAAAAATAGCAAAATGGTTCCCAGCACAGGAGAGTCCAGATTGTTTTAAGAATCCTGCGCTGAATACTCAACATCGCTGAACATCGTATCCGCAGATGGCAGTCCCTCAAGAACTTCAGTATCATATCTAATGAGCAAAGATGGTCATCTCTGGTTTCCACGGCAGCCGCCGGTGAAGAGTTAGATGCCTGCATGCCTGATGTTGATGCCTGTACTTCTGGGGCAGAGCCGATATCCCTTCCAACAGGAGCGGGAGCATCCCTTGGAGGCTCCAGGAATGCCGTCATCAACATGGGAATACGCTGTGGACAACTGCACGTGTGGGCCTGCAAAAGCACCAGTAGTGCTTCTATGTCCGGCGGCGCAACTGATGGAAGTGTTATACACAGGTCCAACACGCAGCCTAATCCGCAGAAGAGGCAATGGAACACAGGCAGGACACTGTCTAGCCAGACCGCTCTGAAAGACAGGAACCAATGCTCACTCAGCTCTTGCAGCTCTTGCAGCTGAGGTGTAGTCAGGTAGAACACCATGCGCTCACGACAACGTCGTTCCAGCAGTGTTCTCACTATTTCGTGAGGGATTGCGATGTCCATTGCGAAGCAAGAGTATTAAAATCAGGATGCCCACTACCGAAAGCAGTACCAAAGGAAGCCCTCCAAAAACGCTTCCAAGTACGGAGTGTATGAAGGCTGGAATTGCTCCGAAGATGGTCGGAAAGGTGGTTAAGAGACATGATCCAAGTCGCTTAAATAAGTGTACGATCCCACTCGTATCAGACATGTTAAAGATACGGGAAGTTCGTACAGACCAGGGCCTGTATCTCTACCGAAGACCTTGCAACCTGGAGATCAAAAGTCTCTCAGGCTGAAGTTAAGGCCACATTTTGTTGAAACAACATGGCTTTCAGCCTGCTCAGCGAATCAAACCTTATACTGGAAACATTCAATGAAGGCCACAGTGGGGCCTCCCTAACTGTGCGAGCCGGGGGAAACAATATTTGCTTACAGCAAACAACCCTGAAGTTTACTGTGACTAGATATGCGATGCCTGGCGTCATTCCAGAACACCCTTGATCATTCAGCACTAAATAACTTCCATTCGAAAGTAATTAAAAAAAACAGACGAATCATGGCAGCTGGGGAGCCTTTCAAGTAGCAAGATAAGTTTGCTTTTGACACATTACACGTTCCATGAAGCAACACTTCTTTGCACACTACAGACCCACTTAAAGCTTTCCCACAGTCTTTACCACTTAAGAAAACGTCAGAGTCCTTATTTCTGCACCTACATCTACACAGTAACTCCCAGGTTTCCTGTATGAACCCTTCACCCAACGCTTCATATATGCCTGCTTGGATGTATCTGAGGCAGTATTGGAACTGAAATGTCATGATTGGCAGTGTGATATACCCATGAATTAACCATTCAGTAGATGGGTACTCTGCTACAGTGAAAGGCAATTTCTCCAATTTCTCAATGAGCAGCACGGTGTACTTTGCATCTCTGCGTGCCAAAGTCAACTGTCTGTTAGTCAGATTGTAAACCGAAAACAAACTTGTGCTGTTAATGTATTTCCATGGAACGTGGCCTGAACGCAATAATTGCAGCGTCCAGCTTTTAAGCATAATGGAGTGCAATTGAGATTGTCCATGTTGTGGAATAGACAGATCTTGTTCCATTATGTCGATTGGTGAGGACACAATTTTGCCCAATTAATAAATACGTGAATAAAGCGTAGTCATACCATTGTCTACCACAGCCAGGGCCTTTTCTAGGTTAATCCTATCAATTTCATGTAATCTCTCAGCAGCATCCTGTTGGGAGACTTTCCATAGTTCATTGTGGATGGCATACAAGAAGCGTTTCTTACGCGGTTTCTTGGGACCGAACAAGAAATCCCTAAGATCCATGTTGTCTGATAGAAGGGACAAGTGTTGTTTCACCTGTTGTAGTGTTGAGGTTTTTAGCCACTCTAGGCACAACTTCCCAACACTATAAGAAGTCACTGCCCCTGGGTCGGCTGTGTGTACATAGCGTGGGTCAGGCCTATGGATATTAAACCCTTTGGTGTTACCCTTGAATCTCGCTAGACACCTATTTGTGTCGATAGGCCAAACCAACCATCCCTTCTAGTTAGGAGCGGAAGAATTGTATGTACCATTCTGTAGCATTGCACCCAATACCTCCTCACTAATCAGTGTGTTATTCGATATACCGTCAATTGGTATGGGTAAGGGGATGCATGGTGTTTTCAGGTCTTTTATTTTTGGAAACCCGTAGCAGGTAGTTTGTTGCACTGTTCTGTTCAGGAATATTATCTGTAACGGTATGAGGCAAGCTCTAAATAAAGCCTCTATTCCCTGAACCTGCCAATCTTTCATCCCGCAGATGGATTTTGTATCTATTGTGTCCCTCCAATAGTCAAAACCTTGTATAGACAGTTGGGAGATGAAAGGTGCTGAATATATGAGCTTGGTATTTGTCAGCATCATTTTCTTCGCAGTTGCATTTGTCTGTACTAACTTATAGTAGTATGACATTGGGTCTGATGTATTGAACCCTGAAAAGTATGCAAAGTTCTGTGTGAATGTGGCAGAACTACCTTTTGGTGATGTCGGGCAATGTTCCCATTGGTGGTAAGGGTTTACAACGCGTGGAACACTAGCTCTGTGCAAAACGTGATGACCATAATGTTGGTAATAAAACATGCGATCGTAGTCAGGTGTATCTTTATACAATTCCCTGTAAGAAAATGCAGCAGATTGTTCTAAATTTGAGAGCATAGTATTTACAGCCTCAATGTCCCAATCATCAGAGAGTGTACTCGAGGTAATGAAATCATTCATTGAAATTTTGAACACGTGTAGAATTTTCAAATGTTCGGTGGGACCAAATGCATCATATGAAACCCTATCCCAAACTGTACCATCGGGTACTGGAATTGCTGAAATGTTCACTAGGGACAAGTCTCTTTGTTCACGGTGTGATGACGTATGTGGTTTCAAGACCAAGTTCACAAGTTGGACTGCAGAGCGTTGTGGGAGGTAATGTCCATTTAGTAGTAGGAAAAAGACAGTTACTATACCAATCCAAATTAACAGGAAAAGGATCCCTAATGCAAACCAAAGATGTAGCCATGGGTACACCAAGTAAGTCTTTTTCAGCCAGAGATAGAATTGTCAAAATTGTTCTTTCTTGGAAATGGGTGGCGTTTGCTCAGGTTCACTTGGATCTGAAGAAAAGTCATCGAAGTTGATGAAGTAGCCAGACGCAGTTCGATCTATCTTTGGGAGCTCAGCAGTATTTGTAGAACTGGCAGTTGCTTCTTGTGAAGGCACGTTGATGTAAAGTTCATTATTGGGCCGAATTGCAATTTGCGTTTCAGTTTCATTTGGATGTTGTTCACTTTCAACATGTGTGATTCGTACTACGTTATATCGTGCATATAGGGGCAGATTTACAAGCCCCTTGCCTGCCAGTACGTCACTTTTTGTGACGCACTGGCAGCGCATTTCTCTGCCCCATATTTACAAGGACAGGAAAAGCCACCCTGCATGGCTTTTCCTGTCCTTGTAAATAAGGCCCCTTTACACGCAGCACTTTGCGTGAAAGGGGCGTTCCATGGGTGTTTCTGTGGGTGTTCCCATACAACACCCATGGAACCAGACACATTTCCAGATTTACGAGGAATCGTAAACCTGAAAATGCGTCAGTATGCTACGCCACCCTAGGGGTGGCGTAGCGAGGCACAACGAGGAGAAATGTTTTCATTTCTCCTCATTTCTTTCCTCTTTCAATGCGTGCTGCATTCTACAGCACGCATTGAAAGAGGAAAATGCATGTAGTGATTGTTTTTGTGCAGGAAGGTGCCCCTTCCTGCACAAAAACAATCTCCCCATGACGCAGGCATCCTTTCACCATGGTGCAAGGGTGCCTGCGCCGGCGCATGGCAGCTGTTTGTGCGCCAGCGCAGGGGAGAGCACAGGAATGCAACATATCATTGTAAATATGTCGCATTCCTGTGCTCTGAAAGTGCCGCAGCGTGGTGCAGCCAAAGGGCTTGCCGTGCCACGCTGCAGCACCTTCTTGTAAATCTGCCCCATAGTCTGGCAAAATCAAGAGTAAACTCGTGTCCTCATGTAACGGTGGCGCCACCGTTACACGAGGAGTACTCTCCTTACGGACCGGAGCTTTCAAGGATTTCGCTTAGATGACATCCTGGGATTTTACTTATTGAATATGAGGACACAAGTTTACTCTTAATTTTGCCAGACTATATGCAGTAGTTGTCCTAAAGAAGTGAGTGGATACTTCTACGGAGGAGAAACACGTGTTGGCTAAGAGTTGTCTTGCTGTTGGCTGGGGTAATTGGCTAAATATTGTTTTGCTGATGGCCGAAGTAACCACTTTCAAACAGAGTTTGGAAAAACAAGATCTAAGAAGACTTCTATGAAGAAAAACTGTGTGGACTTATCAATTTATTATGGACTCTTTCTTTGCTCAGGATATTGATTTTTGAGTTTTGTATATATGTGGACTTTTGTCTACATAAGTGGCAACGCAGGGTGGTCGTTACCCAATATCCTTTGAGCATTTTTTCTGATATTACTGTTTACTGTATGATTTTCTCACGACTTAGCGCATACCATACCCATTCACCCGTCCTTTAGCATTTTAGTATCTGTGTGTTGCTGTGTCCACTGATATGGTGTGAATCAGGTCTGATTAAATTGTAGAAGGGTTTTACTCTTTCTGCGTAATCTAGAATGTATGTTCTGCCAAAATTTAGAAATCCTAAAATGGATTGCAAACCTTTTATAGTCTTAGGAGGTTGAAGCAGCATGCACTTTTCTAAAAAGTTGGCTGCCAGGCTCTTGCCTTCACTTGAGAGTTCATATCCCAAAAACAGGACATTAAGATGGGCAATTTTTGATTTTTTTAAATTAAATTTGTAGCTCAAATTGGTGAATCCCACAATTATGTTGTTCACCCTGCTCAAGTGTTCAAGTAATTCATCGTCCGTCAGATAGATGTCATCTACATAGGACACTGCCTCCTCATCGCAAGTTTGTAATATTTCTGACACTCTTGCCGAGAATAGCCCCGGGCTGTTCTTATACCCTTGAGGCAAATGACCAAAATTTCGCTGAGTGCCAATCACAGAAAATGCTGTCAAATATCTGCTTTCTGGAGCTATATTCTGGCAGAAGAATCCATTCGAGATATCTAATGTTGTTTATTATTTCTTCCGCACAATGTTATTCATTAATGCAGCACTGTGTGCATTTTGAACTGCAAATGTTCGCATGCATGTGTTTAAATATCAGTAATCTAAAACTAGACGATATGTATTGTCGGGTTTCATTACTGGAAACAAAGGATTATTCATCGGGGAGGTGCAAGTCTCAATCACACCTTGGTATTCAAGTTGGTCTAAGATTTCTTTGACCTGTCTTTTTGCATCATTTTTTATAGGGTATTGCCTCTTCTGATTTGGAGTAGATTTTAATTGGATTTCGTGGTGAGTTGACTCCATGTCCCACCCTACATGGTTGCAGTATAATGTCAGAGCTAGCGCTAGTGCCCACTCCTGCGCGTATGAATGTTTGAAAGATTCTGGAACGAGGTCGGAGAAAGCAGGCAAAATGACGTTTTCCCTCTTTGGGCAATTCATCACAAACTCAGGCGGCCAATCCCTTTCTGCTAGCAGTATGTCATATTCATATGTTAAGTTCTCCCAAAAGAGACCTTTAACCTTATTTGAAGTGTAATTTCATACAGTCTATGTGGGACACTAACTCTCGTATCTGGTGTTTCCACCGTGATGTGTTCATTCAATACTGCTGTCACCAGAAAATCCTTCAGGTTCTGGCGAGCTATTGTTACTTCTGCCGCGCTGTCTAGCATCGTCAGAGCCCATTCCCCGTTCAGAAGCTGAGTCTTCAGTAACCTGGGCATTTCGAATCTTTAATAAATAAACATCTGTTATTCAGCGCCTTGAGACCCATGGGTGATAAGTGTGCTTTACAAATACAAGTGTTATGTTATGTTATGTTATGTTTTTATGTTAAGCCAGCTACTTTCTTCTTTTTGAATTGAGGCTTTGCTTTAGTTTGCTCTTCCTGATTGATAATATAATTTGAAGTGCAATGTGTTTCCCTTTTTGTCTTTGGTCGATCTTCAGTCTTTTGTTCAGATCAGCCGTTCCTCTCTGAGTTTTTTGATGAACCCTGGAAGGAACAAAAGGAACATGTATCAGTGTCCTGATACCTATCAGGTTTTTTAACGTTATCACGATTCCTAAGGTTGGACCTCTTTTCAGAGGACTCCTGTTGGAGAGACCCACCCCTTGATCGTGAATTCTTTTCTGAATTATTATTTTTAAAATTTTTGTTTTCCCATTTCTTTTTAGAAGAAGTGGGTGCTTGCTTTGAGTTGTCTATGTCAGGACTACCCGCCATTTGCGGCTTCCCTGCTTTGGTTTCCAAATTATCTCTACCTAATTCAGCATAGGTTTCTTCAATAATTTTTTGTAATTCTCGCTCCCTATTTCTAGGTGCTATTTCCCTTAGGCTGCTGTGTATGGCCACTGCTGCTTCCTCCCCCTTTATATTACTCAGCATTATTGCCGTGACTTGGGCAAAATCACCCAACAATTTCATTCCCAAGTCGAGGGCAGGTCCTGCCCCGTACTCATTCTGTATTTGTTTCAATACTTCTGGAACTACTGCTAAGGAAGGAGTACTGTGTTTTCTGTTGTAAACGGCAGCAAAGATTGTTCCGCAAGTGGTACAATCCTCAATCGAGGGAACCATCCCCATTGGCAAGCAAATGGTTAGCATTCTATGTTCTTCCTGCGGACCCGTATGGGGAAATGCTGCTTCCGGCTGTGCAATTTTTTGTGCTATCTAGAACAGAATTTGCTACCGTTTGGAAGGAATTGTCCCTATTACTGATTTCAGTGTCTGTGGGTTAATTGTAGGTTTGGTCTGATGTGGACCAGCTGGAGCATTTCTCGCAGGTTGAACTGTTAATGTTCGCATGACGAACTGCACAATGTGTCTGTATAGCCTGACTATGTCTCTGTATATTTTCGTACTTCATCCACTGGTAGTGTATCTATCTCGGGATGTGGAGTGTATGTCGCTAAGACCAGCCAGGTCGCTCCTTCTATGCTGAGCAGACCGAGTCTCACGACAGATGCTGTATGTGGGAGGGCTCCCTTAAACCAACTTTTATGCTGTTGGTAAGTTAACAGTACTTCAATGTCTTCGTATGGAATGTATTCATCTGGTGGTTCAGCTGCAATGTATGTGTGGAACAATTTAGTCACCAGATCTGCAGGTGGGAACTGAACCCAGGAATAGAATACCTCTGATCCGAACACCTCGTGTGCCTCGATCACGAAGGTAGCACAGCCACCTGTTGCTGGTACGCCGTGTTCTAACAATTTCATAGTAACCGCATGTCTGCAGTTTTCTGTGATGTTAAGAACGTCTGCAGCTTCGTCTTCCCCCGAGCCCGAACCACTCTCGTTGTCAGGCATTCTCAAAAGGAGAAGAATAACTAAGGGTTTTGCACAACGTGTGGAAATTTTTATCCTTACAAGCTTGCTAAACCTTCAGCAAATACACAGAGTATAACTGCTCAGCTGAGGCGGATTCTCTCCCTACTTCAGACGTCTCTGAAAAGGTGTGAGTAGTTCTTTCTGAAAAAGCACGACTGAACTATTCAGATTTTCACTGTTTATATAAGAACCAAACCAACGTTGGTGGTGCCATGTCGTGTAGTTCCTAGGAGTCCCACAGGACCTGCGCGTTTTGGATGACCTAAACTGAGGGCTTTTGGACACCTCCACAGAATCTGTCAGCTGTTAGACCAGCTAGCTCTACAGTGCCACTACCACCCCCTCTGTATTCTACAGTGGAGTAGGTAGTCAATGGCAAGCACTGAACATGACAACCCTGATTCCTCAGGGATCGTGGAAAACAGCACAGTACGTTTCGCTCAGACACTTGTGCTTGCTTTCTCTCAGAAAACACACAGAATGGCAATTGGGACGTTTCAATAAGAATTTATTGGTCCAGCGACAGCCTGGTGTAAAACATATGTGCTGCAACAATCAGGAGACAGAAGCATACAAAAGAGATTGCTAGTACCAATATTGTGAATAGTAGATACATTTCTACCATAGTGCTAATAAGATGAACAGAAACAGTTCAGATAAAAATAGTAGCACTTGCATATTCCTAAAATGCGCGCCCTAAGTAATTTGCTAAAATGTACCTAGCCTAATCTGGATGTGTAGGTGTATGTATGGGCATAGATATGTGTATCTTTAGCCAAGAAACCCCTAGGGAAGAACCAGCCCCTCACCTGATGGTTCAGAACAAAGGACCCGTCTCTGCCTCGAAGATGACAACCCGCAAGGGATGTCAGACCACTGTGTGTCGAAGATTCGGCATGCAGGACCCCGTCTCAGCTTGGAAGGAATTCTCCTCTAATTTGTAGGGGCGGACTGAGGGTCTTTTATACTAAAGTGGTCACTCCAGGGTTTTTTCTAGAATCGATATGTTTTTAAAACAACCATGAATGTTTTGAAAACAATCACTAATGCTTTTCTTAACAAGTGCGATCATGCACAGCTGGCTGTTGGCCAAGGATGAAAAAAAGTGGTGACCCTTATACAGAATAAATCTGCCGTGCCTGGGGGCATGTTTATGTAAGTCAGGTACAGGGATTCTGTTAGAAGACTAAAAGCCTGGTGTCGAAGAGACAGGAGCAAGCTATTAGGTAAACGGTCACCTGTTTAGAATCGTTATAGTCGTGTGGATGGGATGTTATATGTAAAATGGTGTATACATGACAGGGCTATCCTAAAGGACATGACATCACTTTTATGCCCCAGGCCCCATCGCTTTAAAAAGGTCAGCGGTAGCGCCGCTTCAGAGACCGGCACTTGTTTCACTTTTTGTCCCTCTCCTTCACCCTGACTCCCCCCTCAATCTTTTTAAAACATCCCCACTACCCCCGCCGTCCTTCTCTTAAACCCACTCGTCTCCCTCCTCTCGCAACAATGGAAGCCAGGATTATCTACTCGCCAACTTCTCTATGCACTCATAGGGGCTTATTTTTGTGACGCACTGGTGGCGTAAAAAATGCGCCATGTTGAGCCCTATTTACAAAGTGACGCATCTAGGCAGATGTGTCACTTTGTAAACCCCTGCGCTACATTATACCTGCCTCAAAGCCTCGTAGAAGTGGTGCATTGAAATCTGTAAGATTTCAATGCGCCACTTCTAGGACGCCATTGCGTGAAAACCTTATGCCTTCCTCATGGCAGGCGTAACGGGTGATGCAGGCCTTTTCACATGGGGCTTGCCTCATGTGAAAGGACACATTGCTGAAGTTGCATCTGTTTTCAAACACACCCGAATGCACCACTTTTGCGCATAAAGATCAGTCATGAATACTGACGTATCTGTATCTCCTTGCGACATGATGCGCCGTACTTTAAAAACAGCGCATCTATGATGTTGCAAGGGGGGTGCACTGAGAAGTGTGCCATCGCTGATTTGTCACAGCGATGCAACACTTCTCTTAAATGAGGCCCATTGTCCTTTGTGCACGCGTCTCCTCTGTCTCTGAAGTTGAGCCATCTTCCTTCGCTGCTGGCCAGGGTGAAACCCTCAGATGGGGCAGAAGCACTTTGCCTCCTCCATTTGTACAATTTGTGCCATGAGAAAATCCTGTACTTATATTGTGTGCTTAAAGCTTCATGCGTGATTTCAAGATGTTTCTAAGCACTATGTCAGGGATAATAAACGATATTTTAATGCAATACCAATTACCAGACGGATTCTGTTCCAGTAGCCTTTCTGTACTGGAACCAGGTTCTTTCTCGACCTGTCTAATCATGCTGACCTTGTCCCAGTGCAGTCTGCTGACACTAAAACACATTCATTGTGTGCTTCGACGGGCACAGCAGAATTCTACGGTGCATGCCAGGTGTAAATGACTCACTTCACTGACAGTCCTCAGTTCCTTTAGTCCCGTAGGGTCTTTTCTGGGAGTAGACGGAGGTCAGACTGAGCACAGTGGTAGCCTCACACCTTGCTGCCTTACTCAGCAATGAAGGATACACTCTGCACGTCACTTCACAAGTTGTCAAGAGAAAAAATAATGACATTTTTATTCAAAACCGTGTGTCTTGGTAAGATAGCATTCATTTGTACAAATAGCAGGTATGTGTGTGTGCCTGTGTGATTGCACTGAAAAACGTTTATATAACACAAAATAATAAAAATTAATTATTTGGGAACTTAACATTAACTCATTAATAAGTCAAACTCGTGAGTTCTACAAATCTGCCAAGAGAGTGCATCTCCCCCATTTTATTTCCTAGCTGAATGCGGCAGTAATTGTGGAACTGAAAGCCGTGGTAATGATACGCCTAACAAAATGACACAAGTGTACAATATTTTTATATTGTTGAATTCAGCCCACTGTTTGAGGGATTTAGAAGCATTTCTATGCAGTTCTGCGCTTGTCACTCAGACTCGCGCAGATACTCACCGAAAGACTCAAAACCCTGTCAGTCACACTCTGCTCAAATGCTCACACACTTGCACGCACTTCCAAACACACATAATTGAAGCAGGACTTCCAGCAGTTTCGCTCTCTTACACGCAGTCACATTCACAATCCTATCCAGATTCCACCGACTCACATTGACACACTCAAAACACAATCACTTATCCACTCACGCAACATGCTCACAGTGATTTTCAAAAACATACACTTCACACGCCCAATCAGCAGCTCTCACTGCTTATATTGCTCACCAAGCTACAACTTACAACAAAAGACAGCTTATTATTAACCACTTATGCGAAACCGATTGCATTTACCATTTTTTGTTTAAGAATTAAGGATACCTCATTGCAAACAGAATCCACAATTCACTGCACCTTTATCGAAGCGTGATTCATTTTCATTCACTCAATTATTCTATTGACTTTAGTTGTAAATCTGTCCCATGTCTAAAACCGTAAATAATTATTACATAAATTAGTTATGTTGCTTTAAAAGAAAAATATTATAATGAACCTGATGCGAGTTTCTTTGCCATTAGTAGTAGTTGTAAAATTTTGTTTTATAATTTCAGCCAGGACCGCTGGTGACATCTTGTGGCCAGGGTTGCTTATTTCATGCTGCTCTCAGGTTTAAAAACGAAATGAGTTGGTTTGCATGAGAAATTAAAAACATGGCATGTTACTTTGGAATCCACAAATTTCCTATTGATCACACTTTTGATAGTCTTCCTCTAAAAACACAAATGTTTCTGCTTCTTTGGTATATCTGCCCTATGCCCGAGCTCAGGGCTTACTTCTGAAGGGTTCAGTTTGCCTATGTGTCACACATTTCCATATTAAGTGTACTATTTATGACAGAGATTTCAATGTCTCGTGGGGACATTTGGAATAACATTGTATCACCAGCAGTTACTTCTGTGCAACGTGATAAACTGCGGAAATTGCACCTTTTTACGCAATCTAACGCCCATGATATATCTGCAACGCTCCTTAAGTGTTTATGAAAGGTCACTAACCTACTTCCCTTTTCTAAAATGATCTTCTTGGAAACATTTGTGATATCTTATAACCAATATATATGTCATAGCTTAAAAAAAAATGTAAAGTCATTTGTTGGTCAGATTATAGGTTATAAAAAGGGGGGCCTAGAACCACAGGGGTTGGATCCTGGCTCCCTGATGCAGAGACTCTGGTCCCTATTTATCAAGGGGTTGCGTCACTTTTGCACCACTCAACGTGGTGCTGCACTACGCAACGCCAAAATGTGATTTATCAAGCCATGCAAGGCTACTTTGCATGGCCCTGAGTGGCTTGATAAATCCAGCATAAAGCAACACAGCACAAACCGCTGTGTTGCATTACTCTGCCCCAGGAAGGCATTGCATGGGTATTCCCATGCAACACCCATGGATTTTGATGCACTCCCAGATTTGCCATTACTGGTAGACCTGGGAATGTGCATGAATGCGAAGCCTTCCCAGGTGAGGCATAACGAGGAGAAATATCTTCATTTTAAATACGGCATGTTCCTGCACCTTTCTATGTGCTGCAGCGCAGCAAGATGACTTGCTGAGCTGCATTACCTTTTGTTAAATATGACTCTCAGTTCAATGCACTAACTTGAAGTAGCAAATCCAGTTGGACTGCGACACAGACACAACCCACTCAACCATTTTGCGAAGGAAGGCCTTTTATTCCACTGGTGGGCTGTATCCAGTGGAGACGGTTTTGAAAGCCAAGTGCCACTCCTTTTGCCTCTGTCACTTTCCCCAGCTGCCCTAACTTAATTGCAGCATGCACTTGGCAGCTTCAAAAAAGAGAGAAAGAGAGGGGGAGGGAAAGTAGAGAAAAAGCAATCAGAGACGGAGAAGAGAGAGATAGAGAGGAGAGAAGGAGCAAGAGAGAGAGGATGGATGGATGGATGGAAAAAGAGAAATTGCACAAGGCGACGAAGGGAGCTCGGCTGATTTGAACATTTTTGCCAGGGCTACTTTTGGTTCTCCAAACATGCCCTGTTTCCTGCTTTTGATCAGTTCCATAAAATAAGTTCAGGGACAGAATTGGAATTCCAAACATTCTTTAATTGATGAATGCTCCATTTTAAAATATGTATTTTCAAATTCCTAATCTAGTGCACACAATATTAAATAACATCACGGAAAAGAAAAATTTAAAGTCGTAAGCATTTCGTGAATATTGAAAATAACAGGGAAAAGTTTTAACATGGTCATTACATTTTGTAGCCCTAACACCCTCACTGTGCTATCTCTAGGCACTATGCTAGTTCTAGGAGAATCAATAAATAATAAGCCTGTTTTTTTGAGTTTCAGAGGTGGTGTGCATACCTGATTTGAGACAAGGAATGTTTGAGATAGCTTGCCTGCTATCCAGGGCACAAGCAAGGAAACAATGTCTGTTCAAGAACAAACAAAACCATCCCAACTGCAGTGCAGCTGAAGCTTCAGAAGAGTGTCACCGGAGCAGCCTTCTGTTAAGGCAGTGGAAGCTGGTGCCGTGCCTATCTTGATCTTCAACCACAAGAAGTTCCACTCCAAATCAATGGTTTAATCCTGTGGTTTATATACATTTGACCTCTCTCATATTTTATAAAACACAACATGGTTTGGAGACAGTAAAGCTTCTCCAAGTCTAAACTAACATGGCACAAAATGTGTTGGCTCAATCCACATGTTGACATTTAGCCTCCATCTTTGTAAACAATAAGCTGCTTACACTGTAGGGGACCATCCTGTAATGACGGAACCCATTGACATAAAAACATGTCAGCCTACACATTAAGCAGCTATGACAATATCAACATTTCCTGTGTGTGTTTCAAGAACTTTACACTTTCTATTTAATAGAAATAGAAGAATCTGAAATCAAAATAAAAGGTCGGAACCCATACTATGTAGAAAATAGAAGAATCTAAAAAGTCATTTCTGAACATATCACACTTTCTATGGATGAAATAGAAAAGTCTGAAACGACAAATGATGAAATTAGAAGATTCGGGAGATACAAATGGAAATAATAAAATCTGAAAAGGAAATGGTCATAGTGCATTGTTTACAACGCAATAAACAAGAAACATAGTGCATCCGAGTGTTCTTGCAGCAACTTGTTGATCATTTCTAAACTAAAACAATCACAGAAATATTTAACTATTATGAATGAGTTTTTTAAAGGCTTGATTATCACCATTAATAATATATTTGCAGAACAGAAGAATTTGTCAGAAATGTGGGTTTGATGGGATTACAATTATTCACTTGTTGCACGTTCAGTATCACACATATTCTTACCGAAATAAAAAGGTTTCTCCATTGAAAAACACGATTATGACAAGCAACAAGTCAACAGAGGCTGCGTTCTCCCCTTCTATGCCTGATGAGGATCTTTGTAATGAAAGTGCTTGTGTCAGTGGGAGGGATGCACATTCACCACTGTTGAATACTGGGCAGGCTCTCATTTTGAAGCAGCCCAGACAATATTCTCTTTCGTTTTGGAACAAAATAAAACAAATAGAAGAATTGTTGCTGCAAAGGAAAAGACAAATGTCTCTAGCTTGCAACGAGCTTTCTCCCTGCACTTCAGGTACCTTTGAACATTTTGCTTCCTGATGCATGCATTTATTTATTTATAAAGTTTTATATAGCGCGAACTTGATCCCGAAGGATATCAGAGCGCTTTACAATTTGAGGGAAAGGAAGGTAACAAATCAAAACATGAGTCTAATATGGTGAATCCTATAGGCATTGAATCAAATAGTGCACACATAACAGATCCTTTATAAACCTGAGTGAACGGGGAATGGGCTATACGATGGAGCAAAGTGACATAAGGGGAGTAAGTACAATAATCATATACAGGAATAAAAACCAATACCAAAACAATAATAAAAACATGAGTCAAATGGGGAGTCTAATAGGCATTGAATCAAATGGTGAACACCTACCAGATCATTTATACCCCTGGGAGAACGAAGAGTGGGCTAGACGATGGGGCATAATGACTTAAGGGGAGTAAATACAATAATCATGTACAGGAATAATAACCAAAACAAAATAATAAACATATACAGGGATAATAACAAATGCTATGGTATGTCCGATGCGCTTAGAGCTAACAAATGTCCCTCATGTTAAGGTAAGAACTTATTCAAGAGGAATCTTTTTGCTTCCAGTTTGAAAGCATCCTTTTAAGAGATCCTCCGAATTTCAGGTGGAAGAGAGTTCCAAATTTTTGGAGCAGAGCCAGAGAACGCTCATTGGTGTCAGGGACTGTCCGGGACTATGTGGGGAACACAGTCAGGGACTTGGGCAAGGACTGGGAACTGGGTAGAAAACGTATATAGAAAGAGGAGTACAGCGCTGCCCAGGATCATACAGGGAGTCAGAGGAGAAAAAGGGATCCAAAGGGGAAGCCTGTACAAGTGAACAAGATGGGTAAGACTCAGAAAGAAAGGGCACTCACGAGGCAATTTAGCATTCAGAATAACTACACCCAGGATGAATGTGCAAGACATATATATGAAACAACATTAACAATAAAGGGGTGTGGGGTAAAGCACTCAGGAGCTCCACACGGTAAGACTGAAGCTCAGTAAGTTCCTCACCCACAATTGCTGTTACAGATACTGACTGAAAATACCCACATATAGGATATGTATGCAAAGGCAGGGTCTGTGGCGCTTATACCTATGGTGATGTTATAACAGTAACTCAAAGACAATACTCACAGTGAACAAGAAACACCACCTAGGTAGTCAGCTGTGCCCACGGATCCTGGCGATCAAACAGGAACACGCAAGGCAGTAACAGCAAAGGGGTAGAACTAAACACAAGCACAATAGACCAGGAGCTAGCAAGGAGGAGTGCTTAACAGGAAAGGAAGGAAATCACAGGGCACACTTGGCAGAAAGCAGGTAACAAACATACGAGGTAACAGAAGCAAGACAGCAGAATAGAAAGACAGCAAACTAGAACTGGAACCAAGGAAATGGGAAGAAAGGCAGGGACTGGAAAAGGATATACAGAAGGGAGGCTACAAGGGTATACTAGAATAGTGCAGGTTCAGGAATCAAGAAAACAAAGTAGCATAGAAGGCAGTGCTGGGGCAGGAACAAGAATTGAGCAAAAGCTCAGGAGTCAAAGTAGCACTGCAGATAGTGCTAGTACAGGAGAAGGGAAACTGCTGCAGGTCAGGAACAAGGAATGCCAAGGCTCAGGAGTCAGGGTAGCACTGCAGGCTGTGCTAGATCAGGAGAAGGGAAACTGCTGCAGGTCAGGAACAAGGAATGCTAAGGCTCAGGAGTCAGGGTAGCACTGCAGGCAGTGCTAGGTCAGGAGAAGGGAAACTGCTGCAGGTCAGGAACAAGGAATGCTAAGGCTCAGGAGTCAGGGTAGCACTAACTGCTGCAGGTCAGGAACAAGGAATGCTAAGGCTCAGGAGTCAGGGTAGCACTGCAGGCAGTGCTAGGTCAGGAGAAGGGAAACTGCTGCAGGTCAGGAACAAGGAATGCTAAGGCTCAGGAGTCAGGGTAGCACTGCAGGCAGTGCTAGGTCAGGAGAAGGGAAACTGCTGCAGGTCAGGAACAAGGAATGCTAAGGCTCAGGAGTCAGGGTAGCACTGCAGGCAGTGCTAGTTCAAGGGAACAGGAAATAGCTACAGCTCAGGAAACAAGGAGTCAAGAGAGCACTGCAAGCAGTGCAAATCAGGCACAAGAAATAGCTGAAGCCCAGGAACAGGAATAGCTATAACTCAGGAAACAAGGTAGCACTGCAGGCAGTGCTAATTCAGGTACAAGGAATAGCTATAGCTCAGGAACTCAGGAAACACTGGAAACAAGGATTGGCCTCACCGGTATACAGCTACAATGACCAACACTGGGCTGAAGGGAGCTGGGGCTTAAAAGAGCTCACATTAATCACATGCATCAGGTGTGAGCAGGCTAGCAGCAGCCAGCCACAGGTGAGATGAATTCCTCCACCCATCCTTGGCCTGCAGGGGTGGAGACAAAGCAGTGAGCAGGGAATTCTGGGTAATGGAGTTTCAGGCATGAGTAGGCTGGCTTCAAATATAAGCAGGCTGGCTTTCACAAAACCCGGCATGGATTGGGAATGGATGTCAATTCCCAATAAGTGTCCAAATGGCTGGAAGTCAGGATATGCATGCAGGGGAGGGTCTGGAAGCTTATTAGAAGACTGGAAAGTCCCACTATGCGGCCCCCTGGTGGTGAGTACGAGAGCACAGGGAGCAAATCGTGACAATTGGCAAGTTCTCTTTTTGCAGAAGATTTGTGGTTTTAAGAGGAGGGAATTTGCACTCCTTGACAGTCAACTCCCTCCGGATAGTTCTAGTTTTTGTGCAAGGTAGATGGGGGTTTTGAAGTGGAGGGCTTTGTGTGATAGGCAGGCAATCTTCAGTTGAATTCTAGCTTCGTAAGGTAGCCAGTTTAGAGATTTTAAAACCGGGGAGATGTGTGCCTTTTGCTTAGTGCCCGTAATCAATCTGGCCGCCGCGTTCAGTGAAGCCTTTAGGGGGGCCAAAGTGTATTTGGGGAGGCCATATAGCGTAGCACTGCCATAGTCAAGTCTCGGCAAGACAAGCGCTTGAACCACTTGCTTGAAATCTGCTTGAGGTAGGAAAGGTTTGAGATTCCTGAGTGTTCTCAGAAGGTGGTTAGCTCCCTTGCACACGTTGCTAATGTGAGTCTTCATATTCAGATGCTTGTCCAGGGTAATTCCTAGAGATTTAGCTGAGTCGATAGTGCGGGGGGAGCAGTTGAAGGCGGTGAGTTTGTTCATCCATAGGTCGATTATAGGAGTATGTTTCGGGGGAGAAATGAGGAGGAATTCTGTTTTGGAGGTGTTTAGCAGTAGGTGGTTCTCAGTTAACCAGTTTTGGGTCGTCAGTAGGGTGGAGTTGAGTGAAGTGATATCATCCGGGGAGGAGATTTTCAGATAGAGTTGGGTGTCGTCTGCATACATATGGAAGCGAATGTCCATTGATTTTAGAACATTAGCTAATGGTTCCAGGAACAAATTGAAGAGAATGGGAGATAAGGAGGACCCTTGGGGAACCCCCATGCTGACTGGGGATGGCTGGGAGAGAGAGTGGTTCGCTTTAACTCTTTGGGTCCTGTGCTGCAGGAAGGACGAGAACCAATGCAGCACCTAACCCGAAAGGTCCATCCTATGCTCCAGAATGAATAGGAGGTTGTCATGATTGACAGTGTCAAATGCGGAGGAAAGGTCAAGTAGGATAAGGAGGCAGGATTCATTTCGATCGAGCATTATTAAGATGTCATCCATCACGTGGGTAAGAGCCGATTCAGTGCTGTGCCCACTACGAAAGCCAGATTGGTGTTGGTCCAGGACGCATTTTTCAAGGAGTGGGGATGCTGGAGATAGGTCGGAAGTTGTTAAGATCTGTACTGTCAGCTGTGGTTTTTTTTAATATAGGTGTTACCTGAGCCTCTTTTAGGCATTCTGGGATCGTGCCTTGTGACAGAGATGCATTGACGATCTTTGTCCAGAATGGGGAGATTTCATCCTTAATCACTTTGAAGATGGTAGGTGGTAACGGGTCACTGAAGTGATTAGATGGGTTGATACTCCAAAGAACCTTTTTGATATCATTTTCATTGAAGGGGGTAAAGGTGTCCCAGGAAGCGTTGTTCTTGATACCCCAGCTACATGGTGCTATCTTGTCTAGTACGGCCAGTGGGGGTGCAAGTTCATTAGGTAGCAGTAGAGCCCTCCTGGTTTCCAGATCCATGTTAATAAGTCTAGTTTTCTCAATAAAGAAGGCAGCTAGATCATCACATGAGGGAGGTCTGACTTCCGAGGCCGATCGGTTAGGGGCTACCACCGATTGTTGTTTAACCAGTTCAAACAGTTTCTTGGGTCGATTAGCCGCTTGGTTAAGTTGGGATCTGAAATACTCCGCCTTCGCTGTCTTAATTTGTTTGTTATACGAACTTCTGGCTGCTCTAAGGTTTTTTAGATGGTCCGCAGATGGAGTGGTTCTCCAGGAACGTTCTATGGCCCTTAGATTGCGACGTTCCGAGTTTAGGTTGCCATTGAACCAAGCTTTAGATATTTTTGCTGGTGCATTTTTTTGTTGGAGTGGGGCCATAGAATCCATGATGTTGGAAATAGAAGAGTTGTAGAAGTCTGTGAGAGCATGGACTTCAAGTATGTCCAGTTGGGGAGAGAGGGCCCGATTACAGCGGGTTGCTAGGTCAGCTGTGTTGATATCTCTGAGGTCCCTTTTCCAAATCTTTGGTTTGTGTTTTTGAGCCTTACTCTGATAAACCTCAGAGTTAATATGGAAGGAAATGATGTGATGGTCCGACAAATCACATGGTATGATGGAAACCAGTGAGATGGTATGACCTTTGGAGATTATGAGGTTTAAAGTTTCCCCTTTAATGTGAGTAGGCTGGTCACAATGTTGAATCAATTCGTGGTCATTCAAGAAGGAAACGAGGCATGAGACTGCTTGGTCATTAGTGTTAGACCAGTGAAGGTTAAAGTCCCCAAGGTAGATGTGGGACTGGACTGAGTCCATATTGCCGGAGATGATTTCCATTAATTGTTCAATGAAGGGGAGATTGTCGCCTGGGGGGTGATAGAATGTGTGTAGTTTGCAAACCAGATGATTGTTACTGGAGATGTTGAGACAAAGGTATTCGCAAGTTACTGGTGAAGAGGACTCTGAAAGGGAGACCGCAAGCGTGCTCCGATGTATACAAGCTAGGCCACCACCCAGCTTCTTAACTCTGTCAAGACGAATTATGTCGTGGGTGGGGGGCACCAAAAGGTCAAGAATTGGAGTGGACGAAGGGTTGAGCCAAGTTTCTGTGAGGATAATGATATCTATATCATTCTGTTGCCTCACCTGGTATTCTTAGGAGGAAAAAACAATGACAGTTGCCTCGCCTTAAATAGGGTGGAGCGAATGCCACTGTGACTTGGCTGCTCACAGGCAAATGAGCCTTTAGGTCAAGGGTTTCGCCTGGAAGTGCTGGCTAAGAGTCTGCCAACAGAAACTCAGCTTTACCCCACTTCTGAATGGGGCAGATGAACCTCCGTTTCTCTGTGGTGGGATCGTTGTTCACTTATGGTGGTGCTCTTGGTCCCCTAAACTCTCAATTATTCCCTATGGCTAACATTCATAGCATTGGGGGTTAGCGAACATAAATGTACTAGAATGGGGATGATGGCACAGTGACAGCCTCAATTAAATATTTTTTCTACAAGGTAATGTATTTCCTGGATTTATGGTCTAATTAATAAACCCTAGAAGTAGATTCTAGAGAGAAAATAATTACATGCAGTATATATTTACACAAAAAATAGAACAATTTTATCAAAAATAATAAATTGAAGCAAAATCAAAGCGTGCTCAGTGTATTGTGGAAACTATCTTTTCTAGTTGATACCAAATGACTAAGTTTCAGGCATTCGCACGGGTTGACCTAAAATCATCAGACAAATGCTTGGACTTTTCCATGGTTCAGAAGTAAAGCTGCTTTTGTAACGTAAGGCTTGCCCAAGAAAGATACTAGAACAGCGCAGGATGCTAGCTTAGCCGCAAGTATTTCAGTACATCATATTTAGAAATAGTTCTGGTACGTGCTATGATATTGCAATTATTTGTATGGAAAAGTACCAAGGCTAATACATTGTATTACAGTGGAAAGTCCCAAAGCTGTCACATACTCAAGACACGTAGTCAGCAACAGTATATTTAGGACCATAAATGGTATAACGCTGCTTAGGCCTGCCTTGAATGGACAAATATTCAATGCTTAATTTGTGTTACGTGAATTATGATGGTGTTTCCTCTGTGGTTTGTATCAATAAAAGCTGTCAAAAACATCCCCTCTTTGGACACTCAGCGGTTATGGTGACTGACTCCTTCCTGCACGTATTTGCATTATCTTGTTGTCCTATAATAAATTCTATTCATCTTATGTGCTGACAGAGAATTGATATTATTTGTTTATTCTTTATTTTTAGGCTTCTACATTTGGTGTGAGAATGCGGCTCCAAAATCACTGACTTCTACCACCACCTGGCGGCTGGACTTCAACTTTAATTGGAGGCCTGATGTTTGACAACTTCTTGTTTCTTGCGTTTATCTCTCTTCCTCCGCTCCGTGGTTAGAAGGACTCTGCCTGCCGTGAGTTGGTTTTTGTCATATCTCTGGCTCCTGCTTTACTCCCGCTCAGCACATTTGCATGGATATTTTTTGGTGCGTTATTTATCCCTGCTCTCTTCTTTTCCACTGTGACTGTGGCACTTTTCTATCTCTCTTTTGTGATCCTTCTCACTACATGGCTATTGTGGCGGCTATTCTGATCACTTTCTTTATCTCCTTTTTGTGGCTTTAATAATATACGTCTCAGTCTGCCATCACTCGGCTGAAGCCTGTGCCACTGTTTGAGGCTAGACCTCAATTACTGATGCTAACAGGTTCTAATACACTTTGTTTGATCACTCAGTCCGCGGTCTTTGCCTCTGGTGCTGCTACCAGACTCTGCTTATCTGTCTAATGTACATTTATGCTCTACATTTTAGTTTCTGTGCTGCACCTTCACCCTGACAGGCCAGAGACGGCGTCTGTCCGCACTTTCCTTGCACGCAGTGACACTCTGTTTCTAAGCAGCACTTGGCTGACGGTGCACCAAGGAGGGCGAACTTCTACAGTCCCCTATCTTGCCTGCGGAGAGTCTCCGGCCGAGGGGGTGTAGGACTTCCACGGCTAATTCCCTTGACTGGAGTAGAGGTCGGTAGGCATTGCCAGTCGTCGGCGTCTATTGGTGAGTTTTGATTGAGGATTTCATCCTCAGGGTTGGGTCATAGCAGGTATCCCCTCGTTCTAGAGTAGCGGCAGCTTTGCTCCCCAGGTTCAGGGCGATAATCCAATTCGCTTCGCCGGGATTGCACAGGGTTGTTGTGCAGGAACGATATCATGGGAGCGGTAGCCAGGTAGGGCTCCTCCTTGTGGTTGCAACAGGTTTCTCAGGGGCCGATTATCAGTTTCCTTGAACTCAGGTTTGAGTGCTGCTAACTCACCTCAGCGCCACTGGCGACCGGTAGCCACTGGGGTGCTGCCTCCCGCTGGACACCAAAGGTGGTCTCCAGCAGTGCCTAGGTGTCCACCTGAGTAGGGAGGGAGTATCAGTTGTCTTATTCTCTCTAATTTTGGGTTTCATTGCATTCTTCTACTGTGTTATTGTCATGTGCCTCTCATATATTGTGGTTAAGTATTGTTAGGCTGGCACCTACCGTTCCTATTGTTGCAGGGTGTTTTCAGTCCTCTTCAGGCCCTCATTTTACTTGGGTATTGTAGACGCTACGTGACTGACATTAATAGGCTGCTAATTATCTGACGACCGACTGAACCCCCCCTGTAATAACAATTTGACACCCTAAGGAAAATGCCACTAAATACTACGGCCCAAATACAATGGATTGGAAAGCAGATCTATTAATATTTCCCGTGTACTGTAGGGTACCACCTATTTGCGTGTTACTTCTTATGTCCTCTGAAGTACCGCTAATACTGTTCCTATTTCCCCTGTTGTTATTCTGGGACTAGCATAACAATACCTCACCCACTTACAGCACACAGCATAACACAGCGCTACAGCGCAGGGTTTTCAAGTATTGCTTTTCATGTTTCATGTGCATGACTGAACTACATGTGGAGTTCACCACTTCTGCTCTGTTTACTTGAATCCTTGCCCTCAACGGCACAGCCCAAGGGGTCTTCAATTCCGTCTAGCCGCGCCTTCTGCCCTTTTGGGAATATCAGAAGAACGCAAGGAGACGGAAATACTATTCTCTTTCTTCCAACTTTCCTGTCACCTTCTTTTCTGTCCATGGAGCGCCAGTACCGCCGGGCTACCGGCACCCAGGACGTTTTCTTTCCTTTCCCACTTGTGAATGCTTTGGTGAACTAGTACCAATTGAACTGTTTTTGACTGACAAGGGGCTTCCTCTGCTGTTGCAAACGCTGTAGGTTGGCTGAAAGTGTGTAATATTGTTCATCAACCCATTGTTTTCTCTGTCAGCAATACAGCGCAACGCACCTACCTCCCTGTGTCCAGTATATCTGAACTGTCGTTGCCAAGCAAATAGGGCTAGTGCTTGCACACACCAACACTGTTACCCACCATCACGCTACACCACCATTTTTAATATGGGCAACCCTCTCAGTAAAAATAACTTAAATAGCAGCCAGCCAGCTCCACCAAAAGACTCTCAGCATACTACGTGGCCCTACGCCAAGGACTGGGTTCCATACTCTTTATACACAAATGGCATGACATCACAGCGAAGAGACCCGACTTGCAGTTTCCGGTTCACGGGACCAATGACTTGAATAAAATGTCCTATTTGAGACAAATGTTGAAGATGAAAGGAAAGAAAATAAGGCCCAAAGAGTGGGAGTCGTTTTATGAGTGGGATTTGGTTCTGCGTGATATACACAACTAGTGACGTCAAAAGTAAGGTGCATAAGGAATTGTTAGAAGGTAAGAACAATTTGTTGAATGAGATGGCAAAGAAAAAAATGACTGAAAATTGGAGAAAGACGCAATTAGATGTAGTGGGCGTGTTTGCATGCATCCCAATGGAGGGTGAAAAGGAACACAAAAATGGAGGGGAGAGAGAAGAGGATACAGTCCTCGAGGACCTACTAATGGGAAGAATGACGGGTAGACGGCTGGCTCCCCTTCCCAACACGGATGGCACTGTGACACCTTCTGCCCCTGGAACATAACATAGTGAGGTGTCTGATAAGGAACAGGCAGCCTGCAAAACTCTAACGCTTCAGCTTCTGAATGAGGAAGTTCCAAGAATAGACCCGGACGGAGTTTCAAACGTCCCTTCCCTTGCAGTAATGAAACAGGAAGCTGCTCACTCAGCTTCAAAATACAGTGACAAGAAACACAAGCTGTTAGCAAAGTGCACAGAAAAACAAACAGCAGTACCACGTTTAATAAACAACACGTGGAAGCAACTATTTGATGACACATCAATGGATCACACACGTATCGTAGAAAAGTGGCGGGACTTAATATGGGACATATGCACGTATGTACATCGGACAGCACATGATATCACCACAATAGAACAGGCTATGGGAGGAACACAGCCCATTCCATCACAGGCTATAAGGAACAGTATTAGTAACACCAATTCTGCCACCTCATCCCCACGTGCATCTCCTGTAAACAAGAGGAAAATGCTGAAAGCAGACACCGCTAAATGCCAGGATCTCTTACACCAGATGGTGGAAGGGACACTACAAGTAGACACATTCACAGCAACACAGTGTAGACCATATCAGGGTAAGGTATTGTAATTGGCACATGCGGACCTGATGGATAAAGGCCCGCAAGCACACTGCGCATATATACAGCAAGCCAAAACACAATACCCAGACACCACAAAAGATCCTCCACCACTAACTCCACAGTGCTGCTGGGATGTAGCAAAATTTAGTTTCACAGATTCAGATCTGCCAGCGTGGGATGATGCCAGAATAACAGAGGCATTGAAATATGCAGTAGATAAACTACAACAGTGGAAGAAATTAGTAAACACAATGGCAGTGATAGAAGTAGTTCAGACTCTTACCCCCTGCACTCAGGACACAGATGCTGCCTCAGCAACACCCAAATTAATCATGCCCCTGTGAGAGGTCCCCCCTCCACCTTGAAGCGAAGACAACGAACTAGCATATGTCCATGTCCCATGGTCCAGAGCAGACCTTATGTCCTTTACTAAAGACTTCCCCAAATTAAGAGAAGAACCAAGGAGGTAGTACACAGAGTTAGAAAGGATGGCAGTAATGGGGGGACTGTTATGGAGAGATTTCGATGTTTTATTCAATATAATTGTGCCAAAGGCTCTATGGGAAGATTGCAAAATAAAAGTAGACTGGCCAAGAGGGAGCCAGAGAGGGGAAAAGGAGGAATGCCAGGAGACGAGGTAGACAAGAAATACAAAGAAGTAGTGAAATATTTGAAGGAAAAAGTCCCAGAAGATAAGGTAGATTGGAACAAAATAACACACACAAAACTGGAAAAAGATGAGAGTGTAAATTCATACTTTGACCGCCTTCTCCAAGTCTACCAGCAGAACAGCGGATTAAAGAACCCAATGGGAGATGCAATGCCTGCATTTGTCAATACTTTTGTTCAAGGGCTGAGACCACCTATTAAGGCACACCTACAGACATCATTTGTTGGCTGGCAGCAAGAGCCAATTGAAAAGATATTGGCGGCAGCCAGATACTGCGCTGAACACACAGTCACACGCACAAACAATGGAGGCAGTGAAAATAAATAAAGAGAAAGTGAGGTTGATGGTAGCCCAAGAAAGGTTTTACAACAGCCAGCAAGGAAGAAGCAGGGGAATGGGAGAGGAAAAGGCACAGGCCGACAACAAAATGACAGGACAACTTCCCTACCCCCACCAGGAACTGCATGCTTCGATTGTAAAGACCCCAACCACTGGAAGGCAGACTGCCCTCTGCTAAAAATAAAAATCTGGGAAATAGGTCAACACAAAATAGAATACAGGGGAACAACAATACCAATACCAGCGTAACACCCAGAATACAGACTATAGGAATAATGCCCAGCAAGGACACACACAAAATGATATGCCCCCACCACCGCCCCAGAGTAGAAGAAACAGGGACAAATGGGTGGTAGGGGATGAATGGGTGTCAGAAGAAGACGGTGCTTTTCCACCACCGCCTCAAGGCACATTCTAGGGATGTCTGGGAGAGGGAGACTGCCTAATAGCTCCAGCAATTGCAGTGGACCAATCTGGCCTATATGTGGAGGGAACAATATTGGACAAAACAGTTCCATTCCTAGTAGACACAGGAGCTCAAAGATCAATGTGGAAGGCCTCTCAGATGCCAGATGCACCACTCTCGGGAACACAAGTTACAGCAGTCGGCATGACAGGACAACCAATAGATGAGAACCTCACAAAGCCACTAAAATTAGTAGTAGGCCCCCTTACTGTCCACCACCAGTTCATCCTTAGCAGGTACTGCCCTGTGAACTTACTGGGCAGGGATCTGCTTTGCAAATTACAATGCACCATACACTGCTCACCAACAGGGGTCTTCCGAGAAAGCAGGGCAAATGGTTTAATGTTGCAAACGTTCATGATGTGTACAGACCCCGTAATACCGTCTGAGCTGCGTAATTGCATGCCACTTCAGGTCAGGGCCCGCAGTAACAATGACGTGGGACACGTGTTGAACTACCCACCAGTGCAGATCACATTGATGCCAAGAGCGCCCCTCCTGAGAGTGCCACAATACAAGATTTCAAAAGAGGGGGAGGAGGGCATAGCACCAGTCATAAAAGACCTTCTCCAACAGGGAATAATAAAGGAAATACGTTCCAGCCAATGTAACACACCGATACTGCCTGTAAAAAAGGCTTCCAATGGCCCGGATGGGGCCCCTGTATATTGTTTTCCACAAGACCTAAGGGAACTGAACAAGATAGTGGTACCTTCCTTTCCCATGTCCCCAAACCCAGCTACAATATTGTCCAACATTCCAGTGACAGCCACCCACTTTACAGTGCTGGATCTTAGCTCCGCCTTCTTCACCATCCCCCTGCACCCTGACAGCCAGTATCTCTTTGTGTTCTGCTTCCGTTCTAAGCGATTTGCATGGTGCCGTCTTCCTCAGGGGTACGCAGAATCCCCTCCATTTTCACAAATGCATTAAAGACAGAATTGGACTCCCTAGTACTAAAAGAGTACAAGGGAGTCCAGTACATAGACGATTTGCTGTTGGCTTCACCTTCCAGGGATGCTTATGCAAAGGACACTGTTACCCTCCTGCGCCACCTGAGCGCTGAAGGGTTACAAGTTCTCCCCAAAGAAATTACAGTTTTGCCTCACCGCTGTGAAATATTTGGGCCATGAATTGTCTGAAGGGACAAGAAAACTGCTGCCTGACAGAATATCCACCATCACCCATTTTCCCCACCCTTGGGGGTGGCGGGATACTGCTGACACTGGATCCCAAATTTCTCTCTGATTGCCAAACCCTTACAAGCCCTAACACACAAGGATGTACCAGATATTGTGCCCTGGTCACAGGACTGTGACAAAGCGTTCCAGAAATTGAAAAATGAACTAAGTGGGCCCCCAGCGTTGGGCCCCCCAGATTACAGTAAGGACTTCCATCTGGTCTGCCATGAGAAGGGGGGCGGCTCACTTGGGGTCCTGACGCAAAAACATGGATCTTTCTACCGCCCAGTGGCATACTACTCTACCACCTTGGACCCAGTAGCTTCAGCGTTCCTGCCTTGCCTCCTGGCAGTCGCGTGGCAGCGCTAGCAGTTGAACAGTCAGAAAACATAGTACTGGCACACACCATGGTCTTGCACGTTCCCCACACAGTGGACACGTTTCTCAGGTCCACCAAGACCCAGCATCTGACAAATGCACGCCTCACCAGATATGATTAGATGTCTGAAGGAAAGAAGGGTGGACACCTTTAATTATGCCGACGACCTCCAACTTGTGTTTACTATTGACAACTCTTCCCAGTCAATCTCTGATTTTCAATCCACTATGACATTCATCCGTCATTGGATGGATCACAACCATTTAAAATTAAATCCAGGAAAAACCGAACTGGTCCTGACAGGTGGTGCCCATAACCACTGGGGCCCACAGTACTGGCCCAATGAATTAGGTCCTCTCCCAGTCCCCTCATCCTCAGTGAAAAGTCTAGGAGTCACCATTGGTAATGACCTCTCCTTAAAATCGCATGTAGGCACCGTTATTTCCACTTGTTTCCTTCAGTTACGCAAAATTAGGAAGATAAGTAGGCTTTTGACTCAGGCAGCTCTGGTTCAGGTGCTGATGGCGTTGGTAATATCACGCTTAGACTATGCCAATGCAACTTACCTCGGTCTTCCACTTGGCCTTACGAAACGGTTGCAAATGGTTCAGAACCAAGCAGCCAGACTGATTTATAAACAACCCAGATGGCAACATGCATCCCCCCTTCTTAGGAAACTGCATTGGCTCCCCATTCCCCAGCGCTGCATGTTTAAAGTGGGATGTCTGGTGTTCAAATCTCTGAACGGCCAGAGCCCCAAATTCATAAATAATCTTATTTCCCGTTACACCCCTTCACGCAATCTACGTTCGGCACAGCTCCAACTGCTGACGGTCCCTACCTTTAAACGAAAGCGCCAAGGGGGTTGCAGGTTCGCAACTCTTGCCCCCCGTCTATGGAACTCCATCCCCCTGGAAATCAGGTTAAGCGCTAGCTTGCTGAGTTTCAGGAAAAGCCTCAAAACCTGGCTCTTTATTCAAGCTTATGAATGATCTGTCTCCGGGTTGGCCAATCTCCTAGCAACCAGCGCCAAGAAACCAATCGGTGTACGTGCGCTCTATAAATACTTGATAAGATAAGATAAGATATGAGCTGACACTCTTAGCGCCACACATTGTCATCAAAAGGTGCACCACTCTGAATCCAGCCTGCCTTTTGCCCACAGAACATGACCTAGATGATTTGGCCTCCGATGATGCATTCCATGACTGCGCACTGGCCATAGACGGCATACAAAGGTGCACCCACACCTGAAAGACACACCACTGCCAGATGCCCAACGGAATTTGTTTGTAGATGGGTCATGTCTCAGGGACGTCAATGGAACGCTGCAGGCCTCCTATGCAGTGGGCACTGCTAACAAGCTGTTAGAAGGGGGAAGGTTGACAGCTGCCCAAAGTGCACAAGCACCAGAACTAGTGGCACTAATGAGGGCATGTATTTTGGCTGAAGGAAAAAGAGTGAATATATACACAGGCAGCCAATATGCCTTCGGGGTGGTCTATGATTTTGGGCAGCTATGGTCAATGAGGGGATTCCTAACGTCAGCAGGCCAACAAATACAACATGCAGAATTGATGTGACCTTCTCCAAACATTGTTACTACCACTGAAAGTAGCCATAATAAAATGTGCAGCACACACTTCATCAAAAGACTATGTGTCAAAAGGCAACGCCTTTATAGATGGGGAAGCGAAAAGAATAGCGTTGACAGGCTGCCAGTTAACAATGGTACAAATGATTGCCCAGAACAAAGACAATCACGCGAAGAATGACTCACTACATTTTGATCCTATGCATATTCAGAGAGCGGTTGAAGAACATGAAAAGGAAGAGTGGGCCAAGGGAGGGTGTGTGCAAACAAAGGAGGGGTTATGGACAGGTCCGAATGGTAAAATATGTTTGCCTTCATCAATGCTTTTCTCCATGGCACGTCTCTTCCATGGTCCCTCACATGTTGGCCGAGATGGCATGATCAGATTGTTTTCACAATGTTGGTACAACTGCAAGTTTCATCAAATAGCGGAGAGACTTTGTAAGCAATGTACTGTTTGCGCACAATACAATACTGGGAAGGGTACACCAACTGCACCTGGCCACTTTCCACTGCCCCACGTACCCTTTGAAAGCCTCCAACTAGACTTCATTGACATGCCCCCCACTCAGAAGTACAAACACGTGTTGGTAATTGTGTGCATGTTCAGCAAATGGACTGAGGCTTACCCAACAAAGAAATGTGATGCACACACTGTTGCTGAATGCCTTTTGAAAGAACTCATCCCACGCTTTGGAATTCTAGCCCTTCTGAGCTGAGACAACAGACCTGCGTTCATTTCCGATGTGATAGGGGAATATGCAAAGTGCTCGGGGTCACACAAAAACTACATTGTGCTTATCACACCCCCTCCACCTCCCCCCCGGCAATAGGCGCTGTGGAGAGAAAAAATGGGGTGTTGAAAAATAAGATAGGAAAAATTTGCACATCCACTGAACTATCCTGGGTAGACACGCTGCCATTAGCTCTGTTGGCAATGAGAAGTACACCAGACAATGGTGACCAAGCTAAGCCCTCATGAGATCTTGTTTGGCCTCCCAATGAACATTGCAGGCCACATGTCCACTGCTCCACTGTCAATAGCAGACGATTCGCGTTTGTACTATTGTAAGAGACATTGCGTTATCTTCATCGCCAGGTGATTGGTTCTGGATAAAAGCTCACACCAGATGACACTGCCTCCAGCCAAGGTGGAAAGGCCCTTACCAGGTTCTCCTGATGACTGCAACAGCCATCAAGTGTGAGGGGCTGACATCCTGGATCCATAGCTCCCACACCAAGAAAACAACCGGGCTGGAGCAAGAAGGGCAGGCTCCACCTGCACCACCAGCTGCACCTAAGGCACCCTGCAGATACAACCTTCTCTCCAGCAGACAAGCAACAGCAAAGGAGAGTTAAAGAAGAGGCAGATCCCTGCTCACGGCAGGCCAGGCCTCCAACAGTAAGCACAACATAACAGAGGCAGATCCCTGCTGCGCACAGCAGGCCAGGCCTCTGGATATCATCTTTCCAATGACCCCTATGCTTTACTTCAAGTGCTAAGTGACGTCATGTGCTAGTAGCCTCTGAGGGTACACAATAAGAGCACCAACGGTTTCTTTTAAAGTGTTGCTGGTGCCTGGCTCAATAGGAGCACAAGACCTGCTAGGCAAATATAAAGACCAACTGCTTCACACAGGGAGCACAAAGTTTTCCAACTCCAAGAGTACCATGCTGGGTGTACGGTGCAACAGGAGTGGACCTACCTGATTACCAATGCCAGGAACAGTAAGGTCCGGAAGGCTGAGATCTGCACAAGTGACTTGCAGAGCTTCAGAACTGGTAATTGAGGTCGAACTGTTGGTCCCTGGGGTAGAAGTCAATGGAGTGTTGACACTGACTGTACCAAGCCCTCCGATATTGAGTGGCTTGCGAAGTTTGATTTTGCAAGATCTTTCGTTCCCGACTTTTGGACATCAGCCACCAGCTCATTGATGAAATTGGCTCTGATCTTATACAGGATGTCAACTGAACAGTGAGCTGTATATGAACGTTTCAAAAGGAGATAACATAGGTCCGAGTGGAAGAAAAATAAAATAAGGGATCTTTCTGCAGAAGAAGAGAAAAGGGTTAGGGAAGTCTTTTGCACATACAGAACATTTGTATACCGTCTAGGACAATGCCAAGAACAAAGAAAGAGGAAAGAAAAAGACCAGCGGTATTGATGGCAATATTATCCCCAGTTCCAGGAATAATAGTGACTGCATTGATAATAATATAGGCAAAGGATATTGAAATACCATTCCTTAATGGTCAGGTGGGGGATGGGAGCGACTCAAACGTAACATTGGGGGAAAGAAAAATGAACACAACAGAACAAGACATTTTGGGGGAGGTTGAGGTTAAAGGAGGAGGGGAACGGGAACTATGGGATGAGTACCAAGGAAATCAATATGTTGAAATGCTAAAAATGTATGTACGCATTATGAACATATCTGGATGTGATGTTTGCACACATCTGCAACAGACACAGAAAATAGCATGAGTTACAACGTGATACCCTTTTCTAAGTATGTGGGGTGTTTTGTAATGAGAGACATGCCCCTTGGACAGCATAACCTCGGACAGATGCTGCACAACCTAAGAAGAGCGAGATAGCTACTGGACAGGTAACAGCGATGCGTAGGACAAAGAGAGTGCCATGAATGAACATGCAACCAACAAAGAGAGATCAGGCAATGCTGGACACATTTGACAGAACTTCTAGGAATGACGAGTGGAAATACAGGGCTGGTTGGGAAAACACGGAAAAGACAAAGGGAGGTGAGCTAAAAATACCAAGATTTAGAATAAAACAACAGCTCACTGCACCATCATGCATCCAGAATGACAAGGCAACACCACCCAGGCAGACGGTGCATGCAAGGCACCTGTGCAGCCAGAGGGAAAGTGCCCAATACAACAGCTGCTACAAGGAAAGGAAGAATGGAACAAATGCATAGCATTTGGGTGCACTATACAGGAAATGGCAAGGGGTGAACAAGGACTAATAGAATGTGAGGAAAGGAGAAACAAAATACTGGGAATTTCAGAAGAAATAGAAAGTACACCTATTTTTGTTGGTGAAAGTAACTGCACATATTACAAAGTTGTCGCGTGTTAAGAAAAGTGATCAGCGGTCATCACCAGGATTAGTGGGTTACAAGGGATTGTTCTTCATTTGTGGTCAATGGGCATACTTCTATTTACCCCCAGGATGGTATGGCAGCTGCTGCCTGGCCTCCATTCTACCCCGAATGACCCATGTCACTGACCTAGTACAGATTGAGCACCAAGGGCATCGGCCAGGAAGAGCTAGAAGGACAGATGACCTAATGACAGGGTTGGGGTAATAGGGCCTGGTGCAGCAATAGTATACACCACAATAAGAATACACCAGCTACCAAGGATGATTGAGGATCTAGCAGACTCAACAGCAGCAGCCCTAGGAAACATCACTGAGGAACTAACTGCCATGAGGACTGTAGTGATACAGAACAGGGTTGCGCTAGACATCATCTTGGCAAAAGAGGGCGGAATCTGCCACGTCATCAAACAGACGTGCTGTTCATATATACCTGATAACAGCCGCAACATAGACAATGCAATAAATAAAATAAATAAAGTTAAGGACGAAGTACACGACATACACACAGGAGTCATGTGGGAAAAAGTCATGGTATGGTTAGCAAGCTGGGGATCATGGATATTGGAGGTGATTATCATAGTAATAGCAGCACTGGTCACCCTCTGCATAATGATCCAAGTTTGCCCTGCATGTTGTGCAGCCTTTGCATCCAGTTGTGCATGCTGTGTGCCCAAATATAGAGTACCTGAACACCACAAACACAGGGCTAGCCTAAGTTATGAAGGGACATAAATGATGCTTAGACGCAATACGAATTAGTGATTTGGTATCAGATGGGGTAATGTGGAAACCATCTTTTCTATTTGATACCAAATGACTAAGTTTCAGGCCCTCGCAAAGTTGACATAAAATCATCAGACAAATGCTTGTACTTTTCCATGGTTCAGAAGTAAAGCTGCTTTTGTAACGCAAGGCTTGCCCAAGAAAGATTTGAGAACCGCGCAGGATGCTAACTTAGCCGCAAGTATTTCAGCACATCATATTTAGAAATAGTTTGGGTACGTGCTATGATATTACAATTATTTGTATGGAAAAGTACCAAGGCTAATACATTGTATTACAGTGGAAAGTTCCAAAGCTGTCGCATACTCAGGACACGTGGTCAGCAACAGTATATTTCGGACCATAAATGGTATAACGCCACTTAGGCCTTCCTTGATTGGACAAATATTCAATGCTTAATTTGTGTTACGTACATTATGACGGTGTTTCCTCTGTGGTTTGTATCAATAAAAGCTGTCAGAAACGTCACCTCTTTGGACACTCAGCGGCTATGCTGACTGTCTCCGTGCTGCACGTATTTGCATTATCTTGTTGGCCTATAATAAATTCTATTCATCTTATGTGCTGACAGAGAATTGATATTATTTGTTTATTCTTTATTTTTAGGCTTCTACATTTGGTGTGAGAATGCGGCTCCAATATCACTGACTTCTACCACCACCGGGCGGCTGGACTTCAACTTTAATTGGAGACCTGATGTTTGACAACTTCTTGTTTCTTGCGTCTCTCTATCTCTCTTCCTCCGCTCCGTGGTTAGAAGGACTCTGCCTGCCGTGAGTTGGTTTTTGTCATATCTCTGGCTCCTGCTTTTCTCCCTCTCAGCACATTTGCATGGATATTTTTTGGTGCGTTATTTATTCCTGCTCTCTTCTTTTCCACTGTGACTGTGGCACTTTTCTATCTCTCTTTTGTGATCCTTCTCACTACATGGCTATTGTGGTGGCTATTCTGATCACTTTCTTTGTCTCCTTTTTGTGGCTTTAATAATCTACGTCTCAGTCTGCCATCACTCGGCTGAAGTCTGTGCCAATGTTTGAGGCTAGACCTCACTTACTGATGCTAACAGGTTCTAATACACTTTGTTTGATCACTCAGTCCGCGGTCTTTGCCTCTGATGCTGCTACCAGACTCTGCTTATCTGTGTAATGTACATTTATGCTCTACATTTTAGTTTCTGTGCTGCACCTTCACCCTGACAGGCCGGAGACAGCGTCTGTCCGCACTTTCCTTGCACGCAGTGACACTCTGGTTCTAAGCAGCACTTGGCTGACGGTGCACCAAGGAGGGCGAACTTCTACAGTCCCCTGTCTTGCCTGCGGAGAGTCTCCGGCCGAGGGGGTGTAGGACTTCCACGGCTAATTCCCTTGACTGGAGCAGAGGTCGGTAGGCATTTGCCAGTCGTCGGCGTCTATCGGTGAGTTTTGATTGAGGATTTTATCCTCATGGTTGGGTCATAGCAGGTAGCCCCTCGTTCTAGAGTAGCGGCAGCTTTGCTCCCCAGGTTCAGGGCGATAATCCAAATTGCTTCTCCGGGATTGCACAGGGTTGTTGTGCAGGAACGATATCATGGGAGCGGTAGCCAGGTAGGGCTCCTCCTTTTGGTTGCAACAGGTTTCTCAGGGGCCGATTATCAGTTTCCTTGAACTCAGGTTTGAGTGCTGCTAACTCACCTCAGCGCCACTGGCGACCGGTAGCCACTGGGGCGCTGCCTTCCGCTGGACGCCAAAGGTGGTCTCCAGCTGTGCCTAGGTGTCCTCCTGAGCACAATAGTAAGGGAGTATCAGTTGTCTTATTCTCTCTAATTTTGGGTTTCATTGCATTCTTCTACTGTGTTATTGTCATGTGCCTCTCATATAATGTGGTTAAGTATTGTTAGGCTGGCACCTACAGTTCCTATTGTTGCAGGGTTTTTTCAGTCCTCTTCAGGCCCTCATTTTACTTGGGTATTGTAGACGCTACGTGACTGACATTAATATGCTGCTAATTATCTGACGACTGACTGAACCCCCCCTGTAATAACAATTTGACAACCTATGGAAAATGCCACTAAATACTACGGCCCAAATACAATGGATTGGAAAGCAGATCTATTAATATTTCCCGTGTACTGTATGGTACCACCTATTTGCGTGTTACTTCTTATGTCCTCTGAAGTACCGCTAATACTGTTCCTATTTCCCCTGTTGTTATTCTGGGACTAGCATAACAATACCTCACCCACTTACAGCACACAGCATAACACAGCGCTACAGCGCAGGGTTTTCAAGTATTGCTTTTCATGTTTCATGTGTATGACTGAACTACATGTGGAGTTCACCACTTCTGCTCTGTTTACTTGAATCCTTGCCCTCAAAGGCACAGCCAAAGGGGTCTTCAATTCCGTCTAGCCGCGCCTTCTGCCCTTTTGGGAATATCAGAAGAACGCAAGGAGACGGAAATACTATTCTCTTTCTTCCAACTTTCCTGTCACCTTCTTTTCTGTCCATGGAGCGCCAGTACCGCTGGGCTACCAGCACCCAGGACGTTTTCTTTCCTTTCCCACTTGTGAATGCTTTGGTGAACTAGTACCAATTGAACTGTTTTTGACTGACGAGGGGCTTCCTCTGCTGTTGCAAACGCTGTAGGTTGGCTGAAAGTGTGTAATATTGTTCATCAACCCATTGTTTTCTCTGTCAGCAATACAGCGCAACGCACCTGCCTCCCTGTGTCCAGTATATCTGAACTGTCGTTGCCAAGCAAATCGGGCTAGTGCTTGCACACACCAACACTGTTACACACCATCACGCTGCACCACCATTTTTAATATGGGCAACCCTCTCAGTAAAAATAACTTAAATAGCAGCCAGCCAGCTCCACCAAAAGACTCTCAGCATACCACGTGGCCCTACGCCAAGGACTGGGTTCCATACTCTTTATACACAAATGGCATGACATCACAGCGAAGAGACCCGACTTGCAGTTTCCGGTTCACGGGACCAATGACTTGAATAAAATATCCTATTTGAGACAAATGTTGAAGATGAAAGGAAAGAAAATACGGCCCAAAGAGTGGGAGTCGTTTTATGAGTGGGATTTGGTTCTGCGTGATATACACAACTAGTGACGTCAAAAGTAAGGTGCATAAGGAATTGTTAGAAGGTAAGAACAATTTGTTGAATGAGATGGCAAAGAAAAAAATGACTGAAAATTGGAGAAAGACGCAATTAGATGTAGTGGGCGTGTTTGCATGCATCCCAATGGAGGGTGAAAAGGAACACAAAAATGGAGGGGAGAGAGAAGAGGATACAGTCCTCGAGGACCTACTAATGGGAAGAATGACGGGTAGACGGCTGGCTCCCCTTCCCAACACGGATGGCACTGTGACACCTTCTGCCCCTGGAACATAACATAGTGAGGTGTCTGATAAGGAACAGGCAGCCTGCAGAACTCTAACGCTTCAGCTTCTGAATGAGGAAGTTCCAAGAATAGACCCGGACGGAGTTTCAAACGTCGCTTCCCTTGCAGTAATGAGACAGGAAGCTGCTCACTCAGCTTCAAAATACAGTGACAAGAAACACAAGCTGTTAGCAAAGTGCACAGGAAAACAAACAGCAGTACCACGTTCAATAAACAACACGTGGAAGCAACTATTTGATGACACATCAATGGATCACACACGTATCGCAGAAAAGTGGCGGGACTTAATGTGGGACATATGCACGTATGTACATCGGACAGCACATGATATCACCACAATAGAACAGGCTATGGGAGGAACACAGCCCATTCCATCACAGGCTAGAAGGAACAGTATTAGTAACACCAATTCTGCCACCTCATCCCCACATGCATCTCCTGTAAACAAGAGGAAAATGCTGAAAGCAGACACCGCTAAATGCCAGGATCTCTTACACCAGATGGTGGAAGGGACACTACAAGTAGACACATTCACAGCAACACAGTTTAGACCATATCAGGGTATGGTGTTGTCATTGGCACATGCGGACCTGATGGATAAAGGCCCGCAAGCACACTGCGCATATATAGAGCAAGACAAAAAACAATACCCAGACACCACAAAAGATCCTCCACCACTACCTCCACAGTGCTGCTGGGATGTAGCAAAATTTAGTTTCACAGATTCAGATCTGCCAGCGTGGGATGATGCCAGAATAACAGAGGCATTGAAATATGCAGTAGATAAACTACAACAGTGGAAGAAAGTAGTAAACACAATGGCAGTGATAGAAGTAGTTCAGACTCTTACCCCCCGCACTCAGGACACAGATGCTGCCTCAGCAACACCCACATTAATCATGCCCCTGCGAGAGGTGCCCCCTCCACCTTGAAGGGAAGACAATGAACTAGCATATGTCCATGTCCCATGGTCCAGAGCAGACCTTATGTCCTTTACTAAAGACTTCCCCAAATTAAGAGAAGAACCAAGGAGGTAGTACACAGAGCTAGAAAGGATGGCAGTAATGGGGGGACTGTTATGGAGAGATTTCGATGTTTTATTCAATATAATTGTGCCAAATGATCTATGGGAAGATTGCAAAAGAAAATTAGACTGGCCAAGAGGGAGCCAGAGAGGGAAAAAGGAGGAATGCCAGGAGACGAGGTAGACGAGAAATACAAAGAAGTAGTGAAATATTTGAAGGAAAAAGTCCCAGAAGATAAGGTAGATTGGAACAATATAACACACACAAAACAGGAAAAGGATGAGTGTGTAAATTCATACTTTGACCGCCTTCTGCAAGTCTACCAGCAGAACAGCGGATTAAAGAACCCAATGGGAGATGCAATACTTTTGTTCAAGGGCTGAGACCACCTATTAAGGCACACCTACAAACATCATTTGTTGGCTGGCAGCAAGAGCCAATTGAAAAGATATTGGCGGCAGCCAGATACTGCGCTGAACAGTCACACGCACAAACAATGGAGGCAGTGAAAATAAATAAAGAGAAAGTGAGGTTGATGGTAGCCCAAGAAAGGTTTTACAACAGCCAGCAAGGAAGAAGCAGGGGAAGGGGGAGAGGAAAAGGCACAGGCCGACAACAAAATGACAGGACAACTTCCCTACCCCCACCAGGAACTGCATGCTTCGATTGTAAAGACCCCAACCACTGGAAGGCAGACTGCCCTCTGCTAAAAAATAAAAATCAGGGAAATAGGTCAACATAAAATAGAATAATATTGGACAAAACAGTTCCATTCCTAGTAGACACAGGAGCTGAAAGATCAATGTGGAAGGCCTATCAGATGCCAGATGCACCACTCTCGGGAACACAAGTTACAGCAGTCGGCATGACAGGACAACCAATAGATGAGTACCTCACAAAGCCACTAAAATTAGTAGTAGGCCCCCTTACTGTCCACCACCAGTTCATCCTTAGCAGGTACTGCCCTGTGAACTTACTGGGCAGGGATCTGCTTTGCAAATTACAATGCACCATACACTGCTCACCAACAGGGGTCTTCCGAGAAAGCAGGGCAAATGGTTTAATGTTGCAAGCGTTCATGATGTGTACAGACCCCGTAATACCACCTGAACTACGTAATTGCATGCCACTTCAGGTCTGGGCCCCAAGTAACAATGACGTGGGACACGTGTTGAACTACCCACCAGTGCAGATCACATTGATGCCAAGAGTGCCCCTCCCGAGAGTGCCACAATACAAGATTTCAAAAGAGGGGGAGGAGGGCATAGCACCAGTAATAAAAGACCTTCTCCAACAGGGAATAATAAAGGAAATACGTTCCAGCCAATGTAACACACCGATACTGCCTGTAAAGAAGGCTTCCAATGGCCCGGATGGGGCCCCTGTATATTGTTTTCCACAAGACCTAAGGGAACTGAACAAGATAGCGGTACCTTCCTTTCCCATGTCCCCAATCCCAGCTACAATATTGTCCAACATTCTAGTGACAGCCACCCACTTTACAGTGCTGGATCTTTGCTCTGCCTTCTTCACCATCCCCCTGCACCCTGACAGCCAGTATCTCTTTGTGTTCTGCTTCCGTTCTAAGCGATTTGCGTGGTGCCGTCTTCCTCAGGGGTACACAGAATCCCCTCCATTTTCACAAATGCATTAAAGACAGAATTGGACTCCCTAGTACTAAAAGAGTACAAGGGAGTCCAGTACATAGACGATTTGCTGTTGGCTTCACCTTCCAGGGATGCTTATGCAAAGGACACTGTTACCCTCCTGCGCCACCTAGCGCTGAAGGGTTACAAGGTCTCCCCAAAGAAATTTCAGTTTTGCCTCACCGCTGTGAAATATTTGGGCCATGAATTGTCTGAAGGGACAAGAAAACTGCTGCCTGACAGAATATCCACCATCACCCATTTTCCCCGACCCCGCACACAAAAGGAGGTGCGTGCTTTCTTGGGGGTGGCGGGATACCGCTGACACTGGATCCCAAATTTCTCTCTTATTGCCAAACCCTTACAAGCCCTAACACACAAGGATGTACCAGATATTGTGCCCTGGTCACGGAACTGTGACAAAGCGTTCCACAAACTGAAAAATGAACTAAGTGGGGCCCCAGCATTGGGCCCCCCAGATTACAGTAAGGACTTCCATCTGGTCTGCCATGAGAAGGGGGGCGGCTCACTTGGGGTCCTGACGCAAAAACATGGATCTTTCTACCGCCCAGTGGCATACTACTCTACAACCTTGGACCCAGTAGCCTCAGCGTTCCTGCTTTGCCTCCTGGCAGTCGCAGTGGCAGCGCTAGCAGGTGAACAGTCAGAAAACATAGTACTGGCACACACCATGGTCTTGCACGTTCCCCATGCAGTGGACACGTTTCTCACGTCCACCAAGAACCAGCATCTGACAAATGCACGACTCACCAGACATGAGCTGACACTCTTAGCGCCACACATTGTCATCAAAAGGTGCACCACTCTGAATCCAGCCTGCCTTTTGCCCACAGAACATGACCTAGATGATTTGGCCTCTGATGATGCATTCCATGACTGCGCACTGGCCATAGACAGGCATACAAAGGTGCACCCAGACCTGAAAGACACACCACTGCCAGATGCCCAACGGAATTTCTTTGTAGATGGGTCATGTCTCAGGGACGACAATGGAACGCTGCAGGACTCCTATGCAGTGGGCACTGCTAACAAGCTGTTAGAAGGGGGAAGGTTGACAGCTGCCCTAAGTGCACAAGCAGCAGAACTAGTGGCACTAATGAGGGCATGTATTTTGGCTGAAGGAAAAAGAGTGAATATATGCACAGGCAGCCAATATGCCTTTGGGGTGGTCCATGATTTTGGGCAGCTATGGTCAATGAGGGGATTCCTAACGTCAGCAGGCCAACAAATACAACATGCAGAATTGATAAGTGACCTTCTCCAAACATTGTTACTACCACTGAAAGTAGCCATAATAAAATGTGCAGCAAACACTTCATCAAAAGACTATGTGTCAAAAGGCAACGCCTTTATAGATGGGGAAGCGAAAAGAATAGCGATGACAGGCTGCCAGTTAACAATGGTACAAATGATTGCCCAGAACAAAGACAATCACGCGAAGAATGACTCACTACATTTTGATCCTATGCATATTCAGAGAGCGGTTGAAGAACATGAAAAGGAAGAGTGGGCCAAGGGAGGGTGTGTGCAAACAAAGGAGGGGTTATGGACAGGTCCGAATGGTAAAATATGTTTGCCTTCATCAATGCTTTTCTCCATGGCACGTCTCTTCCATGGTCCCTCACAAGTTGGCCGAGATGGAATGATCAGATTGTTTTCACAATGTTGGTACAACTGCAAGTTTCATCAAATAGCGGAGAGACTTTGTAAGCAATGTACTGTTTGCGCACAATACAATACTGGGAAGGGTACACCAACTGCACCTGGCCACTTTCCACTGCCCCACGTACCCTTTGAAAGCCTCCAACTAGACTTCATTGACATGCCCCCCACTCAGAAGTACAAACATGTGTTGGTAATTGTGTGCATGTTCAGCAAATGGACTGAGGCTTACCCAACAAAGAAATGTGATGCACACACTGTTGCTGAATACCTTTTGAAAGAACTCATCCCACACTTTGGAATTCTAGCCCTTCTGAGCTGAGACAACAGACCTGCGTTCATTTCCGATGTGATAGGGGAATATGCAAAGGGCTCGAGGTCACACAAAAACTACATTGTGCTTATCACCCCCCCGCCCCCGGCAATAGGCGCTGTGGAGAGAAAAAATGGGGTGTTGAAAAATAAGATAGGAAAAATTTGCACATCCACTGAACTATCCTGGGTAGACGCGCTGCCATTAGCTCTGTTGGCAATGAGAAGTACACCAGACAGGGTGACCAAGCTAAGCCCTCATGAGATCTTGTTTGGCCTCCCAATAAACATTGCAGGCCACATGTCCACTGCTCCACTGTTAATAGCAGACGATTCGCTTTTGTACTATTGTAAGAAACTAACAGAGACATTGCGTTATCTTCATCGCCAGGTGATTGGTTCTGGATAAAAGCTCACACCAGATGACACTGCCTCCAGCCAAGGTGGAAAGGCCCTTACCAGGTTCTCCTGATGACTGCAACAGCCATCAAGTGTGAGGGGCTGACATCCTGGATCCATAGCTCCCACACCAAGAAAACAACAGGGCAGGAGCAAGAAGGGCAGGCTCCACCTGCACCACGAGCTGCACCTAAGGCACCCTGCAGATACAACCTTCTCTCCAGCAGACAAGCAACAGCAAAGGAGAGTTAAAGAAGAGGCATATCCCTGCTCACGGCAAGCCAGGCCTCCAACAGTAAGCACAACATAACAGAGGCAGATCCCTGCTGCGCACAGCAGGCCAGGCCTCTGGATATCATCTTTCCAATGACCCCTATGCTTAACTTCAAGTGCTAAGTGACGTCATGTGCTAGTAACCTCTGACGGTACACAATAAGAGCACCAACGGTTTCTTTTAAAGTGTTGCTGGCGCCTGCCTCAATAGGAGCACAAGAACTGCTAGGCAAATATAAAGACTAGCTGCTTCACACAGAGAGCACAAAGTTTTCCAACTCCAAGAGTACCATGCTGGGGGTACGGTGCAACAGGAGTGGACCTACCTGATTACCAATGCCAGGAACAGTAAGGTCCGGAAGGCTGAGATCTGCACGAGTGACTTGCAGAGCTTCAGAACTGGTAACTGAGGTCGAACTGTTGGTCCCTGGGGTAGAAGCCAATGGAGTGTTGGCACTGACTGTACCAAACCCTCCGATATTGAGTGGCTTGCGAAGTTTGATTTTGCAAGATCTTTCGTTCCCGACTTTTGGACATCAGCCACAAGCTCATTGATGAAATTGGCTCTGATCTTATACAGGATGTCAACTGAACAGTGAGCTGTATATGAACGTTTCAAAAGGAGATAACATATGTCCGAGTGGAAGAAAAATAAAATTAGGGATCTTTCTGCAGAAGAAGAGAAAAGGGTTAGGGAAGTCTTTTGCACATACAGAACATTTGTATACCGTCTAGGACAATGCCAAGTACAAAGAAAGAGGAAAGAAAAAGGCCAGCAGTATTGATGGCAATATTATCCCCAGTTCCAGGAATAATAGTGACTGCATTGATAATAATATAGGCAACGGATATTGAAATACCATTCCTTAATGGTCAGGTGGGGGATGGGAGCGACTCAAACGTAACATTGGGGGAAAGAAAAATGAACACAACAGAACAAGACATTTTGGGGGAGGTTGAGGGTAAAGGAGGAGGGGAACGGGAACTATGGGATGAGTACCAAGGAAATCAATATGTTGAAATGCTAAAAATGTTTGTACGCATTATGAACATATCTGGATGTGTTGTTTGCACACATCTGCAACAGACACAGAAAATAGCATGAGTTACAACGTGATACCCTTTTCTAAGTATGTGGGGTGTTTTGTAATGAGAGACATGCCCCTTGGACAGCATAACCTCGGACAGATGCTGCACAACCTAAGAAGAGCGAGATAGCTACTGGACAGGTAACAGCGATGCCTAGGACAAAGAGAGTGCCATGAATGAACATGCAACCAACAAAGAGAGATCAGGCAATGCTGGACACATTTGACAGAACTTCTAGGAATGAGGAGTGAAAAGACAGGGCTGGTTGGGAAAACACGGAAAAGACAAAGGGAGGTGAGCTAAAAATACCAAGATTTAGAATAAAACAACAGCTCACTGCACCATCATGCATCCAGAATGACAAGGCAACACCACCCAAGCAGACGGTGCGTGCAAGGCACCCGTGCAGCCAGAGGGAAAGTGCCCAATACAACAGCTGCTACAAGGAAAGGAAGAATGGAACAAATGCATAGCATTTGGGTGCACTATACAGGAAATGGCAAGGGGTGAACAAGGACTAATAGAATGTGAGGAAAGGAGAAACAAAATACTGGGAATTTCAGAAGAAATAGAAAGTACACCTATTTTTGTTGGTGAAAGTAACTGTGCACATATTACAAAGTTGTCGCGTGTTAAGAAAAGTGATCAGCGGTCATCACCAGGATTAGTGGGTTACAAGGGATTGTTCTTCATTTGTGGTCAATGGGCATACTTCTATTTACCCCCAGGATGGTATGGCAGCTGCTGCCTGGCCTCCATTCTACCCCGAATGACCCATGTCACTGACCTAGTACAGATTGAGCACCAAGGGCATCGGCCAGGAAGAGCTAGAAGGACAGATGACCTAATGACAGGGTTGGGGTAATAGGGCCTGGTGCAGCAATAGTATACACCAAAATAAGAATACACCAGCTACCAAGGATGATTGAGGATCTAGCAGACTCAACAGCAGCAGCCCTAGGAAACATCACTGAGGAACTAACTGCCATGAGGACTGTAGTGATACAGAACAGGGTTGCGCTAGACATCATCTTGGCAAAAGAGAGCGGAATCTGCCACGTCATCAAACAGACGTGCTGTTCATATATACCTGATAACAGCCGCAACATAGACAATGCAATAAATAAAATAAATAAAGTTAAGGACGAAGTACACGACATACACACAGGAGGCATGTGGGAAAAAGTCATGGTATGGTTAGCAAGCTGGGGATCATGGATATTGGAGGTGATTATCATAGTAATAGCAGCACTGGTCACCCTCTGCATAATGATCCAAGTTTCCCCTGCATGTTGTGTAGCCTTTGCATCCAGTTGTGCATGCTGTGTGCCCAAATATAGAGTACCTGAACACCACAAACACAGGGCTAGCCTAAGTAATGAAGGGACAGAAATGATGCTTAGACGCAATACGAATTAGTGATTTGGTATCAGATGGGGTAATGTGGAAACCATCTTTTCTATTTGATACCAAATGACTAAGTTTCAGGCCCTTGCAAAGTTGACATAAAATCATCAGACAAATGCTTGTACTTTTCCATGGTTCAGAAGTAAAGCTGCTTTTGTAACGTAAGGCTTGCCCAAGAAAGATTTGAGAACCGCGCAGGAAGCTAGCTTAGCCGCAAGTATTTAAGCACATCATATTTAGAAATAGTTCTGTTACGTGCTATGATATTACAATTATTTGTATGGAAAAGTATTACAGTGGAAAGTTCCAAAGCTGTCGCATACTCAGGACACGTGGTCAGCAACAGTATATTTCGGACCATAAATGGTATAACGCTGCTTAGGCCTTCCTTGATTGGACAAATATGCAATGCTTAATTTGTGTTACGTGCATTATGACGGTGTTTCCTCTGTGGTTTGTATCAATAAAAGCTGTCAGAAACGTCACCTCTTTGGACACTCAGCAGCTATGCTGGCTGTCTCCGTGCTGCACGTATTTGCATTATCTTGTTGGCCTATAATAAATTCTATTCATCTTATGTGCTGACAGAGAGTTGGTATTGTTTGTTTAGTCTTTATTTTTAGGCTTCTACAGTATAAAGTGATTACACAATGCAATGTAAAATATTGTGGTGTCAGTCAAAAATGTATCAGAAAAGAGGTGCCATAATAAGCAGTTGTAACAAATGTTGAAGAATAATCCTCTATAAAATCTGTAACGGACCATGTTTTTTTAGTATTGGTCGCCAGAGATGATGTTGGCATTGTGACCCATACATTAGTGGTGCGTCTTCGTCAGGGCGGGAGAAAAAAACAGAGTACCAAATTGTAAAAGATCAATAAATTTGGATAATGTTCATTATTCATATATTCGTGTATTTAAAAATATGAATCTATAGGACTACTTGACGGGCACAGTACTCAAAAAAGAGGGTTGCGGGTCCGTGGAACCCAGCATATGTAAAACATTGACCCCACTTGCTTTCACGTTTTCATTCACAACATTTGGTCCTGATGAAGCGTCATGGATCTTTCTGACCGATCAGGCACGAAACATGTTGACCTGTAGTTACGAAGGCACCTTACGTCCTTTTTAGTAACTCACGACCTTCGGGGTCTTTTAATCTGACAAGGGAACCCACACAATAAACTTCACTGACTTTCGGTATCCCTTAGTCAGTTTTATCTTTCATGCACCCACTTACCACTCACAGACGACCCTCTTTTCGCACACCAGCACTCTTCTAACGGCAATCTAAACAAAAGATCTCCGCAAAAGCGACCCTTCGGGGGACCCGTAGGGCATTGCAGCACCAGCCCGACGAGGCGCAAATGCCCGATGATGAAGCATGACATCCTTTGGGGTGTGTGAGGGCATCATGAGACAAGACTAGCGCTTGCCTCTAGACAGTGAGTCCTAGACCTAGGATCATACCCTTTTCTCTTCTTGTTCTATTTGCGGGCGACTTTCTGCGCCCAGCCTTGGAACAGTTACCCCCGTTTTTGATTTGTGTCTAGCACAAGGAGCACGGGTACTGGACCACAATAAGTTCCTAGTCCCCACCTCTTTTCATATATATAAACATTGAGTACTAACTAGCGCAAGCCTTGCCAAAGCCAACTGGTCTTGCCTTAAGGACCTATTGGCTTTGCTAATGCTTCTTTTTCTGATACAGTGAAGCACTGGTGAAAAATCAAAATGCTTTTCCGATGCTATGCAGCATTGTCAAAAAATGATGAGACTGCTTCTATTGGTGAATGCAAGATGACACAGGCACGTCAATGGGTCACCACATATGCGCATGCCAGTGTAATAACGCAGCCACCATTTGCTTTGCTTTTTTAATGTTTTTTACTGATCCAGATAGTGGATGCTACTTGGATTGGTTAATATATTTTTTTTGTAGCAGGAAAGCGGAGAATTAAAAAAAAGGACTGCTGGGGTGGGCGAGGCAACGGAAGAGCAACTGAGGGAGGAGGTGGAGAACGGCAGACGAAAGCATCACACTAGGGAGAGACTACACAGAGCAGGAGGAGAAGTATATGAGGAAGAGAGCAACAGGAAGCATGGGGGCAGAAGAACACAAGAGAGAGCGAGCAACATTTGAGTGACTGCAGGCGGGATTTGTCATTGGGAGACACACAAAGGATAGAGCTGAAAAATACATGCTTGAAAAAAAGAAGAAAGCAGTTCCATAAAAGTGAGCACTGGAAGGCTATAAGTCAGCCAGTGGAAAGGATAATAAAGAGTCTATTCTCCAGGGGAGGGACAAACACAAGCTGAGGAAGGCAAGGCATTGAATAAGAAGCAAGCAAACTAGAGGGACAATAAAGCCAACCAATGGTAAGCAATGGGCAGGCTGTAAGCCCACTGTAAGATTTTGGCAAGGCCACAAACGATCTTTCGCAACCATACAGCTTGCACTGTCTGGTAGGGGAGATCTAATATTGTTGAGTGTGCAAATTGCTTACAGCTTGTAGAGCATCTATTGTGCGTAAATGCAAAAGAGAGATGCCCCACTACTCCAAGAGACAGAGTTCCGTATTAGACTTAATCGTCACAAATAAATTCCCTTGGAGACCTAAAATCGCACACCTCAATTATCAAAAGGTTTCTTCAATTACCACACATTCATACACCCAGTCTTGAAAGAGCCAAAGAATCAAGTATCTATTATCAAACTTAATAACAAATATATTCATTAAATTCATCCAATAAATACAAATCAATCTAAAAACAGATCATGGAAAATTCACATAGATAAACAGGTTAAAAGGAGAGATAACACATAAGACATTCCTATTTGTCGAAAAATTATGTTAATTTGTAGGAATCCATAAAAGTAACACTTTGTGAAAATTAAAAAAATAATTCTCCGATATGTGAAACTTTGTTCCTCAAATTTAACAAACACTAGGCGTTGACGCGTTTCGGTGGATAATGCAGGATAAAACCACCTTCTTCAGGACAACAAGAATATTTCCCTCCTAATGATTTATGCAATAAATGCCTGCATAAAGACATAAACATATTTAAGATAAAATCCTTACATAATGGGGAATGCAACCACAATAATTATGTATATGGAAGAATGAATAGATATTGCTGACTGTCTCATAGTTTTATGATAAGTTTTATGTAAGGATTTCATGCATTACATTTAAAATTAAATTATTAAAGTAGAACAAAAAATTGTGAGGTAAAATAAGGCTTAAATCAGAGTCAATATGGAAGAAAAACTATGATAAAGATGGTAATCATTTTGATAATTCTAAAACCTTAGAGGAAAGTGAATAAAAAAAGTGGCCTTGCAAGGGGCAAAAACTGGCTCATATTGACCATGCAGTACATAGATATGGTGAGATAATGTACTGTCTATGCTGGCTTAGAAGAAGCTCACAGTTTAGGATATAAGTGTATCCTATAAACCCCATATTCATGGCTATTTCAATAAGCGTGCCTTCTCCAGTCAGTTATCACCCTGGACAGGTCTTGAATACATCTCAAGCCCTCCTAATGAAATCTGTCTTGATTGATGGACCTCCTCAATAGTCTTTCCATCTGCACAACTGACAACACACAGCTACACAATTACCAACAGAATGAAATGACTTAATTCTCTCACCTTCATTGGGTAAGGTGCAAAGCCCTCTGACTACAACTTGTGCAAAAAGAAACTGATGCTTTTTTGCAGGAATTTGCACTTCTTTTTATTGAGCTTGCAGAAGCTTTCAAAGGAGGAGGTAATGTTCTTCTATTCTAAAATCGGAGTGTACACCAGGGTCTAAAACTGACACTGATTACCCTCGTCAATCCCAAAAGGACTTGTCAGATGGCATTCTGAAAGACTTTAGCAACACTCGAGATCTCAAAGTACGTGTCTTGTATCTTTGGAGCCCCAATTGATTCGAGAAGGTCATGCCATATTGTGACTTTGTCTCAAGCATTAGTTGTTGGTAGCCAGAATTGAGATCTATTTTGGAGAACCAGTACATCTCTTGGATTTCACTCACAAGGTTGGGTAAGGTGATATTTCTGCTTTATTGTTTGGTTTGGGATGCACATACATATACATACTTGGCCTGGTTACTTTAGCTTGCAATTGACATTTGGAGAGACATATGTAGGGGACCCTTCCACTGGTTTAATGATATCCATCTCTTTGACTTTGCGCACTGCATTTCTCCTTTGAGTCGGGGGTCAAAAGCGACTAAGCGGTGCCACCATCTGACTTGCTGGATGGATTGGTCATTTTCCAGCTGCACTGTTTTGCCACATGAACACCCTGTGCCACAAAGTGTTTGCCAAACTCACCTCGGAATCTCTTCATTTGAGTACAATGTTCACTGTATGAAAAGTTTATTAAGTGGAGTCTTTCTTCCTGACTATTTTTTCAAGGTATTCTCCTGCTTCAGTTATATGTGTCAGTCAATCAAGACAAAATGGATGTGATTATTAGATGCATATATAGTTTGTTACGTTACGTTTGAAACTTGATAATCAAGTATTGCATGCATATATTCATAGGATGTAATCAAAGTGCTGCCTATTCAGTCCTGAAGTATTTGTTATTATTTCTACAGAGGTTCTAGAAGGTCGATAACTGTGTGTCTTGTTTATCATTTTTGTTCAAAGAACACTGTCTAACAGAATGAAAATGTGTCAAAAGGCATCACACCACTCTGCTCGTCGTTTATTCTGAGAGTTGTTACAAGAATGGAATATGGCCGACATAGCGGTTATGGATAAAACATATTTTTTACAAACCTAAAATTTCATATTAGAATGCAATTTTACTTGGATATGAACTATCGAGCGAGGGTAAAGGACTAACACCTGACTTCTTACAGAAGTGAGCTACCTTGTAACCCCATTAAACGTTGAGGACATTACAAGCCATGATGAGTTTTTTAACTTCGGTCGACCATACTTGCCACATTGTGCTGAGCAAGTGAAGTCTTTGTATGATTTAATGAATTGCATGTTTTCTGAGAAACATTTTCCGAAAATGACATGGACAGGAAGAAGACATGTTAGAGACTAAATATTTACATGTTAAGGATAATAAAGCAAACCTTGTAATTCAAGTTATTCCTAATAGCCCACGCTACCCTTATGTAGTTGACAATGAGGGACAAACAACTACTATTGTATACAGATCACATTTGTACTCCTCTGCTGAGGAGCGTTTAATTCCCACAGAGAAAATTCTCACTGTAGTTGAGACAGGCATACTAAAAGACCATCCTTTGGTGCAGGTGAAACAGATTATAATAGTCTCTCTAATACCTACAATAGAAGCTGCAACAAAAGCAAGCATTCCTAAATGCCCAAGCTCTGCTCCTGCATTGTGTGTAGTGGGCCTTTTCTATAAATGCTACAGACATAAAATCAATTATGGCTCTACATGCCACAAGCAAGACATTTTGCTAAAGACACACAAATTACCTCAAACTCTGAATGTATTATCCATCCATGAGAATAGGAGAACTACATTAAGCTTGCAGATGGTACTAAACAAAAACTCCATGGCTAGTGCTGCAGTGCAGTGAATTTTTAAATGTAGTTACTTAAAGCCACTATGCACACACACAAAGTTCTAGGTGATTCCACTGCATATCTCACAGATATACATGCCCTGTTACTTGCCCTAGAGAAGGCTGATATGCCAGTTCCTACACCTATTGTGCCACCTATTGTTGGAAGTATTCTAGAAACCCTAGATGTAGAAATACCCATTAAAAATTTGAAAATCCATAGTAGACCCTCTGTCCCTTGGTATAGAGCATACCTAAAATTTTTAAAACAGGCATGTAAAACTTGAGAGAAAGTGGCGTAGCTCTACAAAGAGGAGGACTGAAAGTATCTAAAGAATTCTCTAAATGAATACAAGAGGGAGATCCACGGGCAAAAGCAGAGTACTATGCTAGTGCCCTTCTTGCTGCCCCCAATAATATCAAAAGGTATTTGACACTATGCGAGAAGTATCAAACCCGGAGTGCATAAAACAGGATATCACACCGTCACAGTCTTGACAGGATATCATACTGTGACAATCTTGCAGAGTTTTTTGAGGAAAAAATCAGCAAGATTCTGGAGGACAGTAGAGACTCATCAGTTGTGGGATCCCAGTTTAGTTGCTGCATGCCCCAAAGGAAGTGCGGATATAGAGACGTCTATCCTTCCCAAGACTGAAACATCTATACTGGCAAACTTGCCCAATGGTCACAGGAACAAGTTTGAATACTTTGAACCCTTATGGAGGTCCACTTCATCAGGCTTACCACTTGACCCCTTGCCTCATAGGGTTTGGAAAGACTTGGCAGACAAATTATTACTGCCAGTATTGCAGATATGCAGTCAGTCATTGGAATCTGGCATTGTAACCATAGGCTTGGAAAAAGGCCATTGTTACCCGTATCTTGAAAAAATCTTCCCTGGACCCATTGGTCCTTAGTAACTATAGGTCAATATCTCTCCTGCCCTTCCCTGTAAAAAAAACTGGAACATTTTCCTAGTATAAAACGGTCTCAATATGTTGAAGACCACATCCTTTTAGAGAAAGAGCAGTTCAGATTTAGACCTGAACACAGGACAGAATCTGCCTTACTCCTGGCCATGGATGAACTCAGGATGTTGGTAGACAGCATCCAGTCAGCTGTCCTGATCTTACTTGATCTCTCAGCCGCATTCGATATGGTTAACCACAAAACACTCCTGGCTAGACCTGCCTCAATTGGAGTCTGTGGTACCGTATTGAACTGGATTCGCTCCTATTTGTCGGAGCGATGTGAGGCGGTTGCTCTTCCTCCCTACTGCTCTGACTTTAAAACTATCAAACATGGAGTTCCACAAGTTTCGGCCCTTCGCCTAATCCTTTTCAACATATATATGAGGCTATTAATCACACTCATTAAAACCCATAATATTAGATTCGTCAACCGTGCTGATGATACACAACTGATTTTGTCATTCGACAGCAACCAGCAGGCTGCTATCAATGCTTTCCATAAGTGTATGAATGACATCATCAACTGGCTGAACTCTAACTCCTTCAAATTCAATGGGGACAAAACTGAGTTTTTGTACTGTTTAGCAAATAAAGTCCCTTTTATGGTCAGAGCAGCCCAGCTTTGGAATAAGATACCTACCTTCCTTAGATCCTTGTTGGATCTATTGCACTTAAGAAAAGCCCTAAAAACCTGTCCTTCCCCTAAATAACCCCTCCTTACATTTTAGCGTTTCTTGTTGCAGTGGTCATTTTTAGTCCCGGTAGAGGCTGTCAGTGCCAGGATACCAGTGTGGTGATAGTGCATTCTATAAATGTTTTAAATAAATAAATGAAAATAAATACATTCAGCATTCTGTGTTCAAGGATACAATGTAGATTTACTGCATTGCCTCTTTTTTTTTTGTGTGTGAAATATTTTTATTTGCATTTTGCTCAAAACAAGAAACAAAAGAAAGCTGAGTTCCTTCGAGTACAGTCCAACAAAGGCATACATATACAGTCTCCATCACGACTGATCCCCCAACATCATCCCTTTGGGTAGCTAGTAGTTGTACAACCCACCCCTTTGCCATTGTCCCTTGTGCGTGACATAGATCCTCCCGGTCTGGAATGGTCGGGGACAGGTGGGTTGGTGTTCATCTCTTGAGGGAATATGGAAACCTTTAGAAGTCCCTCTAATCCCCTCCCAGACCTCCCTCCATCCCATAGTATATCCTCCATTTCCCCCATACCTTACAGAACTTTCTCGGGCAACCCCTCACCTTGTATGTGACCCTCTCTGCCGCCATGTACATGTCCATTCCCTGTTTCCATTCTCTGAGCTGAGGTGGGGCTGCCACTCCCCATGATCCCGTTTCGCCACCACCAGAGCTAACATGGCAAAGATAAGCTGCGGGCGGCCCAGGTCTACATCTCCGGGAATGCCCAGCAGTACAAATTTCGGGTCCAGCGGTAGTGTTTCACCTAGAACTTTGCCCAGCTCCCCGAGGACTGCCTCCCAGTAGGTCTGTATGACGGGGCAGTCCCAGATGGTATGGTAAAAGTCTCCCTGTGTCTGTCCGCATCTCAGGCAGTTCGGGTCTTTAGCACAGCCCATGCGGTGGAGCCGGACTCTGTTGTAGTAGGCCCTGTGGAGAACTTTGTATTGAATAAGACAGAGACGGGATTTAATAGCCACTTCGCGGTGATGCATCAAAGCTGCCTCCCAATCGATATTGTCAAGTGTACCTAGAGTAGATTCCCAGGACTCCCTCAGTCTCCCCAGATTGTCTGGCGCATTATTGTTCAAGGTCCGATATGTTAGCGAGACCGCCTTGCTAAGCACTTGTTCTTGTAGTAAGCGACCCTCGAGTGGGGCGAACTCCGTCAGCGAGGAGGATAAGGAACCCTCTGCCTGCCAATCATGTCATAGTTGTGCATATTTGAGAAATTGGGAGGTGTGTAACCCGAAGTCCGTCTGTAACGCGCGAAAGCTTTTGCGTTTACCCCTGACTTGAACGTCCCCCAAAGTAGAGATGCCTATAGCATCTCATCCCTTGAAACCCCGCAATTTGTGAAGTACTTTTAACCAAGGACAATGCCACAGAGGCGTTTGCTTTGTAGGCTTGTGTTCCCAGTTCATTGCTTTCGAAGCCCTGTCCCAGACCTCTAGTGTGACCTGTGTAGCTGGGAGGAGTCTTCCCTTACCCTTCCCCCCATAGAGATAGTACATGAATGTGCGATTTTCCATAGTGTCTCTTTCTAGTCTGTACGTGGGGTGATCTGCCGTGGCGTGGAGCCAATCATTTACCGAAGTAAGGTGTTCCGCCCAGTAATAAGCCTCTAAATCGGGCAATGAGATCCCTCCATTGTATTGGTTGTGACACAACGTGGACAAAGCGATCCTCTGCTGCTTTCTGAGCCAGAGAAGGGAACGGAGCTCAGCATCTATTGCCCGGAAGGTTTGCCGGGGGAGAGGAAAAAATTCGTTCTGGAGGGCGTAGAGAAAACGGGGCAGGGTAATCATTTTAAACATGGCACCCGTCCTAGTATTGTGAGGGGGAGGGCTTTCCATCTCTGTGCATCTGATGTGAAGTTGGTTATGACCCGCTGGATATTTTTCTGGCAGGATAGTTTTCTATCTGTGGTAAGATATATCCCTAGGTACAGAAATCCAGTATGGGCTATCTGTAGGGCCCCAGGGAGAGCAGGCCAGGTGGTCACGGCTCTCGGGCTATAGATGACCGATTTGTGCCAGTTTATGGTGTAGCCGGAGCATGCTCCGTAGAGATCCAGGACGTCAAACAGAGCGGGGATCATAGTGGTCGGGTGGGTGATGTAAAGCAGAATGTCATCCGCATAAAGCGAGATCTTTTCCTCTGCAACATCCAATGGGGTAATGCGGAAACCTTGGCTCTCCGGGTTCTGCCGGACCACACAGGCCACGATCTCTACCGTAAGAGCGAAAAGTAGTGGGGAGAGGGGACATCCCCGTCGGGTGCCCCGTCTGATGGGGAAGTCGTCAGAGGTCTGCCCGTTCACCTTAACCCTCGCCCGGGGATCTCTGTATAAAAGTCCTATCCATTTACGGAACTTAGGGCTTATACCGAATTTGACCAGAGTGGCCTCGAGGAAGGGCCAATGTACCGCGTCAAACGCCTTTTCCGCGTCTAGAGACAGTAGGAAGTGTGGATCGTCTCGATCCTTAACCGCCATGAGCCAGTTGTGGGTCCTTCGTAGGCTTAACCGAGTCGCCCGGCCGGGCAGAAAGCCCGTTTGGTCTAGGTGTACTAAGGCGGTGATGACCTGGCGTAGGCGCAGGGCCAGGATAGTCGCCAATATTTTCACCTCCATGTTAAGGAGGGAGATGGGGAGGTAGAATGCACAGTCCGTGGGGGGCTTCCCCTGCTTGTGGATAGGTATGATCGTGGCCATTCTCAGGTCCAGGAGCAAGGTTCCCTCTTGAGAGGCGTCCTGGAAAAGCTGCAGGAGGTGTGTACCTATGAGATCGGCGCTTTTCTTGTAGAACTCTGCAGGGAGGCCGTTTGGACCCGGGGTCTTCCCAGGTCGTAGTCTAGTTATGGCCATTTTCATTTTGTCTACTGTTATGTCCGAATGGAGGCAGTCCCTGTCGGCATCGTCCAATGATGGGGTTTGGACGGCCATCAGATAGTCGTCTATGGCCGCAAGTGTCCTCAGGTCGCGGGCTTCGTAGAAACGCTGATAGTAGGACGCAAATGTCTGCACTATCTGTATATCTTGTGTCAGTAATGTTCCTTGGGAGTCAACCATGCTCTCTACCCAACGAGCTTCCCTTTCTTTACGGCTAAGCCATGCCAGGAGCTTTCCTGATTTGTCGCCCACATCGTACAGCCTGTGCAACGTCGCTTGGGCCTGTGCCTTGGCCTCTTGCGTGGCCAGAGCCCTATATTGGCGTTGTGCATCCGTTAACTGCCGTAACACCTGCGGGTCTCTATGTGCGAGGTGCCGTCGTTCTAGGGTAAGAATCTGGGCTTCCAATGTGTTGAGTTCTTCCTGCGCTTTCCTCTTTTCCCAGGCTATCCGGTTCTGTCCCGCAGTACTGTTTTATAGGCTTCCCATATTGTGAACCCTGATTGTACTGAGCCCACGTTTTCGGCGAAGTAAACCTTAGTGTCCGCCCAGAGGCCTCGGAGCACCTCTTTATTCTGTAGGTCCCATGTCGCTAATCTCCAGCCCCTCGACCAGCGCGGGCCTCTCTCCCATCTCGAACATAGAGGGGCGAGTGGTCAGACAACCCCGGGCCTTATACTCCACCTCATGGATGTCCTGGATAGCTCCCTGGGGGAGGAACACTTAGTCTAATCGCGAATGGACCTTGTGTGCTCCGGAGTAATATGAGTACTGTCGAACCTCTGGGTGCAGGTGTCTCCAGACATCCACCAGACCCAAAGCACTGGCCAGGCGAGCTAAATGTGTAACCAGGGGGGAGGGAGCCTGCGTGCATGAGCGGTCCAGAGGGACATGAATCACGTCGTTAAAGTCACCCCCAATGATGTGCGTCGATCCCTGTGTTTCCAGCAGTATATCCGTCACCCCGTGTAGGGTCCTGGTCTGCAGCTTCGGCGGGGCATAGACAGAGAGAATGGTGACATTCCTCCTCCCCCATGTCCCTGTCACTCCCACATAGGTTCCCTGGGTATTTATCCATGTCCGCGTGATTCGGAAAGGCGGTGACTTTTTAATCAGGATGGCGACTCCTCTAGAACCTGAGGTGTATCCCGCATGTGCCAGTACCATATAGGCCCCTCGTGCAAGGAACCCACACTTTGTGCCCTTGAGATGGGTTTCCTTCAGAAGCACCACATCTGGGTGGGAGCGTTTTATGAATGCCGATACTAGACCCCTCTTAATTTTGTCGCCCAGACCGTTGACATTCCAGGTAAGCACTGTAAAGGGGCTAACTGTCGGACCCATCATGTTCAATTATTGTGTAGTGGTGCGCCCCATGTATGTGGGTGATCAGATAATACCCTATCCGGGAAATGTGGGGATTGTGCACGTTCTCCAACCTCTGGGACTGTACCTCAGCAAAAAACGTAATGAACCATAGAAACAACAGCATGAAAGGAAACCCCCAACACCCAATCCCCTACCCCACCTTCTTCCTCCCCAGTGGCACCCCCTTTGCCAAACGCTAGAGACGGTGTCTAAGGGTGGTAGAGGTCTGTCGCTCACCCGCGCCCAACTTACGCTGCAAGTTGAACCTCCTACAGCGTCCCCAGTGAAAACCAAGAAAAACAATCCTGAGAAGACTAGCGACAGCCAGGAGCCAAGGACTGGAAATACAAAAAAGGGGAAGAAAGAGGCAGGTAAGGAAAGGAAGAGTCGGAAATGAAAATAGGAGGAGGGGCTTTTCAAAGCCCAAGTCTATGGCCAGTCCCAGTCGCTCGCCTGTGATGAAAGAGAGCACTTCAAGCACACAGCAGGGTAGGCTGTCTATATATCCCAGGAGGGGGGAATGTCCAATCAGTAATCTCTGTCATGTTATTTGTGATACCACGGCCAGTTTCACAGGCTTTATATTCAGGAGTGGGAGTCAGGGGGGTCCCCCTGTGTTATCAAAGTTTCTGTCTCCGCATCTTGCTCCATTGCCACTATGGCGGCGGCCAAGGGGTGCAAAGAGGGGTCATCCTCACCTTCATCTCCTGACGTGCTGCCTCGAGTGTCTGTCTCCGTGTCCGGTCCAAGGCGATCGGGGAGGGGGAGAGTGCATGTGCCCTCCAATAAGCGCGAGTCCAGCGAGTGACCACTGCGCCGCCGAATCCTGCTGCTGTCCCTCGATGCATACGGCGTCGCCCCTTGCAGACGGGTCCTCCGGGAACCCCGGGGGCAGAGTGTTTCCGGACGGTCCAAGGGCCGCGGGATGTTCCCCGGCACTGGTTGACTTTGGCGCGGTACGCTCTCCGGTTGCTTTAAGATAGGCCTTTCCTCTATCCATTGCCACGCTTCCTCCAGCGTTTGGAAGAAGTGTGTCTTCCCCAAATATAGCACTTTCAGTTTTGCGGGGAACAGAAGCATATATTGGATTTTGCGCTCTCGAAGCTTCGCCTTCATCGAATCAAAGGTCCGCCTTTGTTTCTGTACCTCCCTGCTATAGTCTGGGAAAATCATTATACGTGTTTTTTCGTGTCTGATTTCTCAGATTTTCCTTGCTTCTCGAAGGATCATGTCCCTGTCTAGGAAGTTCAGGAAGCGTGTTATAACTGGCCGCGGCTGCGCCCCGGGGGGCGGCCGCGCCATCAGGGCCCTGTGAGCCCTTTCTATGACAAAGCAAGCAGAGAACAAGTCTGTCGGGAAGGTGCGGCGGAGCCAAGAGTGAAGAAACTCCATCATATTTGTCCCTTCAATGCCTTCTCTAAAGCCCACAAAGCGGATGTTATTGCGTCTTGCCCTGTTTTCCACATCGTCAACGCGCCACAGCAGTTCTTTGGTCGAGGATCTGAGGTCTGCCATGCCCTTACGGACGTCTTGAAGGGCGTCTTCAGCCTCACCCAACCTGGTCTCCGATTCCGTGACCCTGGCCGCCAGGTTTCGGAGGTCTTGCCGCAGGAGCGTTACCTCGGTGCCCACCTCGCCTATCTTCCCCTCCAGTGCCGTTCTAGAGGACTGGATCACCTAAAGAAGGGTGTCCGTGTCGTTGTGAGCAGCCGGCCGCTCGTCTGGAGGGGGGGTGATTACCTTTGTGTAGTGGTCCATTCTGCCCTGTCGCAGCGGCTTTGGGTCTTTATCCTTGCCCATAGCCGTAGCTCTCAGGGGTGGGGCCCTCGGTGTAGAGCGGTGGAGGGGGGGAGGGAGGCTCAGCCTGTCGCCAACTCCCTACGTGGGGACACCCCTAGGTAATCTCAAACCGCCGGGCCCTGCGCTGTTCCAGCTGTGAGCCGCGCCTTCTTACCAGGTTATGCTCGCTCCGGGCCTGGGCCCTCCAGTCGGCACCAGAGAACAAAGGGGCCCCGCAGTGTCCCCATTGCACGTCCTCAGGGGTCCAGGATAGTCAGGGCAGTCCAGGGTCAGCAGGGGGCACCTCTTCCCCAGCAACAGGGTAGCCCAGGAAAGGGCCGACCCCACCTCAGTGCCGCCGGACTTCACACCGGCACGGCGGAGCAAAGGTTGTGTGGCGTCATCTCTCTCGCACCTTCAGGGGCCCAGGTCGCTGCAGGCTCTCAGTCGGTATGGGCAGGGGCGCCCTACGACATAGACGCTCGGCCCTCCGACCGGCTCATCCCCAGCCTCAGATTGCAGTAGAAGAGGAGGGGGGGGCGGGATGAGGGACGATCGGCACAGTCTCCAGGGGGAGGGGGCCACAAGCGCACCTGAGGCCCTCTATGGCCGGCGCTCCACTTCAGGTCGCTGCGCCCTCTCAGTTCTGGCCCCCAGGCCTCGCTACCGGGTGCCGCAGACACCCGCGGTCGCCCGGCTTACCTGGGGTCGCTGCACGGGGTGGCGTTTCTTGGTCTCCGTGCCAAGCCACAGGTCCCCCGCAGCAGGGCGTACTCCCTCCACGGAGCCAATGGCCCAGAGGTCTTTTCTACAGGTGCAACACTGTCCGGCCGCATACGGGGTCTCAGGGGGAGCTCCAACTCCAGCTCCTCGCCAGGGTCCAGGGTGGGGCACACGCGGAGGCCGACAGTCCTCCCGATCGGGCCCCTAGGGCTCCGCAGCACCGAGGAAGAGGTCCGCAAACGCTCAGGACCGCGCCGATGCCATCCTGCTGGCGCCGGCACAATGTTTCTCCGAGTCGCGGATCGGCGGTTCCAGTGCAGAAAACTTCTCCCAGGTCCTCCTCGAAGAACGGGTAGGGTGTCAGGAGCGCTTAGGGGTGCATAAGAGGTGTTCTCTGAGCCTTGAAACTGCCGGAATTATCGTCGGATAATGCTTTCTGCCGGAGCTCGGCGAAAGCGCGTCTTACACGGCCATGCTGCTGGCCACGCCCCCTACTGCATTGACTCTTGAATTGATTCAGAAGGAAAAATCAATAAAGAGTAAGCAACTCTGGGGAAAGATAGCTTTCCTACAGGAGGAGCTTATTTTGGGCCATATGCAGCATATCAAAGCCCACAAAAGGGAAGGAATCCATGCTAAAGGGAACTATGCAGCAGGCCTGCCTGCATGAACGTCAGTGAAACCTTTAAGGTAGCTGCTGTAACCCGACCTCAAACAAAGATTGATGCAGATATTTTGGTAGCAATACAGGCAACGTGAAAGGGGAAAAAAGTCACCTGATGGTTTTCCTTCCAAATGCTTTTATACCCTCACTAAAGATAATGTTCCTGTGGTTTTCATACTTGGAGTCAGGGATAGACATATTCCTAATGAGTTTGCCAGATTAAATGTTATCAGTTTTGCTCACTCCTGGATAGTGTTTGCACCTTCTGTCATATGCACTACTGTATCTGAGCTACAGCAATGATACTGGTGGCTATATCTATCCAGGCTCATGAAGAAATATGCAACAGTGCAATATTTGTCAACAGATAAAACAGTCTACTGATGTAAGACCAGTACAGACTCTCCTTTTTATCTTCAATAAATCCTTTGGGGTAATTTTCCTTGACCATGTCGGACAAATCACTAGTTTAAACTGGTCTAAATATAACTGGTTGCTGTTGATTCATGCTCTAGATTCCTTTGGGTCTGGTCACAAAACACTGCCACTGCCTGAGCAGTCATAAAAGACTTAGCAATGGGAGCAGTTTACACCTTTCATTCAGACAATGTTCATGCGTTCCCAGCTAGGGCGTTCATGAATGCTATATCTGTACTGGGATATGACTGCTATATTTGCACTGCTTCTTAGGCTTAAATAAGCCTTGACAGCAAGGGTATTGGATACAGGATTGAACTGGCTGCATGACTTATATGGGGTACAAGGAGCAATAAATGATTTATCTACAGGAGTATTAGGTGGTCATACCCTTTATAAGATGCTCTTCAGAGTGCTAGTGTGCATGCCTGATGTGGATGTCCCTGAAAAGGTGGCACAGTCAAAAGACTCTTACACATTGATATACTAGAAACTATTGCGAAGTATTCAAGAAACTAGAACTAATTGTCTAACGTGACGATCCCTGACTGTGCCACCAGTGAAGATATGATTCTTAAAGCTGCTGATGGGTGGCTACCCAAAATGGGAGAGGTAGTACAAGACAAAATTGCTGACAAACAAGTCTTCGGGCCAGCCTACAGATCACCTGTTCTAAGTCTTTGGGTATGAGGCAATCGAACAGCAATCCTACTACTGCCCTTGCTTGGGTCGAAGAAAAACTGGAAGGTGTTCATAAATCACATTAAAAAACATTATGTGGCTGTTTTGTTCAGCAGACATCCAATGTGCATTCAAAAAGTAGGCCTACATGGGCAGTATAAACCTTTGAAGCCCAGTTTTGCCTTCAAATTGCTGGCAACACCTATTTTTTTCATTCCTTCCTATTAAACACTCCTGGAGAATGGTTCTTATCTAATAGTACCAGGTGATAACTGTTGGGGAAAGACTTTTGGGTTCACCTTTTAGGAACTTTTGGGAAACAGTCCAAAAATTATAAAATGTTGTGGTATTACATTCTCTAAGTAAATTGTTTGAAAGTGCTCCATGACCCAAAATAGATATGATAAAATATGCACTTTGATAAGCTGAATAAGCTTGTTGCAATCGTAATACAGATAGAGGTGTCTTTCACCTCTGTGGCAGAATGCTTTGCTTTGCAGTCAGTCAGTTCTGCATCTTTAAATTGAAAACCACCTGCAGACACACTTTCCAACTCATTTAGCTGACCTGTTGTATATCATCTTCCACTCGTCAAACACAACGGGCAGAACTACAGTTTTCAAAACCATTGGATTTGGTGTATTTACTGTCTCTAAAGCTATTTTTAGACCAATTATTTCATTCTTGAGTTTATTGTTTTCAAATCTATTAGGTGGATTTTCAACAACATTACAAATAGATAGTTGTGTAATTCTTATTTTTCTTGTCAAGAAAAAGTCATCATTATTTCCAACATGATAGGAAAGTACATCTATCTAACTAAGCAGCAGTGCAGAAATAATATGGCATTTTATTTGAAGGAGAATTACTAAATGCAAGCTACAAGCTCCTCGAGTGCAAGCTTCCATTTGGTGCATCAACTGTTTTGAAACAATCTGCTTAGATATTCCATTGAAATTGTCACTAATAGTAGCGTTTACTATGAGAAGTGATTCGAGCAATGAAAATGCACCAGTCATATTGCACTGCAATGCAGCTATCAATAATGAAGTATGCACTATATTATGAACCAGTAACACCTGCAAACACTGACTTATATCCTGCCATGGCCAAAGTCAAAAGGCAAACAACATCTGCATCTCTGGATTCCCCCAGTATGTGTGCACTCAATCTGCAATATCGGCTGCAGGATTGTCACGTTCAGCTAATGCTGTTTTGCAAGCTGTTACACCACTTTTATCATCCTCATCATTGGCTCCCATCTCCTCTCTGAATTCAAACTCTGCCTTCTTTGGAAGATCCATATCAGCTCTGATATCTGGGAGAAAGTAATCGTAAATGATTTCAATTAACTGTGCAAGTAACAGTTCCTTCTTTTTAAAAAGACATGAAAAAAGATACTTATTTCTATTTTTTAAATGTTTGTACCCATCCACAAAAGTTAGAAACGTGATATAATTGTATAGATTTTTTAATTTTTCATTGGTCATATGATTTTAGATTTATTCACATTCTATATACAAATATATTCATCGCATATATCTTTATTATCACTCAGGGGATGTCATAAATATTATGTCTATTCCCCAGCTTTATTTACATGTGTCAGTCGATCAAGAGTAAATTCTTGTGATTAATACAATGCATATTTAGTTTAGGTTTTTACGTTTTGAAACGTGGTAACCAAGTATTGTGCACATATATGTGTATGATTTAATCTAAGTGCAGACTGTTCAGTCTCAAAGTATTTGGGCCACATGTACATAGATTTCAGTTTGCGAGTTCCTAATAGCAAATTGTTGTGATTCACTATTAGGAAATCGCAAACAGGTATGTACAACAGTGTGTTTCACACTGTTAGCGACTCACAGTGGGGTCGTAATTGACGTATCTCATTAATATTCATGAGGTAGGTCGCAATTTGCGACCCATTGGGAATCGATAAAAACACAGAAATGGTGGCCGGCTGGGGACAGCAGACCACCATGTTTGTGTTTGCTTTTAAATAAAGCAACGTTTTTTTTTAAAACACAGCCCGTTTTCCTCAAAGAAAAACAGGATATTTTTCACAAAAAAAAATTAAAATTTCAGTTTCATTTTTTAAGAGTATAAGTGGTCCATGGGACCACAGCCTGCCCTTAAAAAAAGTTTTTGCATGCATTCACAAAGGGGTCCCCAGGAGACCCCTTCCCGTTTGCGAAAGGATTACCTCCAAAAAAGCAAATGTTTTGTGGCCGCATTTCGGTTGCAAAACATTCATAACTACCACTGCGAGTCGCTATTAGGAAGGGACGCCCTAAACATGCCCCTTCCTAACATCGAATCGCTAACCCATTTTGCGATTTGGTAATAGGTTACCGAATTGCAAAATAGGATTTGTACATAGAAAACGGCTTTTTTGCGGTCGTAAATGGCCCGATTCTGTGAATCGGGATGTTTACGAGCTCAAAAAAGCTCCCTAAATGTGGCACTGTGTTATTAATGTCTACAAAGTTTCTAGTAGGTTGATAACTGCATGTCTTGTTTATCATTGTTTAAGGGATTGTCAGTGGCAAGGGTATCTTATGCACAAACCTTTCAATATCCCTATGTAACTAGCAATAAAATAATATTTCTATGGTGCTCCAGAGGAAAAGGGTGGCCATTTACACCCTCAAGATATGTCAAGGACAAAGCCCCCAACCGAAACAAAATAATGAAACCCTCGAGCAACTCAACAATCAAAGAATCAGTACAAAAACAGTTCTTGTTCCTTCATTGTTTTCTTTGTCCTTTTATTCTTCCATCTCCACAGAAGGTGTTAATCATTCAAGGAGTTCTGTATATATTCCAGTCAATCCTGTAGCCAACACATATTTCATCACTGGTGCATTAACCAAATAGACTTCATCAGGGCTGTTCGAAAAGATTACTATTATAAATTTAAATTGTAGCAGTCAGTCTCTTCAAAACCAATCCTCATTCTTCAGTCATATGGAAAGTAAGAGTGTCCTCAATTCTTCTGAATTACGTCTGTTATCTGGTAAAAACAATAGTGTCACCCTTTGTCCATAATCCTCATGCGCTCGGAGAGTACTCCTGCGGTCTGTGTAGGTCGGCGTGTTTCAAAGAAAGTTTACAAAGAAATACAATGAAGGAACATGAACTGTTTTTGTACTGATTCTTTGATTGTTGTGTTGCTCCAGGGTTTCTCTATTTTGTTTATCATTGTTGTTCAAAGAACGTTGTCTAGCAGAACAAAAATGTGTCAAAACCATTATGCCACTCCCTGCTAATTGTTTATTCTGAGAGCTCTTGTAACAATGAAATAAGGTTATGAAGGTCTTGCATGATTAAAGAAGGGTTAGAGAGGAGACCTTGATGCAAGGGGACACCAGAACAGGCTGTGCAGAATCATATAACAGATTCTGACTTGAAGGCTACGGAAGAGAGACTTCGCTTTCTCGGCTGGATAAACTTAGCAGTGCAGCTGGTGGCCTCATATGACAAGAATAGTAAGGCCTTGGTATTCTATTTGAACATAATTATAACTAACTATTCTGTATTGTCAGTTTTTTGTCTGGTATGATGTTATTAGTGTTTTGCACTGCCTACACCTTGGGGTTTCTTTTTCTGTTGTATAATGTATATTTGTTGTTTTATTGTGGTGTTAGGACAAATTGTTTGATTTACTGTTTTGCGAGCTGGTTTGGCTCAAATAAACATACATTTTGACTAATTGAACTTAACACTTTATTGTTCAAACTAATTTGAGGGAGTGATCCATCTTTGAAACTCAAGATAGGTTTATACTGCTAAGTTAGAAATAGTTTTAGTGTTTAGAAGCAGTAGAATGATTGCTATGAATATATAATTGCAATCATGTTAACGTTGTATCTTTTGTTTACGTTCCTCATGACCACTGCTACTACCATTTCATTTGTTTGCATTGTGATTACAATTCATATAGTGGCCACTAGATTAGGGTTTCAATTTTAAAAATAAATGGTTAAACTGTATACCCTATTTTTCAGTGTTCTTGAGTGTCTTGTCTCTTAATGAAATTGGGTTCTGGGTTCCACTAACTATACCTGGAATACCTTATGTGTTGTGGAGTTGTTGCAGTTCAACTGATTTTCTGTCTTGCTTTGGCATATTGACTTAGTCCTTTGTGCCAGGGGGGTCGAGAAAACTGAAGTCTGGGATTTTAGAACAAATCCAGAAACCATATCACCACTGTTTGGCAGCTCAAGAGCATCCCAGTGCCTAATTGGGTGACGTGGACTTTGGCAGAGATCAAATGCTTATTGTGAGAGAGTTCAGCAGTAAAAAATCCAGTCAAAGGCAGGTTATCTGGATTTCCATACATGTAAATACTCTCTCATATCAGTCTCACTGGTGTCCAACTCTTTATATAGATGAATGTTTCTTGCAACATTACATTGATAGAAGCCCCAGTGCTAATCAAGTCTGTCATTGGCTGATTCCAAACTAGTATGTGACATCTGGGTTGAGTGTTAATACAACCATTGCTTTGTTTGACTGCATATACACATGTACGGTCTCTTTGTTTTCTTTGATATCATCCATGTCGTCTTTGGGTGTTTCTGGTTGAGGTGGTGCAACTGTATTAAATTATTTCTTGGGTTTGGCTCTGTTTGCTGTGATGATCAGAAGACTTTTGCAAAGCAGTTGAGTTTTCCGCATACCAAGCACTTTTTCACTAAGGCTGGCACGCACCTGTGTGCCGAAAGCTCCCTCTGTAGAGCGCACAGTGCCGGCTTGGTGATGGGTGGAACATTATTTTGTTTTAGCCAATGGCTCTGGTTACTTTATTCATTGGTTCAGTTTTGAAGAGTTTGCGGAGACTGACTTCATATGCAAGGCTCTGACAGGTGAAAGTTCCAATCAGTGTCCAAGGGTCAGAATTTCTGGCAGGGATTTCCCTGGTTCTTTCCTCACAGATGCATATTTTTGGATGAAGTGCACTCTGATTTCCTCTGTCTTCTTATGCAGCATGTAGATGCTTGCTAGATCTTTCAATATGATGTGGAATGTTTCCATGGATTTGCCGGGCCTTGTTTAGCTTAGTGGAGTTGGACTCTCTCATAATCAGCATTTGCCATGGGGGCAAAGTATTCGTTCAGAGCTGTGATCATTGTGGGATCGATGAATGGGACTTGTTTTGCCTATGTTGTGTGATAGTTTAAAGATATTCCCCCCCACTATGTGCAGAAGCAAGGTTTTTTTTCCCTTTCTTCGTCAAACCTCTATTGGCAAAATACATTGTTAACCTTTCAATCTATAATTTCCATTTGGGTGCTAGGGAGGAGGGAGGAAGGTGAACCAGTGATCACAAATGGAGCCATGGCCGGAATGGGTGACATGTTGATTGCACGACTTGAGTAGTCATTGCCCTTGTTGGGGTTTTGACTTGGCCCCATGGTGTGTATTCAGGTGTTTTGAGGCAATATGCGTCTTTGACTCATTGCTTTGAGTTTGGTGGCAACATGATGTGGTGATGCTTTGCTTGACAAGGTGGATAACAAAATTTGTCCAGTACGACCCATGGGCCTGGATGGGCTGGCTATGAAGTGAAGTCCTTCTAGCTGGAATCCCCATTGATGCTGTATCTCCCTTCCTTAAAGACTCGGATCACCTCAATGTATCACCTCCTCTGTTGGCAGGTTTGGAGATATGAGCGTCAATATAGTTGTACGGTCGAGCAAGTAGATGTTATTATGTGAAGGCATCTCATGGGTGGAATTGTTGGTGGCTATAGGTTGAAGCCTGCTGAGTGGAACCTGGGGTGGCTGTGTTTGTGTGTGGTAACACCCACAGCCTCTGGTGGATGGGGATTGTGTATCATACTCCCACAATTTGGTGGCCTGGGGCAACTGGAAGGCTGCTCTTGTGGCTGAGAAATGCTGTGGGAGAGGCAGGCTCTGTCTGCAAAGTGGGGCAACAGTCTTCTGCACTTGCAGGACTTGACACAGTGGTGCTACGGGCTGACTGTAATGCAGCAGGTGGAGTGGAACTGCAAAATCTATTCCTCATATACCTGGTGGAGCAGTAAGATCGCTGCCACCTTCGTCACTAATGTAATTTTGCTGGGTCAGGAGGCATTGACCTTGGCACCAGCTAGCGAGACAGATTACACAGACACCGGTGACCATTCAAACACTCTTCAGAAGACTCGCACAGGGCTAACGGCTTTTTATTATATAAACTATGCAATAGAGCTGAACCATCCTGGGATTACTTCCCAGAGGGAAAAGAGGCCACATCACTATACAGGTATGTGTTGCGTACGTGTAAAACTACATTAGTGTCAGGATGGCAAGTCTGCAATTCCTAATTAACATGCCTGGAGTCTAAATCAAAGCGAAACACATATTAGAGCTCTCAGCTTTCCCAGTAGCCAGTCCAGTCCGGGTTTATTCTTTTCACTTTTGGACTTGGATCATTTTTTTAATAATGTAATAAACAAAACTACAAGTCCCAGAGTGCAGAGGAAAAAATCAGGAGCCAACCATTCTCTGAGTATGACCCCACAGATTGCATCACTCATGATGTTCAATGATGTCATTGACAACATCACTGCTAACATCTCAGATGGCATCATTGATGACTACATTGGGCATGGTGGGGGCACAAGTTGTAGTTTGCTCAGTACACTATAACTAGGGAATTTCAGTAGTTTTTTTAGTTTAAAAAGTCTTAACTGATATTTTAACCTAATTAGAACGTAACTTTAATTTTTTTTCAGTGGATTTCTGTGGGTTTTCTTAATGTAGAGTAAGATATTATTACCATACCTAACTATAACGTGCCTTTGTCATTTTAACATTTGTTTTTTCAAAGGGGAATCCTTCAATATTTTATAAGGTTTTCAACAAAGCAAATCAAATAGCAACCACTGGTGTGTTGTCGACATTTCAACTCAATGCCTACTTAACAGGTCTCATCAGGACTTATTCCATCTTTCTATAGAACTGTGAATTGAAAAAAGAGGGCCCTTAGGCCTATACGTAGATGCTGTCTTATTAATAGATTGTTAAGTGTAAAGCACAGTCAAGACACATACCTCTAGTTAGCTTGATAATGACATACTATTAAGAGGGACAAATGTCAGGTAAACCTGTTTCCGAATCGTCATCGATACCACATTTCACTGCAACAAATCAACAAGTAAATAAATGTGAGTATAATGACATGTGATTTTAGGCATTGTTTGAGGTTTGCATGGCATTCTGTGTAAGAAGAGGTTGTGGGATCCATGCAAGGAACACCACCCTGTCCTCCCCGGGTGTCTAGTTTTGACAAGTCTCTGGATTTGGCAGGTTTCCCTGGGTGGCCATCCAACACCTAGGTGGAATTACCACAACTACCCCTTTTGCCAAATCAGGTAATTCTTTTGACAGGATATGTGTATGTTTCCACATTATGTTTTGGGCCATTTTCTGCTGCGGGCACTAGGCCCACCCACGCAAGTGTGGTGCTATTTTTATTGGGAGACTTGGGGGGAAAGCTGTGTGGTAGGACACTTGAGGCTCCCTGCAGATTCCAGAACTTTCCATCATACAAATCGGAAAATGTGTGTTTTCAGCCCAAGTTTGAGGTTTATAGTGCTTTGGGTAAAAAAAAAAAAAAACCTGCAGAGCGTCATTCAAGTCATGCCATCCTGCACTTCCTTGGGTGTCTAGTTTTCAGGAATCTGCATGTTTGGGCAGGTCTCCCTATGTGCTGGTTGAGTTAAGGCCCAAAATCCACAGCTACCCAAATTACAAAAAAAAGGTTGGTTTTCAGTGGAAAAATTTTGATGTTGCCATGTTGCGTTTTAGGCCCTTGCCTGTCACAGGCACTAGACCCAGCCTCACAAGTGAGGTACCATTTTTATTGGGAGACTTCGGGGAATGCTGGGTAGTGGGACATTTGTGGCTTCCTGCAGATTCCCAACTTTCCACCACACAAATGTGAGGAAAATGTGTGTTTTCAGCCAAGGTGTGAGGCTTGCAAGGACTTCTGGCTAAAAAAACTTAGCTAGTCATTCCACCCTGCACTCCCCCAGGTGTTTAGGTTTCAGAAATGTCTGGGTACGATAGAGTTTCCTTGGTGGCGGTTGAGCTCGGGCCCATAATCCGCAGCTACTCACATTGCAAAAACAGCATAGTTTCTGCTGGGTAAAATATGATGCTTCCAGGACACATTTTGGGGTGCAATGTGTCGCAGGTACTAAGCCTAGCCACACAAGTGGGGTACCATTTTTATTGGGAGATGTTTAGGAACACAGAATAGTACAACATTTGTTTTTACCAATTTGATTTCTCTGCATTTGTGCCTTCCAAATGTAATGTAAGCCACTGCGTAAGAAACAAGACATTTTGCAAAATACCCAATGAATCACATGCCAGTATTGGTACCCACAAATTCAAATATGCTTCTAAACTCAGCATCCGGTGTACAGTTCATAAATACACATGTTTTCTTCATAACCATTTTTAACTCTTTATATTTTACCATATGAAATGCTCTATACCTGGTATGCAATGAAAACCCATTGTAAGGTGCTGCTCAATTGTTGGCTCTGCATACCTCAGTTTCTTGGAGAACTTACAAACCCTCTAGATCCCCACGACCAGAAGGGTCTAGCAAATGTACCAGTTTATTGCTTTTGCAAATTGGCCTTCGTGACATGAAATTAAAGATGAAAACGTTGTCACAAATGGTTGTTCTTTTCTACTCTATTTTCATACTTTTTTATTTCAACAGTTAGGGCCTCATTTGGATGTCAGGAGGACAGTGGCGGTCCACCTGACATCCAGTGTATCGGTCTGACCGCTGAATTAAGATACTGGCGGTTGGAGTGTTTGGGGCGGGGAAAAGACCGCCGCCTCCGACAGGCTCAAGGAGCCCGTCGGGGCGGCGGTTGTAGCCTCATCCCTACAATGCCTGCGAAGGCATCACCGTATGGATTAGGATGTCCCTTTCCATCAGCCTTTACATGGTGGCACCACACCACCATGTAAAGGCTGCCATAAAAGGACTTTGGCGGCTCATAGCAGGGCCCCTGTCCCCAATGGGCCTCAACTATGGGGCCAAACGGGGACATGTGCTGCCCCCCAAACATCCATGCACCGTGTGCCAGGCACCACACGGTGCATGGATGTTTGTAGACATGCATTTTTCTATTGTGGCTTGTGCTGCTGCCCTTTTCCAGACCGCAGCACAAGCCGCAATAGTAAACTGCATGTTTCCAACCGTCTTCACGGTGGTCAGATCGTAATATGGTGTGTGGAGCCGCCGTCGACATAACAGGCGCTCTTCATCCCGAGGCGATGGCATCCAACTGCCATCATAATGAGGGCCTAAGTTTCTTTGTGAAAACCTTGAGGGGTCTACACAAATGATACCTTGCTGAATTTAAAATCTTGCCTACTTTTCAGAAATGTATAGCCTTCTGGCATCACCTGTGCATTTCACACCTGTTTGCATCACAAGCTGGAAAAAGATTGAAATCACAAAAATTCGGAAAAATGGGCTACCACTTAAAAAAAAAAAACGGTGGTAAAAGAATTGTTTTTTTAAACAGTCCTGCATGTTCTTGAAAGCTGGGACGATGGTAATTTTAGCAAAGCAAACCTTTTGCTAATGCCATTTCTAAGAAACAAAACAGACTTTTTTTTTGGAACACTATTTTCACTTTTAAAAAAAACAACATTCTGCTACATTTCAGTAATTTTCTGGGTCCCCTCCAGGAGAATCCTCAAACCATGGGTACCTTCAGAATTTTGATGATGTTGTGTGGAAAAAAAGTTATGTAGGCCTAGGTGCGAAGGTCCCCCTAATAGCCAAAAAAGGGCTCAACACTGGGGTAGAAAAGCCTCAGCAGTTACGGGTATAAAGGATATCGTTTATCACATCCATCGCATGTTTTCACTGATTACTGAAAAGTAGAATAAAGTGTATAATCATTCCGTGTATCTTATATTGGTAGTTTGCTACAATAAATTGCATTCTCTGTAAATTACTTTTCCTGACAAATGTTTCTCACCTTCGTGATCTAAGAGTGAGCCCGCCACTGAGATAGATACATTGTGTCCACCAGGAAATGTAAATTACAGAGAATGCAATTTTTGAAGTTAACTACCACCAGAATGAGGAAAAAGGATATACTTTAGCAATTCGTTTTTTTTTATCAACCAGTGGACACAAAGTATCTATCTCTGTGCAATGCTCCCTCTTACTCGCTTAGGAAAGAAACTATTGGCACAAAATGTCATAAACATTATGACAACCATGAGTGTATCAGTGATTTTGTGTCCAGTCGCATACATGCACACCACCTGAGTACTGTGCTGTGCGCTCTATGATCATTATGTGTGGAACTTTACTTATATACAATTCTGTTGGGTTTAAAAGAGGCTTGTGCATACATTTGTTGTTTATATGTTGTGATACATTAGTTGTTGATTTGTTGATTCAGAAAGGATTAATCCATACTGGTGATTTTTTTCAAAAGGTACGTAATAAGTTCCAGGGGACCCTTGTTAAATATTTCCTTCCCAACTGTAGTCAATACTGCTAACTGAAATCAGGGCATTGTACTGCTTATTTCTGTTCCTGCTCCTTCTTCCTCGGTGGAGGTATTTTTACACTCCTTATATGTTAGAAGCATTCTTTTGATATTTTTTCCCACTGCTTCTTTGATCACTTGTTTTTTATCTTTGGGATGGGCGGGCAAGGTTGCAGATTCTCTTCTTTGAGCATTTGTCACTGAATTCACTCTGCTATTGCTCTTGCTTATTTCCTGCTGGCAGGGGTACCCTTCCTCAGGGCATTCAGTGGAGGTCCATTAGGTGTGTGACCACTTCCAGGGCTGTGGTGAAGGACGTTCCACTCTCTGAGATATGTAGGGTAGCTTTTAGGGCTTCTACTCATACCTTTGTATAACAGAGTTTACAGTGTTTGGAATCTGCGGGTTGTCTTTAAGCGAGGGGCATATTCACTTCCATTCTGCCTTGATCACCTCTGAATAAAGACACTGAGATTAGTGTTAGTTACGGTTTTCATGGTTTTTCTTCCTTTTTCTGAGGACTGGTTGAGAAGCTTTGGTATTCCTCATGAGTAATGACTGGGACAAGGACGAGAGATGCAGGGGTAATATCCTCTTTACTCACCAATAACTTTAATTATATTTAGTCCCACACATACTCTTCACAGTCCTTACAATCTGCCACCATCCCGGTGTCTTTCAGACCTTCAGAAGACTTGGATATACCAAAAGAAATGCTGGGAATGCTTGACATTTGTAGCTCCCAGCAGAGTGAGCCTGGCTTGCATACACAGCATATTTCTGACATTTTGATCTCTTCTAGATGTGAGTTCATCTTATTAGTGATAAATGTGACTAGGACTAGGAAGTTTAAGAGTATTGCTGTGTTTACTTACTGGTAATAGCATTACTCTGAGTCCTTCTCTCTCTGTGATGACTCACTTAGTGAGGCCCCTGAGCCTCCAATCACATTTTCCCACATATAAAATCCCCTCCCCATCCTTACTATCTGTTCCGTACCAAGCCCAAACACCACACAGTTGGACTGGCTGAAAAGGGCCGGAGGGAGGGCCTGAGTCATCACTGCAAGAGAAGGACTCAGAGTAATGCTGTTACTAGTAAGTAAAGGCTGCATTACCCCTTCCTCCCTCTTGCTGTGATGAATCACTTAGTGAGATGTACCCAAGCCAAGAAGCGGACCAGGACAACTGCACAGAATATGCAAACACAAGTTTAATTCACAGGTAAAAAACTGTTTACAACACGGAAGCCAGCACTTTGGGAACCCAACAAATCCGGAACCTCCAGACCCTGGACCTCCCGATAATGAGTCACTAAGGTAGAAGGAACTGCCCTGATCTTCAACAAAGAAGCACCCTGCACCTCATCCACGGAAGCAGACATGCCCCTAGTAGATCTCCTCTGGATCCACGGAGGAGAAGACAGACCAAATTTCTTAAATGCCAGCCGAATCACAGACTTGACCCACCTGCTCAAAGTCTGAGTTGAAGGTTTAACCCCCTTCTGGGCAGGACCAAAATTGACAAATAAAGCTGAAGAAACCTGTAGTGAATAAAAGATGGTCCAATCCAAGTAGGTTCTTCAAGTAGATTTATTCAGGATAAGTTGTTAAGCAGAGCCCCACCAGGAGCAGCCTTCCTGCTGCTCAGCCCTTCCACCAACTGACTCACACACTCACCAACATTCCACTCACCAACATTCTGTCACCACAGTCACACTGGCTGAGCAGCAGGTATAACACATCTCCTTTCTGTATATTAGTTACAAAAGGACTCTAAATGGAATGACAATAAAATCTGATGCAAGCAAAAGATGACATAGTAACAATAGCATGCAACAGAATGATATCAGAACCATTGCCACACATAAGCAACATAGCAATGATCTGAAACGTCAGCATGAAGAAAATAGGTGGAAAATATCATGCACAAGAAATGAAAAAGAGAGAGAGGAAAAGAAACACAAGTAGTATAATAAGAATACACTCATGCACCATCTCCCTTTCTACCACAGCAAAATCCATGCACTACCACACCACAAACTACATACAAACCCAGATACCTAAAACATGCTGGCTGGCCAGGCAAACATGAGAAAAGTAAATTGGGTGCCAACCACAAGGTGTAGAAGAAAACTATACAACAACTAAAAGTTCACCCAAGCCGAAGCATGGGTGGAAAGACGCTCCACACGGAACCAACGACATCACAGCTGCCCTTCACTCAAGCACGAAGCATGGGTGGAAGGTGTGGAAAGGCGCTCCACACTGAACCAACGACATCACAGCTGCCCTTCACCCAAGCACGAAGCATGAGTGGAAGGTGTGGAATACAAGTCCACACGAACCCAGAAAGAACAGCAACCACTAGCACAACGCTACATCCAAATAAGTAGTGAAAGTAAACAGCACATACTAGCAAAAACGCACACTCTATGCAAAACTGGCTTAACAGAGCCCTTCACCCAAACCCGAAGTTAGGGTGGTACGTGTGGAAGGACACTCCACACAGAACATGTAAAGGTGCACAACTATACTCAATCATGTAATAAAGGAAAACAGCACTCACTAGGAACAATACACACTCTTCAACAATCTGGCTTCAATTCAGCCCTTCACCCAAACCCGAAGTAAGGGCGGTACGTGTGGCAAGGTGCTCCACACGGAACAAGTGAAAATACACAACTCAACATCCAATCAAGTAGTAAGGGAAAAGCAAACACTAATACAAGCACTCACCCTTCAAAAATCAGGCTTCACACCAAGCATAAGAAAAAAACAGGAACACAGCAACACCATTTAACTTAAACACTGCCCTTAACAACAGCAACAAACCAAATTAAGCAAACAAAACATATGCACTGCATCAACCCACGACTGTAGTCAACATAGACCACCAAAAATGCAGAAAATCAAAAACAAAATATAGAGTTGGAGATACCCTCTCCGAAATGGAAAACAAGGCACTCCCCAACGCAAATACTAGAAAGTATTCAGCTCACCCGCAGTACAATTTGTGGAACAACAAAATGTAGATAGTACAACACAAAATGAAGATCAATTGGAACATAGATGATCCTTTCCTGATCTCGCCAATAAAGTCTCCGGATGTGAAGAGACTCCATTACAGCCATGTTGAAAAGAAGAGTACTAACAGCAATATTGCAGAAACAGATATTCCTCCAGAAGTCACCAGAGTGGTTACATAGCCCAAGTGAAATGGAACATCGGTTGCATAACCCCAAGTCACATTACTGCCTTTCAGAAATTCCTCGATCGACAGAAGCTTGTTTGCTTTTAATACAAATCATCGGTAGCAACATAGTCACATTACCGCCTTGTAGATTAGTTGACCGATGACTGACGCTGCCCCAAATGTCTCCAGGCATAATCGTGCACAACCAACTTGCTCCACACAGTTCTGGTTTCCTAATCACTGGCTCCGGCTCTACCCTGCTGAGGAAACGCAGACCAACCTCAAAATGGCGGCACGTGCTTCACGCTGCGCCAGATGGGTCACGGCAATAACGTATTCCAAAGCGTCCCGCAGCAGTAGAAGAGAAGACGTCATAGACGATCCCAAGAAGGCACAGCATGACACGAAGGATGCAGGTAAGATCGCGCGCCGTAAACAGCATGCGCAACATTTTCAAATGGCAAAGCTGTGGTTGAACTGACACCAGACCAAGGGGCTGCCATTTGCAAACACGCAGTTAATGAAAGTTGACTCACCCCCAAAGGTCCAAAGCGGTAACTGGCAATTCTTCTCATGTAGTACATCACACAGTGCCAAAGGTTCTCTTCACACATGGAGTGAAGAAACTCCTACTCCGTGTCGCCCAACTCCTCCCTCTTGGTGCCGCTCCAACCTCATACGAGCTGTGAAGACTGAACTTCTCAGACGTCTTTCACCTCCCACAACTCGCTCCTCACCAAGACATGAAAAAGGGGCTCCTCAGTCCACCAAACAGGGACAGTGGCTTCTCTCACATGATGGTCACAGGGTAGAGTAACTCTGGAAACACTTGGCAGTGGCACTTCAACAGGGAGGCTCTGGGGCTGGCCACTCTTCACGAGAGGAACACCATTACAATTCCCAAGACACCAAACGCTCTACCACTCCAACAAGTCCATGAAGAAACACAGCGGGATCTGGCATGCCTGGGTTGGAGCCGACCGGTCTCTTGGTCACTGGTGGGGCTCAGGGCTGCTAGAAAGCCATGAAATACATTACGCTTAAATTGTAAAGGAAGTTCTGAATCCTTACTTTTTTCTTTCCTTTCTGTAGATTTCACTGCCTGTTTCATGTAGGTTCAGTTAATATAAATGTCTTGTTTCAGTCCACTTGCACACGTAGGTCTTTCAAAATCGTCGCCAAAATGTAGTGAAAAAAAGATGGTCCAATCTAAGTAGGTTCTCCAAGTAGATTTATTCAGGGTAAGTTGTTAAGCAGAGCCCCACCAGGAGCAGCCTTCCTGCTACTCAGCCCTTCCACCAACTGACTCACACACTCACCAACATTCCATTCACCAACATTCTGTCACCACAGTCACACTGGCTGAGCAGCAGGTATAACAAAACCCAAACTCCTTCACCCGATCCAGGTAGATCAAAATTGCCCTCCTCACATCAAGCAAATGAAGTGCCACCTCCTCAGGAGACTGAGGATCAGGAAATAAAATCAGAAGAATCACTTCCTGCTGAATTCACTTTGGGCACAAATCTTGGACTTAACCGAAGCACAATTCTGTCTTCAAACACCCGAAAGAAAGGAGACAGACAAGACAGAGAGCCCAGTTCCCCAAGGCAGCGTGCCCATGTTACAGCCATCTGAAAAATTCCTTCAAGGTTAAAAGACGTAACCCCACAGAAGACAAGGGTTCAAACGGGGGGTACTAGAGAGCCCGCAATACCAACTGCAGATCACAGGAAGGACACACCACCTCTGGGACTGGACGCAAATTAGAAAATCCCTTAAAGATCCTGTAGACTGGACCTTGATCATCCACCAGACCACCACAAGGGGACTGGAAGGCCTAAACAGCCCCACTGAACTTTAAGAGTGGCCGGACTAAGACCCAACTGAAAACCATCCTGGAGAAACTCCAACACCTGAGGAAGAGAAACTGAAAGTGGAACCAAACTCTTCCGATCACACCAGGTCTGAAATGTCTTCCAATGTCAAGCATAAGATGACCTGGTAGACAGCTGTCTGGAAGCCTGCACAGAAACTGAGAGACCCTGTAACATCAAACCCCCTCATTCAGTCTTCAAGCCGTCAGCTTGAGTTTTGCCAACAACTGTACCTGGAGACATGGAAACTGCAGAGGGGACGGGATCAAAGGAAGCCGCCACTCCAGTCCCACCTTCACCTCTATCAGTAGAGAAAACCACATAGAGTGGGGCCATGCTGGAGCTACTAGAAGAACCTGAGTCCTGTCCCACTCTACCCGAATCAGAAACCTCAGGATCAAAGGAAACGGAGGGAAAGCACACATCAGGTCCACTTGAGGGCGACCCCGCAACTGACACTCCCTGATTAACACCTGGGAGCGGGACAGGAGACCTAAAAGGACGGAATCTCCTTGCTCAGGTGATCAGCCTGACAGTTCTGAACTCCCTGAATAAAGATGGCCCTGAGAGACCCCACATATGATTGAGCCCACCAGAACAGATGATCCGTAATTGCAGACAAAGACAGTGCTCTCATCCCTGCCAATCGATTGACATAGGACTTGACAGTGGTGTTATCCGTCTGAATTATGATGTCCTGATTAGGGCCAACCAAATAGCCTCCAGTTGTATGATCAAGCACTCTGGAAGACATCCCACAGGCCCCTGTCCTGGAGAGTCCCCGACCAGGCCTCCCAACCACTCTTGCTGGCATCCGTAGAGATAATCACAGGGTCTGAAGGGAACAAGTAAACCCCCCTTCAGGATGTTGGAAGTCACCAGCCACCAGCTCCGCTCACTCCGGATCTCCTCTGTCACAGGCAGAAGACATGACAAATCCCGCCCATTCGGAACCCTGTGTCTCAGAATGAACCTCATGAGGACACTGAGGTGCCACCAAGACCTGGGCACTGTCAGAGCGTGTTGCTGAACAGACCACCATCGTACAAGGGCCGTGATCTACCTGTTGCAGGAGCGGCATGTACTCTCCCTTGCACCCACTCCGCCACCACCTGATGCGAGGAAACACGATGGTGTCGGTATGAGCAGAAGGGAAAGGTGTGAGGAACAAACAAAAAACTAAAACAAATGGCTAAAATAAGAAACTAAAACAATTACTTAAAATAACAAATGTGCTGGAGACGTTTCTTCGAGAGGGTCCCCATGGAACCTAAATGGAGAGTAATGAGCCTCGGAATTATTTCAGAGGGCAAGGCAGTGTATCACCTAAGTAGGAAACTGTCACTTGCTACCTTACTTGGGCATCCAGCAACTTCTCTTTAAAATGCAGGACCAGGTTACGGCACCTGGAATAAAGGACACTCTTGTGTTATTAATTCACACATATCTGAGCTGTGCAGCGGCATAATGACATGGCACAGTATAACATATCATAAACATAACACACATTGTATCTCATGTGTCTCTAACAGATGCATCATCTCCATTAGTACACCCTTGAATAGTCATTCACACCTTATTCATAAAATTACACTATTAATATGTTGTCTTATCGTAACACAAATCACACACTTGACATGTTGTCTTGTCATAACCATAGGGTGGTATAACACGATACACAAAAGAGCATCCTACTACCTATTGTTGTCTAAAAATATTCACTTGATTCTTGAGGGAGAAATGAGGCAAATATATTAAGACACCCCTTCCCCCTTCCTTTCTAATCGAAAATTTCGTAGGGCCAAGTCAGCAAGACAGGTACACCTCCTAGCTTTGCGGCTGGCTAGCAGGCCTAAAACTAATGTGGTGCCCGCAAATTAAATAGTAGGGGTGTGTTAGACTTGGCATCTTTGGCGTGGTTTCCCCTGACCTTTTGCCTCTACCTCCTGTATTTTTTATGCTGTACTACATTTCGTTTTTGCTGGCTTAGATGCTTTGAACACTTTGCCACTGCTGATCAGTGTCAAAGTGCAAGTGCTTGTGTAATTTTTTTTTTTTTATTTAAAGAGCTTTAGTAAAGCAAATAAAAACAAAGGTATAGTATTTTATCAATGATGATAGAAGAATTGCAAAAGATATCATATAGTATATATAAGCATGGAAAAATGAAAACTTAATACAACTACCTTGTCAAAAAGTAAAACCAAAGGCTAAGGGCAATATTGAAGAGTTATGTACCATAGCAAAATTAGCATTTTAAGTTTTATAGGGAAAGAAAGAAAAGAAAGAGAGAAAGAAAAAGAAATCAACAGAAGATCAACATCCTTACCAAATTTACTAAGTAGGAACATCCGATAACGAGCACTATACAATTTCAGGTAACAAAGTGATAACAATACATTATCTTATATGAACAGTATAAGAAAAATGTATCACAATACTCATGGCGGCTGGAAGACAAAGGTACTGTCTTTGTTGCGTAGTGCAGAAGAGGATAAATAATTGGTGAGTGGAGACCAAAAGGCTTCTTTTCGAAGGAGTTGCTGAGAGGTAGTAGCAGAAGCTCTATCCAGCCTATGATGGTAGCAGAGAAGATTCCACCAAGCAGAAAAAGTGACCTTAGTGGCATCCTTCCAGTTGGAAGTAATAACCTGAAAGGCAATAGCAAGTAACAAATCCACAAAAGTGCCCATCTTGTGAGCACCAAACCAATGTACAGAGTTACTGCCCAAAAATATGGAGTAGATATCAAAAGGAAAATTGATAGAGCAAATAAAGGTGATTCATTTACATACCTTTGTCCAAAAAAGGAAATGTTAGGACAAAGGAAAAAGGAGCGTAAATATGTGCCAGGAGTGTTTTTACAGGACCAACAGTTGGGAGATAAGTCGGAACTAAATTTGGAGATAGCTAATGGGGTTAAAAACAACCTCTGATAAAAGTAATAAAGAGTTTGAGTGGTGCTAGCATTACAGGAAGTGTGGTGTATTCGTGTCCAGATAGAATTCCATTTGTGAACAGAGAGGGTACGCTGCAAATCCGATTCCCAAAAATGTTCAGTTTTACTCTTGGGGCGATCGGGAAGAGAAAAATGAAGATATTTGTAGATATGAGAGGCCCGAACGGAAAGGGAAGTAGATAGAGGTTCAAATGGGGGGGTCTGATGAAGAGGAGGGTGATCCAGAGAGAAGAGAAAACTGTTGAGTTAAAAGCAATCTTAAAGAGTCGTACTTAAAAAGGGAAGTGGCAGGCAGGCAAAATATAGATTGTACTTCCTGAGGAGATAGAAAATGCGTACCGTGTACTAAGGGGCCGATTCACAGAACTAATCTGAGACAAAATCCTAAACTACTATTTTGGTATTCACAGAAGGCATTTAGTAGTAGTAAAGTTAGGACTAACTTTACTACTACTAAATGCCTTCTGTGAATACCAAAAGTAGTAAGTTTAGGATTTTGTCTCAGTTAGTAGTAGTAAAGTTAGTAGTCCTAACTTTACTACTACTAAATGCCTTCTGTGAATACCAAATGTAGTAAGTTTAGGATTTTGTCTCAGTTAGTAGTAGTAAAGTTAGTAGTCCTAACTTTACTACTACTAAATGCCTTCTGTGAATACCAAAAGTAGTAAGTTTAGGATTTTGTCTCAGATCAGTTCTGTGAATCGGCCCCTAAGTGTTTAACCTGGATGATCAAATTTGGCCGCCCAATCTCTCCAAAAAATGGTACGGTTGGAAAGTTTAATGGACTTGTTATGCCATATAGGGGAATCCAGGAACATTTGCAGAGATGAAAGGGATTTGTTAAGGACCGGGTTAAAGGTAAATATAAATTGTGAGATGGTTGGGGACTTAAATGAGTGAGGAGGATGAGTAAAATTGGCTAACGAAGAGAAGGGAAACGGGTGAATCACGGATTCCTCCAGTCTTTTCCACACCGATATGAGGGGTTCGTCCAAAGGAGACAGATAAGGTAAAACTTGAATTAAAAAGGAGGAGTGGTACTGGCGAAAGTTGGGAAAATTGACACCTCCCCGATCCTTAGGAGCAGACAAGGAAGATAAAGATATACGAGCTTTCTGGTTATTCCAGATAAATTTACTTAAAACACCATTAAGAGTTTTAAAAAAATGTAATCGAAGCCTCACTGGTAACATGGACAGGTAAAAATTAATAACAGGGAGCATCATCATTTTGATTGTGTCCAATCTGCCCCACCATGACAAAAATAAGGGAGACCATTTCTCTGCCATACCACATACCTTTAATAAAACATCCTCCAAATTAAGCTGAACCGTTCTAACAATTGAAGAGGAGTATTTGATCCCCAGGCATGTAATGTAATTAGTGTTCCATTTGAAATCTGTTCCTTTGAACATACTTCTTAAGCAATACTTGTTTAAAGGAAGCACTTCGGATTTAGAAAAATTTAATTTATAACCTGACAGGGCGGCATATGAAGATAAAAGATCCGTGAAAGCAGGCAAAGAGATAAGGGGGTCGGAGATATATAACAAAATGTCATCTGCGTAAGCAGTGAACTTGATTTCAATTGATTTGTGTGTAAAACCACAAAATGCGGAAGAATGTTGTAGAGAGTGTAGAAAAGGTTCAAGAGATAAGATAAAGAGCAAAGGTGAAAGAGGGCAGCCTTGACGAGTGCCCCGTTGGAGGGTAAAATAAGGAGATTGAAATCCAGTAACAAAGATCGAAGTGGTTGGGGAGGAATATAACAAACTTATAAGAGACAAGATAATCAGACCAAAACCATGCCACTTAAGTGTGCGCATCATAAAAAGCCAATGAATGCGATCCAAAGCTTTCTCAGTGTCTAGGGTGATGGCTGCAACAGGGGAGGAACTCTTAGACATAAGATCAATGATATTTAAAAAAGTTCTTGAATTATCTGCCAGCATTCTTCCTTTAACAAACCCTGTCTGTTCAGAACCAATCAGATCAGGAATTACCTGATTGATACGAAGGGCCAACACCTTAGCAAAAATTTTGCAAATCTAAATTGATTAAATAAATAGGGCGATAGTTGGCACAGGATGAGGAATCTTTATCCTTCTTTGGGATTAAACAAATCATGGCTTCAAGAAAAGAGCCACTGAGCCTCATTGTGAAAAATAAAGTGCTGAAAAAGAGATAAAAGATAGGGGAGAAGTGTCTGTGAGAAGCAGGAATAGAATTCAGCGGTAAAACCATCAGGGCCGGGGGTCTTATCTTTAGGTAACTGAGCTAAGGCTAACTTAATTTCAGAGATGGACAGGTCTTTATCTAATAAAGAGCAATCAGGGGAGGAGGAGGAGCGAGGAGGCAACGATTAAAAAAATGCCTCCAAAGCAGTGTCAGAAGGAGAAGATCCAGGAGTGTATAAGGTCTTATAGCAATCCGTGAAACATTTTAATATCTCCTCATCTTTGAAGTGATTAACACCGTTATCATCAATGATATTAACTATTTTGGATCTTTGAGATTTGACTTTCAAATAATTTGCTAGCAATTTGCCGGCTCTATTACGACCACCGTAGAATTTGGAATTAATTTTTAGTAACGTCTCCGTCGATTTTCTATTAACATTCAATTTTGCTTGGACTAATTTCTTAAGAGTATCATCATTATTAGAAGAAAAATAGGTATGCTCAAGTTGCTTAATGGAAGATGATAAGGAAACTGATTCCTTGCGCAGTTGTTTCTTCTTGACAGCCACATAATCAATGATAAATCCTCTGGCTGTCGCGTTAAAAGCGTCCCAAATGGTGTGAAAGGGTATGTCCGGACTAGCATTAATGAGAAAAAATTCTGACAAAGAATCCTTGAAGTGCCCAATGAAAGTAGGATCTTTGAGTAGATAGTTCCCTCGGTCTAGGTCCACTCTCTCCCTGCAGCTCCGCTGTGCTGTCTCTTGCCTCCAGACCCCGACCTCCTCCTTGGGAGGTTCGAGGCTGCTGCCTGCTCTTGCGCCTGCTGCCCGCTCCAACTGGGACCAGACTGCCTGCAACCACCGTAACCTTTCTCAGCTGTTTTTTTTCTTCTTAATTTTTCCCTGTTGTGCCACTGTTATTGTGCCCATCTGTGTCTTGCTCTAATTCCACGAATGTTTTTATTTTCTCGTGCCTGCCTGTTCCTTTCGCCTTTCACCGCTGCTGCCCCTGCGGCCCCTCCCCCCCCGGAATTCCCCCCCAGAATTCCCCCGCTCCCGCCTCCCAGCCTCTCCTCCCTCCCACCTCCCCTACTTAATGGCGGCCGCTGTGCGGTGGCACCACCGGCGCGCCAAAGGCAAGCCCGTCTGCGCCCGTCCGCGGCCAGCGCCAGGAACCCTGGACCTCCCACTACCCATCGCTATGACACTACCACCCTCCTCGCACTCAACCCTGGAAGACTTAGAGAATGCCAACAGGCCTCGCCGAACACGACCCACGGCCAGTTCTCCTGCCTCCACTGCCGCCAGACCCTCACCGCCACCCCGGCCTACAACACCGCCAGCACCGGCGACACCCTAAAATGCATCCTCCTCAACGTACGCTCCGTACACAAACACGCCATGGAAATCAGGAACCTACTCGATTCTCTCTCGCCCGACACCGCCTTCTTCACAGAGACCTGGACCAAAGCATCCTCCGCCCCCGACATCAGCACCGCCATCCCAGACGGATACAAGATCCAGAGGAAAGACCACCCCAACCACCCAGGAGGGGGCCTCGCCATCGCCCACAAGCGCACACTCTGCCTCACCGCCTCCAGCGAAACCTTCCCCTCCGACGAACACCTGCACTTCCAGATCCAGACCACCCCCAAAGCCACACTCCGAGGAACCCTCATCTACAGACCCCCCGGTCCCCGAACACCCTTCGCCACCACCATCACTGACTTCATCGCACCCCATGCCATCGCCTCAACAAACTACATACTCATTGGAGACCTGAACTTCCACCTCGACGACCCCAGCTCCACTATCCTTCGTGACAACCTCGCCAGCATCGGACTTAAAAAACTCATCAACACACCGACCCACAGAGCAGGACACACCCTCGACCCCATTTTTGCGACAGGAAACAGCGTCCAATTCAGCCACACAACGCAGGCGCCATGGACCGACCACCACTGCGTACACTTTGCCATCAACAAACCCAAGGCACCCAAACCAGCCCCACGCCCACCTCGAAGGAATTGGAGCAAGGTTACCGATGAGCAACTTAACTCCACTCTCACCCGAGACAACCACACCTGGGCACCCAACGCAAATGACGCAGCCAGAGAACTCCACACCTGGATCTCCAACTGCGCAGATGAGCTCGCCCCGCTACACAACCTCGACAGACAACGCCCCAGGATAGCCACCTGGTTCACCACCGCTCTCCAAGAAGCCAGATGCACCTGCAGACGCCTGGAGAAGAACAGGAGAAACACCAAGACAACCGAAAACCACACCACCTATAAGGACGCCATGACGGACTACCACAACCAGATCAGAGCCACCAAGAGGAACTTCATCCACAACAAAATCCTGGCCAACTCCAAGGAACTTTTCTGTGTCATTCAAGAATTCACCAACCCACGCTGCGAAGCCACAGACATCACCCCATCCCAAGACCTCTGCGACAAGCTTGGAACCTATTTCCACCTCAAGATCAAAAACCTCTACAACAACTTCATCGACCATCCACCAGGCACCACAGACGGCCCCCAGCCAACCCACCATCTCCAACTGGACACTGATCACGGCCGAAGACACCGCCTCGACCATGAAAAGCATCCACTCAGGGGGGCCCACCGACCCCTGCCCCCCTCACATCTACCACAGAGCCGCGGCTGCCATCGCACCCGAACTACAACGCAACATCAACACCACCTTCAAAACAGGCACCTTCCCAGATGACTGGAAGTACGCAGGAGTCAGACCCCTGCTCAAGAAGCCCACAGCTGACCCCACCGACCTCAAGAACTATCGGCCCATCTCGCTCCTCCCCTTTGCAGCCAAAGTTGCAGAGAAAACAGTCAACAGGAAACTGACACAATTCATTGAAGAGAACGCCGTCCTCGACCCGTCCCAATCCGGATTCCGAAGCAACCACAGCACAGACCGCCCTACTCGCCGCCACAGACAACAACCGCACCCTCCTGGACCAAGGCCACTCCACAGCCCTCATCCTACTCGACCTATCAGCGGCCTTCGACACCGTCTCCCACCGCACACTAGTCGCCAGACTACACAACGCAGGCATACAAGGAACAGCCCTGGACTGGATCCGATCATTCCTCACCGGAAGAAGCCAAAGGATCACACTCCCACCCTTCCTCTCCGACCCAACGAAAATCACCTGCGGAGTCCCACAGGGTTCATCACTGAGCCCCACCCTCTTCAACATCTACATGGCCCCCCTCGCAGCCATCGTCCGACAACACGGCCTCAACATTGTATCCTACGCCGACGACACCCAGCTCATCCTCTCCCTCACCAAAGACCCCACCACTGCCAAACTCAACTTCCAGAAAGGAATGCAAGACGTCGCAGTCTGGATGACCAACAGCTGCCTGAAGCTCAACGCCGAGAAGACAGAAGTCCTCGTCCTCGGTACCACCCCTTCTGCATGGGACAGCACCTGGTGACCGACCGCCCTCGGAAGCACACCTACCCCCTCAGACCACGCCAAGATACTCGGCATCGTACTCGACTCATCACTCACCATGAACCGACAGGTCAACGCCGTCACCTCCAGCTGCTTCAACACCCTCTGCATCCTCCGCAAGACCTTCAAGTGGATCCCCCTGAGTCAAGGAAGACAGTCACCCACGCACTCATCACCAGCAGACTGGACTATGGAAACGCACTCTACGCCGGCATCAACAAGTCCCTACTCCGCAAACTCCAGACAATACAGAACACCGCCGCCAGACTCGTCCTCGGCATCCCCCGACACGAACACATCAGCCAACACCTACGAAGTCTCCACTGGCTCCCCGTGGAGAAAAGAGTCACTTCAAAATCCTCACCACGCCTACAAATGCCTACACAACAACAGACCCAAATACCTCAACGACAGAATCAACTTCCACGTACCCAAAAGAAACCTCCAATCTTCCAACCTCGCACTGGCCGAAACCCCCCGCATCCACAGAGCCAGAGCAGGCAGAAGATCCTTCTCTCACATTGCAGCCAAGACCTGGAACGAGTTACCGGCAGACATCAGACGCGCCCCCTCCCTGAATACCTTCAGGAAGACCCTCAAGACTTGGCTCTTCGGCTAAACAGATCTGCGGACCACCCCCCCCGTCAGCGCTTTTAGACCCTCACGGGTGAGTAGCACGCTTACAATTCCCAGATTGATTGATTGATTGATTGATTGATAATTATTAAAGCGCCATCTACGGGGTTTGGAGGGTTCAGAAGGAAGATCTAAATTAATAAAGACAGGAGCGTGATCTGAAATAAGTATGGATCCAATTTCAGCATGGATTAGATTAGGGAGAAGGTGAGGACTCAAAAAATGTAGTAAATTCTAGATGTAGAATTATGTGTGGAAGAATAAAAAGTGAATTCCAAACTGTCCGGATTATATATCCTCCAAGCATCTACCAAACCTCTCGAACGAATAGTGCTGGTAAAGGTTTTTTTCATTTTATTAGGGATATATCTAGAAGTGTCTATATATCTAGATATATCTAGATATATCTAGATATATCTGTCAGTGAGGGATCCATGACCTGATTACAATCCCCACCCACTAAGAGGTTGGAATCAGAACAGGAGTGGAGGATATGTGACATGGACTGCCAAAATTGTGAATCAATACCAGTGGGACCATAAATGTTAAGGAGAGAGACAGGGGAGCCATTTATGACTAGATGAAGAAGAAGCCCTCTGTCATCAGCATCCTTCTCCTCCTTTTCTGTAGTAAGGGAAAGGGACTTATGAAATAATGTCACCACTCCATTTTTTCTGTCTTTAGCTGGGGAACAATACACATGACCCACCCATTGCTTTTTAAGAGAGCTAATATAATTTTCATTAAGATGCGTTTCTTAAAGCATCGCAATTTTACAATGTAATCTAGATAACTGGGTAAGTACCCTTTGTTTCTTGACGGGATTACGCAATCCCTTCACATCCCAGGATACTGTGCGAACATTATCCATCATAATGAGAAGGGAAAAACAATAAGCAACACCATGAGCAATCTAAAATTGGTTAGACTGAGAATTCAACATGCGGAAATTTTGAGCCAACAAGTAAGAAAGTGTGTATAAAAACAAAAAAAGAAAAAGGATGTTGAAAGAGTAAAAAACAAGAAAAAAAAAGGAGACGAAAATGATCAAAGATGATATATTAGGGAAAGAAGAAAGGGGAGAGGAGCTACAAGTCAAAGAAAAAAGAACAAGAAAAAAGAGACAAGAATAGAATGGAAAAAGAAAGAAGAAAGAGAAGAAGGTATAAATGATAAAAAGAGAGAAGCTGACAGGAAGCCAAAAGACTTCAGCCAAGGTGAACAGAATACATTTCCAGATTGAAAGGGACAGCATGAGGAAGCGGGGAGCCGCGAAAGGAAGACAGATGACAGAATCAATGAGGTCAACGAGAAACGACGAGGACCGCAAGATAAGTGAGCGGGAAAAAGGAGAATATGATAAGGAGCAGCAGCTAGGGAAGTATAGTGAACAAAATTGACATAAAGGGATAGATACTAAAACAAGCGAACATATAATATGAGCATACTTAATGGTGGGAGTAACACTTACCACACATAAGGAAGAACTGTGAACACTAGGGGCGGGAAGGGAGGAACGGGAAGGAGGAAACATCGAGGAGGGGTATCCATACTGGACAAGAGACATCTGTGAAAAGAAACCACATAGTTAATAGGGAATAGCCTCCTGAGAAGGCAGACACATGACAAACACGAGTAAAATAAACGGATAACAACAAAAAAGGCAAGAACCATCAAAAACCTGCAAATTAAGAGAGGTTAGGCCAAAAGGAACTAAGACTTAGTGTAAAAGTCAATATTCAGGTTTTCCCAAAGACCATTACTGGCGAAAACCATCGGAGTCTATAAATTAGGGAAAGTTAAGCAAAAACTTGGTATAAAAATCAGTGTTCATGTTTTCCCAAGGTCCATTTCTTCTCCTTTGTGGCGAAGAATAAACCGTCGTAAGTCCTTTCCTTGTAGGTGACTTTAAAAAAGCAAGAATGTACAAGACCATATCTGGCGTTCATGGAACGAAGAGCAGGGTGAAATGAAAGGAACTCCTTACGATGAGCGGCGGTGGCACGAGCCACGTCCTGAGAGAGAAAAATTCTTTGGCCAGACCACAACATCTGCTTTCTCTGCTTAGCCGCAGACAGGACCATTAACAGCTCAGTATACTCCAAAAAGAGGACGATAATCCCTCTAGGGCGACTGACTGACGATGTAGAGGGAGACCCACCAAGCCTGGGTCCAATACGATGAGCACGTTGCAGGTTAAGAGTGGTACTCTCCTTGAGGCCAACTATTTTAGAGATATGGATTTTAAGAAAGGCAAGCATGTCAGGCCCCTCCTCCCCCTCAGGAATACCGTAAATTCTAAGGTTGTTGCGCCTATTGCAGTTTTCCAGGTCCTCCGCCTGTTATTTGAGAAGAGCTATTTCTTTAGACATAGCTTCAACTTTAGGGAGCACATCTTGAGCGTCACTGATCTTCTGCTCTACCACCGATACCCTTGATTCTAAATTGGACCATTTCTCTTAAAGTCTCTGAAGAGTAGCATTGGTATCAATAAATAAGGGTTTCATAAGCTTAATTTTCTCCATAAGGTCGTCCAATGTGATGGGTGGTGGAGAGCTGGGTTCCTTCTTTTGGCGTTTTGAAGCAGCAGTAGTAGGATATTTACGAAGGGAAGACATGGTTCCAGAGGCACCCTTCTGGTTGAAGAGGGAAGAAGACTCCATAAATATGTAAAAGGGGATATAGCACTGTTGTACCACAACCTCAAAAACTTGCTTGGCTAGCAGGAGCCTAATTGTGTGGTAACCACTACCTTTTACATTAGTTTAGTCACTTCTCCCCTCTAAAAAACAAATGAAAAGCCACTAATAAGAGGAACCTTTGCCAAGGAGTAGAGCTGGAGAAACTGGAGGAGGAGTACTCCCCCTTTGCTGTGTGCTGTCTGAGGTTGGCCTGCAGTGGCTGTTTCTGCCAAGGAAAGGACAAGGACTTTGCTGTGTGCTGTGCCCCCCTGCTTGAGGAAGATCTCCAAGGGCTTGAGTAGAGCTTGCCTCCTGTTCTGAAGTCTCAGGGACACAAAGACGTCACCCCCAGCTCCCCTAAACTTCCTTGCTGGGAGTTCTGACCTGCCAAGAGGTGCCTGTGACTGTGTTGGGCCTCTGGAGGTTGTTCCTGCTGTTGGGAGCTGGAAAAGCAACGCAACTACAAGAAAATTGACGCATCCCTCTTCTTGCAGCTGTTTTTCCGACGCAGCACGGCCCCTGAGCGAGAAGAACCTCCATGCATCACTGCGCCGCTGCCGAAACCGACGCAGTGCATGTCGCCGCTGCAAAAACCGACGCATCAAGGGATGGCGGCTGAAGAAACCGATACAGTGGCGCTCGACGCCACTGCATCAATCGCCGACGCAGACCGGATTTCCACGCATCGTACCTGTGCAGCAAGTTTTCCCAATGCACACCCGCGGACCAGAACCGTCTCGGAATTGACGCATCACTTCCCCCTACAGACCCGATTCGACGCATCACTTCTCCTGCGTGCAGCAGAACTGTTGCATCGCCTCCCCGTGGTCTCAGGAACTGACGCATCTCTTTGTTTTTCGACGCTTCCCATCTCTGCGGCTGTTTGGTCTTGTGAATTTTGTCGCAACTACAGGTACTTTGAGAGAAATCATGCATCCATAGTTTTCTATGGGCCAAGTTGTTTGAAACATTTCTAAAGTCATATTCTTATTACATGTATGTTGGATTTTTATCGTTTTGGTCTTGTTGAGTTTAGATAAATATACTTTATTTTCCTAAACTGGTGTGGTGTCCATTTGTGGTGTTATCACTGTGTTACTGTATGTTTTGAGTACAAATACTTTACACATCGCCTTTGGGATAAGTCTGTCTGCTCATGCAAAGCTACCCAGGGGGTGAGCAGGGTTATCTAAAGTGTGTATCCCCCTTACCATGACTAGAAGCAAGGGTCCCTATTTGGACAAAGGTACCTACCTCTGCCAACTAGAGACCCCCCTTTCTACCATTGGTGGTCAGCGGTGAGGATTTGAACCTGTATTTGTACTTCACCCACAGTGATTGGTGTACATCACTAGTTTAGTGCAGACCACTGCGCAACCACATACTGAGTTAATTTTTTGGTTCTATTTTTTATCTGACCCTTAAAGTATCCACCCACCATGTCTCTGAATGGTAAATCAGCAAGTGAGGCTGCAGAATTGGAGTTTGACATTGAAATATTAAGTAGTTACAAAGTAGAGCACCTCAAGCAATTCTGCAAGAGCTTTGGATGTCCTGTGAAGAGCAACTCTAGGAAAGAGGAGCTACAGAAGGCCTTAGGGGCCTGGTGGGAAGCCAGACAAGCTGAGGGGATGCAGATGTGGATGGGGGTGTGCCAGTGGGCAGTGTCAGATCCCATGATTTGCCTGTTGGGAGAGAAGCCTCTAGGTCTGGCAGCAATCATTCTTCCAGGAATTTGCCTCCAGAGGAAATAGAGAACAAAAGGGCTAGAGAGCATGTGTTGGAAGTCCTTAGGCTCAAGATGAAGCAGATGGAAATGGAAATCCAGAACAAGGCAGGGGAGAGCCAGAATGCTTGTGCTTTGGAGGAAAAGAAATTGCTTTTGGCACATGAGTTGAGCATGAGAGAACTGGACATTAAAGCCAAGCAGGTGTAGTCCAGTCCAAATGGTTGCAGCGCACAGCCAGAGCAAGGGGGTAAGGTTTACATTCCCAAGGACCTAGTACAGAATTTCCAGAAGGTGGAGGATATTTATGCCTGGTTTGCATCTTATGGGGCAGCACTGCGTATGAATGAGGTCCCTGAGAAACATTGGGGGGCGCGCCTGTGGAAACACTTTGAGGCCAATGAGAGGAACACTCTGACACCTTTGGAGGAGGCAGGTACTCTGACCTATCCCAATATGAAGGAGGCTTTATGCCTCAGGTATGGGCTCACACCTGAGCAGTACAGGGAAAAGTTTAGGTCCTTAAAGAAGCTTGAATCCAATACCTGGGTTAAGTGTCTGAACCTTTATTGCAGAGCACTGGATGGTTGGATAAAGGGCAGCAAGGTAACTGAATACCAGGGGTTGTACCATCTGATTGGTTGGGAGCACCTGAGTAGTCTTTGTGTTCCAGAGCTGCGGCAGCATCTGATGGATAGTAAGCTGACTGACCCCAGGAAGCTTGCTCAGTAGGCGGACCGCTGGATGAGTACCAGGGTCCACAAGGGGTATGTGGGAAACCCAGCCAAGGGTGGGCAGGGTCCCCAGCAGAAGAGTGGGGGGGGGACAAGGGTAACCAAAAGGAGTTCTCTAAAGGGCCCCAAAAAAGTTCCCTTAGTAAAGATTCCCAGCCCCCAGTTCTAAGAAGCCATGGCCCCCTAAGGGTAGGCCAGACAACCGGGGTCCCCTCAATTGTTATGCATGTTGTCAGGAGGGTCACATGCAGAATGATCCCAAGTGCCCCAAGGCACCACCAGCACCCACTGGTGCACTGTCACCGGGGTTAGTGTAGTGCTGGGGGAGGAGCTAGTTCCCAGTGAGGGTGGGGAGCCAGCTGTGATGGCCCTTATCTCATTAGGAGATAGAGAGATGGTCCAGGAAACCTGCCTGCCGGATAACACTAAAAAGTACCTGCAGAGGGTGACCATCAATGGGAGGAGGGTGGAAGCTCTGAGGGACACAGGAGCCAGTGTGACATCTGTCAGGTGTCAGTGGGTGTCTGAAGAGCAGGTCATCCCCAATGTACTTCACCCTGTAGTTGCTACAGGCAACTCTGAGCACCTGTGTAAGGTGGCGCAGGTTCCCTTTGAGTTGGGGGGGGGTCTCGGGTTCCTTGAAGGTCGTTGTAAGTCCGTCCATGCCTGTTGACTGTCTGCTTGGCAATGACCTGGAGAGCTCACCTTGCAGGGAGGTGTAGCGCCAGGTTCATTTAAAGATGTTGGGACTGCCTGAGTGGGCCTGTGTGACCACTCGGCCAATGGAAGCCAGTAGGGGTGATCAAGAGGACCTGGAGCCTGAAAGAGTGGCCCAGGTGCCTGCCAGAAAGAGGAAGGGCAGGGGGCATGGGAAACCAGCCCCCGAAGTTCCCATGGTCCAGGAGGAGGCAGAACCTGAGGGGGATGACCTGGAACCTACATGGGAGCAAGTGGCCGAACTGGGCGACCTGCTTGAGCTGAATCATTGGCTGCAGGAAGGAGGTCCCTCCAGGGACGAGTTCTCAAGGTGCAGATGGAATGCCCTACTCTTGTTGGGTTGCGGCAGCAGGCTGTAGACCAGGCAGCAGGTGGTCCGTCTGGATAACATTTGATTTATTAGGAGAATGGTCTCCCTTACAGTGAGCCCAAGGTTGCTGAGCCCGGGGCAGCCCATGTGCTGGTGGTACCCGCGTGCTACAGGACCTTCCTACTGGGTCTGGCTCATGATGTGCCTTTGGCAAGACATTTGGGGTGTGACAAGACCTATCACAGGCCTGTCACCCACTTTTACTCATCCCAAATGCAGAGGCACGTTGGCACGCATTGTAGGTTTTTTCAGACTTGCCAGGCAAGTGGCAAGACTGGAGGGAAGTGTAAGGCTCCCCTCTAACCCTTTCCTGTGGTGAGCACCCTTTTCGAGCGGGTGGGCATCGACATTGTGGGGCCACTGAAAAACAAGAAAGCCTTAAGCAACAAGTTTATCTTGGTCTTGGTGGACCATGCCAGCCAGTACCCTGAAGCTGTCCCTCTCAGGACAATCACGGCCCCTGTGGTGAGCTGTGCATTGATGGGGATCTTTACCCGCGTGGGGTTCCCTAGAGAGGTGGTTTCTGACCGTGTACAAACTTCATTTCCAGGTATATGAAGTCACTGTGGGAGGAGTGCGGTGTAATGTACAAATTCACCACTCCTTACCATCCCCAAGAGAATGGGTTGGTTGAGAGATTCAACCGAACCCTGAAAGGCATGATAAAGGGTCTTGCTGAACCCATGAGGCGTAAGTGGGATGTCTTTCTACCATGCCTGTTGTTTGCCTAAAGGGAGGTACCGCAGAAATCCTTAGGGTTCAGTCCCTTTGAATTGCTGTATGGGCACCCTGTGAGAGGACCTCTGAGTCTGGTGACACAGGGCTGGGAGAAAAACTCCTGGTAAGACACCCCAAGATGTGTTCAGCTACATGCTGGCCTTCAGAAACCAGACTCAACGCTTCAGGAAACTCGCTCAGGCGAACCTGGAAGCTAGCCAGGAGGAGATGAAACGATGGTACGAACAGAATACCACTCTGGTTGAGTTTCGGCCTGGCCAAAAAGTGTGGGGGATGGCACCAGTGGAGGCTTGTGTGCTCCAAGACAGGTGGACTGGGCCATTTGAGGTAGTGGAGTGCAAGAGTGATGTAACTAACCCTGGGCGTAGTTTGCGTAGTAGCACTTCACGTAGCTACGTGAAGTACATTTTGAACTACACGTAGCTATGCAAATTGCGTAGTGCGCAGCTGTGTGCTTGACTGCACTGTACAATAATTGCCAAAGGCATCTTGCACAGTGCAAGTTAAGATAAAATAAGTATCTCTGTCTTTATATGCTAAAATGCATATAGCATTTCACAAAAGTGAAATCGATAAAATAACAAGCAGTGAGAGAGGTGATGATTTTGGTATCCTCCCTAACCTAGGGAGAGAACCAAGCAGATGCCTTGAAAACAAAAGCACATCTTTTGAACGATTCAGTGGTGGTCCCATCCTCTTAGGACCACCCCAAGCACAGTTATTGGCAAAAATACAATCCCAACCAAAGGCCCTGCAAAGCATTATGGGACGAGATTAGCAGTGGGCAGTGAATATTATAGTATCCAATATCAAAATAATTCTACAAAGAGCTGCAGTTCCACTAGTCGTTACTAGATGTCCCTCACAAGTCAAATGCAAAAGCTTCATGAAAGGGTTTCAATGCTTTTGCATTTGACTTGTGAGGGATATCTAGTAACGACTAGTGGAACTGCAGCTTGATGTATTAATAATTTCAATGCTTTTGCATTTGACTCGTGAGGGACATCTAGTAACGACTAGTTGAACTGCAGCTCTTTGTAGAATTATTTTGATATTGGACACTATAATATTCACTGCCCACTGCTAATCTCGTCCCATAATGCTTTGCAGGGCCTTTGGTTGGGATTGTATTTTTGCCCATAACTGTAGCTTGGGGTGGTCCTAGGAGGAAGGGACCACCACTGAATCGTTCACATGATATGCTTTTGTGTTCAAGGCATCTGCTTGGTCCTCCCCTAGGTTAGGGGAACCCAAAATCATCACCTCTCATTGCTTGATATTTTCATTGTTAAAGTTCACTTTTGTGAATTTGTTATATGCTTTTAGCATAGAAAATTGCTTTAACAAAGCATTTGTATGTGTTTAATATACTGCTGCTACGCTACGTTGATTAGCAGAGTTTTTTACTCTGCTACGTGCAATTTGCGTAGTGTGTTGTAACACAAACTTTGCATGCTCCATGAGCGTAGCAAAGTATTATGCCCAGGGTTAGATGTAACCTACCTGGTTAACTTGCAGACTCCTAGGAACCCTTTGAGGGTCCTGCACATGAACCGACTCAAACATCACTTTGAGAGGTCTGAAGTCACAATGCTCCTGGCTACAGATAATGGAATGGAAGAGGAGAGTGAGCCTCTTCCTGACCTCCAGTCTACCAAGGAACATGATGGGTCAGTGGATGGAGTGAATCTCTATCCCACCCTGACCCCAGAGCAGCAGAGGGACTGCTGCCAGGTGCTGGGACAGTTTGCCTCCCTGTTCTCCCTGACTCCAGGAATCACCAATTGGTGTGTCCATAATGTGGACACTGGGGACAGTTTACCTGTGAAGCATAAAATGTACAGAGTAACTGACAAAGTCAGGGCCAGCATTAAGGAAGAGGTTTCCAAAATGTTGGCTTTAGGGGTGATGGAGCCCTCCAGGTCTTGGTTCCGAAAAGCTGCTGCACCCTGTGCCACTTCTGAACTCCGGTTCTGCGTAGACTACCGTGGGCTCAATGCCTTCACCAGGCTGACGCTCACCCCATCCCTACAGCTGATGAGCTCATTGATCAGCTGGGAGCTGCCCGGTACCTTAGCACGTTTGACATAACGTCTGGGTACTGGCAGATTGCCTTGACCGATGGGGCAAGAGAGAGGTTTGCGTTTTCAACACCAGAGGGGCACTAGCAGTTCCGTGTCATGTCCTTTGGGTTGAAGAACGCCCCTGCCACATTCCAAAGACTGGTCAACCAGGTACTGTCCGGGCTGGAGGAATTCAGCGCCGCCTACCTGGATGACATTGCTGTGTTCAGCTCCAGCTGGGAGGAACACTTGCAACACCTCTGTGAAGTGTTGAAGGCTCTGCAGAAGGCAGGCCTCACTATCAAGGCCAGTAAGTGCCAGATAGCACAGGGATCTGTGGTGTACTTAGGGCAACAGGTAGGAAGCGGCCAGGTAGCACCCCTACAGCCTAAGATCAACACCATTCTGGCTTGGGAGCCCCCCAAGACCCAGACAGAGGTGAGAGCCTTTCTAGGACTCACCAGGTACTACAGACGGTTTGTTAAGGGATATGGCACCATTGTGCTGACTTCAAGGAAGCAGCCAAGGAAAGTGATCTGGACCGATGCCTGTCAGACCGCTTTTGATGCCCTGAAATCTGCCATGTGCACGATGCCCGTGCTCAAATCACCCAACTTCTCCCAAGAATTTGTTGTGTAGACAGATGCTTCAGAGCATGGTGTGGGAGCAGTATTCACAATTGAACGACGAGGACGTGGACCAATCCGTAGCTTTCATTAGTAGGAGGCTACTTCCCAGGGAACAGAGGTAGAGTACAATTGAAAGAGAAGCTTTTGCTGTGGTCTGGGCACTGAAAAGCTAAGACCCTACTTGTTTGGGTCTCACTTCCGGGTTCAGACAGACCACAGGCCCCTCAGATGGTTGATGCAGATGAGGGGTGAGAATCCAAAACTGTTGAGGTGGTCCATCTCCCTTGAGGGAATGGACTTTATGGTCAAACACTGCCCTGGTCAGAAACGCCAATGCTGATGGTCTGTCCAGATTCTTCCGCCTTAGTGATGACAACTCCCAAGAGGGTGGGTAGTTCTCCCCATCTTTCAGCTGGAGGGGACCGTGTTAGACTTGGCATCTTTGGCGTGGTTTCCCCTGACTTTTTGCCTCTACCTCCTGTATTTTTGATGCTGTGCTGTATTTAGTTTTTGCTGGCTTAGATGCTTTGGGCACTTTGCCACTGCTGATCAGTGTCAAAGTGCAAGTGCTCCCTGTGTAAATTGTTGTTACAATTGGTTCTCCCTGATTGGCATATTTGATTTACTGGTAAGTCCCTAGTAAAGTACACTGAAGTGTGCCAGGGCCTGTAAATCAAATGCTACTAGTGGGCCTGCAGCACTGATTGTGCCACCCACATTAGTAGCTCTGAAAAGGTAACTCAGACCTGCCACTGCAGTGTTTGTGCGCAGTTGTTAACTGCCATGTCGGCTTGCCAAGTGCACCCACTTGCCAGGCCCTAACCTTCCCTTTTTCTACATGTAAGGCACCCCTATGGTAAGCCCAAGGTACCCCCCCTGAGCAGGGAGCAGTGTATGTAAAAGGTAGGACATGTACTGGTGTGTGTGACATGTCCTGATAGTGAAATACTGCCAATTCCGTTTTTCACAATTGAAAGGCTATCTTGACCCATAGGATAGAATGGAAGTTTATTTATAACATCTTATAAATATAACTTCCCATTGGGACAAGATAGAGAAATAAAGTTTAGGCTCTCTGAACTCAGAATTTAATAACACATCTTTTAGTAAAGATGGTTTTTAAATTGTGTATTTGAAAATGCCACTTTTAGAAAGTAAAAGAAACAATTGATGGACGGAATGCTGGACAATGCAAACATTCACCCCCAGTCACAAGGATCTGGGTTAAATCCATCATTCTTTTGCTCACCACACCACCCCAGTTTGGACCCAGCCATATGCAAATCAGTCTTGACCCTGTTCCTTGTGGGAACAGCCCAGCCCGAACTGCCAAGCTAGGTCCTCCCTGGACCGGAAACAAGCATCCTGGGACCGGTTTCAGGGCATCACCCTTCTTCAGCCAGGCTAGCTTGAATCCAGTGGTGTAGTGAGCACGGGACCCACGTCTGGGCATACCCTTCCCACTTAGGGCAACAAATGCAAAAGAAACAATTGATGGACGGAATGCTGGACAATGTAAACATTCACCACCAGTCACAAGGATCTGGGTTAAACCCATCCTTCTTTTGCTCACCACACCACCCCAGTTTGGACCCAGCCATATGCAAATCAGTCTTGACCCTGTTCCTTGTGGGAACAGTCCAGCCCGAACTGCCAAGCTAGGTCCTCCCTGGACCGGAAACAAGCATCCTGGGACCGGTTTCAGGGCATCACCCTTCTTCAGCCAGGCTAGCTTGAATCCAGTGGTGTAGTGAGTACGGGACCCACGTCTGGGCATACCCTTCCCACTTAGGGCGACAAATGCAAAAGAAACAATTGATGGACAGAATGAAACTGGTCCTAGGATGCTTGTTTCCAGTCCAGGGAGGACCTGGCCTGGCAGTACCGGCTGGACTGTTCCCATTGGGTGCAGGGTCAAGACTGATTTGCATATGGCTGGGTCCAAACTGGAATGGCATGGTGAGCAAAAAAATGATGGATTTAGGCCCAGATCTCTGTACTGGGGTGAATGTATGATATTGTTCTGCATTCTGTCCATCAATTGTTCTTTTTGCATTTGTCACCCCGAGTGGGACGGGTATGCCCAGACGTGGGTCCCGTGCTCTCCATGCCACTGGAGTCAAGCTATCCTGGCTGATGAGGACTGAAAGCCCGAAACCGGTCCTAGGATGCTTGTTTCCAGTCCAGGGAGGACCTGGCCTGGCAGTTCGGGCTGGACTGTTCCCATTGGGCGCAGGGTCAAGACTGATTTGCATATAGCTGGGTTCAAACTGGAATGGCATGGTGAGCAAAAAAACGGTGGATTTAGGCCCAGATCTCTGTACTGGGGTGAATGTATGACAATGTTCTGCATTCTGTCTATCAATTGTTCTTTTTACTTTTAGAAAGTAGGCATTTTCTTGTTTAATCATTCTGTGTGCCTCTGCCTGTTTGTGTATTGACTGTCTGGTTTTAGAGTGACAGGGGCTGGGGAAGTGCATTCACTGTAGATAGCCGGTTGAGGTGTGCCAGGCCCTTCCTGGATGACTCAGAGCTGGGCTGAATACACCCTGGTTGAATTTAGAGTAGTGGGAGGAGATTTTCTTGCACCTGCATGGGGCCTGTCTCCCTTGCACAATGCTGTCTCCACCTCGTGTGGTCATGCTGCACCAGTGAGGACAGAACTGGTTTGGACTGGGCTCAGAGACCCTTGCACAAAGAGAACAAAGACATTTTGGGGTATAAGTATTAGACCTAAAACCCCTGAACTTTAGGCTACTTCTGGAATCAAGAGGAACCTTTGCCAAGGAGAAGAACTGGAGAAACTGGAGGAGGAGTACTGCCCCTTTGCTGTGTGCTGTGTCCCCCAGCTTGAGGAAGATCTCCAAGGGTTCGAGTAGACCTTGCCTCCTGTTCTGAAGTCGCAGGGACACAAAGACTTCACCCCCAGCTTCCCTGAACTTCTTGGCTGGGAGTTCTGACCTGCCAAGAGGTGCCTGTGACTGTGTTGGGCCTCTGGAGGTTGTTCCTGCTGTTGGAAGCTGGAAAAGCAACGCAACTACAAGAAAATCGACGCATCGCTCTTCTTGCGGCTGTTTTTCCGGCGCAGCACCGCTGTGCAAGAAGAATCTCCACACATCGCCGCTGCCGAAACCGATGCAACGCCTGTCGCCGCTGCAAGAGCTGACGCATTGAGGGATTGCGGCTGAAGAAACCAACTCAGCACCGCTCGACGCCACGGCATTGATCGCCGACGCATCCCGGATTTCCATGCATTGTACCTGTGCGGCACATTTTCCCGACACATCACTTTCCCCTACAGACCGGATTCGACTCATCACTTTCCTGCGTGCAGCAGAACTGTCGCAACGCCTCCCCATGGTCTCAGGAACTGACGCATCTCTTTGTTTTTCGACGCTTCCCATCTCTGCGGCTGTTTGGCCTTGTGAATTTTGTCGCACTACAGGTACTTTGAGAGAAATCACGCATCCATAGTTTTCTATGTGCAAGTTGTTTGAAACCTTTCTCAAGTCATATTCTTATTACATGTATGTTGGATTTTTGTCGTTTTGGTCTTGTTGAGTTTAGATAAAGATACTTTATTTTTCTAAACTGGTGTGGTGTCCATTTCTGGTGTTATCACTGTATTACTGTGTGTTTTGAGTACAAATACTTTACACATTGCCTTTGGGATAAGTCTGTCTGCTCGTGCCAAGCTACCCAGGGGGTGAGCTGGGGTTTTCTAAAGTGTGTATCCCCCCTTACCCGGACTAGAAGCAAGGGTCCCTATTTGGACAAAGGTACCTACCTCTGCCAACTAGAGACCCCCATTTCTAACAAGGGGTACTTATTGCAAAACTCCTTGTAGACATCCAAAGATAGCATTGTGAGAAATTTCAAGCAGAGCTCCAAGGGCTGGTCCTTCTTTAAGATTTCCTTGATGCAAAGTCGGAGCCTCTCCATCACTGGGAGTGACTCAAAGGGTCCGGGACAAGGAGTCCAGTGAACAGTCTACAACAACATGGGGTGGGAAATCCTTGCCATCTCCCCCCACCGTTATGTCTTCCCTAAACAAAAAGCCCTTGCATTATGTGATTAATGGCCCATCAAACACTGGGGCGGTAGTATTGCCTGAGGTATCTTACTAGTGAACTATTTGTTTATGGTAATGCCGCCAAAGGAGGCGCCATGCGAAGCGAAGAACAGGCGGCAAAGGCCACCAGGCGTCCCCAGATGTGACTAGCTGGGAGGCTGATTACGGAGCCCTGACAGTACCCCCCCCTCTTAGGCCCCTTCCCAGGACCTGGGTGTGGCTTCAGGGGGTGCTGAGCATGGAATCTTTGAAGCAACCGGGGAGCGTGGACCTGGTCGGTGGGTTCCAATTACCTCTCCTGAGGACCATATCCTTTCCAGTCGATGAGATAGTATAAAACCCTGTGTATACGTTTGGCATCTAAAATGGCTTACACCTCGTATTCAACTTGATCTTCTATTACCACAGGCGAGGGCTGTGTACGGAGCTGGGTACCCAGGGTGACAGGTTTAAGCAGTGATATGTGAAAGGTGGGGTGTATTTTCATGTGGGCTGGTAGGGTTAGACGTACTGCGTTGGGTCCCAACAATCTTTCCACCGGATAAGGGCCGATGAAACGTGGTTGCAATTTCCTATGTTCTCAAAGGCGTAGATTTCTAGAGGAGAGCCAAGCTAAATTCCCAATGTGATATCAAGGCTATTTTCAATGTTTGCAGTCTGTGTCGTGTTTTTACCTTGATTTGGCGTGTGAAAGGTTAAGTGTTCATAGGTTTTCGTAAGGTACAAAGTCTGTCCTCGATACTGGGGAGAGGAGAGGTAACAGGATTTAGAATCGGGAAGACTCTGGGTTGAGATCCTGTGAGAGCAAAAAAGGGTGAATAACGGGTAGCAGAGTGTATGGTGTTGTTGTGGCAAAACTCTGCCAACTAGAGAGTGGAGACCCAGGATTCTTGTTCTTTATCATAGCATTGAAGAAACTTCTCTAGTTCTTGGTTACAGCACTCAGATTGTCCATCCGATTCAGGGTGGGAGACCGAGTACAGACAGAAAGTGACAGCCCAGGCTTTACAAAAGGCCTTCTAGAAATGGGATATAAAGAGTGAACCTCTGTCAGATTCTATGTTGAATGGCAAACCGTGGAGGTGCACAATGTGTTGAAGGAATAGGTCCACCAATTCGGGGGCAGTTGGCAACCCACATAAAGGAACATAGTGGTGCATCTTGGTCAACATGTCCATGACCACTAGGATTGTGGTATATCCTTGGTCTTTAGAAAGATCTGTTATGAAATCCATGGAAAGGGGCGTGCCAGGGCCCTGCTGGCATTTGGGATGAGCCATTAACCCTTTGACAGATTTCAGAAAGTAAATACAATTTGTTTGCAATCCTTTAACAGAGAGTCCCACCAAAAGGATCTTTTCAACAGATCATAGGTCTTGGTGTCTCACTGATGTGCGGCTAACAGACTCGCATGCAAGCCTTCTCCCTGTAGGTCTTTAAAAGGTAGATATGGGGCCTTGTTGTGAAACAATAGCCCCTGAGCCAGCTGTTGGCTAGGGTCTGTGGCTAGCCAAGTGGGAGCATCTGCCTGCCGGACAGCCTTCCATAACTTGGATTCTCAAGTGCTCAGGGAGGCACAGGTGTGGGTAATAATGTTTGTGTGTTGTAGGAGTAATCTGAGCATGTCTAGACTGGTTAATGGTGTCTCTCCAGAGTTTTAGGGCCTGGATAAGGCATCAGCCTTACGGTTGTTAGCCCCCGCGTGGTAGGTGATGATGAAATTATGATCTGCGAAGAAGAGCGACCACCACAATTGTCTTGGGGTTAGAGCTTTGACTGACTTCAAGAATTGAAGGTTGAAGTGTTCAGTATAGACCATGATGGGTTTTGGGCCCCCATGAGGTAATTCCTACATTCCTGGAAGGTGGACTTGACTGCCAGTAGCTCCCGGTCAAATATTGTATAATTTCTCTCTGCATCATTTAACTAGCGGAAAAAGAACGCCACAGGGTGCAACTGACCGGTCCCCTGTTTCTTTTGGGATAATACTGTGCCATTAGCAACATTGGAAGCATCGGCCTCTACTAAAAATTGTAGCGAGGTGTCTTGGTGAAGGAGTATGGGCACTGATGTGAAGGCTAGCTTAAGTTGGGCAAAGGCCCCACCAGCGGCTTGTGACCAACAAAAGGTATGCCCCTTCTGGAATGGTGCCATTATAGGTGCCAGGAGGGCAGAGAAGTTGGAAATGAACCAGCAATAGAAATTTGCAAATCCCATAAATCTCTGCACCTGTTTCACATTAGTAGGTTCTGCTCATTGCAACACTGCCTGTACCTTGGACTCATCCATAGTCAGTCCCTCAGAGGAGATTATGTACCTCAAGAGTTGGACAGAAGTGACATGAAATCCACACAGCATATAGATGGTTATCACATAAGGCCTGTAGCACCTTTTCAACATGGGTAACATGCTCACCTTCAGAGGCGGAATAGATGAGGATATTGTCAATATAGACTACCACAAATATATCTAAAAACTCCCTCAACACACTATTCACAAAGTTTTGGAAGGCAGCTGGGGCATTGCATAGGCCAAATGGCATTACCTGATATTCGAAAAGGCCAAATTTTCCACTCGTTCATTTTACGTATCCACACCAAATGGTATGCCCCATGGACATCTAGTTTGGAGAAAATGGTACCCTTTTTTACCCAGACTAGTAATACAGAGATTAGTGGAAGCGGGTATTGATTTTTTTCATTGTTTAGGACCCGGTAATTGATGCAGGGTCTCCAATCCCGTTCTTTCAAGTGACGAAGAACAATTGTGATGAGTCTGGGGACTTGGAATGGCATACAAAACCTTTGGCCAGGTATTTGTCCATGTTTTGATGCAGGTGTTCAGTTTCCTGTTCTATGAAAGAGTAACTACGACTGCATGGGAGGTGAACCCGCCTGGCTCGAGGTCTATTTCACAATCAAAATCTCAATGTGGGGGGAGTGTTTTGGCCTTTTGTTCACTGAAGACGTCCCCATAATCTGCATAGATGTTGGGTAGCCCATCTACTTGTAGGGGGCAAGCCGTAACAGGTGTGGACAGGCCCTTTTTCCTACAGTGTTCTTATGTGAAGTGAAGAGATCCCTGCACCCAGGCTATTAAGGGGCTGTGCACCCGTAACCAAGGGAGTCCTAGTATTATGCCATACTGTGGGGCGTTGATTCCATTGAAGTCCAGTTCACATATGTGACCCCCAGGGCAACACATTCGGCTTTTGAGTGTCTGGTGTGTGGTAGGGCCGGAGGACAAAAGGGAGCCATCGACTGCTTTGACATGTTCTGGTGTCCTCTTACACTGTACTGGGATTTTATGCTGATGCACATGTTGTCAATCACAAACATTCCCTGTAGCCCCAGAATCGATCATGACAGACATGGTTAAACAAGGGACTCCAGGGAAAAAGAAGGATACACCCATTGTCACAAGATGCATGGTGGTGGCTTGAGAAGTTTTTCCCACATAGTGGCGAGGTGCCTTCCAGGTCTTTTTGGCTACAGTCTCGCACAAAATGTCCTACCACACCACAGTAGAAACACAGATTACCTTGTCGCTGACGCTCCTTTTCTTGCTTAGTTAGTGGGGCTCGAATAGATCCTATCTGCATAAGTTCGGCCAAGAAGTCTAATGGTTTTGGGTGATCCAATCTGGGCGAAGGTCGCGTCTCGTTGCTACTCTTTTCGCTCCTACGTTCCGTAAGGCGATGATTCAGCTCTAAAATAAGGTTTATTAAGTCGTCACAGTTTGTGGGCCTGTCGACTACCTGAGCCAACATATCATTAAGTATATCCCTTAGTCCCCTGTAAAACAATGAGGCTCTCTTCCTTTCCAGCCAGTCTGCCTCGACCACCAAACGGTTGAAGTTGGCCAGATAACGCAAGAGGTCCCAATTGCCCTGGCGCAACTCCAGGTGCTCGATGTTCTCTGTCTGGGTAGTGGTGCGTCGGTCGAAGATGTAGCGAAGTTCTCGCTCAAAGGCGTCATAACTATGCAAAGTTGGGCTATCTTCTGCACCCAACGGAACTGACCAGTAGGCTGCGTTCCCCGACAAATATGATAATACGAAGGCTACCCTAGCCTCAGTCTTTCGAAAGGCAGCTGGGCGACACAGGATGTGTAGCTGTGTGAGGAATATATTCAATTTCTGTGAGTCCCCTGAGAAGCATTCACAGGCAGCTAGAAGTGTAGCTAACTGCCCTACCAGCAGCTGAGTGTCGGAGGCCCGGCTTACTAAGGGGGGCTTACTGCATGCCGAACCACTAAAACCAGCGCCAGGAGCCCCCAATTGTTTTTATCATGTCTACTTGTTGGGAAAGGGTCATAACCTGAGTTCTAAGACTTTGGTTCTCGACTCAAGACAGCTCTAGCTGTCTCTGCATATCCTGCAGTATTCTTTCCAGGTTGGTAACGGAAAAGGTTCCAGAAGTCATGCTGCTCACGCAACCCGTGTAAGTTCTCCTCTTCGTACTATGCTTCTCCATTGCAAAACTAAAGTAACCTGCAGCCTCAAAAACCTTAAAAATAAATAGGACCAACAATGCCCTCTTTGGAGAGAAATTCCCACCAAAACAGATCTTTCCGCAAAAATACAACACACATCGCCAAGCCAATCCCATGCTACATAAAAGAAAATAACCAATAGGAAGCCCTCAATACAGTACAAAAAACTAGGGTAAAAGAAACTGCTGTGAAACTTTTCCCCAGAGCATGGCCCTTTGCCAAATTGCTGCCAGAATCCTGACCATATCATAGCCTGCAGATGGTTGCCAAGGAGTCACTGACTCACCGGCAACCAAGACATGCCCTCTCAGCCGGCCGGAGAAAAGCACAGCAGACCTCCAGCTCAGGTCAACGAGAAGGGTGAAGGGAGGAGGCTCAGAAACTGCTTCACCGCATCCAGACACCTCCTCCCTCACTCACCATACCTGCCAGCTCCTGCTGCAATACCTCACACGGCCGCACCGCCGGTGCAGGAATCAGTTCCTCATTTCAGCCGCACCGCAGGCTTCATTGATCCAGCATGAGTCGATGTGTATGCAGAGTTATAGGCCGAGACAAGTCTGTGCGGCCTCTCAAACCTGCCGCACCGCGTGGCAAGGAAGGAGCAAAGAACAATTAGCTGGAGCACGTTCACCGCACCTACCCAAGATTGGTTTTAACATAAAGAGGAACAGGAAGTAAGGAGGGGGAGGTAATTTTATAATGTGGGAAATTGTTGTGATTGGAGGCACAGGGCCCTCACTAAGTGAGTCATCACAGCGAGAGGGACGAAGGGCTAATGAAGATGATCGGTAAGTAATAGGGACGTTATTGTGTAGAATGTTTTGCAGCAACAGAGCTCTCATGGTTTTGTATTTACATTCTGGTACATTTACTCCCTTTATTCCATTATAAATTTAGTACTGTAGGGGCCAAAGAATAAAACCTGAAGTGATTGAGTTCCTCAGGTATTGGAATGGAAACTTTAGAGCTCTAGAGCAGTTTGTTAGCCTCATGTCATCCTCTCAGGTGTCATTTTCTTTTTTTGCTGTGACTATTTCTGGTAAATTTTGTATAAATGCTTCTGATTGGGTTTCAAGGGCTGTTTGTATGTTTCAGAGCCCTCAAGTTTCCCAGGCCCATGCTTGAGCTAATTCGGTCAGGTTTTATTTTTGTATAGTGGGATATTTGTAGTCCTGTTTATTCAATAAAAAAATCCCTGCATAACAAGAAAACCTGGGGCATATTATCAAGAACGGCGATAAAATTATCGCCGCTTTAGCGGCAGAAAACTGCTGCTAAAGCGGCGATAATGGGCTTGATAATATGCCCTGGAGAACTTCAATAGAAGCCCATGTTCACACCAGAACATGGACTTCTATTGGAATTCTCAAGGGCATATTATCAAGCCCATTATCGCCGCTTTAGCAGCAGTTTTCTGCCGCTAAAGCGGCGATAATTTTTAACGCCGTTCTTGATAATATGCCCCCTGGCTGGTAAAAGCTAGGACGTAGGGGACTTGAGATCGCTGGTGTTTTAGTCACAATAAAAATGGTAATGAAGGTTCACTCGGGATGTGTAACATATAAGACATGAAAAGGTTACATATAAGCAAAAGGGAAACGTAGACATATCGCCAACACACATTGCATTCAAGGACTTGCAGTTTCCTTTACTGCATACATGGGTTTAAAAAAAGTTCGGACTGTGAGGTGTCGCACCATCCTCTCCATAGCCAGTACTGGCCACACTCCCTCGCTGCTGTTGGGTACGCCGTCTTTGCCAAATCGCTGTATCGTCATTTTATTTTTGCCAACAAAAGGCTAATATTTCTCGTCCTGCATGCTGATTTTTTTTTACAGTTTTGCCCCACCCCTTTTTAAGTACTTTCAGTTTTAGTTCCTCACTTACTGGAATTGCAAGCTGAGTGAAGGTGCGGATTGCAAGGTAAGGAGCAAACAGGTTTAACTTTCACTTGTAAAAAGATATTTTAATTTCCTTACATTTCGAAAAATTTCTGTTCTTCGTAGGAGATGGTAGCGGATTAGATAAACCAGACTTTTTTGTTTTGCATTTTGGCTGTGCCGTTATGGTTGCTGCCGTATTGATTTGCGTTTCCTGTCTTCAGACTTATTTTTATTCCAAGTATTCTCACAACATCTCAGTCAATAGCATTAAACAGCAGTGTATTGCAGGAAAGTGGAATATTATGTGGTATGGCTGGGTGGCCTTACCATGCAATTTTATCATATTGCCTCAAAGATGATCCTTGGATTCACAACAGATAATCCTTAGCTCAGTACTGGTAGTACGGCAAAGAGCAGTCAAGCCTTATCAGAGGAACATTTGTTAAGCATTTTACAATACCATTATGGTGCATATATGTAATTGAGACGATTTGTTAGAAATCTGACACCACTTTATAAAAATAGAGCTTATTTTTATCTAAAGTTAGACACCAAAATTAACTTTTTAGCATACATATAGCCAAAGTTATGAATTTTCAAAGCGATGGAAAATAAGTGCAAAAAAATACAGTGGTCATTTAACATTGCGGTTGTTGGCAAAAACTACTAGTGACAATCGGTCACTTTGGGGTCAAGTTGGCATGTACCCTCGCAGGGCAGGGTTGCTTGGGGTCCCAGGACCACAACTCAAAAGTCAGTTTAATTTTACCTGGCCCGTGGAGCTCGGGTGCAGTGGTTGTCCTGGCTGTCTGTGGTCCAAAACGGGAGCCGCAGTAACGCAGCTTTTTCCATTGAGACAGTGCTGCCAGAAAGGGGATGCAGTTTCCAGGGGATGCAGTTTCCAGGTGTGGTGGAATGCCCTCTTAATGCAGCATTAAGTTAAGGGGTCAGTTACCTGACTGGTTATGAACAAGCCTTGGTAGCAGTATAAGAAACAAAAAGGAACTTTGAATTCTAGTGGTCCAGGGGAGTGATGTAGCGTTTTGAAACTTTGGTGAAAGCCAGACTACAACTCCCAGAATGCACTTCACCATTTACTTTTGTGCGACCCAGGGGGCTTGATGGCCGACGCTTATTTTGGATGCAGAGTGTTGTTTTACCTGCACTTGGCGGTGGAATGGTCCTACCAATCCAGGGGAGTCTGAGGGTGCTTCTGGCTTCTACAAGGGTCCCTGTGTCAGAGACTGCTGAGTTTGGGCCAAGGACGAAAGTCGATCACACAGTTCCAAGCAGTGTTCCCACAGGTTCAGGTTATCCTTCTGTTTGTTTGTGCAAGCCTTGTTGTCGGTGGAAACGGTCTTCTTGGTATCCTTCTTTAAAGAAAGTCAATCACAACTGAGGTTCTGGTGTAAGGGGTGTCCCTTAAATCCTGGATTTAGGGGAGTTAGGGGTGTGGGAGCGAGCAGCCTATGGGCAGCTAGTCCCTTACAGCTAGTCTGACCCTGCTGTGACCACATCCGGTGGTGTAGGTCACCTTTTCTACCCAGAGCCCACTATATCTGCCCTCCTAAAGATGGCGGGAATGAACTTTAGGTGTACAGATCAGGCTGCTCACCCTGGAGGTGTGGCCAGCCTTCCTGGAGGTGTACACCTCCTGCATACCTAATATCCAGCCTTGCCCGCGCTCAAGCGCGGCTGCAGCAAGGGGAGGGATGTGTCCTCCTCAGGGGAACAGCTCAGATGCATATCAGAGGCAGTGCAGCTTTTGAGGCTCACCACTCTGATGTGTCACTTCACTAGCACACTTAGGATGAGGGAGGTGTGACCTCCTTCGTGCCCAAGCATTGGTTCTGACTCATGGGAGTGCTCACACTACCTAGCAGAAGGTCATTAACCTGTTTTGGCGGCAGCGGGGTGGGAAAACCCAGGCCTGCCAGCCAAAGCACATATCAGCTAGGGTAACCAGATGGGAAACCAATAGGTAGCCACCTGGGTTCATGCCAGAATTCCCTTGACACCAGATTCATGTCAGGGAAAAGAAGGCATGTCATTTGACACTAATCTTGACATATTTAGATGGTACCATAAGACAGCTAGCAACCCAGGTCTGCCTGGGAGCAAGTCCCATGTGATCCTATGGACCTCCTATCACTTATAGTGTACTTTAATGGTAAGGTCACTTAAGAGATATATAAGCTTGCACTTACATGTCTACACTCTTAGTATACTGCACCCTGCCTCCTGGGCAAAGGAGACCTTCTATAGGGGTGACTGACATATACTTAAAATCAGTGCTGTGACCCTTCACACACGGTGAGGACAAAGTCGAAATGGAACAGTGAACACTGTTCCTGCAGTCTGCAATGGCAGACTTGCTGTCATCTGTGTACCTGGGTCACTCAGGGTGGCACAATCAGTGCTGCAGGCCCTGAGTACCCCTTTACCACCCATGCCCTGGGTACCACAGTACCACTTATGGGGATGCCAATTCACACATGTTACTTTTAGGAAGAGAGCACTGGCACTGGAGTCTGGTTGGCAGGCTTCTGTGCACTGTCAGAATTGAAAAAAAAACCAGCATCTAGTAGGCCAAATGGGGGCAAAGAGTGGGAGGACATCTGTAAAAAATCTTGTTTTCTTACATGTATTATTACATATGTACTTCTTGTGTAGGGGTACGGCTTAGACATCTAGGGGAGTGTAATCCATGTATTTTGTACAACATGTAGTTAGCCATTCTTTAGGTCGTCGCAATCTGTTTTTATTATTCAGGTGTTTTTCATGTAGCCATAGGCTGGTTATGATCTCGCTTGACAGCGCAGCTGTCGCCAGAAAATTATGAGCCATATTTATCTAGGACGTTGCCCTTGCATCACGCAAGGTGCCACAAGGGGAGCGCAAGACCTTACGTCAGATTTACTGTGCCATGCAGAACCATCTTGTGTAGCTCTGTGTGGCATAGTAAATATGGAGAAACGCAAGACAGCACAAGTCACTGCCTTGTGTTACTCTGCGCTGAGAGGGAGTTCCATGGGTGGAGCATGGGTGTTCTCACGCATCCACCCATGGTTTTTGGCGCATTCTCAGATTTACTAACATTAGTAAACCTGGTAATGCGTCAAAATGCTACGCCCACCCAAATAACGAGGAGAAATATGTATATTTCTCCATGCTTTTTCCTCTTTCTGCTTTCTGAAGCACACATAGAAAGGGGAAAGAGCCTTAGGGGATTGCTTTTGTGCAGGAAGGCATCCCTTCTTGCATAAAAACAATCCTGCCTGTAATGGAGTCACCCATACACCATGGTGCAAGAGTGCCTACGTTGGCACTTGACACCGACAATTGGGCCAGTGCAGAGGGAGAGCAGGAATGCACCATATTTTGGTAGATATGGCACATTGCTGCCCTCTCCATTTGACACAGCACAGCACAGCGCAGCAAGTTGTCTTGCTGTGTTGAGCCACGTATTAGTAATTCTGCCCCTGGGAGTCGAGAGAACATGGTTTTATTGGGCAGAAGTTATGTGCTTCCATAAAAAAGTGCTTTCTCTCCACACAGCTGTGCTCATTTTATTTAGTTATCTAGCTTGCTGCCTGAGCTTGAACTTTAAGGGGCAAACACATGCCATTGTAGTGCTACTAAAGGGTGTTAGATAACTAGAAATTTATGGTGGTTTTCTCTGACAGTGGCATAGATAGGAAATAGGAGGAGGCAGTCAATAGCATTCATGGATTGTGAATAATATTAAATTATTCACTGTAAGTTTAATAAAAATTGAATACAACTCTCTGAAATATGACCTTCCCTGGCAGCTGAGGTTAGTAAATAAGTTAAAAATTGGTTTTAAATATATGTTGTGTGCTTGCCTATGGGTGAGAGTGCGTTGATGTGAATGAGAGTGTGTGTATGTGTGAATGTATGTGTAGGTATAGTGTTGTGAGTATGACTAAAAGTGATGGTCAAATGGTGTGTGATGACACCTCTGCTACCCATGGCATTTTGGTGAATTGACGTCCATGTAATTACGTTTTTATCTGCTGAGGTAAGGTGGTATGAAACATTATCCTTCCCACAATAAAAATCCATTTTCTGTTCAAAAGCGAAAGCGCTAGTACCGCATATGCAATACAGACACAGCAAGGCACAGCATGTCCTGCGATCTGTCAGATCGCAACGCTTCCCATCAAAGTAGCCTGGCCCGAGCTAATGCAGTGTCAACCTTACCGACCAAATAGAAGGCCCTGTCCCATAAAAGAACTAAGAGGATGCAGAGCAAAGAAGGATGCTAGAGTAAATATGTAGATAAAAATCGCAGTAAATATTGAAACGCACACCACGCCTGTATTGTCAATTGTGCCTGCATGGTATGGCCTGCATCCGTGCTCGGCTGTATCTGAAATGCTTGGTCTGTGGCCATACTCTACAGTGGTGTGGCCTTTGGTTATACTCTGTGCCCAGGCCTCCGTATTTTGGCATTGTCTAGCTGCAACTTTATTTATCTCACCAGCCTCATGATTTTCAAAAACTAAACAAATTAATTATAAAAATACATGCATAGAGGTTCTTTGGTTCAACCTTTTTCATCAATTGGTCTGTTCAAGTTTCATTCATGTTTTGCTTTTACCGGTGACTCTCCTCACATTGTAATAGGGATTGTACTTTTTTACTTTTTGTACAATTGAAGACAGTTACCTTTTTCCATATATTATTAGTTTTTGTATTGTTTTCTATATTTATGTTTTGAAGGAGACAGGTAGTAGCTACTCCTCCTCAAATCTTAGAACATATTGTTAGCCTCTACCTCAAACTATTGCATGCTAATGTATATGTTGAAGCCACACTCTCTGTCGTAGACACCTCTTGAGCCTCTAGTAAGTGCCTAAGGAACAGTATAACAATTTGCAGCAAACAATCAAAAGTGCAGACTTGTATAAAATTGATAAGGCCGAATTTTGCACCCTAATTTCACTTACGTATCTCCGGCCGATGATCTTTTATTGCCTGCTAAAAATGTGGAGGGAAGAATACGTGTGAGGGAGCCCCCGTGAGTATCGTTCCTGTGAGCAAGGTGTCCGTATACAGAGACCCCTGGGTGCCTTACCGCTACGATCAGGAAACAGACTGCAAGAATCTGGACGGAACTTCCGATGTAACTAAGGGTTTTTCCTTCAATATACAGCCCAGCGGAGAAAACCCGGAAGTGATCCACCCCTGGAGGGGCGGAACGGAAACCCGAGACAGCCAATCGGAAGGGTCTGACGCGGCATCAGTGTGGCCAGAAAAGGAGGCGGAGAGCTTACCAAGCCCGTCAGCTGTTGGGAATCGGAGAACACGGGAGAGCAGAGGAAGCGCTGGCGAATTGGAGGAGAAGGCGAAGGAGGACGGAACCGGAGACGAGAGCGACGGAGGCCTGGAAAACCCAGAAGTGTGGTCCGAAGACTGGTGGATCCCGGAGGAGGCGGATGAGCCGCCGCAACTCAGGAGAGTTGCGGCAGAAAGCGGTACGTGAATTGGGCGGGGGGAGAGGATAGAGGGAGGGGGTGGGAAAGGGGTAAAACCACGGGATTGTTTCCCCACTACCTTAAATAACCTCACCGCACGCCCAGCGTCCAAAATCACTTCCCTTGAGCACGTTGTTATACTTACCCCGATGTTTAGCAATCTTCCACGCTGAGACGTAAATCAGCTACTCCTTTCTTTTACTGGTTCCCGGTTCTTTGCCCAGGTGCCTTTTTCTTTTCACCAACTGCTCCCTCATCTCATTACTCACTTGGTGTGGTGGAAGAAGAAGTACTCGTCGCGAATTCATATCCTGACACTGTTTTCACCACAATCATAATAAAACTCACAATATAGATCCTATACGGCCTCCTCGCTTCTGTTTCCGACCCTCCCTCCGACAATACGCTTTACCAATTATACAATTTCCCTCCCATCCGTGTCCAATAACAACGAACTCCGAATTTAGCTTTTGTAGATTTATTACAAAGCCAGAAACAACAAAATATAGACACACCTCAAAATCAAGGTATAGAGCTACATGAAAACTAATACAGAGCCCAATCTACGAATATAGTTCATATGGCAAAATAGGCATTAAATGATGAATTCCAATATGAGAAAACAGCAGAGTATAGATGCTGCATCCAAATCTCTTTTCATTTGTATTTCGGAATTTAGAATAATCTGTCCCTACTCTGCATCTAAAGTGGCATCCCTTTTCTTCCCTTCCTAGCAAATTCCCCAAAAGGTGTCAGCACGTGTTGACTTCCAAAGAAGTACACTCACGTCAAATGGGTCAGGTAGCTTAGAGCTACAGAGCTCGTTCTAAGATGCTCTCCTCTCTTAGTCAAAAGCAGAAGAAATCCTCCAGATCTGTCCCTGTACCTAATTCAAAAAGGCAAAGTTACACCCCTGACGAGTCACACGGTACATTGTTCAGTGAACACCTTCTTCAGTAACCTTACACAAACTCAATTAAATTTACACAACTGTCCGCCGACCTTGGCTCCCAAGTTCTCCAGGCACAGAAGGTGTCCTCCCTTTCTCTTGTCGGAGCGCTTCTAAGACATTCCTTTCCTCCCATGTATCTTCTTAAAACTGAATGAACGAGGTCAAATTCCTGCACCTGCAGTAGGGGTGAAACGAAAACATTCTACACACATAAATTTTAATTAGCTCCTGACCTTAAGAGCAAACGAGGAGAAATGAAACCTTGAAGGAATGAAAGTCAGGCCTACGATTCTGGCTAACTTAAAACACTCTTTAATATGCATTCGCTACACAGGCCTTTATATGAATCTTATAACAGTGAATACATCTGGTTACTTTTAATCAACATATACGTGTACAATTACATAATTTCTCTAAATACACACGAAAAATTAATCAGTTCTGTAAAGCACGTCATGATTTTTCTTCACAGATTTTCAAACGGTGATATATAAACTTCATTTTAATACGCACGAAGTTCAACCACACATTGAATATATACGAGTGCAATTCACTCATGTGTACCCCTTACAAATTTTAAAGCGCTGTGCGCTCTATCAGTTCCCCCCTCTGATGACAAGTGTCATCAACACAAAACCTTACCATAGTATGTTCTCCTCGCAGAAAAGACTGACCTAAACAGAAGTTGTAGCCTGCCTTCCCTGCCTGAACTTCTCCAGATTCTTGAGGTTCTGATAGTGACTGTCCTGCAGTCTTTCCATCTGCCTTTCTCGTCTCCTAAGGGAACTGTCAGCCTGTCGTGCTCTGTGCCATTTAAAGGCTCTGAAAGCACCCAACAATACGATAATACAGATTACAACTATTATGATGGGTTTCAGAATGTAACCAACAATTCCCTGCCCCAAATTTCCAAACCAACTTCCAATCTTTCCAAATCCTTGGCCAATTTTGTCCCAAATCCCATTTGTTCCCAAAACATGTATCTCATGATGTATCTCTGTGATGTTACTTATATACTTCTTTATATCCTTGCTATTGTCTGGTATATAAGTACAGCACTGTTGAACCCTCAATAATCTACAGACTCCACCTTCCTTTGCTAGTAAAACATCTAACGCAAGACGGTTCTGAAGCACCATGGCCCTTATAGAGACCATCTCCCCATCAACAAGCAATAAGGCTTGAGCTGTATTCACTGACAACTTGTCCACTAATGTTGACAACCTTCTACTCTTTACATCATTCAAAACCACTCCCAAACTTGGTATCATTGCGCCAAACACATCACCAACAATTTCTCCTGCACTAGTACCACGTTTCTCTCTACGTGATCATTTCCCTTCCAATGGCCACAAATCTTCCATGTGGAATATTTTAGGAAATATCACAGCCAAATAACATGTTCCATACCAATTTGGAGGTAATCGAACATAAGCATTCCTTCCACATACAAAATATACATTAGGCACTATGGTCAATTTATCCAATAGCGCCTTCTTTATTGACTCCTCAATCAAGAAAATATGTTCACATTCACTCTCTCCTACAAAAATATTGTCATAATATGTCTGTGGTTGTCTAATGCATAATTTTCCTTTCTGCTGCAAATCTAAAGCTATTGGACCAGAACTTCCCTTTGCCTTATGATCTAACTCTTCCTGGGTCCATGGAATTACTTCATGTTTGGGATCAGGCCTAAATAATGTCTGTCTATGTCTATCCTCTATTTGGTCCACGAATTTCTTTCCTGTTTCAGATAACATGCATGTCAAATTATGTCTATGAGCATATGCTGTATCCAAAGTCACTGTGGGTACGAAATATTTTGACATCCTATCTTCCTTTTTGTAATAATCATACTTATTCAAATACTTCAACACGGGAACTTCAGGGAGCACTACATCATAATTAGAGAAATAGTACTCAAAATGGGCCTTACCATAAAACATACTCAGAAGCACACTGCATGTAATGCCGTAAGTTAGGGGCAAGTGTAACAAACAACTGGTTTCTCTTATCATGTCCTCATCTGATTCTGATGCACCCTCTCTTATGTTTGGTGTAGGAGGTATAGATGTCCCTTTTACCCCTTCTTCCAATTCATTGGACTCAACTATGGATGTGATAATCACTACTGTAATATTTACTATTACTCCCACTATGAGTGTGCCTATCATACATTTCTGCCTACGGCTCGAATTTCCGGACTCCATGTTGAATCAGTTTTCCAATTTGGTGCAGGAATGAAATAATAAAGTCTCTTTTTCTTCCGCTTTGGATTTATACACAAAGTTGTAACAGATTTTCTTTTTGATGTTGAATTCTTCTTTATTCAGTTTGATAATGATAATCTAAAGTTCATGAATAGTCATCCCTATCCCTCTTTCTTCTTCTATTGATAAGTCCCTAAATGTATTCTTCTTTCACTCTGGCCTAGGTTATCTTCTTTAGACAATGTTCATATGCTTTCTTTCTCTTTATTCAGTTCAGTTTTCTTCATAAATTATATCAGTGCCCAGAACATCAACCACAAGTTCCAGGATTTCCATACAAAATGCTGCCAATTCTTGAGCTGTGGGCTGACAACCAAACGTTGGGAATGTAAGTCGATTTAGAATTAGGAGTCTCAGTCCACTTAGTCTTGGAGGATCAGGTACCGTCAGAGTCAGAATCCCGAGAGCCTCAACTCCTGGTACCAGCAGTTCGATCTTAATAACCAGTGTGTTCTCCCCGCGTAACACTCTCCCGGACCTCAGTCTCCCGGACTTCACCGGTTTCTGCATCTATGACTAGATATGTCCACTCGGGAGCAGCGTATTTCGACACGGCACTCGTTCTCTTTTTGTTCTTCGTAAGCCTTCTTGATTTGATTCTGTTTCTCTTTGCTCAGATTCAGAAGTTTCAGAGATGGGAGTAAGATCTTTTTCTGATGTAAACCTCAAATTCAGTCTTTCTTTTTTCACTGGCCACCCTTCACTTCCAGCCTCTGTTCTTCTCCCCACTCCGTCCTGTTCCACTTCTGTCTGATTTACCAGATTCGATTCTGCTTCGATTCCAACGCTTTAGTCACTTTCAATGTTTATGTCAGAATGTAATGCAGCGTGATTTCTTCCAGCTTGACCCAAAGAATGATCTACTTCAGTAACAACCCTCACAGCTTGGCTTGTCCCCTCTTCCGAGTGTCTACTCTCTGATGTGTTTCTTTGATCAAGGGGAGCTGTTTCTTCCGAGAGTGCTAGAACTCTGCGAGTGTGAGAGGCGTGGATCCAGTCCACACTTTACAGCTGTGCTTGTAACCAGGATCACTTGGTAGGGTCCGCGCCAACATGCATCAAGGCAGCTCTTCCTCACGTGCTTTCTGACCAAGACCCAGTCCCCTGGACTTAGGTCATGCAGGAGTTCTCTCGAGGTGGAAGCAGTCGCAGCCTCGACCTGGTGGGACACAGAATTAACCACATCAGCCAACCCCTTGCAATAGTCAAGCACCAAATCATCGGTGATACTTATCAATGCTGTCGTTGGCACTGCAGGCAAACGCATCGCCCTTCCCATCAATATCTCATGGGAGGACAATCCTGTTCTCCTATCTGGAGTGCTACGCAAACTCATCTTCACCAAGGGCAGCGCAGCTGGCCATTTTAAAGACGTCGACGAGCAAACCTTTGCCACTCTCATTTTGATCATCCCATTTATCTGTTCCACTAGACCAGAAGCCTGTGGCCTATAACTACAATGCAGTCTCTGATCCACTTGTAAGGCAGCACACAACAGCTTCATGATCTCACTATGAAAGTGAGTTCCTCTGTCCGATTCCAATAAGGTCGGAAATTCGAACCGTGGGATGACCTCCCTAAGCAACAATTTTGCTACTTTGAGACTGTCACACCTCCTAGTCGGATACGCCTCAACCGAACGTGAAAAGACACACACCACCACCAAAACATATCTTAGTCCATTGCACCTGGGCATCTCTATGAAGTCTAACTGCATTCGATTGAAAGGACCTCCTGACCTTCCAATATGACTCAAAGCAACCACTGTTTTCTTTCCTACATTCATTTGCTGACACGTAACACATCTATGACACACTGCTTCAGCATACACACAGAACTGTGGATTGAACCATGTGTGACGAAACACCCTCACCATGGCATCTCTTCCAAGATGAACTGCTCCATGTATCTGCCTTGCCATAGGACTCAATAGTCAGTTAGGTAACACTGTTCTTTCATCTGTTGACACCCAAATGCCATCACCTCTTCTCTCACAACCTGCTCTAACCCATGCTGCTTCTTCCTCTTCAGAAACCCCTTCTTGTAGTCTTTTAATCTCATCCCAGGTATCGGCCATAGCCAACATCTTGCTGAGCTCGGTGTCTTCTGTGCTCTCCGCCACATATTCTCCATTGAATATACAAGCACGTATAAAAACGAGCCACTTCGTCGGCGTAGCGGTTACCTTTGATAACAAAATCCTCCCCCTTCCCGTGTGCTGCACATTTCACCACCGCTATTTCTTTTGGCTTCTGTAACGCTTCTAACAGCTGTCTCACATATTCTCCATTTCTGATAGGAGATCCTGATGACGTTAGGAACCCTCTCTGTGACCATAAGTCATGAACTACTCTGAACCCATACTGTCTATCTGTAAAGATAGTCACTCAGACTCGATCAGAAATGAAACATGCACGTATTAGGACCATAATTTCTGCCACCTGTGCAGAATATACTCCTTGTAAACAAGCGGCTTCCACAACTCCAGAAATAGTACAAACAGCAAAAGCTGCTCTCAAACAACCTCCATTGTCTCTTAAACACGAACCGTCAACAAAGAGGACCAGATCAGATTCAGGTAAAGGTTCATTGACAATGTCAGGTCGGGCTTGGTAGAAAGCTCAGTCACATCTAGGCATTCATGCTCCTCTCAATCTTCACCTTCTACAGCTGGATATGGCTTCAGTGTGGCAGGGTTTAACATAGAACATCTTTTCAAAGTCACATTTTCAGATGCGAGTATCACTTGCTCATACTTGGTGAGCCTGTTGTTAGTCAGGTACTGTGTTTTGGTTCTCGTCATCAGGAGTTCCACTGAGTGTGGCACATATACTGTAAGGGGATGACCCATCACAATGCTTTCACATCTCTCAATGCTGACACCAGTTGCAGCAACGGATCTGAGACATCCGGGCAACGCAGAAGCCACTGGATCTAAGGTGGCTGAAAAATAAGCTACTGGCCTACGGGCACCCCCATGTGTCTGAGCTAATACTGCCAATGCACACCCATCCCTCTCATGACAGAAAAGCGAAAACGCTTTATTATAATCAGGCATTCCAAGAGCTGGAGCACGGCATAAGCTTTCCCCTAGCTCCTGGAAGGCCCTCAAACAATCGTCATCCCATGGTACCGGATCACTGATGTCCTTCAGTGTTAACCTTAATAAAGGTTTTGCCTGGAGAGAAAAATTTGGGATCCACTGTCGACAATAGCTGACCATTCCCAAAAACATTTGGACTTCCTTCTGCGTCTTTGGAGTACCCATTTGCAAAATCGCCTCAATGCGATCTGGTGACACCTTTCTCTTTCCTTTTTCAATTCGATGCCTCAAATACTGTACTTCAGATAAACAGTACTGAAGTTTGCCAGGTGACACCTTATGTCCATTCTCTGCCAGATGATTCAACAAAGCCACAGTATCTATCCTACAAGCATCTTCGGTCTCCGAGGCAACCAAAAGGTCGTCTATGTATTGCACAAGAACCGAATTCTGTGGCATTGTCAGACCCTCAAGATTCTTTTTAAAAATTTGATTAAAGATAGACGGACTTTCTGTATACCCTTGTGGGATACGACACCATGTTAACACACGGTTCTCCAGCCGGAAAGCAAATCAAAATTGGCTCTCCTCGTGGAGGGGTATCGAGAAAAATGTTTGACATAGGTCAATGACCGTAAACCATTCAGCTTCACATGGTATTTGAAACAAAATCACATCTGGATTCGGTACCACAGGACAACATGGAATCACAATCTCATTAACCCATCGCAAATCCTGTACTATTCTATACTTGCCGCTGGGTTTCTGCAGCCCCATTATAGGTGAATTACAAGGGCTTCCTCTAATCTCCTTCAGTATGCCTTGCACAATCATGGATTCAATCACTGGTGTTATTCCCACCACTGTCTCAGGTGTTAACTTATACTGTGGCGTCCTTGGAAAGTCTGCATTTGGTTTGACCTATCTCCTTCCCTGTAAAATCCCACACCACGGGATTCACAGAGTCCCTCAAATCCACTGGTAGCTCGTCTTTGGTCAGTACAATGAACATCTCCGCACACAAATTTTTACTTGCCATTTTAAAAACAGCATTGTTGTCACAGGTCTGTAGTTTCACTCCCTTCGGAGTACAATAGATGGTACAATTTAACTTGCACAAGAGATCACGTCCTAATAGACAAACTGGACTCGAATCACACACCACAAGTTGGTGTCGGTCCTGAAAAGTTCCTATTCTCACAGGTAACTCATTAGTTAGAGGATTAGTCATCTTCTGATTCGTCACTCCTACCACTTGAATTGACTGTCCAGAAAGTGACAAATTTAGAACTACTGCTGACCTCACAGTAGATCGAGCTGCACCAGTGTCAATTAAAAACGTGATCGGGTGACCATTGACATCACCCCCCACAAAGGGTCCCCTCTGATCTACTTCTAATACTGCTCCCAAGGTGCAGTCCTCCTCCCCCCTCTCACACCTTCCTCTTGATGCATTTGGATCATAGTTGTCGGTAAATTCAATGAAAGGCATTTGCTGGTACACATAGTTTCCTGTAGCAATCCTAGGGGGTTGAGGCACCTGCACCTGAACTTGAGGTTCCAAACCTCCCCCATACATGGACTTAGGTCTAGTCACCGTGTTCAGTCCATCAGATACCTGTACAGTTTCCTCATTTTGTATTTGATTGGCAGGATTTGAGTGACACTCGCGCTTCCAATGCCCAATTTTGTGACAATAATGACAAGCAGTGTTTCTCCTAGGGTTAACCCATTCAGTTCCTGTACCGGCATCCATTCCTCATCCTCTTCCCTGTCCCTGGTAACTTGTCATGTTTTGTCCCAATCCGCGACCACTCCCTTGCCGTCGACCCAGTGTACCTCCGTTTCCCTGTACCTTTCCTGATCTTTCAGCATTCCTCAACTGCATCATCATCATCAACTTATCCTTCATTTTCTTATGCGGAGACTCTACCTGATCACTACAGTACTTAGCATAACGCAGAATTTCATTCACCGACTTATTCTGCCAACATATCAGATGTTGCTGAATCATCAAACTTATCTCAGCTCTCAATCCTAACACAAATTTTGAGACAAACTGTCCCATGTCTTTTTGTTTGAGGGCATCAAGGCCACTATGCTGTTTGAAAGCCAACAAGAGCCTTTCATAATAATCATGCACTGATTTCTTTGGCTCCTGTGTGGTACGATCTATCTTGAGCCAATCAATAGTTCGAGGGGATACTTTGGACTGCAGCCACGTAATTGCCTGTTCATATTTTTTCATTACTTTTGCCAATGGGCCATGAGTTACGGGAAACTAGTTGGTTCCGAAGTGGGCCACTCAATTGCAATCTTACAAGTCTCCCACAAATCCCCTGGGTCTACTATATCAAATAGGGTATTCAAATCTATCCACAGAACCTTGGAGATTTTCACAAACCGATCAATTTGTTTGTACCATTCCTCAGGCTTTTCCCTCAGCCGAGGGAAATCATTTGTGAAGGATGCCAAATCACCCCTGCTCCAAGGCACATGAACGTACCCTCCATTCTGTACTTCCCGTAACAGAAAATTTCCTACTCTCTCTGTCCCCCCTCCAGGAGGCGGGGTATCTCCTATTCCTCTCCTCACGGTCTTTTTCTTAGACCACTTCTCTTCCCATCGATCCAGTGCTTTCCATGCCCTCATTCCTATGACTAATTCTCGAATGTGTGCTTTCAACCCTACTACTCTCTTCTCCTCTAATTCTTGGTCTGTGTAATTCAATCTGTGATTTCCCTGTAACATTTTTGTTTTTTGTCAAATCTACATCATACTTCTGCGCCAGCTGGACCAATGCCTCATGAGCTCATTTCGCCTTTCGAGTGACATCTTTAGCCACAAACAGCAATTCATCTGGTTCATATAAATCTATTCTTTCCAATGGTAGATTTCCATCTATCACCTCATCGACCTCTGCCTTCAGTTTCAGTACATCCAACAATCTTGCCTTCACTGCAACTTCAATTCTTCCTTGATTTTTCACATTGCATGGTCCCTCTCTATCACAACTTCGGCTTCTCCAACCTTCTCCCGTCGCCTCATCTTGTCTGATGGGCCGACCTTCTCTCTCACAACTCTGACTCCTTAATCGACTTTCCAATCCAACATTCGGTGCACTAGGTCTTATTCTAAACGCCTCTTGCCTCATTCCTATTTCGGCTGTACTCCTCATACTTTCCCGTACTGGTGGAACCCACATTCGTATTTCTAATCTAGCATTTGCCAGTGCTCCTGTTCGTCTCACTTCCGATCCTGTACTCACCCTTGAAGGGTCTGCCGTTGCTGCCAACGGGGTACTAGTCTACACAGGCCCCAAGGGCACACTTGTTCCCATAGTAAGACTCCCTCCAGAGATTGTATCTTCACTTCTTCCCGTTTGTTGTTGCCTCCCACTATCTCCCATACTTGGATTGTATATTGAGACTACGGGTCCAATGGTAACCGGTACCGTAGGACTTCTGGCAACCGTATGTCACAATTAGTTCCTCTCATTTCAGTATTTTCAAGTTCTTATCCTAATGAAATTCTTCTCACTACTCTTGAACTTACTCCTGTTGGATCCGTTCCCACTACTTCTGGGCTTCCCTCTACCATTTCTCGCTTTCCCTCTTCAGACTGAGGATTGTAAGGTGGAGGATGCTCTGCCAATAGTCTATCCAACAGACTGTCATCAGTATCGCTGTCATCTCCAGTGTTTCCTGTCTTTGCACTAGCTCCCTGTAGGAACAATGGATACAATCTCTCTCCCTCTATGGTATCTACCCTCCATCTCTTCAACTGTGCATCCCACCTGGCATCCTGATATGACTTCATGGCTTTTCTCACCCTTCCTTGAGAGTTTTCTCTTCGCCTAGCTTGTGCTGCCCGCATACATGCATCTAATGCCTCAAATTGGGTGGGTCAAGGTGGAGGTTTTAATGAAGACATTACACCTCTCAATTGATACAACACATCCAATCGAAATGACCCATATCGTGGGAAAGCCAATTCTCCTTCCTTTTCTGTAATCTTATACCAGTTTTGAAGCCACACTATTGTATGCAATCCTACATTCGTTGTCATATAGTGTGCCGGGGTATCATCTGGCGGGGCTTCTTCTCTGACTCGAGTCACTACTCCTGAATCTCCTCTACATAAATCTTGCAATACCTAAAAACATCTAATTTTGAACTTAATTCAATACAATACACAATTTTCTTTTCCAAAATTTTTCGCTGAGAACCAACCAATCCCAGCGTGACGTTACACCAACCAGCCTATCCCAGCGCGGCACACTCTGACGTCACCGTTCCCTCTCCACATCGGTTCACCCTCCTTTACAATTTCAGCTCGTACATTCGCCCTCACATTCACACAACCAAGTAACTAATTACAAAAAGCTACTAAACCAAGTAACTACCTATCAGGCAGTCACAGCAACTTACAGTTACATAAAACCAAGTAATCATCTGCCGTCTAAAAGATCGATAGTATACTCTCACCCAAGAACATTCACACTCCGTGACCCACGACCTGCGTCAGTCACTTGAATCGCTGTGGTCCACCCCTGGCCTGAGGTTTCCCACACGCGGCTCTATAGAACCCACTCACACAAAGTTCCCTACCCCAAGTGAGCCGTCAATAGCGCTCCACAACACCCCGATTAATGATCAGACGATTACAGCTACAAAACTATCCCAGGATCCTGGACTTCTCCTGAGTCCGTTTACCAAAACCTCCTGATCCGCACGTGTTCGGACCAGTAAACCAATAACCTCACTTTCACTCGACTATCATTCCAACTCTGCAAGACATCACACAATCTATTCACCGCAATCTAACACACACACACTATTCATACTCACGCTACCGCTGTTTCCGCCGCACCATCAGCTTCCGCCGACCTCCGTCAACGCCCGCCGTCCTCTGCTTTCAATCATGGGTTCTCTTTTGGGCTCTGTAAGTCTAATTCTATTCTAAATTTTCTAAAATCTCCCCTCACTTCTAGAGGCAACCATCCTTGTTCGCTACCAATTGATAAGGCCGAATTTTGCACCCTAATTTCACTTACGTATCTCCGGCCAATGATCTTTTATTGCCTGCTAAAAAATGTGGAGGGAAGAATACACTTTACCAATTATACAACTTCCCTCCCATCCTTGTCCAATAACAACGAACTCCGAATTTAGCTGTTGTAGATTTATTACAAAGTCAGAAACAACAAAATATAGACACACCTCAAAATCAAGGTATAGAGATACATGAAAACTAATACAGAGCCCAATCTACGAATATAGTTCATACGACAAAATAGACATAAAATGATGAATTCCAATATGAGAACATAGCAGAGTATAGATGCTGCATCCAAATCTCTTTTATTTGTATTTCGAATTTAGAATAATCTGTCCCTACTCTGCATCTAAAGTGGCATCCCTTTTCTTCCCTTCCCAGCAAATTCCCCAAAGGTGTCAGCACGTGTTGACTTCCAAAGAAGTACACTCACGTCAAATGGGTCAGGTAGCTTAGAGCTACAGAGCTCGTTCTAAGATGCTCTCCTCTCTTAGTCAAAAGCAGAAGAAATCATCCAGATCTGTCCCTGTACCTAATTCAAAAAGGCAAAGTTACACCCCTGACGAGTCACACGGTACATTGTTCAGTGAACACCTTCTTCAGTAACCTTCCACAAACTCAATTACATTTACACGACTGTCCGCTGACCTTGGCTCCCAAGTTCTCCAGGCACAGAAGGTGTCCTCCCTTTCTCTTGTCCGAGCGCTTCAAAGACATTCCTTTCCTCCCATGTATCGTCTTAAAACTGAATGAACGAGGTAAAATTCCTGCACCTGCAGTAGGGGTGAAACGAAAACATTCTACACACATAAATTTTAATTAGCCCCTGACCTTAAGAGCAAACGAGGAGAAATGAAACTTTGAAGGAACGAAAGTCAGGCCTACGATTCTGGCTAACTTAAAACACTCTTTAATATGCATTCGCTACACAGGCCTTTATATGAATCTTATAACAGTGAATACATCTGGTTACTTTTAATCAACATATACGTTTACAATTACATAATTTCTCTAAATACACACAAAATATTAATCAGTTCTGTAAAGCACGTCATGATTTTTCTTCACAGATTTTCAAACGATGATATATAAACTTCATTTTAATATGCACGAAGTTCAACCACACATTGAATATATACGAGTGCAATTCGTTCATGAGTATAATGCACCCCTTACAAATTTTAAAGCGCCATGCGCTCTATCAGAATGAACTTCTCTATGGCGCAAGAGAAGAAAAACGGCTCTCACTTTGCTTTTCACTTTATGCCTCTGTAAACCCCTATATTTTTTAACTGCGTAATGTACATACAGACGTGTTCTCTTTATCAGACCTTCATATGCTTATGAATGTTAGGGTGTCTGCAACTTCTTCCATAAAATATAACAGATGCTCTGAAAGCCACAATATTCACTACCATGATCATAAGCCACTACATCTAGTTTGATTAGTCTACAGAAAAGAAGCTCACATCATTAGATTATCAAAAGTAAATATCCAAATATATATGGTAAACCCATGCCCTCTCTATGAGCTGCCATTCTGAAAATAGGCACAATCGTGATTTTTTTACCATTGTTATTTCCCACTTTCAACAAAAGCAGACACTGAAGTGAGTGCTTTGAAATTCTGTTGCATCCTCCGATTGAGGAGGGAGTGCTAGGAGCTTGAGTAGGGTTTAAGGTACTGCAGTCTGTTGCAGCAAGCAATTGTGTCTTAATCCAGGGGTGTAGGGACCAGTGGTGCCGGGGCCCAGAGGTGGAAGGGGCCCAGCTCCAACAGCCCCGTGAGCGCAGAGAGGGCACCCTAACAACCATGCTGAAGTTCCGAAGGTGAACGAGCATTCAAGATAACTTTAAATTTTGTTCTGATCTTGTCACATTTGCTGTGCTTGCAGAGACAGGGGTCAAAAGTAAGTTTAGTCTTCTGACAAATTGCAGCTTCTTCTTTTAACATGGAAACTGGTGTTAACACGTCTTACTGCGAGGATTTTGTATAGTGACCTATGTGGAAATCTTGCTGGTGTGAAAGGGAAGATTCTAGGGTGTCGTTTTCTAACACATAACATTTAAATACCTATAAATGAACTTTACGAATATTTCAAAATAAACAGTTAGGAATGCACAAATGAAGCACTTTTTTCAAATTCTAAAGTGAGATAAAAACAAAGATTTTATTAGGATCAAAAGAAATCAAGACATTTTCCTTGGTGATGCGCAAGTGACAGATGTTCTCTGAAACCCAATTTTCAAACATCATCGTTTGGCCGCCATAGTTTTATTAGTAAAATTGCATGTCTGTGTGAATTTAGTGGTAATTTCAGTAGAGAATGTGCTGCCTTTAAATGACAGTGGCTAGCCTACCATGCTTTAGCAATATGTTTGGACCATGTGCTCATAAATGTAACACCAGCTACTATACCCCTACCACTCTCCTGCTGAATGGGCTTGGCTCATTTGCAACAATTCTTCTTTGCGTGATACTTGCGTGATACTTGGATTTTTCAGAATACCTATGAGTTTAGTGATGTAACATTGATGGCAGCACCACCAGTCTGAAAATTGTGTCAGCATCATTGCCTACGTGGGCCACAGGAGCTCTTACAGCACTTGGAGCTTGCTGTTAGCTCCATCCAATTCCCTCAGCTGCAGGAGCCAGACTTCGATTAGCAGAATTTACTGAAACATCTACGGGGGCACTGAGAAGGCCTCATTGCATGCAGACTGAACGGCTGAGCAGTGCACATGGTCACTTTTGTAAATGCAGAGTGCGCCATTCGGCCCTAACTGCCTGATGCCAGCTGAGGTCACAGAAGAAATAATGTCCATGCTCCTGAGTGGCTTCTGAATACAAGACTGTCACAGTAATCACTGTGTTGAGCCTCATGGGTGGAGGGCAGATGATGGCAGTAGTAAAAGAACCTAGACTTACTTAGGACAGTGTGCTGGAACTGGCAACATGAATGATTTGGCTATTGTTTGTTTCATTTCATGCTAAAACAAAATGCACAGATAACTTTAAAACAAGTTCTTGTGGTCGCTAAATGCACAATTCTTCCTGAATCTGAATAAGGACTCGTTTTCCTTCTGAGACCATTTTGTTTTTTGTATTCAGCTTGCAGTTGAAGCCAGGCGGGCGGGGCTGGGCTCCCTGCGTCAAAGGGGGAGGAGTGGTGGCAGCACCTTAAGTGCGCATGATGGTTTGGCCGGCAGTCTCGAGCCGGCCAAACCATCATTTATTTTCCACCCAGCCTGCATTACAGCCTGGGTGGAGAACATGCACAGCCTGCCAGTCCCTGTCTGAGCACCGAACCAGAGTGCTCAGACCAATCACTACACTGCTGTAAGGCAGGGTTGTGATTGGTCAGGGGATTCTGGGAGGCTGTGTGCTTCTGCTGTGTGCAGAGAGGAGGATGGAGAAAGAAGAGGGGGGGTCGGCGGTATTAAGGTAAGTGCTCTTTTAAAAAAAATTATTTCCTACCACCCCGTCCGCCCGCCTAACCACTTCTGTTCATTAGCAGCCGCTACTGTTCTTTGTCAAGCATTTCACCTTAGTACATCAGATGTTATCACTGCATTGAGAGTCATCTATTAAAAGTGATAGTTTTTATACATCAACATAAAAATATTATTGTGCCCACTCCAACGATACAATACCATTAGTGAACTAAGAGGGAAGTCAGTTGTCAAGTGCACCCTATATTTTGGCTTTGGTCTAATTTTACACAGATCAATATTAAAGTCCATTAAGTCAAACCATATTTCAACGTTTTCTCATATGCAATAATAAAAAAAATAGGAGGCACGATAAAGTAAAATCATTGCCTAGGTCACAGTATTTGGTCAAATGACCAAGCGGGATTAATCCCAGGTTTTCTGGTTACACATTGTGTAATTCAGCCACTAGATTGGGGGAAGTGCAACTCTGGCTGGCAAGTAACCACTTAAAACTGAATCCTGACAAAACCGAATTACTCCTCATATCGAACAAAGAAGAGAACCCACAAATGGTTGATTGGTTAAAAGCTATCGATGCGCTCAATGGGAACCTCACCCTGCCCGAATCTGTTAAATCACTAGGCATCACGCTAGACCCGAAACTGGACATGACCAAACACATTAAGAACTCGGCTAAGAGCGCCTTCCTCAACCTGACGCTACTGAACAAAATAAAACCTTTCATCCCGCCCAAAGATCTCAAACAAGCCACCCAATCATTGGTGCTGTCAAGATTAGACTACGGAAATGCAGTCCTCTCGGGAATAGCTAAATCACATCTTGCTCCTCTTAAAACAACTCTCAACGCGGCTGCCAGAATGGTCACCGGAATCAAGAAATTTGATCACATCTCACCTGCACTCAGATAACTCAAGTGGCTCCCAGTAGAAATGCGGGCGAACTTCAGAAAAGCCTGCCTCACACACAAAGCCCTACACACCGGCAAACCCGAATATCTGGCTGCCAAACTCAAAAAAGCAGGTCAGACCAGGAACCTCAGAAGCTCTAACACCCTACTACTCATCCCGCTGAAATCCCAAAAACAAAAAACCGCAGCCAGGTCCTTCGCCGGAAACGCGCCCAAAATCTGGAACTCTATTCCCCTCACATCAGAACTATTCCCTCCTTTGCTAAATTCAAAAGTCAGCTCAAAATCCTGTTCCTCGACCAATCCCTAGTGAACCGATAGGAGCAGTCGGAGCGCTGAAGTAGACACCTCACTCCTCTCCGAAGCTGCGTCAGCAGGACCCCGAACTAGAACTCTTCGTCATTGACATTATTAGTATTTTTATTACGGGTTTTACCGCATCATTGTATTATGTTATGTTCTGATCTGTAAATGATGTAAAGCGCTCCGATACCCTCCGGTCAGGGCAGCGCTATATAAAACTTCTCAAATAAAATTTAAAAAAATCCCTTTTTCACAGCTGCTTGACATTCAAAGTTTAATGCTTTGTCTTTCATTTTTGGTGCATGAGGCCAGAGCATGGGTAGCAGGGTGAAGCCTGAAGAAAGCTGAGTTCATTTTGCGCTTTAAAGGTGAACCTACCTCAAGGCTGGACAAAAACTCAGCCGCATGATATGAATGCAAGTCGCTGACTCTGCTAGCATTCTAAGTTTTTATCTTATTTTTAATCTTGTCTCATTACTGACACAGGAACTCAGTGTTAATGGTCCCTGCTGAGCATGCACATACACTGGTTTGGGTTCATCCCCAAATTAACTTTTTGAACAGGGCATGAGAAGTTGGAGTTGCATGACATCAAAGCTGAAGAGGCAACTCGTATTTGATCGCTTGCTTTTGCAGTGTGCTTAAGGGCTTGCCTGTATATTTGGGGTGAGGCATGGACGTCAATTCACCAAAATGCTAGGGGAAGCAGATCCACACCATTTGACTTTTACTTTCACTCACACACAAAATGCTTACACATACATTCACTAATACACACTCTTACTTAAGTTCACTCTCATCTGCCAACACGCACACAGCATACATTTAAAAGCATGTTTTACTTACCTCAGCTGCCAGATAGGGTCATATTTCAGCTAACTGTACTCCATTTTTTTTATTATACTAATAGTGAATAATATGATAATATTCACTATTAGCTTACTAAAAAAACTGACTGAAAAAACGCAAAGCAGAGCACAAACTGACTTCATAAAGATGAGCTGCCCCTGTGTTCCTGGCAGAGATTTTGTCACCTCTGAAGCCAGGAGTCGTGAAGTAGTGCAAGGGGTTGCAAGGGGCAAGCCAGGGGTCGCAGCTGCAACCCCTGGCGACCCCTAAATGACATTCATGGCCACCAACCCTAAAACACTGAATGCTTCAAATCAGATTAGGCGGTAGCACCCTTGTAACAACGCCTCAGTGATCCTAATCCCCACTGGTCTATCCAAAACGTTCATCAGATGTCACAAACGCTGAGCCTTGTCAGACAACCCAGACAACTGAATCGATGACAGATACTTAATATTCTAAGACTGAGCTCTTTAAAACTGATCTACGATTTTTTTCTATGGACATATCCTCTTGAACTCATACACTATTCGTTTTCTTCTTAATCTCAAAGAACACAGAAATTCCTATCACGGTTACCATAATCAGAAATGTAAGCTACACATAACCTTGTGAGTAAATGGGAAGGTCAGAAGCCAATCCTTAGATGTAAACATCCACATCGTCATTATACTACGAGGCCCCTTAAAGCTTCTTTGATACCTAGGGACACTAACACTGGTGCCACGCCTAGCATATCTACTGACTACAATATCACTAGTCCAAGCCCCTTCAATCTCCTTCTCGCCATTATCACCAACATATCTCTTGGTGAAAGAAACCAGACCACATAATAATCGCAGCATAAAGCAAGGTAGGTAGGACCATTATCTCGAACAAAGCTACTGCTATCCAGGTCAAACTGTTGTCAAGAACCAAACACACTGCTCCCCCAATAGACAGCACTGCCCCCAGAGGCATGATCCAGATGAGTGGTGGGATAACTCACCTTCAATTAAATATAACTGGAATTTTTCAGTGTTGCTTCTGAGTTTAAAATGTTAAGTTGTTACTGATATTTGTGCCTACTATAAAGTCAGTTTAACCTTTGTTTTTTTCAGTCAATTTCTGAGGTATTTTTTAATGCAAAGTAGGATATGATTACCATAACTTAATCATAACATCACTTTAAACTTTGTTTTTTTCAGTGCATCTCTGAGGTTTTTTAACGTAAAGTAACAGTAAAAAGGGTGTCATTTGTAGTAAGGCAGGCCTACTGGCTTTGTCAAAGGGCATAAGACCAAAATATAAAAGGCGGGCCATTGGCTTTATCAGGGGTTAAGTACATACATAAAGCAGAACTATTGGCTTTAAATAAATCACCATAATTATTAATAAGTATAATCCATTTTATTTCCATGTACATACAGAGCAACAATTTATTTAAAGTTTTATTTCAACATTTACCACCAACAAAAATTAACAAAGTGACATACAGTGTGCACATATGCATTAACAATATTCATCCAGTTGTAGTATTTTTAGGTTTAAAGCATGTTTTATTGATTTTAAGTATACGAAAAGGATAAACAATACAGATTACCTCACCTACATCCATTGGCCGGTGAGGGAGGAGAAGCTGAGATAGAGACCGAGAGAGAGGTTAAAGATGGTGAGATTTAGAACAACGAGGATTCAGCAGGGGTAGGGAACCAGGGTGTGGGTGGCGAGCTGGATAGATTGTTTAAACCTATGAAGGTCACGTTGTTCCCTCTGGCATAGAGTGACATCTGGTTATACATAAGTGGTGCCACGTTTGTGGGGGCTTAGGGAATGGGAGGTGGATCTACTGGTACATAGATGTAGTATCTTTAACCCCTGACCTCCCCCCTCATTTTGCCGCCCTTCACTGATCATTGCAGACCACTCTTCTTGTTCATCTTGCCGGTCAGCTAGTTTATCGTCCATGCGGGCTGTTTTAATTCTGATTTCTTATGCACTGGCCCATTCCAACAGATCCCTCTTCCAGGCAGTCCCCACAGGGCAGCACGGCCTAAGCCACTGAACAGCAATCCGTCATTTTCCTAGCACCAATCCCAATAATGCAAATTTATATCTAAATCTTATTTTCCAAGGTGGAGGTATAACATTTGGTAAACAGTGTCTAACACAGCAATAGGCAAGCCAGTGACCACACAATTTAGCAACAATAGCTGCCAGTACACACCTGTATTTGTCACAGTTCCATTTCATATTCAAACAGTGAGCCCAAACCTCTCCGCATCTAGGGCAGTCCAAAGAAGTGACTGGATACATTTTGGCTAATCTCAAAGGAGTGAGGTATGTATGGTGAGGGAAACTGAAGTGCATGAGCTGAAACTGGGAATTACTAGAGATAGTCTTTACATGCTCACAGGTTTGTTTACACTCCCTGCTTGTTATTGGTGCTGCTAAATTTTCGTCTCATGTTTGTCAGATTGGCAACATTGGTTTCTGTCTATTAGCTTTCAGTGCCTTATAAATTCTGGATACCCCATATGTGGCATGACCTGACTCCAGAATTTCTGTCAGGGTCTCTGAAATAGAGGATATTGCAGGAGACCCTAGCCAGACCTCCCTCACTATCTTCGTTTGTCATGCGCACTGTGAAAATTGTCCTGGGCCCACCCTGAAACTAAGCTCTGCCTCTTCGAACACCAAGAAACTATCTCCCAGAAAAAGGTCATGAAGTAATGGACACCCTCCTTCCTGCCACCGCACCATGGACATATCCCGAGCTATCGTTCTGAATGGCTGTAGCCATCAAATCTCTAGCGACCTTGATAAGGGAGAATGAGTAATCTCTCTGCGCATCATTGCATCCCACACCTCCAGTGTATGCAATATTACATGTGGAGCCAATTTCTTTGGAAATAGATCCTGGAGTGTTGCATAATATGTTTTGTGGGTGATAAAGGCAGCTTGGTAAGAATAGCATCCTTCCTGGGGCAATATGACCAATAACTGACAGATGGAGTGTATTCCAAAAAACTCCCAAGTACCGAAATTGCTCCACCTCGCATCTCATCCCTATATGCAGGGCGTCCATGGTATCATCAGCCAGTCTTCTCTGCAGGAATGCCAGTGTCTTTGCGCTGTTAATGTGTAGACCTGTCGCTTTACCTAATAACGCTAATTCGTACATCAGTATTGGCAATAACACATGCTGTTCCTAGAGATAAACAAGTGTGTCATCCACATACCGAGAAACAATATGTGTTTCATGTCCAAGTTTTATCCCCCAATCATACAATACTATCACAGTTTACTCACTAATGGTTCTAATGCTAACGCAAATAGCAGGGGCGACAGTAGACACCCCGGGGCAGATTTACAATAAACTAACGCAGCATGGTGCAGCAAGTCTGCGTTAGTTTGGAAAGCCGTGCTGCGTTACTTTGGAAAGCACAGCGATGCGACATATTTACAACAATATGTCGCATCTCTCTGCTTCCCCCTGCGCTGGCGCACAAACAGCTGCCATGCGCCGGCGCAGGCACCTTTGCACCATGGTGCAAGAATGCCTGCGTCGTGGGGAGATTGTTTTTGTTCAGGAAGGGAACCCTTCCTGAACAAAAACAATAATTAGAGGTGATTCCCTCTTTCAATGTGTGCTGCAGAATGCAGCACCAATTGAAACAGGAAACAAAAACGAGGAGAAATGAAAAAATTTCTCCACGTTGCGCCTCACTACGCCTCCCCTGGGAAGGCGTAGCATTGACACGCATTTCCAGATTTACGATTCCTCATAAATCTGGAAATGTGTCTCGTTCCATGGGTGTTGCGTGGGAACACTCACAGCAACTACCATGGAACGCCCTTTCCACGCAAAGTGCTGCGTGTGAAGGGGCAATATTTACAAGGAGAGGAAAAGTCACGCAGGGTGGGGTTTTCCTCTCCTTGTAAATATGGAGAAGTGGAATGCACCTCCAGTACGTCACAAAAAGTGACGTACTGGTGGCGCAGGGGGCGTGTAAATCTGCCCCCCCTTTCTGGTCCCTTGCTCTACTTTCCAGGCTGCCGACACCACACCTCCCAGTCTCTCTCTAACTGTGGGCTGTGTATAAAGAAGCTGTACCCATAGTCTTAAATCGGGCCACAACCCATGCCCCGCAATAAGAAAAACATGTGGTCTCATCCCATGGTGTCAAAATCTTTGTCAATGTCTAGTGCCACTACAGTACCAGTGATATCCATGTTTTTAGTAGAATAAAGCACATGGATGAGTCTACAAATGTTGTATGTTCTACTTCTCCCAGCTATAAAACCACACTGGTCCTCAGGCACAAGTGTGCCTAGCACATGATAAGGTGTATTAGCCAGCACCTTAGCCAACAAGTTAGCATCAGCATTTATTATAGAGAGGGTTCTATATGCCCCGCACCTGTGTGGGAAGATTATCTGATTTAGGTACCATCACTATGACCGCCTCTCTAGTGGTTTCTGGGAGTTTACCACTTAGTGGTCTCCATATACAGCTCTAAAAATGTGTCAAAGACCAAGTGTTCAGATTACCGATAGAATTTGGGGGGTAGACCCTCTAAACCTGGTGCCTTATTTTGAGGCATCTCGTTGAGTGCAGCCAACAGCTCTTTTTTCGTGAGCTCTTTTTCCAGGCTCTTCATCTGTGAGCCTTGGTAACGGAAGTCCTGCTAAATACTCCTCAGTGCTGGGTCCTCCTCACCCCTGCAGACGTGTGAATGTTTGTACAAGATAAATGCTCAAGGCTTCACTGATACCAACTTAAATGGAAACCTGAGTTCCACTGGGCTTTGTAAGTGACCGTATTTGCAAGTGTGGTAAATCTCTGCGTAGCAACAGTGCAAGGAGTTTACAGTGTTTTCCCTATTTCCATTAAGCCTCTGTTTATACTTTCTCAGTGTAAGTCTTTACAATGCAGTCCATGTGTCGCTTAAGGCTTTATTAGTAGCTACTAAGTCTAGTTTAGCAGCAGCATCTAGAGGTTCCCTACTTTATAGCTCTGATTCAGCGTCTTCGTGTTGCAGCAAGTCTTTCTTGAGCTGTTGTTGTATTCAAACAACCTTGCAAATACACTCACCTCTAATGGCACATTTAAATGTCTCCCACTCATTAGTCTTAGTAGTAGTCATGCCTCAATTAGTCACAAAGAAAATTCCCAATGCCTAACCTTTCTCATCCCGAAGCACATTGTTTTGTAGGATATCTGGTCGTAGTCTCCATAATGGGATCTGGGGCTTATCTAAGGTGCCCAGATAATCAATAATCAATGGAGAATGATAAGAGAGTAATCTATAATGATGCTGGACTGTTTCTATACTGTGTACTATGTTACTTGTTGCCAGAAAGCGGTCTAGCCTGCTATATGTGTTGTGAGACATGGATGCCTTTGCATGTGTTGGACTTCGCCCTCTCTGAATGGTCATCCCCAAACTTTTTGCCTTCACTCCTCCTAATTTTGCTGAATTTGCTTTTGTTGGCCGTAGGACACTGCACACTTTACCACTGCTAACTAGTGCTAAAGTACTTGTGCTCTGTCCTTCAAATATGTGAAACTGGCTGACACCCAATTGCCAAATTTAATTTACTTGTAAGTCCCTAGTAAAGTGGTACTATATGTACCCAGGGCCTATCAACTAAATGCTACTAGTGGGTCTGTAGCACTGGTTGTGCCACCTAATTAAGTAGGCCTTTAAAGCTGTCTCATGCCTGCCATTGAAGCCTATTTGGCAAGTTTTAAACTGCTGTGCTGCTCTGCTACAAGAAGGATTGCTCTGCTGCCCTGCTGCCTGAGTAAGAAGGACTGAACCTACACCTTGAACCTAGGACCACCAGAGTGGCTCAAAGGCCATGTTGGCTGGCCTTCCGTTCTGAGATACAGGGACAGAACAGGCTCCTCTGTGCTGACGCAACTTGACGCTTCTCGACGCAGGACCGCGCATCGCAGCTTCTGTTCAGTGGCTTCATAAGCACTGTCCCAGCGTGACGCATCTCGACGTCATCAACCGGCCCAGCTCCACGCATCTTGACCCACCTCGATGCAGGGCTGTGCATTGCAGCCTCTGTTCAATAGCTTTGCAAGCACAACGCATCACGACGCATTTCGAAACCGACAGCCAACGAAGCTCGACACATCTCAACTCAGCGCAACACATCTCAATACAAATCCTCGCAGCACCAGGACCTTCATCTGCCTTGATGCAGCAAGATGCACCTTGACGCCCGCATTGTAGTTCCTGATCTGTGGCTTCACAGGCACTGACACAGCACAACACTTCTTGACGCAGGACCTCTTACCGTAAGCTCGAATCAACGGCTCCTCGATGCCAGACACAAAGCATTTTTAACAGCAGACTGAACTCAGTTCTGTATCTGGCCAATTCTCCATTGCAGTCTGCCTTGCTTTGTGACTTGGATCTGGTCCACAGTGACCAAATAACAGCAATTGGCACTTCTTGCTTCTAAGTGGTATTTTTCTTCAAAAGCTTTAAAATTGCATATCTCCAGTTCTACTAATTGGATTTTTGTTGTTTTTGGTATTATGTTATTTTTGAAGTTTAATCTATTTTTCTAGATTGGTGTGGGATTTTTCTTGTATCATGGTTTCACATTATTACTGTTTAAAGTGCTGCATAAATACTTTACACATTACCACTAAGTTAAGGCTGACTGCTTTGTGCCAGGCTACCGGAGGGTTAAGCACAGGTTAATTTAGGGCCTACATGTTTTTCACCTTCACAAGAATTGTTGGAGTTGGTTAAGTAGGGTTCCACTCCACAACCAATAACCCAATTTCTCACAGCATGTAACTAGGGAGTATGCCTATCCTCATCCCCATCTAAAGTAAAATTGAAGTCCCCAGCCTATAAAATTGGTATAGTCCCTGTTGGACTTGGCCCTATTTGCAGGGTCACCCCTAAACTTGCTTTACACTTGACTGGCTTATTTAGTTTACCTAAAAGTACCTAGTATAGTAGCATACCATATACCCAGGGCCTGTAAATTAAATACTACTAGTGGGCTTGCAGCACTTATTGGGCCATCCATTTAAGTAGCCTTTTAAAACATGTCCCAAGTCTGCCATTGCAGCCTGAATGCAGTTTTAAACTTGCTTAGCTTAAAACTCCCTTTATATCGAATATATGTCACCCCTAAGGAAGGCCCTAGGTAGCCAATAGAGCAGGGTACATTGTAATTAAAAGGGTGGACATGTACTTTTAAGTTTTGCATGTCCTGGTGGTGAAAAACTCATAAATTTGTTTTCACTACAGTGAGGCCGACCTTTCATATAGGATACCAGTGGGTTGCCTTATTACATTTAATAGGTGTTAACTTTTTATTAGTAACAAGTAGAGATTTCATGTTTGGTGTCTAAGAAAGTGTAATTTAAAATCCTCTTAAATGGTAAAGTTGAATTTTAAGTTATATTTTTAAAAATGTCACTTTTAGAAAGTTGGCATTTTCCTGCACTTGCTCTTTTGTGCCTGCACCCTCTTCCTGGGTCACATGACTGGGTGTATTTAGCACTTGGTTAATGTTTATTCCTCCTAAACAGCCAAACGATAGAGGGATTAGGTGTACCTTGATAGGCCATTACTGGCAGGATGGGTAGGAGTAAAGTAATAAATATATAGATACATAACTACATGTATAAGGAAGATAATATATCGAGATTTAAAGTTGTATTGTACAAACTCAGACTTTCAAGTGTTTCTGTACTTGAAGCAAATTATTTTATAGCTATTATTTTTAATTGTATATTTTCATCAATATTTCAATAGTGAAGCACTTGTAGATAAAATAGTTATAATAATATTTACATATTGTGATAGATGAATAAAGAGGGTCCTATAAGCATCTAATCAAATAACTTATATGAAAACTATGCAATGACCTATAAACATGTTAGGCATAGAATAATATATATATATATATATATATATATATATATATATATATATATATATATATATATATATATATATATATATATATATATATATTATCTACTGGCGGTCGCCAGTAGATAGTTATAGTTACAACCTATTATCCATAGGAAATCCACGACATTCTATTTGAAATAACTCTCTTGCCGGTTGACGTATCTTCGCAAAATTTTCAAACTTTGTGGGGCGCTCCGGTCCGCTCCTACCCTGAAAGTCTTGGGGGATTCGTCAAGCGGGGCCGAGAAAAAGGGGGTCCCAAAACGCGTTTTCCCCATGCAATTTTCCATAGGAAACTTTAGACACGGCTACAGCCCGAACTGCTGAACGGAATTACACCAAATTTGGCAAAGAGGTAGTTCTTGGTTCAGAAAGAACCCTTTTGTTAAATGGTGTAAATCCGTTCAGTAGTTGCTGAGAAAATCAAAAGTAAAAAGATAGTGATATCTATGGCCGAGTAGGGTCCGCGTACCCTCAGCGCACCCTGCGCGCACCGTCCCGATCACGAGCTGCATGTTAATTGGCTGTCAGCTGGCTGTCAACATTCCGATTCAGGAAATGTTGGCAGCCATTTTGTCCCTCGGTAGAACCGAGGGACAGAAACAAGTGCGCTAAGCGCACAAAGGGGGCAGGGTAGAAACACCCTGACCCCCTAGGTTTGCTCAGGAAGTCCCACAAGGACCCCTGGGCAAAAAAATAAAAAATTTTGCCCCCGGGTGGCCCAAGTCCCGGGGGCATGGTGGGGGGTTAATTTTATGTGTGGGGGCCTCAAAGGGCCCCCAAGCCCGGGGACCGCCACCCCCGGGGCTTTATTGAAAAAATGGTGCGGGAGGGCTCTTCTGCCCTCCCGCAGCCCTGGGACCGCCACCCCCGGGGCTTCTTTTTTTAATTTAAATAAGGTGTGGGGGCTCCAGCCCCCACACGCCCGGGGACCACCACCTCCCGGGGCTGTGCAATTTAAGGGAGGGGCCGGGCGGCCCCCTCCTGGAGCCCTTGATGGCCCTGGGGACCGCCACCCCACAGGGCCGGCTCCTGCAGTGTCCCGGGTGCCTACCCCGGGACACTGTAGTTTGCTATGGCAGGACGGGAGCCTCGCGGCTCCCGTCCTGCCATAGCAAACTGCTTTGGATATTGGAAGAGAGGCAGGAAACCTGCTCTCTCTTCCAATATCCAAAGCCGATAGCTTTCCACATGGGGAGCTGCATCTTAGCAGCTCCCCATGTGGAAAAGCAATGCCGGCTCCCTAGGGACGCGGGAGCCGGCGGGACTGTGGGGGATTGGGGACCCCCACAGTCCCCAACGGAGAGGGCCAGCCCCGGGGATGGGGTCCCCGGGGCAAGTAGTGGCCCGGGAGGGGGGCCACGTAGCCCCCTCCCCAAAGTTTAAAAAAATAAAAAAGGGTATGGCTGGCCCCGGTGGATGGGGTCCCGGGGCCTTAAATGGCCAGAGGAGGGGGCCACACAGCCCCCTCCAAAGAATAAAATTAAAAATAGAGGCCATGCCCCGGGGATGGGGTCGCCGGGGCCAATACAGGCCCAGGGAAGGGGGCCACGCGGCCCCCTTCCCGTTTTTTTAAAAATTTTAATTACAAAAAAGGGGTAAGGCCCTGGGGGATGGGGTCCCTAGGGCCCAAAAACAGGAAAAGGAAGGGGGCCACGCAGCCCCCTTCAGGTGACAAAAAAAAAAAAGAAGAAAAAAACGATTGGGCCCGCAGGCCCCGCCCCTTCCTTCACCACTCTGCAAACGCGCCCCTGGCGCGTTTGCAGAGGGGAACAATTCCCCTTGAATACTGGGGGTCCCTGGAGGCCAACTAGCCCACCAGGAACCTCCAGTATGCGCCAGGGGCTGCCTTGCAGAGAGGTGTACAGAGGCCACGCCCCTTTTACACCTCTCTGCAACGCAGCTCTGTGGCGCTTTTGGAGGTATATGGTGGGCTAGTTGGACTCCGGGGACCCTCAGGATTCAAGGGGACTTAATCCCCCAACTTAAAACGCGCCACGGGCGTGTTTGCACAGTGGTGAAGGGAGGGGGCGGGGCTTCAGGTGACATGTGTGCAAACAGGCCCCGTGGCGCGTTTTAAGATGGGGAATTAAATCCCCTTCAATCCTGAGGGTCCTGGGGGCCAACTAGCCCAACAGGTACATCCAGAAAGCGCCACAGAGCTGCGTTGCAGAGAGGTGTAAAAGGGTGTGGCCTCTCTACACGTCTCTGCAACGCAGCCCCTGGCGCATATTGGAGGTTCCTGGTGGGCTAGTTGGCCCCTAGGGACCCTCAGGATTCAAGGGGACTTAATCCCCCAACTTAAAACGCGCCACGGGGCGCGTTTGCACAGATGTCACCTCAGGCCCCGCCCCTTCCTTCACCATTGTGCAAATATTCTTCTAAAATCATCCGAAATACGAATTCCGATTTACTCACCTGTTATAAGGAGAGACCTCAGTGCTGCATCTTTCAGCCCAGTACTGGTCCTGAAAAGTAATTTTAACCGTACTTACCAGTAACTTGAATTTCCTTCCATAGGATATCATTGCCTGCTTTTTGCTGAAAAAGTTTCTAAGTGTTGATTTTTGAAACATACAAATATTCCTCTAAAATCAGCCGAAATACGAATTCCGATTTACTCACCTGTTATAAGGAGAGACCTCAGTGCTGTATCTTTCAGCCCAGTACTGGTCCTGAAAAGTAATTTTAACCGTACTTACCAGTAACTTGAATTTCCTTCCATAGGCTAACATTGACTGGTTTCACTTGGAAATTCTTCTAAGTGTGGAGTTTTGGAACTTTAAAATATTCATCTAAAATCAGCCGAAATACGAATTCCGATTTACTCACCTGTTATAAGGAGAGACCTCAGTGCTGTATCTTTCAGCCCAGTACTGGTCCTGAAAAGTAATTTTAACCGTACTTACCAGTAACTTGAATTTCCTTCCATAGGCTAACATTGACTGGTTTCACTTGGAAATTCTTCTAAGTGTGGAGTTTTGGAACTTTAAAATATTCATCTAAAATCAGCCGGAAATACGAATTCCGATTTACTCACCTGTTATAAGGAGAGACCTCAGTGCTGCATCTTTCAGCCCAGTACTAATCCTGAAAAGTAATTTTAACCGTACTTACCAGTAACTTGAATTTCCTTCCATAGGATATCATTGCCTGCTTTTTGCTGAAAAAGTTTCTAAGTGTTGATTTTTGAAACATACAAATATTCCTCTAAAATCAGCCGAAATCCGAATTCCGACTTACTCACCTGATATCAGGAGAAAACCCAGTGCTGCACCTTTTAGCCCAGCACTGACCCTGAAAAGTAATTCTAACCGTACTTACCAGTAACTTGAATTTCCTTCCATAGGCTAACATTGACTGGTTTCACTTGGAAATTCTTCTAAGTGTGGAGTTTTGGAACTTTAAAATATTCCTCTAAAATCAGCCGAAATACGAATTCCGATTTACTCACCTGTTATCAGGAGAGAACCCAGTGCTGCATCTTTTAGCCCAGCACTGACCCTGAAAAGTAATTTTAACCGTACTTACCAGTAACTTATATTTTCTTCCATAGGAATCCATTGTCTGGTTTTCAGCAAAAAGTTTCAAAGTGTTGATTTTTACAAACTACAAATATTCCTTAAAAATCGCCTGTATGACTTAAACGCATTCTTTCAACTGTTTACAGGAGATGCACCAGTGCTGGATCCAGGATCCAACACTGAGTAAGAAAAAGTAACGATAACAGTTTTTACCTGCTAAGTGAATTTCCTTCCATAGGATAACATTGGTGACTATATGAGAAAAAGTTTCTAAGTGTCAACTTTTAAAATACAATAATATTCCTTAAAAATCAGTACTGTAACCAAAACGCTTTTACTCAACTGTTTACAGGAGATGTCCCAGGACTGAATCTAGGATCCAGTCCTGTGGTTAGAAAAGTAATCCATAAAGTAACTAATTGCATTTAACTAGAAATTCACATTGAGCTGAATGTTGCATTGTGTTTGAAAATGTGTTGCCCATTGCAACAACTGTAACTACTGTACTTAAAAGTCTATTGCCTATGTGCAAAGTATTTAAACTAAAGTAATTCATTCTGAGAAAGTATTTTTGTAATGTAATGTATAATGTAATTACAATGTAATTTAAAAAATAAAATATGTAAAAAAAAATGTTTCTAAAAATGTAGTAAATCAGTATGAAAAAAATTAATATAACAATTAATACATTTAAAAATTGTCATTTACAAAACCTTTGAAATTCACTGAAAAAAACCGTAGGTTTCAGGCACGTTATAGTTAGAAATTAGCATTTTAAAAACCTTTGAAATTCACTGAAAAAACCATAGGTTTCAGACACGTTATAGTTACAAATTAGCATTTAAAAAACCTTTGAAATTCACTGAAAAAACCATAGGTTTTAGGGACAGTTATAGTTACTTGGACATTGCACTCGTAAAAAACCCGTGAAATTCCCCGTTATAGTTAGTTCAGCTAACTATAACTCGCGCCCCGTAATGCACTGCTGATGACGTCACATATTACATCACTCATGACATGGTCAGTGACATCACTGATGACATCACTGATGACATCTCAAATGACATCACTGATGACATCATCCACGTGATAATCTGATGCACCTCCTCACACCCTAATATAACCTTTGATACACCCACTCTAAATTACAGACTGCCATTCGCAAAACCATAGACACTCCAACACCAATAACTACATACCCACTCACTGATTCTTAGGTCTACACACACACATCCACTCACTCACCCGTACAGTCACTCATACTTATGGTCACTCAGTACAGGACTATCATATGCACTCTTACTCCTATATAGACACTCAAACACCGCCACTCATCCATAGAGGTACTCACACACCTAGTCAGTCATGCAAATAATTAAACACACTGCCATTTACTCACCTATACAGTTATACACACACCAGCTCACTTAATCATACAAATACTAGCACATTGTTACGCTCTTATACAATCACTGATACAAGCACACACTCATCCATACAGCCACTCTCACAATAACACACTCTCACTTATAGCCATTTAAATACTCTAACACACATATATACTGCCTTTCACATATGTAGTTACTCACACATGTACCACTGGGACATACATTCACTCACTAACACACTGTTACACACACTTACCCACCCATACAGTCTATCACAGATGCACTCTTGAAACCATCCACCCAGTGAATCACCCACTCACACATCTATGCACAGTCGCACACACCCCATCCACACAAACACTCAGGCACCCATACAGATACTCAGACAACAAATCAATAACTCTTATAGACACTCATGTAGCTATTCACAAACCCATGCAGCCACTTACACAGCAACAGACAGATTCAGACATTCACCCAGTTTAGTCACTAACCCATGCATTCAGTAAGATACGTTTAATCACTCACTTATAGAATTAGTCACGCACCTACTAAATCATCCATACACACACTTATACACCCACTCATTCTTTAATACGCCTTTCCCTATATATATTAAAAATATTTAAACTTTACAGAAACACACAGTCACTGGATGATGTCATCAGTGATGTCATTTGAGATGTCATCAGTGATGTCATCAGTGATGTCACTGACCATGTCATGAGTGATGTAATATGTGACGTCATCAGCAGTGCATTGCGGGCGCGAGTTATAGTTAGCTGAACTAACTATAACGGGGGAATTTCACGGGTTTTTTACGAGTGCAATGTCCAAGTAACTATAACTGTCCCTAAAACCTATGGTTTTTTCAGTGAATATATATATATATATATCCAAACTTAACCAAGTGAAGAGACCGCACTCAATTGAAGGGTGGATAACTCGTTTTTTTGTTACCGAGACAAACCAACTGAACGCGTTTCGGCTCGCGCCTTTTTTGACTGTTTACACAGATGGCTAATCCGCCATATTTTGTAATCATTACACTAACACGTCATTTCCGATTTTGCAATACATAAAAATAATATATATATGTTTAACTATAAGTAGTATATCCATTTCTTAAGCAGACCTAATGGATATCTATATATTTTAAAACTATATTTATTATAAATATTTGTACAAAGAAATAGACATATCCAGATGCATACATATAATCAAATTATAAATGTTTACAAACACAGGGATATGCTGTACATTATGTTTGTGTATGGTGGTTATGTAGGAAAGAGTCAACTCTTGAGTAGTCTTCTGAAGGTAAGATAGTTAACCGAAGATCTTAGGTTTGGTGGTAATGAATTCCATAGTTTGGCTGCTTGAACAGAGAAAGATGTACAACCTATATTTCTTTTTCTTGTATAGTGGGATTTAGAGGCAAGGTGCCAATCTTGAGCAGAGGTTTCTTTATTGAATGCATTTGGAGATTTTATTCCTGATGAAAAGCAGTCCTGTTCCATGTATTGCCTTGTGGGTGGTACAAAGCAGCTTGAAGGTGGATCTTCTGGCAACAGGTAACCAATGTAGGGCTCTCAAGGTAGGGGAGCTGTGGGATTGTGGCTTTACATGTAGTCTGCCAGCAGAGTTCTGAATCTGTTGTAGTCTTTTCATAGTTTATAAAGACGAACCATGGTAAAGGTCATTGGCATAATCAAGTTTAGACAGTACAAGAGAAATAGTAGCTTGGATCTTGTGTAAAAATCCCAGGTGGGGTAAGATGCGTCGTAGAGTTTTCATGGTAATGAAGCTTGATCTTGCTAAGTTATCCACTTGGGCATTCATTGATAACTTGGAGTCCATGGTAATTCCAAGCTTTCTTACTTACTTAGATACTTTAGGAGGTGGTCCCAGATCGTCAGGCCAGGCGCAGAGTGGGTCATAATTTTTCCAATCACCACATGTGAGTACTTAAGTTTTGGAAGCATTCAGTTTGAGATGGCTCCATGTCATCCACTGATCAACGGCTCGGAGGCAACTGAAGATTTGTGAGTTTCCAATGTCTTTGAGGCTTTCCAGTTTAAGGTGTATTTGTGTGTCATCTGCATAGTTATAGCGTGTGAGCTGAAATTCATTTATCATTGCCGGTAATGACTTCATTAGATGCTGAAAAGTATGGGTGACCCTTGAGTGACCCCTGCTTTTGTGAAGTATGGTTTGGATGAGAAAGGGGTGAGAATGGATGACATCTGTTCTGTTTTGAAGGCAGGATGCGATCCAATTGAGAGCTGTCCCATCTATGCCGGCTTCGTAGAGTATTTGTATTAGAGTGTCATGGTCAACTGTGTCGAAGGCAGCTGAGAGGTCCAAGAGAAGTAGTGCAGCACCCCATTCCGGTCTGCTGTGTTTTTAAGGTCATCCCAGATGGAAATGAGGGCAGATTCTCTGCCTCTTCCTGGGCGTAATCCTGTTTGATAGTCTGAAAGAACGGAATTATCTTCAATGAATTGTGAAACCTGGGCGAATGCTGCTCTGTCTTTCAGTTTGCCCAGGAAAGGTCTATTTGTAATTGTTTTGTAGTTGTCGGAGTCATGCAGGTCCAGGTTAGTTTTCTTTATTAATGGGCGTATGTATGCCTTTTTCAGGTCTTCTGGAAAGATTCCCGAAGTTAAAGAATTATTGATGATACTTCTTACTGATGTTGCAGCAGAGGTAGTTAAAAGAATGTTTTTGAAGATTTGAGGTGGCCAAGGGTTAGAAGGGCAGCTGGCTGGCCTGCTTGCTTTGACCAGATCCATAAAACAACTTGGTGATATTTTTCTGAAGGAATGCAGAAGCTGGGTTAGCCTACTCTTAGAAGGGATTTTTGGAAATGGGTTGGTGCTGGTGGTTTTCTTTTGTTTTAAATAGTAGTCCAATATGTCTGCTTTGGTTATATAATTATTTGCAAGTTTGTCAGTGAATTCTTGAGTAATGGGATGAGTTCCTTCTGTGTATTTAGGTTTACGTAAATTCGGTGAGAATTTTATAAAATTCTTTATTTGCACACTTAGCACTTTGAATTCTGTCTAAGTAGTACAATTGTTTCGCTTTTTGATTGTTGACTTGTCTATTCTGTTAAATTTGTGTTAGTGACATCTGTCTTGATTGTTGTTTGTTTTGAGCCAGGTGCATTGTAGTTTTCTAATTTGTTGTTTTATCTTTTATAGTTCTGTATTTCTCCAAGGTGCTTGTTTTCTTTTAATCTGTTTTGTTGTTCTTAGTGGTATTAGGATATCAAAAGCTTCCTGTAGCCACTCAAAGATTTTCAACTGAATTTATTGTGTCTAGATCTGTGTTGGATGTTAGTTGTGTTCGTAAGTATTCAAAACTGAGTTTGTTCCACGGTCGATAGGTGGATGCGTGTAAGATGGTCTTCGGTGTGTTGATTTGTGGTGCTTCATGTTGGAAAGCTGCCAAATGGTGGTCTGACCATGTGACTGGAGTAATTGTTTGAAAGGTAACTAGTTCTGGATTTGCAAAGATGACATCAAGGATGTGTCCAGCGATGTGTGTGGGTTTGTGTACTACCTAATGTAGGTTCAGTGTGACTAGGTCAGTGATGATAGTGTTTGGATAGGGTGTATTGGGTTTGTCACACCAAATGTTTAGGTCACCAAGAATGCACAGACTGGAGTGTTGTGTTTTAAGGTTTTAAATATGTCTAGAAAAGTGTCTGGGAATATTGCATTGCTAGGTGGCAGTCTGTAAAGGAGGAAGAAGTTACAGGAGGAAGTTGGTGTAGGGTTGCATCTGATGATGAGGGCCTCACAACCTTATATGGAAATGTTGTCAGCTTTGGTGAGATTTATTGTTTGCTTGAATATACCAGCTAGTCCACCTCCTCTTTTGCTTATACGATTATGTATGATAGTTTGTTAGCGTGGAGAAATGGCTTCATGCAAAACTGGAGCCATGTCATCTCCCAACCATGATTCAGTTATGAAGAGCAAGGACCTGATTTAGACCTTGGTGGATGGGTTACTCTATCATAACGGTTCTGGATATCCCGTCCGCTGAAATATAAATCCCATAATATCCTAAGGGATTTATATTTCAGAGGACGGCATATCCGTCACTGTTGTGACTGAGTAACTCGTCCGCCAAGATCTATATCAGGCACTAAGTCAGGTTGTGTGTCAGTGGTAGGTCGTAGATGAAGTGCTTGTTTTTTAGACAGTGTTTGGGCATTTATTAGTAAGCAGTTTAGAGGTTATTTTTGTTTTGGTGGTGGTGTGACTTTGTGGTCTAGAAGAGTGAGCATTGTTTTTTTCAACTTGTAGCAGGTGTGTCAATAGTTCTGGTATTAACTATATGAGGATAGCAATAGTGTTGCTTTTCTATATCATATTCCTTGTCCAGCATGCTTAGAAGGCATTTTTTTTGTTCTGTGTGTGTAGGTGGTAGAGATGGTGCTTGAGAGTGAGTTGGTGAGCGGTGTTGTTTTTGTAGAGTAGCCGTGTTGTGTAATAGACATGGAGATGCGAAGTTGTGAACAGTGGCATGTTGCTTATTTTGTTTGCGTCTGTTTAGGGTAGAAGGTGTATGGGTTAGGGGTGGTGGTGGAGCATGTGTGCCATGTTTTAAAATTATGCAATGAATGATCGGGTGAATAAGAGTTGTGTCAGAGTATTTGTGGTAGATGTTGTTGAAGATAGAGAATTTGGGAGTAAAGATGATTAGGATTTTTATTATTTCTGTAGTCATGAGGGTGAGGGTGGGTGTATGCTTCTAATTTGTTATGGAATGTATTATGAAACTGTGTGTGGGTGAAATTTTGTTGTGGTGGCGTGTGTGTTATGTTTTGTTTTTGTGTAATAGTGAGAGGAGTTGTTGATGTAGTGGTTTGGTTTTCTGAGAAGGATTTGTATGTAAAGTACTGTTGGTGAGTGGAGGCTGAATGGTAAAGGGGTAGTGATATGTTTTTGAAAAGAGTGTATGTGGTGTGTGAGAGGGGATGGACAAGAGTTATGAGTGTTTGTGTTAGATTTGATGGTTAGAAGAGGTAAAATGTGTGGTCGAGTGGAGTGTAAGGATTGTTTGGTTGTGTGTTTTAGGTAGAAAGAGGAGCAGGGTGTTGGTGGATGATATGTTGGAAGGTTGAGTACAGGTTTGGTGGTGACAGAAAGGGGTCTGTTAGGAGCAAGTAGAAGGTAGAGCTGGTGTTTTGTATGAACAGAGAGTGTGAGCCTGGATGGATTAAAGTTATGCAAAGTATGGCTTTGTGTTGTTTTGGTGATGTGTGGATTTGTTGGTGGTATAGGACAGAGTGGTGGTTTGTGTGAGAGTGAAGGTGCAATTGTGTGGTAGTTGGAGTAGAAGGCTGTATAGGTGTGGTTTGTGGGGTTTGAAATGTGGATAAGGTTTATTTGTGGTAGGTGTGTAGTGTGCACTTGCTGAGGGTGTATTACTATGTTTGTAGATGGCCTAAGCTGGTAGTTGGTAAATGGAAAAAAGGCAGCATTTCTGGCCCTAACCCGGACCCAGTGCAAACAGGCCCAAACAGGCACCTGCCCTTGTCCTTTCCGCCCTTAGCCTCTCTGCCTGAGTTGAGACGCCCTGAGCCCTACGCTTAAATAGTCCTAGGTCAGATGACTCTTGTCCAATTGGAGCCCTAACCCTGACCAGTCAGAAGTCTAGTCCTAAGCCCTAGGACTAAACGATGGTCAGGCCCTTACAACCAATCACAGCCATAGCAACCAATCAAAATCTAAACCCTAAACCCTGAATCCAATAAAAACCATAGCCCCAGGAGCCAATCAGAACCCAAGACCTATCAGCCATTAAAAACTCTAACCCTAAGCCCAATAGAATTCCTACACGTAGGAACCAATCAGAACCCTAGACCTATCAGCCAGTCAAAACTCTAACCCTAAGTCCAATACAAAACCCTAGATATAGGAACCAATCAGAGCACAGATGTAACAACCAGGGGGCAGGGAGCTGCTCCTGAACTCAGAATCTCCTTGGAGACAGACAGGCTCAATCCATACTCTGTAGCTCCTTTTCAACTCTGCAGGTAAGGCCCAAATCTAAAGCCACTAAAATACTTATTTTCGCATACTTTAACAAATCACTCTTCTAGCCAAAAACGAGTGCTACACACACTTTCCAAACAAAGTTTAAACCCTAGAAGCAGAATAAGCAGTTTCTTAAACACACTCTGCTTAGCCTCTGAGGTGTATTTTGCCTTTTTGCCTTGCTAAAACAAAAGGGAGGTGGCGGTGCATTGCCTTCAACAGGCCTTAGCACAATATAGGGGAAAACTATGAGAAACATTTAAATAGTCACAGCCATAAAAAACTTCAGTTTTAAAGTACAAAGCACAGAAATCAAGAGGTAAATTTAAACAGTCACAGGCAGAAAAAAACAGTATTGCTGAACAGCAGCGGCCAGAAACATTCAAATATGGTGAGGCGCGATGCTCAAAAACTCACCTTATGCATGTTGCCTGTGCTGGAGGGTCAGGCTGCTGTCTCTCTCATCCTGGGGCTCTCCTCCGTCGACGGTGACTAGGGAGGAAGGGGAAGGACTTCCTCTCTTGTACAGCGCGAAACCAGCCATTTTGAGGCTGGGGGCCTTCGGCTGCAATCCCTCTGCTGTTTTTCAGCCTTGGAATTGCAGGCTCTGAAGTGCGCAAGTGAGATTGGCCGACTGTAAACAGCCAGACAATCTCACATGCGGACTGGCAGGGGCTGAAGCAATAGTGCAATTGCACTAATCAGCCCCGCCCCCTGCCCTCGCGCTGTAACAGCGTGTGCCTGGGACACATTAATAAAATGGTACTATTTACCATTTTAATAATGGGTGTGCTTGCTGCGCTTGTAGCAGGCTGGGGCGACGCTCCTCCGCCATAACGGAGGAGCCGCCACTGGTGCTGAAGTACCAAGAGGTAAATTTAAATAGTCACGGGTAGAAGAAAAAGCACTTTTAAAGTTTCAAGAATACACTGCACAATATCTGTGTTCTTACCACCTTATTGGTCTTTTGCTCACTGATTTTTGATTGTGGTCTGATGTGCCAATCCTGTTGATTTAAGGAGATCATGGTTGGCGCTTTAATCTTTTAGGCGCTAGTATTTACCATAAAATGTAAAAATTCATAACTCTGGTTCTACTGATTCGATTCTTGTCATTTTGGTGTCGAATAATTTATTAATATTACTCTATTTCTCTAAATTTGTGTGGGATTTCTCTTCTATTTTGTTTTCACTTTATTACTGTTTGTGTGCTGCATAAATACTTTATACGTTGCCTGTAAGTTAAGCCAGACTGCATTTGTGCCAAGCTACAAAAAGGTTAAGCATGGGTTAATTTAGTGACTTTTGTGGTTCACCCTGATAGTGGCTTGAGCAGGGTAAATATCTCACTCAGCCAGTAACCCAATTTCTCACTTTGGTGTTCAGTGGTGGGATCCAGTACTTTTGTGCAGTACCATACAGTGATTTCTGTAACACATACATCCCATCTAGACAATTTGATACCAGATTTGACTTTTTTTTTCAATTCTCCTTGAGTGTACCTATTTTTTCTTCCTTTTTCCAAATGTAATTCCTGCTTCACATTTCGTAACACTGTGACTCTTTCCTGCGAAGATGGAGTTGTATATTGACAACATTGAAAGCTGCAGTATGGCAGAACTGAAGAAGTTGTGCTGAAGGGGGGGGGTACTTAAACCTGCTGAGGGCTCTCCAAGGTTTGAGTATGAAATAACCCTCAGTGCCTGGGAGGGGGTCTGCAGAATGCAAGCTGAAGCATAGGAGGTGTGGGAGGGATGGGCGGAAACAGAAGCAAGGAGCTGTACAAGCTTTTTAATGATGAGCAAATTTATTTAACAGAAGGATTGAATGTTACTTTGTTTAAGATAATTCTCTCAGTCTTTTAAACAGGGCTTTTTATTTCCTCTGCTCTCTTCTTCTCTTTACAAGTTGATATCGCCGATCTTCATCTTTCCTCAGGAGGAACCATTCGGAGGCTCAAAAAAAAAAAGAAATGTGAAGGTGGCAGTAAGTATGAGTCTCTTTTATGGTTTTGATGCAGGATAGTTCCGCTCACCGAACCCAAAAGATAGTGAGGCGACGTGGAGTCTGTGTGGTCTATTTTATACAGTGGAATGATCGAGTTTGTAGGGTGAACCGGGTAAAGAGTAGTAGGCACACCCCCTAGTTAGTCTCTTTAGGGGACATGGTTTGAGGTAAGTCAGTGAAAACAGAAAAGAAATCAAGCCAGAGTTTCCTTATCCTTCTTTATACAGGGTACACTGGTTTCCTCTTCTCTACCAGTCACTGCAGTCTAAAGAACGCCCGTGAGTTTACAAAGAGAGAAGCACAAAAGAAAAAAGAAAGAAAAAGTATTCAAATTTTCAGGGGCCTATGCCCTTCCCTCTCCCATGAGCTGTGGGGAAAAAGAGAGAGAGAGAAAAAAAAAATAAGGAAAAAAGATAGGGAAAACAGAAATACCCTCCTTATCGCTCATGTACCGCGTCTGCCGCAACTCTCCTGAGTTGCGGCGTGTAGCGCTGTCTCCTCCAAGGGTGACCACCACTCCTAGTACCAGGTTTCCTGGCTCTCGTCGGGATCCTTGTATTCGGGACACTTCTCCGCGGCGTCTCCTGGCCACACCGGCTTCCTGATCTCTGCGTCCTGATGCTGGATCTGCACATCTTCCTGTTTGTGCTGTTCACTCCCTCGATCGGCTCCCTTGCCTGGATTGGTGGCTGGCTTTTCTCCTTCTCTGGCATCCTGCGATTGGTCCCTGGTGTCCGTCACGCCCCGCTTTCCATTCTTTGAGGGACAACGAAAGTCCTGCATTAGTTTCTCTCCTGGGCTTCTACTTTCCTGTGCCTGATAGCCTAATGAAGGTAGGTGTTGCTTGCGTTCTCCCTCCTGGGATTTCTCACAGGAGGATGCTGGTGAAGAGGATGGAATGGGTGAAGAGGAGGATGGAGTAGAGGCAGAGGAGGATATCTTGGCAACAGCTCCAGAGCTGGAAAGGAGAGAGAAGCATCTTCTGCCCTGTGGCCCCAGAACCAGAGAAGAGTGGGAGACCCATAGGAGTGAGGTCCCCAACAGGGCCTAGCACAGGAAGCAGTGTGTGCCCCGTCCCTGAGGAACTGGAGGACAGGAAAGCGGAAAGGGAGTGCCAGCTACAGCTGCTCGAGCTGGAACTTGCTGCAAAGGCAGCAAGATCTGAGGCAAGGAGAATCTAGGAGAGGGCTGAGAAGGAAAGAGCCCTAGCCCTTCAGGAGAAGCAGCTAGCTCTGGAGCAAAAAACTGTTGTAGGCTCATGAAGTGAGTCTAAAAGAGATGGACCTAAAGGTCAACCAATCCTCAGATTCCAGTTAAATGGTGTCAGCAACAGCACAGTGTTTATTGGAGAAACAGGGGTCCACATATTTAAAGACCTGGTGCCCAGCTTTATGGTGGGTGATGATATTGATTGGTGGTTCACAGCGTATGAGGTAGCCCTCAGAATGCATAGGGTCCCAGAGGATTTTTGGGGGTCTAGTCTGTGGAGGCACATGACAACTACTGGGAGGGATACCCTTTTGGCATCAGAGATGACTATCCAGATGTCCTACACCGCCATGAAAGCAGCCCTTATCACAAAGTTTGGCCTCACCCCAAAGGGATAACGCTTTAGGTTTCGGGACAGTCATAAACTGTCTGACCAGTCTTGGGTAGATTTTCTGGATTTCTCCGGTAAGGCACTGAATGATTGGGTGAAGGGCAGCCATGTGAGTAGTTATGAACTGTGTCTCTATTATCATATTGATAATAATGTACTGTTTGTGAATGACTTGTGATACTGTTTCATTGGTTACATTATGTTTATTAATTTTCTACCTTTACTGCTGGGTTTGTAATATTGGGATACCTTGTACTCTTAAAAACCAAACAGGGTACCATTTTTTAATTGCCTCAAACAATACTTTGTCTATATGATGTTGAGTTTGATATGCCTTAACATTGTAAAGACTCTTGTGTCAATTGTATTACATATCCTTATTATTGGTGGACATCATTGTTTTAATTTCACTGTCCATACTATACACAGAATTAATTTGGTTCCTCTGTGATGGAACCATTGGCCAGGTTCCTCATAAATGTCCCTAAGATTGTTCTTTGGGCTACTTCTGGTAGGATATATTGTACAGCCAACTGGTGTGTACATAGTTATTTGTTAAGGTCCTCCATATGCTTAACGCAGTGTCTCAATGTCCCCCTTTTGAACATTAATGTTGTTTTTGTGGCAACTACGAGCACCTGAACCAGCTAGTAGGTGGCTCATTGTTCCTGATCGATTTAAGTGAGTCAGTTAAATCAATTCCATTGAATGTACTTTATGTAAGTTTTGTTTTCACTAGCAGTTAGGGGGCAGCGCCCCTATTTGGTGAGGACCGAAAGTTATGATCTCTTTTGGGCACACTGAGCCTGAGGAATTTGGTAGTTATGTCTCCAATTTGCATATGAGTGATTTCACCACTTCGCATTTATTTTCTCCCCTTTTTGTATAATTCACTGCATTTGCAATCTGCATATATGTGCTTACATCATATTGTTAATATTTTTCTCTTATTTTTTTTTGTACATTTGTCTGCAAATAGGGATAAACGCTTGCATTCAGCAGATTCTAAATCATTCGAGCACGCTGGGTTTAAAGACTGGGAGAGTTTTGTCCCGAGTCTGCGCATGCGCGTCTCGCGGCTATGCTGATCCTCATATGTGGCTAGCCCATGCTTTTTAATTTTTTTCCCTTTTTTAGGTCGAGCCTGAGCCAGCGCGCAAGCGCAGCTCTGGCGATCTGTTGTAGGCAGAGTACGGAGGAGAAGCCCCGCCCACATTTTTCATTGGCTTGTGTCTTTGCCCTTCGTAAATGCTGGCATCTGATTCCTTAATAGGCTTGTTAGTCCCTCCTTAGTACGGCCATGTCGTCATTTGTATCCTCTCATGGCTACTGGCCCCTTTACTTGGTTGTTACACAGTGCGTGTACTATTTTTTTAGTTTCCTGTTGTGCTTTACTTTGTTCCTGTCCCCCTCCCATTGTCCGTGTTCTCCATCCTCCCTCCCCCTCCCGTTGTCTGCATTCCCTTTGTTCCCGCCCCCTCCCGTTGTCCGTGTTCTCCATCCTCCCGCCCCTCCCGTTGTCCGCGTTCCTTTTGGTCCCACCCCCCTCCCATTGCCCGTGTTCTCCATCCTCCCGCCCCCCTCCCATTGTCCGCGTTCCCTTTGTTCCCGCCCCCCTCCCATTGTCCGTGTTCTCCGCTTCCCGCCCCCCTCCCGTTGTCCATGTTCTCCATGCTCCAGCCCTCCTCCTGTTGTCCTCGTTCCCTTTGTTTTTTTACTGTGATGTTAATGTTACTGCACTGCCAGTCATCCCTGGAGGGGCTGCGAGAGGAGCAGCAGGAGCCGCTGGCAGAAGTTGTGGAAAGTTTGTGAACACAAAACCCCAATATGCCAAAGATGGTGATTGCCCTCTGCCGCCCCTGGGGGTGCATGGGAAGGTCGGGGCCGAGCCCCCTCCCGGGCCCGCCAGGCCGGGCTTTGTGCGCCGCTGTCTGGCTGTGCAGCGTGGAGAGACGCCAAGTTGCATCTTTGACTCCAGCGCCACTTCCAGGGCCGGGCGGTGCATGAACCGTTTTGTTTTGCTGCTGGTTTTTGTGTTTTTGAGGTCAACAGAGGGTGTTTGTACATTTAGACACAAAACGCACTTGAAGGTTTGCACCGGGTCTTAGCAGTTTGCATTTGAGTCTATTTTTGAAACCGATAATTCACATTTTGGGAACAACAACCAAGCATTAACGCTGCTTGAAAGCCTCAGTCCTAGGGCTGCTCGGTCGGGGGTGAGAGGCAGTGGGGGAGTGCAGACTGATGATGAGTGATGCTCTGGGGTCACAGGGTCAGTATTTGTGGGAATCAAGGCCGCTCAGGAGTGGGGCTGTGAGCCTGGCCGGAGAGGAGGCTCTGGGCCACGTATGCAACTCTGCAGAGAGCCACTGGACCCGCTTATGGTGCCCAGGGATGGAGCTGACGGGGAGTGAAGCTTTGGGGGGCATTGAGGCTGCCCAGTGAACAGGCAGTGGGGGCTCTTAGGCTTCCCAGGGCGAGGCGTGGCATCAGAGAGCAACTGCTACCCAAAGATGTGGCTCTGAGGACACTTGTGTTGTGCAGGGATGAGGCTCTGGGGGTCACTTGTGTTGTCCGGGGGTGAGGCTTTGAGGGTACTGGGGTCGCCCAGGGGTAAGACATTGGCCCACTTGATACTACCGAGGGATGCAGCCTTGGACCACTGAGGATGCCCAGGGTTAAGGTTTTGCACCCGCTGAGGCTGGCGAAGGTGGCGCACAGTCGCCGCGGGGTGAGTCTGCAGGGACTGACCCCCCCATGCTGCCCAAAGATGTGGCTCAGAGGACACTTGTGTTGTGCAGGGGTGAGGCTCTGGGGTCACTTGTGTTGTGCAGGGGTGAGGCTCTGGGGTCACCTGTGTTGTGCAGGGGTGAGGCTCTGAGGGTACTGGGGTTGCCCAGAGGTAAGACGTTGGCCCACTTGTAACTACAGAGGGCTGAGGACCCCTGAGGCTGCCCCTTGGCGAGGCACAGGGGCTACTGAGGCATATTAGGGCGGGCTAACATCTAAAGTGGGCTCTTTGCTACAACTGTTGCATAAGTTGGCTGCTTTTACAACCAATGGAACTGGGTTTGAAGGTTACGGGGGCGGGGCACAATAATTGTGAGTTACTCGATGGGCCCCTTTCTGGGTGTGATTGCCCCCTCCCAGACAGTGTGGTTTATGGCTCACACTTGCCGCCGGAAGCAGCATGTCTGATAATGGTTCAATATACTTACTTTATGCTATATGAATAGCAGTTCAGAGACATTACTGCAGTTCTTAAGCCCATACATAACATTACTCCCAACCCCATAACCTTGACTCTTCCCTAATGTAATGCGGTTTAATGTACAAAGCGTAGAACGAGGGGACGTTCTTTTGAATTTGGTAGTATCCGAATTCGTTTTTAATCAGACGCGTGTGTAGCAGTGACTTTGTGCTTAAGCCACTGAGCTGCATTACAGTCCATAGGCAGTATAAATCTAGATTTGTTTAGTGCACTGCAATTGGAAATTGGGGATTTGCTTTAAGTGCGTTGGCAGAAAAGGGCACAGTTGTGTTTATTTGTAAAGGAGACCACCATTTGGTACAATAAAATGCAAAGGTTGTGTGAGGCGTGAGGTGTGAAGCTGTAGCAGTGGCATGTGACACAAGGTCTGTAGGCTCCGACAGGCATGGCTCCCTTTACTGCCGGGTCACGCTGGTCTACATTTATTTTCCTCAGGACCAGGGACTGCGTGAAGTGCCACTACAATTTTGTTCTGGGATCCCTTTAAAAATGCACATACATGGTTGCAAGCTTTGTTTTGGCAGCCTGGCATTCCTAAATTGTAAAAGTATCCACAGTGTGATGTTTTTAGGTCTTGTCTAGGAAGCAATTGCACTGCTGCGATTGCCTAAAAAATAAATAAATAAATATTAGAAAAAATAACATTTGCAATGCAATAGGTCTCGCATTACTGAAAGTTTGAGCTACTGGCGTTTGCAAATAATAATGCAACGCCAATAGCTCAAACTTTCAGTAATGCGAGACCCTTTGCATTGCAAATGCTTGTTTTATTCCTTCTCAAAATTGGAGTCTGTTAATTAAGGAAAATATTATTAGGTGGATGTGTCTTTTTGTTCTATCACGGATAGCCTTTCTTCCCCTTTAATGGGAAACTGTGCCGTTTAAAACGTCGACAGCGCTCAGTGTTTTCTACATGCTGCCTGACGGTACCGGGGTGTACTTTGATTCCCCGGTAAGTTTACATATGCGGCCAAGCATGGTTGTGGGAGTCTTCTACTTCCGAGCTAATTATGTACTTATTTTGTAGGTAAATTCTTAACTTGATGTGTGCCGAACATTGAACGGCCATTGGTGAGTTTTTTAACAGTTGGATTACCACCTGGTGACTTGCTTTATGGTGGGATAGTATTACTCCTGTGCTCTGTTTTTCGTTACAGCAACAGGGGACTCCATAAGTTTTGGTCGCCTAATTCCTTGCTTTCTAAGAAGGCTGGAGACTTCTTTGCCAGACATAGGTGATATTCCATATAGTCTTGAAATGTAATTCACTTTGGTGTCCCTGGAATTCTCTTGGTGTGATAGATGGTAGTTTTGGTTTATATGGAAACTATATCCTTCATCACATGGGTGATTAGATCACAGTATTGGTGGTGGTTCTTCTTCCTTCTTTGACTAGTGGACCTATGTAATGTGATTTTAAGGAGGCACAATGGTGACTGTCCTTTTAATTTGACATAGATGAACCTTTGAGCCCTTGGTATTTTGAGACACCGTTCGTGGTCAGTCCAGTGGTCTTTTGTGTGAGTACTTGGCCTTTCATTCATCATTATTCATTGGTGTGGCTATACATTTCTGCTGGTGCCATTTTTTAACATTAATATTTTGTTTTCAGATTGTTTTCTCATGAGTGCTCTAAAAATGTTTTCCTGTCCTGATGATGACCCAATAAGTCTTGAGGGTCGAAATGTCATTGATGCACCATTTGCACATTGATATAAAGTATTGTCTATGTTTTGTTCCTGTTGTAATGCGGGCAACTTGATTTGAATTGGAAACCCTTTGCCATTGTGACTATTTTAGTTTATACTGTGTATTGTTAGTATATGTCTGTCTAGTGTAACAAGATGAGCACAAACTGTTTGTCTTTGTACTGAACTGTGTTTTTTATGAAAATGTAATAATAATTTCTATGATTTTGACTAGGGGTGGGCGGAATTTGCGTAGTCGCGCTACGCAAAGCTCCGCGAAACGGTAAAAAATCTCAGCGAGCACGCAAAAGTTCCGCGAACACGCGGAATTGCTTGTTCCGCCCGTTTGCGATGCTTTTTTCCTGTTCGCGAACGCTGTTTGCGTGCTCGGGGAGAAATATCTTGCAAACACGCATTTTGCGGAACGCGAAATTACCCAAATTCCGCAAATTCCGCGAGCGGAACGGAATTTACCGCCCAGGCCTAATTTTGACACATCCCTTTTGTGGGTACCTGTTTCTTGTTTTTGTTTAATTTGTATTCCTTGATGAATTTCTTTCTGGAACCATTGTGTTTTTTCATTACTTTTAGAAAGTTGGTATTTACCTGCCTTAGCTATTTTCTGCCTGCAGCCTATCCCCGGGTCACATGACTGGGTGTAGTTGGCAGCTGGACTTTTTTTTAATCCTCCTAGACAGCCTCCCAATAGAGAGACTTGGTGTGCTTGGATGGGCCATTACTGGCAGGATGGGAGAGGGGAGGGGCAGTGCTGGGGATAGCCCAGCTTGCAAATCAATATGCTGTTCCCTGCCTTCACACCAATGACTTCACACTACTGTATTGTTCATGCAGTCAATCTGGAGCCAGGGCAGGAAGGCAGGAAATCCCAAGCATTTCAAAGGGAATTCTCTAGAAACTTCTCCTACTTTAAAAAAGGCACCCGGTTTAAAAATAGGATCCTCAGACCCACTCTTCAGTTCACTTTCTGGACCTGCAGAAGCACTCTCCAAGGACTGCCTGCTGCTGTGGCCTGCTGTGTACTTAAGAAGACTGCTTTGCTGCACCTGGAAGGACTGCTCTGCTGCCTGAAGCCTGCCTTGAACCTTCAGAGGCCTGCCCTGTTTCATTTCTTGACCTCAGCACTACCACAGTGAATCCTAGGGCTAGTTGGCTGTCCTCTTGATCAGAGCCTCATGGACAGAAAAGTCTCCAACCGTCTTGAAACCACACCTGGACCCAGAATGAGTGAGTCCCGACCCTCCAAGTGGTACATCTCCAGTCCTGGACCCTTGGAAGTGGTACTAAATGTGCCCAGATAGCCAAAATCCAAAACTTGGACTTAGAACATTTGTGGCTAAAAAGATCTCTGAAAACCAGGAGGAGCCCGGGACCTACGTGTTTGTTGATCTGCCCAAGGTTCATTGCCCGTCAGCCTGACTTTGCCGCATCTCCTGATATGTTACTCTCCGCAGCAGAAAATCCTGTTCAGTGGCCCTTCACAGAAGGGGTATCTGGCCTCATGGAGCCCTGATAGCTACAGCCTCCAGCCCTGTCCCACTGGAGATTTTCGAATTCCAAAAAAGAAACTAAGTCCGATTGTTGAAATCATGACAACGTTGTCCATGGGCTCCCCGATGCCTCCGCTGCCTCCTCGGACACCTCCTGCAGCCTTGCCCCACTTAACTTTACCTTCTCAGACGATTTGTGTAGAAATTTCTTCTGAAAGAGTCTGAAGGTAAGCGCTGACCGGGCCCAATCCACTTCTTGTTCCTGACTGGAGCTCCAGCGTGGTCGGTCATATTTTTCGATTTTGAGCCGGTCTCGTAAGACTAGATGTCGACAGTTGGCGCTTTGATCTTTTAGGTGCTAGTTTTTACCATAAAGTTTAAATATACATAACTTTGGTTCTACTGATTAGATTTTTGTCATTTTGGTGTCACATAATTTATAAAAAATTACTCTATTTTTCTAAATTGGTGTGGAATTTTTCTTGTGTTATGTTTTTACAACTGCTTGTGTGCAGCATAAATATTTTACGCATTGCCTCTAAGTTAAGCCTGACTACTTTTGTGCCAGATACCAGAAGGTTAAGCACAAGTTAATTTGGTGACTTTTGTTGTTCACTCTGACATGAATTATGGCTGTTGCTTGACCAGGGTTAACACCCCACTCAAACAACAACCCAATTTCTCACAGTCACATATGGCGAAAGAAGCTCCATAACATTCCAGAAGAATTGCCCGTCACCAAAATTTGGGGAATACACATTTAAAAAACATATCTCTTGTCTCCTTCAACCATAAACTTGTGCGGAGTCTTTCATTAACACTCTTCAGGCCACAAAATGCAGCTAGAGGACCAACCACGAGGGGCTCTTGCACTTCAGCTGAACAGCGTACAGCTTCAGCTCGGAGTGCTTTAAAAAATATGGTAGGCTCTACTGGGGTCATGTATTCGGTGACCCAGAAGACTTACTGCAAATGTTTTTTTCAATATTTCTAGGGGGGCTGCTGCTTTCCCTGCAGCCCCCCACAACATGCATTGTGGTGCCCTTGCCCCTTCTAGGGGCACCATGAGGATAAAATAATACCTATCAATAGCCCTCATAGGGCATTCTGGGGTGCTCCATGGTGGGAACAATGAATATAAAATGAGCGGCTACTCTGCTAGTTTCATGTTCACTGTTTTTCCTTTTTTTGTGTGTTCCCCAGTCCCACCTGGGACACTTAATAACTGTGGCAAAAATTTTGGGATTGCATGGAAGGCCCAAGGCACCAGTGGTGCTGCCTGCTCCCCAGACAGCATTCTTCCTGGGTGCTGGGGGGAGCCGGCAATCCTTTTTTTTTCAGTGGGTGCCCCGCTCCTACCCAGGCTACCCAGCAATTAAAAAATGTTGGGGCTGCGGGGTCAGCTCCATGGCCCCTGCAACCCCACCGCTCCCCTTCCAAAACCCGTCATGGGTGCTAGCAGGAGCCATAAACCCTATATTTTTTTAGTGGGTGCCCCGGTCCCACTCAGGTCACCCACAGTATTCAGAACCCTTCAGAGGTCTTCAGGGCAGGAGGAGGAGGCCCATGGTCACCGTGGCCCTGCCGGCTACCCTGCCAGCTTTTGTTTCTGCTCCCACTGGGCAGGAGCAAATCTATGTTCCCTGCCTGGGAGAGTGCAGGCAGGGAGTTAGATTTCTGTTTCCTTTCCGCGCTCTCCGAGTTACAAGCAAAGAAGGTACAGACGAGTATGAATATAAGCAGATAAAGAAAAGGAAAGACTGTATCAATAAATACCCAGAGCTGCAACTGAATGGAGTACATGGTTGTAATCTACTCTCAGGGTTTGCAATGCTTCTAACAAAGATGTTCTGTAATGTGCTCACTTTCAGGCATTGCACAGCCCTCCACTGGTAGTTTGAAATGTTGTTAGGAAGTTTGTAGTGAGGGAGGCTCATTTACTGAATCTCTGAGGTCACTCCCATTGTACAGTCTTTTAAGTGAGGCTTATTCAGAGTGCAGGAGCCACCACTCCAGTAGAACATGACATCCCTAAGAAGCAGCTGGATTTTTCTTTCTGGTATTTCCTAGTCACATGCCAGGACTCTGAGGTGGTGCAAGTGAGGTAGCCAATCAGATCTTTTCTTTTGATCTGCTGGTTTCACTATAGTATCCTGGTCGGAAACATCTATACAATTTTAACCTTAATTTCTCAAAAACAACTGAACAGATTACACCAAATCACAAGCAGCACACTTTCTGGGTAATGAACTAGCTTTCTGCTAAATTTGTTGTAATTCTGTTCATCCGTTTTTCCTGTATTGTTGTCTAAATTTCCGTATAGAAATTGCATTGGGGATTTGTGTTTTGGGACCCCACCCCCCTTTTCTCAGCCTCCGATTGATGGATCGCCCCCGAAACGTTCCTGAAATAAGCTGCAGTTGATTAGCTTTTTTTAAAAAAAAGTTTTGAGAAAATGTGTCAAATGACGATAATGTAATTAGCAAAAATGATCTTCCTATGGAAAATCTAATTTAACAATAACTACTATATAAATATACACATATAGCCTGTCTTCCCTTCCTACTCTAACATTTCTAACATTTCATCTTGCCCCTTAACCTTTATGCTCTCTCCCTTACCCAGACCATCACTGTGTTTTTGTGTCTTGAAGATTGTTACCTGTTGTTACAAAGGTATGTTTTTATTTTCTGGTATCTTATTTGCATCCTTTTGGGGGTCTTAGAAGGGGAGAGATCCTCAACATTATACCATTGGTCAATCATACATTACAGAAGGAAAGTAACCTCCAATAGGTAGTCAAGGTCGATTCACCAGGGGGCTAGCAGCTTAGTGGGCAAATATGAGAGAAGTTTCACTTGAAGGGATCGGTGAATCAGCTACATAGGCTGATATACCGACTTTTTTTAATAAATGTTTTTAGTACGTTTTCATCTCCAGATGAGTCACTTATAAGACAAAATTCATTAAATGAAATATTATCAATTCATGTATAAATAAATAAAATTTCTATATGACAGCATTCTAACTTTGTCTTTGGTGTTCTTCGATACTGAGCTTGGGAACATCAATTAAGGACTGGGACGTAGAAGAAAGATGAGGAATAAATATCCAGATTACTTACTGGTAATCTAAATTACGCCAAGTACTAGTCTACCACAATCTTTATTGCTAAACCTCCTAAAACCACCAAAGAACCATCTGACAAGGTAACCTCTAGAGAATCACCTCTTCTCTATCAGTGATGATTCTCTTAAACATCACATTAAAGCTGAACTGTATGGCTGTGGTCTGTGATCCAACTTTATATATCTGCCCTCATCCAAGACTAAGACTTTGACACTCATGAACAAATACCTGGTTCTGCTCATCCTCCATATGATTTGCTTAAAACTAGGATACACCATCCTGCACCTTGATAAAACCGAAAATGCTGGTTTTGGGGGGTTGTCTGTTGCCTTCATTAACACAGAGTCAGTTGAATGCAGTCTGATCAACACAATAACTTCTCACAATGGAGATTACAAGTACAACCCCTAAAACCACTGTGGGTGTACATCTTGTACAGCTTCCTTAGATGAAAAAGAGTTTTGCTGACAGTTTCCTTTTGCATAGCAAGTCAGATTACCACAGTTCCTCTCAAAACCCATGAAGATCAGCTGTGGAGTCTCCCAGGGCTCCTCCCTGAGCTCTACCCTTTTCAACATCTACATGGCTCCCCTCGCAGCCATTGTCAGAAGCCACGGACTAAACATTGTCTCCTACGCCGATGTCACCCAGCTGATCCTCTCCCTCACTAATGAACCCTTAACCACCAGAACCAGCTTCCACAGTGGAATGAAGCCTGTCGCAGCATGGAGGAAGGACAGCTGCCTCAAGCTCAACTCGGACAAGACCAAAGTCCTCATCCTGGGACCCACTGTGTCAGCCTGGGATGACTCCTGGTGGCCAGCTGCTCTGGGTGCTCCCCCCACCCCGACGGACCATGCACGCAACCTTGGTATCATACTGGACTCCTCACACACAATGGACCACCAAATCAATGCAGTTTCCTCAGCCTGCTTCCACACGCTCCGCCTGTTCTGAAAAACTTTCAGATAGATCCCCACAGAATCCAGAAGAACGGTCACCCGCGCACTCATCACCAGCAGATTTGACTACGGCAACGCACTCTACGCTGGCACCACCCTGAAACAGCTCAACAAACTACAGTACATTCAAAACGCCACCACCAGACTGGTCCTCAACATCCCCCGCCGCAGCCACATCATGCAACACCTCCGGCAACTCCACTGACTTCCAGTCAACAAAAAAGTCACTTTCAAGCTTCTCACTCACGCCTACAAAGCCCTACACAACGAAGGACCTGCATACCTGAACCACTGCCTCACATTCCACGTACCCACCTGACAACTCAGATCCACCCATCTTGCCTCCATCCCCAGGATTCACAAGGGCAGAACCGGAGGAAGGTTGTTCTCCTACCTCGCCGCCAAGACATGCAACTCCCTGCCCCTGCACCCCAGGCAATCAGCGACACTGACCCCATTCAGGATGGATCTCAAGAACTGGCTCTTCGAATGATCCGCCTCCCTGGCCGACCAGCAGCCTCCCCACCCCCACCCCCAGTGCCATGAGACCCTCACTTATGAGTAGCCGTTCTTTACAAGCCAGTGATTGGATTGATTGAATTGAATAGCACTGATCACCTTCTTTTGTGATGAAATTTTCCTGTGAGGTTTCATCCTCTAGTGGGAAACATACAAAAACATGAAAACGCTCTTTCTCAAATCCTTCTAATCAGACAACAACCTAGTACAACATTACACCTTTCTTACCCACATTAGGGTCCTAATGCTAAACTGGAGATCGAAATGGAAAAATCTAGATACCTTAAACACATTGACAACAAGTACTGGCAATACTCAATGGGTCACATTTTCATTAGCTCATGTAAACGATCTCTTTTAATGCATCCTATGTTTTTGCCCTGTTTAATATTCCCCAAGTTTGGGGTGCTAGTAGGGTGGCCACCTTATTCCAAGTTATTAGGGACACTGTCTCCAGTCCAGAACGTTTCACTTACAAAACATTACGTTCAGATGCTTTAGGGCCTGATTATGAGTTTGGTGGACAGGGTATTCAACATGATGAAGTACCTTACCCACCAAATCCTCAGAGCACCTCCCCCACACCATTGGTGAAGACTCCCAGGATGTGGGGGTGATTATTTTGTTGTTTTTGAAAAACAAACTCCAGCTTCCCTCTGGAGTTTGTTTTTGAAGAACAGTACAAGTGAAAACCTTTGGTGAACAGTTGTCAGAACGATGGCAGCCTTTCAACAAACCTTTAGTACATAGAAAGGAACCGGCTCAATGGCCGTTGCTTTCAATATACAGAGACATCCACTGGGCTCTCAGACATCTCTGAATTTGGCAAGTGGAATTCCCTCAGGATGGTGGGGGTAATGTCCTCTGCCATCCCGAAAGACACTACACCATCCGGCAAACTTAAAATCTTGCCCTTAGTCTTCTTCAATGAAAGAAAACAATACTACAACACTCAGTATGTGTGAGGCTGTTACACAAAAGTACAGGACTAAAAACAATGTCCATAATGACCTGGAGGGAAATGGTTACCCTAGGTTTTCTTTATTGCATAAGCTTTCGAGGCTACACAGTGACAGGGAATAAATAGTTTTGCATTTCTGGATGCCTTTGCGTTAAAGCCAGACCTACTGCCTTTGCCAATGCCTACTCAGGATGTGTGCTCTACCCTTGCCAGAGGATAAAGCCAGCCCTGCCAAGTGCCACACATCTCGAGTTAAGCTAACGCATTTCAGAATTTTCCTCGTATCCCTGCACATACCCCAGATTGTTACACAAACTGCATTCATTCTCAGAGTGTGATTATGATCCTGTCTCATGCACTGCCCTAGCTTTGGCAATCAGTTGGGCTGTTTCTTGAGGCTGCTGCTGAAGTCACCAGTTCTGTGGCTCTAGTGATGTATCACGTGGTACCCCTCACTGAAGTTCATTTACTATATTTCAATTCGCTCTGTAGAGTGGCTGGGTTTCTGGTCTTGGAGTCAACCTCCCAGCACTGACTGCTTAACTTAGAGCAGAGTCTCACTGTGCATGCACTTGGGAGTGCAGTGTGGCATGGAGTCGGGAGGAGCATGGTAAGTGCCGAGTGCCTCCGATCTGAGGCGGATAAGTCACCAGCCGAGAGATGGAGCCTCCTCCTGGGAGCAACAGTGCTAGCTGGTACATACAGAATGCTTCATAGACATTGTTACCAAACACTTGTCTGTCATGGGTCTGTTGTGCTGACTGGCTCATTTCCCTAGGTAGGGGCCGTAGGAGCCAGGTTGAATGTGACAGTGTTTGGTATTCTGGGGCTTGAGGTGTGTATGCAGCATTACCTTTCCTTCCTGAAGTGTTGTTAACGCCTTGTGTAAAACCATACGATATCCTGAGTTCTGATGTGGTGTTGATACTTGCAGAGCCTGCTAAGGATGAATCGCGAGGTGGTTAGTGGTGCACTGATTGCATGGACATGATCCAGCGAGATCACATCAGTTTACGTCGGTTTTACAGGCTGTGGCGCGTTGAGACACCTACATATTGTGCGTCCACATCCCCAACCCCGTTTTGCCTTGGATTGTTCCCCAAGGAGCAGCTTCATCACACATCTACGGGAGAAGAGGAATTCTCCCCTTTCAAAAGCGTCGGAGCCGGCTTGCCGTCTCCAGTTTCAGGATTACCGCCTTCCATGACACTTGAAGTTCTGCGTGAGTAACAGGTACCTCTGTATCTACTTAGCAGTTGCTTTGCTTGCCACGCACGCATGACTCTTTGATATTAACACACACGAAGTGCTCTACATTAGGAACCACAGACATCAGTGAGGTCAACTGATGTATTGACATTATTTACTGTTCATTTTGCAGCACATGCATGGCAATAGAAAATCTTACAGCATTTACGACAAGACTTTTAGATTCTACTAAAGACACCGAGGCGAAGATTATGCTTTTCAGTCTTTACTACTCATAAAACAGCAGCCAATAAAAAACAGTATACACAAAACACTACATTACCCATGAGGTTTTGAACAACGCCTCCATCAAACCCACCAATAAACAGAGGTTATAGTCTACAAAATAGTGAGGCACCATCTTCCTGCATCTTTCTTTGCAGATAAACAGTCCTTAGAACGAAAACATAGTCCCAAGGAGAACCGAGCACACAGTTCCAAAACTCTCAAGGAGAGTTAATAAATCCAAGAAGTCCAAGCAGAAAACGACTTCAGAAGAAGCAACAAAGCGGATTTGATGATTTCTGGAAAATTCCAACCTCCGGCGTTAAATCTATTTTGAATCTGATCCTGGAAAGAGAACATAAATTGAGTCCCCTCAAAACTATAAATGAACAAGGGGGAGGGATAACATATATGATGCATCAACCATACAATATGATGACACTAGTGAGACTTTTAATCTTAACTGTTCCACAGGGTGGGATAATTCTCACCTCCGTGTCCTTAATAGAATCTAAACTTCTTGTCGCAAATGCTGGAAAATGTTCTATTCTATGTCAGGACCGGAGGCTCCGATTATGCTGGTTCAAAGCTTACCAACCACAACAGAAGAAACATGCACAATAGGTTTATAATTAAATATCTTAAACATGGAATCGGAAGACCAAGCCACAGCCTGAAGGATATCTTCTAGTCTAGAACCCATAGAAAAAGCTTTAGAAGCCAAGGCCAGGGACCTCAAGGAGACCATCTGTTTCAACAGAGTAGCTTTTAGTTCTCTCTTGATGGATTTCACTTTCAAGGGAGGAAGAAGTAGTTGCACTTTGATGGAATCTATCTGAAAACCTAGGAAATCCAAAAACAGAATTGTCAATCCCTCCTTCAGACATGCCCCAACGAACCCAACAGGCCAAAATTGCAGCTGAAACCGGACGAAAAGGCTTTTGAATAGCTAGCAACAATGGACCGGGAGGATCAGTCCTATGAGTCAAAGTACGTTCCTTGTAAACTTTTAGACATTTTACCACACATAATTTAGAATTGTGAGGGAAATCAGGGTAATCGATTGACCGTGACATGGTTTTAGTTTGTTTAGAAATAATAAATGAAAGACCAACAGGAGAAAACAACCTGCCTGCAAGGTTCAAAGCACAAACATCCGACACTCGTCGGCATGAAATCAAACATAACAACATAGTCAATTTAGCAGAAATTTGTTTCAAAGTCAAATCTTTATTAACCGGCCATGATTCTAACAAGGATAAAATGTTCGTAACATCCCACAGTTGAGTGTATTTAGGTTTCGGGGTACGAGCCACTCTAATACCTTTCAGGAGTTTGCATACCATAGGATGAACACCCACAGGTTTCCCATCTATAGGGTTATGTCCAGCTGAAAATGCTGATCTGAAATTATTTACTGACCTGTAACATAATCCAGATTCAGCACTGCCGAAAGGAAATTCAGGACATCTTTTAGTTCGGATCCCACGGGATCCACCTCCTGTTGAAGGCACCAACCCAACCAGCGTTTCCATGCAGAAGAATCTCATTTGCGGGTGGAAGGAGCCCAAGCTCGGTGTATAAATTCGGCAGCTGCTGCCAAAATTCCATCAGTTTGATCTCGTCTCCTGAAACTTTCCGGACCATGAGTGTTAACTGGTCTTGAAGAATTAGAGAATGAGGCAAGCCCACTGGATCCAGGACTAGCTGCGGAAAAATGGGAAGGAGGATGGGAAGAGCTACAGACAATTCCAAAAGAGTTGGAAACCACAATTGTGTCTTCCACAGAGGAGTAACTAAGACCAGTGTTGCTGTTTGACGTCGGACCTTGGTGGCTACCCTCGCAATCATGGCAAAAGGAGGTAAAGCATACTGCATTTGAGCTCCCCAGAACTGGAGGAAGGCATCCATCCCCATCGCCATTGGGTCCGGTCTCCAACTGTAGAACTGTGGAAGTTGAATGTTGAGCCGGGATGCAAAAAGGTCCACTTGACACGGACCCCGCGTTGACATCAGCTCTTGAAAAACCTGAGGGTGGAGTTTCCAATTGCTGTAATCCTTCAGGAATCTGTAGTTCCAGTCTGCTACCAGGTTGTCCTTGCCCGGGAGATATTCCGCCATCACCGTGATCTTCTGAGCTAGACAAAAGTGCCAAACGTTTCGGGCTATGTTGGCCAGTAGGCGTGACCTCGTGCTCCCCAAGCGGTTGATATAACGCACCGCCGAAACGTTGTCCATCCGCAGAAGGATGCAACAATTGCTCTTGATGGGAGAGATTGACTTTATGGCAAAGGAACCTGCTAGAAGTTCCAGACAATTTACGTGAAGTTGTAATTCTTCGGCTGACCAGCGACCGACTGTAGAGAAATCTCCGCATCTGGCTCCCCAGCCCCAGCGACTGGCCTCGGACTCGATGACCACACCTGGAGAGACTCCGAAAATGGCTTTTCCATTCCATGCTTCCATGTGAAGCAGCCACCAATGGAATTCTTCTTGGGCTTCAGAATACAGGAGAATCAGGTGACCATAGCTGAATCCCTGTTGCAAGTAGAGAATTTGTAGGCGCTGTAGAGGCCTGTAGTGTAGGGGGCCCGGGAAAATTGCCTGAATCGATGACACTAGCAATCCCACAATCTTGGCCAGGGACCTCAAAGAGACTATCTGTTTCGACAGAGTAGCTTTTAGTTCTCTCATTATGGATTTCACTTTCAAGGGAGGAAGAAGTAGTTGCGCTTTGATGGAATCGATCTGAAAACCTAGGAAATCCACTTGGTGGGAAGGAATCATCATGTATTTCTTGGAGTTTATCACAAAACCCAGATTTTGTAAGAGGGACACTGTCCAGGATAGATAAAGCAACAGCAGGGAGCAGTCCTGGCCAGGAGGGAAAAACTTAGAGGGGGATGATTCTTGAAAGGGAGTGAGGAACAATTCTATTTAAGACCCCTGAACAGTATTCAAAACCCACGAATCTGAAGTAATCTGTGACAAATTGTTGAGAAAATATTTCAGCCTACCCCCCAGGGGAAGGTGAGAAAGGGGCAAAAGAGCCATTACCTGCAGATTGGTTGTCGTCATTACGGAAACCCCTGTTGACTCCTCGGTTGAAATGGCCTCTGAAGCCTCTGGACCTGGAAGGGTAGAAACCTGCTTGGGCCGGGTCCTGAGTGTACCCTCTACGTCTGGGGTTAAATCCGCGTTGAGGACCTTGCTGGTTGAAGCGGCCGGTCAAGCGTCCTCTGCCATGACTGGCTTTGCCAGAAAGGGGGTTGAAAACTCTTTTGAGAGAGGTTTGGGATTTATCCAGGGAGGTGAACGTGTTTACGAATTTGCTAATGTCGTTGACAAAACGGTCCCCAAACAAACTGACCTTCTGCTAGGGGACCAGGTTCTGCTGGCGCCAGTTTGAACAACTGTGGGTTAATCTGAAGGAGAATGGACTTGAGGCGTTCTGAGGCTAACACACAATTTGCATTGCCTAGTAAACAAATAGCTCTCTGAGTCCAACCCGACAGAGCCTCAGGAAAGTCTGCATTGAGGAATCAATATCTGGCGTGAGGGTCGTCTTGTGGGGAAGATCAGGGCGTGGGCATTAAGAGCGTAGTCGGGATCAGACCTCTTTGTCAAAGCTCAATCTGAAAGAGACTATTAGTTATGGATTCCTTACCTTAGAATTACCCCCAGGCGTCAGACTGGATCCGGAGAATTTTTTTCTCAGCAGTACCCCTGCGCGTCGGTAGGTGGCGTCGGTCGACTCCGCGTTCATCGATGGCATCGTGGTCGCCTTCGTGACATCGCGGTATCTACTTAGATGCTGCCCGTGCGCGCTGACGTCAGTTCTTTCTTTTTCCGCTCCAGCCAGCGCAGATCCGGAGAGAGGGGGTCTCTTAGTCAATTTTTGACTAAATCGTTTTCGACGTTTGTCGACATCTTTGTTTGAGTCTTCCGACTCCTGGTGCACGTAGGGATGTCCCATCCTCGGACCGGCTTCAAGCCTTGTGACTCCTGTCACAAATTGATGCCTGTCATGGATCCGCACCTCGTGTGTCTTTGTGGCCTGGAGCGCGACCACGACCCGAAGTCGTGCTCCGACTGTCGGGCCATGGCCCGAAGTCTTTGCGGGAGCGGTCCTGAAAGCTTCTGGAGGCCCGGCAGTCGGCTCCGCACCTCTCGAGCCACCACCACCACTCTTCATCGAAGTCTTCATCTTCGAGTAAGTCGAAGCACAAGAAGAAGTTGAAGAAGCACCATCGCTCTTCGCCTTCTTACCGTCCGTCGGCCGACACGACGCGGGATGCGGAAGGTAGTCGCCCCGCGGTCTCAGTTGGGGGATCTAGGCCTTCGATGCCGGCAGCTTCGGTCCCGGCGCCGCAGGGCCCCCGAGGATCCAGGCCTGGATCCAGATCGGTGCTGGTCGACCTCACGACACCTCCTCCGGCACGGAATCCGTTGGCGACACCTCCGCCGGCGCCGGCCGTGCCCCCGGCCTGCGTCGCCCCCGACCCTCCCCTCGACTCAGAAACGGAGCCGAGCCGGCGTCGCGCCAGCAGGCAATTTTGTGCCTATTTTCTATCCTGGTGTTCCTTTTCGCCCTGAGTGTAGGCCAGAGGACGAGGAGGAGCACTGGGAGTGGTTTGGGGACCCTTTAACAGACGAGCTACAAGAGCCGGACTGGAGAGAGGAGTTGGGTGATGCCAGTGGTCTTGACACGTCACCAGACCCTGGAATGCTTTCTCCCCCTACTGTGGCTACGGAGGAGGGAGCTTCCTAGGCTGTGGTGTTGCATAGGGCGGCTGAGGCCTTAGGCCTTGAGCTACCTACGGTGGTAGTCAGGACTAACCTCCTGACTGAGGTGCTTCAGCCAGCTGCAGCCTCTTCGGAGCCCCTGCTGCCTTTTAACGAAGCCCTCACAGACATCCTACTGGGCACTTGGTCCAAGCGTAGCACAGGTGCGCCTGTGGATAGGATGATTGCCGACGCCACCGGCCGGTTCCAGGCGACCCACTTTTCCTCTCCCAAACCCTACCCCTGAGAGCTTGGTGTTCCAAGCCTCAACGTCCAAAGGCGCGTTCCCTACTGCTCCCCCAGATAGGGAATCCAAGAAGCTGGACCATCTTGGGAAGAAAGTGTTTTCTTCCGCCAGCTTAGGACTGCGGTCGGTGAACACCGCATGTCTCTTGGGCCGTTATTCCCACGTGTGGGATTCGGTTGCGCAAGTGCTGCCACAGTGCCCGGAGGAGGCCCAGACTGTACTCTCCCGTGCGCTTGTCGAAGGGAGGGATGCAGCAAAGTTCGCCATCCGTTGTGGGCTGGACACCGCCGACTCGCTATGCAGGACAATTTCAACGTCAGTAGCCCTGAGATGGTACGCCTGGCTAAGGTCCACTGGCTTTTCGGGGGATGTCCAATCGACACTTTTGGACATGCCCTTTGATGGCCGTCGCCTGTTTGGTGACAAGGCAGACAACGCGCTCGAGCGTTTCAAGGACTCTAGGGCTACGGCCAGATCTTTCAGCCTCGCTACCACCTCGTGCCCCATGCAGTCTGCCTTTCGCCCCTTTCGTGGCTACGGAAGGGGTGCCCCGCCACATTCCGCCCAGAGCCACAGACCGGCGCAAGCTACCCAGCCTCTGCGTGGCCGGGGACGTGGGACCCAGCGACGTGGGTCTGGGGGCCAGCGGGCGGACCAGTCCTCCAGTGCCCCCTCTGAAGCAGCCTCCAAACCTTCCTAGTCCGACTTTTCAGGGCCACCAGTTGCCAGTGGGCGGCAGGATCCGCCATCACCTCCCCCACTGGCACAACATCACGTCGGACAGGTGGGTTTTGCAAATAGTCCGAAGGGGCTACTCCCTCCCCTTCGAGACGACCCCTCCACCCATGCCACCTACATCCCATCGCATGTCGGAGGATCACTTGGCCCTTCTCCGTCAGGAAGTTGCAGCTCTCTTGGCCAAGGGAGCTATCGAGCGCATCCCTGTCCCAGAAGTAGGTCGTGGTTGCTACTCCCACTACTTTCTGCTGCCCAAGAAGGACAAAGGCCTGCGTCCTATCTTAGACCTCAGGGACGTCAACCGCTTCCTCCGGAAGGAGAAGTTTTAAAGATGTTGACCTTGGCTCAGGTCCTTTCTGTCCTCGACCCTGGAGACTGGATGGTAGCGTTGGACTTGCAGGATGCTTATTTTCACATCCCCGTCCTGCCTGCCCACCGGCGTTACCTACGGTTCACGGTAGGCCATGAGCATTTTCAGTTTACTGTGCTCCCCTTTGGCCTTACAAGCGCCCCTCAGGTGTTCACGAAAGTGATGGCGGTGGTCAGAGCTCATCTGCACAGATCAGGGGTTCCAGTCTTCCCCTATCTCAATGACTGGCTGTTGAAGGCGGGCTCGCCCCAGGCTGTCGTCTCCCACCTCCAGACTACGGCAGACCTCTTGCATTCGCTGGGGCTCACAGTCAACGTGCCAAAGTCGCACCTGATCCCCTCCCAGAAGCTCCTTTCATTGGAGCCGTTCTGGACACAGCGCAGTTTCGGGCCTATCCTCCCAAACAACGAATCCGGGATATTCGGGCTATGATACCGATGTTCCAGCGTCTATCCCGGATTTCGGTATGGATGACCCTGAGGCTACTGGGCCTCATGGCCTCCTGCATCCTGCTGGTGGATCATGCCAGATGGCATATGCGGGCTCTGCAGTGGGACCTGAAGTTCCAGTGGGCACAGCATCAAGGGAATCTGTCCGAGGTCGTCCAGATCTCGGCGGGACTGCACATCAGTTGCAGTGGTGGCTACGAAACAGGATTGGGTCCAGGGCAGATCCCTCTCCCTTCCCCAACCAGAATTTACAGTGGTGACAGACGCATCACTTCTGGGTTGGGGCGGCCACATGGGGGAGGCGGAGATCAGAGGCCTCTGGTCTCCGGCAGAGTCCGGGCTTCACATCAACCTTCTGGAGCTCTGGGCGATTCATCTGGCACTGAAGGCATTCCTTCCCTCTGTCAAGGGAAGAGTAGTGCAGGTGTTCACAGACAACACTTCAGCCATGTGGTATTGCAACAAACAGGGCGGAGTGGGGTCGTGGACCCTATGTCAGGAGGATCTTCGCCTCTGGAAGTGGCTGGAAGATCAGGGCATGTCCCTGGTGGTTCAACACCTGGCAGGTTCTCTGAACGCCAGGGCGGACAAACTCAGCCGCCGGTGCTTGATGGATCACGAATGGCGTCTTCACTCGGAGGTGGTGCAAGGTCTCTTTCAGTAGTGGGGAGAGCCTTGGTTAGATCTATTCGCCACTGAAGAGAACGCGCAATGTCAGCAGTTCTGTGCGTTGGAATTTCCAAGGCGGCACTCGCTCGGCGATGCTTTTTGACGCGAGTGGAGTTGCGGTCTTCTATACCCCTTTCCACCTATACCACTTCTGCCCAGAGTGCTGAAGAAGATCAAGCCCGACCGGGCCCAAGTCATTCTTGTGGCTCCGGACTGGGCACGAAGAGTCTGGTATCCCGATCTCTTGAACATGGCCATTGATCCTCTGATCAGACTGCCTCTTCGGGAGGATCTTCTGTCGCAGCAGCAGGGGACGGTCCTCCACCCGAACCTGTTCAGCCTCCACCTCCTTGTGTGGAGATTGAGCAGTGACAGTTGACAGCTTTTGACCTTTCCCCCTGAAGTCTGTAATGTAATCTTGGCAGCCAGGTGTCCCTCCACCTAAACGGTATACGCCTGTAGATGGAACACATTTGTGGCATGGTGTGCAGCAACGGCTGTGGATCCCCTTTCTGCCCCTCTTTTTAGAGGTTGTCCTCTACCTGCTTTCTTTGCCCCAGCAGGGCTCTGCTCTGGGCACACTCAAAGGATATTTTTCGGCCATTTCGGTCTTCTTTCGCCTTACTGATCAACCTTCTCTTTTCAAGTCCCCTATTGTAAATCGCTTCCTTAAGGGCATTTCTCATCTTTTTCCTCCTATTCCTTTCGTAATGCCCCAGTGGGACTTGAACCTTGTTCTGACTTGATGTGCGTGCCCTTTTAGCCGCTGCATAATTGCCCTCTCAGGCTCTTGACTCTGAAGACTGCCTTTCTGGTTGCCATCACCTCTGGTCGCAGGGTGAGTGAGCTCCAGGCTCTTTCTTCTAAGCCTACTTTCCTTGCTGTTCATCCGTACAAGGTTGTCCTTTGAACTCGACCTTCTTTTCTTCCCAAAGTGGTTACCTCCTTCCACATATGACAGACCATCACTTTGCCAACCTTCTTTCTGCCTCCGCATCCTTTTAAAGAGGAAGAAAGGCTCCACCATTTGGATCCAAAACATGCGCTTTCATTTTATTTGTATCGCACAAGACAATTCCAGGTGGGTGATCAACTCTTTGTTGGATATGTTGGTGCTATATTGTTAATGGGTAGTAATTACCCCACTCACAATCCCCAGAGGGAAGCCACAGGTCCACCTCAAACTGAACTAGAATAGTTTTTTTTGTACAGGAGAAAGAGGGGGGGGGGGGGAGACCAGGAATCACAATTGTTGCAGCCCTGGTCAGCTCAGAAAACAGGGCGTCACTGGGAGCAATCAGCAGTCTGTAGGCTCAAAGACGTTACCACAACTAGGCAGGACTTGTAAAGAGTTGGAAGACCAACTTGATCACCTGTAAATTCAGTCGAGTTCGTAAAATAGATGCCCCAGTAACTTGAGCTCTGCAGAGGAGGGCTCCTGATATTATAGCCCAGGGAGAGGCAGCTTGAATGATAAGGAATGAAGTTGCAGAGCGAAGAAAGAGATTCAGCAAACTTCAAAGGAGGTACACGTGTGTAAGTGGAGAGGCCGCACCCGCGACCACGCTACCGGGCGGGGTTGCTGCATTACTGCGGCTGCGCGAGAAGCACGAGGAAAGAAGTGAAAAGGAGGGGGCGATTCACAATAAGAAAAGGGAATTAATTTAAGGAATTAAATACCTTGAGGCAAATAAAGTGGTCAAAGACAACCGCGACTGAAACGGTGCAACACGCACCGAAGGGGGTAAAACAGAAATAGACCGAGGAGCGGTCTGCTAGCTAGAGCGCCGAGAAATCTGCAACACAAAGGTTAAGAAAGTGGCATAGAGGCGGCGAAGCCGCCGATAAACATCACAAATATCATTCAAAAAGACACAGTTATGTTATAGACTATAAAATAGAGAGGCACTTATCTTGACTGTGGAGCAGCAAAGAAAGAGGCAGGAAGATGGTGCCTCACTATTATGTAGACTATATCCTCTGTTTATTGGTGGGTTTGATGGAGGCGTGGTTCAAAGCCTCTTGGGTAATGTAGTGTTTTGTGTATACTGTTTTTTATTCCTATTTATCAAAAGAGGGGGACTCTGGGAGCTATTCTAAAAGGTCCGGTGACCTGTGCTCCCGAAATTAAACTTATATCAAAGGGAGTCACCGTTCCTGAGTGGAGAAGGAGAGGAGGGAAGTAGGGGGTACTCTTGTCGTGTGCTACTCTGCTTGTGGGAGGCAGGGTGTCCTCATCTTGATGCCCTCACACACCCCAAAGGATGTCATGCTTCATCATTGGGCTTTTGCTCCTCATCGGGCCGGCGCTGCAATGCCCTACGGGTCCCCCGAAGGGTCTCTTTTTTGGATATCTTTTGATGAAGCTGTATGGGTGCATGGGTGTAAGTGGCAGTGAAGTCCTAGAAAGTGTATTAAAAAATAGCTGGAGGGAGAGTGATTAATTTTATGGACCATAACATATGCCCACTAGGGACATATAATCACCCAGCTACCAAGGGACATAATACCCCTTAAAGCAGCTCCATACACTTTGTTTTAATAATGACAGAGGGATCACTTTATTAAAAATTAATCACTCTCCCTCCAGCCATTTTTTAATACACTTTCTAGGACTTACACCCATGCAGCCATACAGCTTCATCAAAAGATCTCCGAAAAAGAGACCCTTCGTGGGACCCGTAGGGCATTGCAGCGCCGGCCCGACGAGGAGCAAAAGCCCAATGATGAAGCATGACATCCTTCCGGGTGTGTGAGAGCATCAAGATGAGGACACCCTGCCTCCCACAAGCAGAGTAGCACACGACAGCAGTACCCCCTACTTCCCTCCTCTCCATCTCCACTCAGGAACGGTGACTCCCTTTGGTATAAGTACTGTTTTTTATTGGCTGCTGTTTTATGAGTAGTAAAGACTGAGAAGCATAATCGGAGCCTCCGGTCCTGAATGAATTGTATATGAACACACACGAAGAGCGCTATAATGGGAAAGTAAACATCAGTGAAGTTCAAACTGATGTTATTGACATTATCACATGCCAAGAAGTGTTCCTTGTTTCTCCTCGCAGCGCTTGCATGACATTTTTGTTACTAACGCAAATGAAGTGTGCTACATTGGGAAAGATGCAATATCAGTGAAGTCTTAACTCATTGTTCTTTGACACTCAAGATAACCTATGAATCCACGTAATTTATCCAAGGGCAAATACATTATGTGTACTTCTTTACCTGTGGAAGGTGCCCATTAACTGGTGCATGGCACTTACCCTGTTTATTTCTGTTGAGTTGTAGAATCAATCAGTGCTGGGTTGTTTCAAGACAGCTGTGTTCCATCACCCAGGCAGCTTAGATCAGATCAAACCAGCAGAAGAGCCTGTATGCGCACCCATTTCATTTCAGGTAGACATTCCAGGGCTATTTCTGGGTAGGCTTACATGGGGTGGAATACATACTCCTGCCAATACTGATATTATTCCTCCTTCTTTAAGGTGTTAGAGAGGTACATACAATACGGACTTCCGTTAGCTAACCCCAGGACCTCCTCACCTGTGCCCCTGCTTTCTTTCTTGCCCTGTTTACATACACACAAGTAAGAGGAAAGGGACTGTGGAGTCGCCCCACATCGTCTCTGCGAGGCCACACTACAGGCCTAAGGTAAGGTTCACAGTGGGCTGGAATTGTCCTTCCAACCTCTGATTCCCTGGGTCTCCTACCTCACATTCTCGACTACCAACTATACTAGGCACTGTTTTCCACTCCCACTCAAGTTCCTCCACCCCTCCCTGACCCCTCAGAGCTCCAGAGTAGCGACCTGCTGGGGCCCCCCCAGTGCTGCTCAACATCGCCTTGCGCCACATTTGGCACTCTAACTGACAATGTTACTTAGACTCCAGGGACCACGTCTCAGATAACAACACTGAGAAGGGCCAGGCGACATGTGCCTTGCATAGTGAGGCACAGTTGTCTGGTGTAAACATTGCTAGAGCGTTTTAAATAAATGAAGTTAATGGAATTAGCATGTAAAGTTAACGTGTAGGCCTAAAACAAGAAGCCACATTTTCAAAAACGCAAAGTGGAGAACTAAGCTTTCATAGCTGTCCATGTCAAGTTAGAAATCCTTCTGACTGCAATTTTTCTTTTTTTTCCAATTTACTGGCCTTAGGTCAACATTCTTAGTAATGTGAAGAGTTCAATGATAAAATGTGCTGAACAAATCATGATTTAATAGAAAAAAAAATTTTTGACCTTCCCATGGAGATATTTTTCATAGAATACAATATTGTAATAAATGATTGTTGCGGGGCTGAGGATGGATTGGGGGAGATAATACCCTACTCCCCGATAACCGAAGAGACTGAAGTGCTCTTCCTCCGTGTACAGGCTTCGGGATGTCCCTTTAATTCATCGTTGGATTCCCTCGGGGAGGAGCCGCGTATGACGTGCGGGATGACGTCTTCCCCGCCGGCCCAATCAAGAGAAGGCATTGTAAAGTAGGACGAAAAGAGCACTCTTCGAACGGAGGAAGAGGACGCGAACGCCAGAGAATGCGGACAATCGGAGCCAGAGCATATCCGGTGGACGAGGCCCAGGACCCCTGTGGTAGTGGACGCCCAAACAAACATCGAGGAGGAAGAGGAGAAGCCAGGAGGCCAACGAGACCACGCTTCGCCCCGCCACTCTCCAGGAGGAGCGTGGCTGGACAAGGTACGATTCCGGCTGTGGGGTTTTACCAGGCACTGGGAGGGAAGGGAACCCCATAGGGGGAGGACACAGTTTCTGTTTCTAAACCCCTACCCGGGCTGCACTCGATGGTGGTAATTGGTGTTACTCCCACACACGACCCTACCCTATATAAGGACATCTCGGTCCCGACTACTGACCCGAGTTTTTCTTTTGTTATTTACTTTCCTGGAAACGACTGAGATCCATGGTCCCTGACGCACATCCAAGCCGTCCCAGGTGAAGATAGGAACCCTTCCTAAACCTGGACCTACCCGTGCCAAGAAGAGATATGAGTTTCCAAACTTCTGTGTAAAACGAATAAAGAAAAGGGAAAAAGACTGCAGACTTCAGAGTCTTCTTTATGCGTCCTCTTCCGGCTTGCCCGTCCCTGGGGGATCCTATGACAAGTGGTGGAGAATGCGGGCATAAGCTGTCCGATAAAGGATGGAACACATCGTATACCAATTAAAGGAGGGACAGAATAAGTTGAAATGGGCCCTGGAGAAACATGTGAACCAGGCGGAGATGGACCGTTCTGTGTTTACCTCCGCAATTCAGACCCAAGCTGAAAACATGACCAAGCTTGCAGAGGGACAGTCGCAGTTACTCCTGGGCTTAGGTCAAGACAAGGGGCCTGCCCTCCATGGGGCAGTGGTCGTCCTGCAAAAATATGTTCCGGGGGAAGACCCAGTTTCCTTCTTCCTCAATTTTGAGAGGGCCGCGAGGGCCAGTGCTTGGCCAGCAGAACGTTGGCCTTTTTATCTGGCCCCCCTGTTGACAGGAGAGGCACAGGCTGCCTACCAAATCGCCAACAGGGATGGTACGGCTGCCTATGGCCACGTAAAGCAGTATGTTATGGACCGTCTGGGGGTGGATGAAGAATCGCACCGTCTAAAGTTCAGGAAAGAAAGAGGTGCACCGGGAGACACCCCGAAGACCCTCTTCTACAAACATAAAGATGCTGCAGACCGCTGGCTTAAACCGTTGGAGTCCACCGAGAGGAAATAATGGATAAGATTTACCTCGAGCAGTATCTCGAAGCACTGCCTTTTGGGACTCAGAAGTGGCTCCGGCAACACGCCGGTTTAACTTTAGAGCATGCTGTGGAGATGGCTACCTCTTACTCCCGCGCCCAGAACCGCAGCATGGTAATGGAGCCGGAAAGACCACACAAAACACCTCAACCTGTGAGACCGGAAAAGAAGCCAACCAAACAGTCTTTTGAGCCTTTTAGGGCCCGATCAGGAAGACCAGAGACCCACCCTACCTCAGGTCTCCAATATTTTGAGTGCGGGGAGTGGGGCCATATTGCCAAGTTCTGCCGGAAGAGAAAGGAAAAACAAGAAGAAGAGCCTATGGATGTCAGCTATCTGCCCTGGTCTGTCCTTTACGCCCAAGAAATGGGACCTGTATATTACGTAAGTCTGAGAATGAACAATCAATTAGTGACAGCCCTTCTAGACTCGGGGTGCAAACAGTCAGTGGTTAGAGGGGAGTTAGTGTCTTCATCCCAGATTATCCCCAAGAGGACCGTGAGGATCCGCTGTGTGCATGGTGATATAAAGGACTATCCTGTAGCACTGGTAACACTTCACTCTGAAACAGGTCAGGAAACCATAGTTGATGTAGGCATCCTACCTTCCCTTCTAGAACAAATCATTGTAGGCATAGATAATCCCTGCTTCTACGATCTATTGGTTGGGAACCTTAAAACTTATACTCTAAAGCATAGAACCCACAATAATCTTCTCACCTCAGAACCATGGGCAATGGATAACCATTTTAGGGTAGCACAATTGAACGATAGTTCCCTCCGCAATGCCTGGCAGAGTGCTAGGGATTCCCAAAACAACCCCAGAAAAACATATCCTTGCTTTGTGGAACAGAATGGCCTCCTGTACAGAATTGCCAAAGAAGGAGAAGAACCCCAACTATTGGTCCCTACTGATTTCAGAGAACAGATTCTCTTCTTTGCTCATTCCCACCTCCTGGCAGGGCACTACGGAGTGGAAAAGACAAGTCAGTCCATCTTAAACAACTTCTTTTGGCCTGGTATATATGCACAGATTAAGAAATACTGTCAAGAATGTGCTATTTGCCAAAAGAAAAATCCCTACATACCTCCCAAAGTGCCTCTACAACCATTACCTGTCATAGGTAAGCCTTTGAATCGAATAGGGATGGACCTCATAGGTCCCCTCCTCAAGTCCTCCAAGGGTTACCAGTACATTCTCGTTATAGTGGACTACTCCACTCGGTACCCCGAAGCCCTCCCTTTGAGAGCCGCGACTACCTCCGTCATAGCTCAACGCTTAATCGAGGTGTTCTCCAGGATGGGTTTTCCCCAGGAGTTCCTCACCGATCAAGGGACCCCCTTTGTTTCCAGGCTAATGAGACAGGTCTGTAAACAGCTGGACATTAAACACATAAAGACTTCCATGTACCATCCTCAGACCGACGGCCTCGTGGAACGGTACAACAGCAATTTAAAACTCACCCTAAAAAAACTGCTAACAGGCGATGGAAAGAACTGGGATCAACTTCTTCCATTAGCTCTTTTCGTCATAAGAAGCCAAGTACAAAGCAGCTTGGATGTTTCTCCCTTTGAGCTCCTATTCGGGCGAAAACCTCGCACCCTTCTAGAGATCACCAAGGAAAGCTGGGAAAAGGAAGGTGCGACAGAAGCCCGAGCTTTATTAGACGATGCCAATCAAGTTAAAGCCCGTCTTCACAAACTTAGAACCATTGCCCACGACTCTCTAGAAAGAACCCAGGAAAAACAAAAACACTTCTACGATAGGGGCAAACGCTGGAGAGCGATACAAATTGGTGATTGGGCTCTGATCTTACTACCTTCCTCTACTCATAAGCTAAAAAAAGAGTGGCAAGGTCCATATGAAGTTGTGAGAAAAATAGGCAAAACCACCTATGTCTTACGTCTTTCCCCATCAAAAAACCAAATGTACCACATCAACCTTTTAAAGAAATGGTTGGGTCCTCCTCCTACCAAAACCCGTACCATTTCGTTAGTCAAAACCCCCTCTCATACAGTCGAGGATACTGTTGTTAATCCTGACTTGACAGTAGGGGAAAAAGAGACATACGTACCCTCCTTCACTCCTTCACAGATGTCTTCTCGGACCAACCCGGAAGAACACATCTGGCCATGCATTCCATACCCATCAAAGACGGAGTCACAATTAAACAAAGGCCCTACCAAGTTCCTGAAGCCCGTAGGGCGGCCCTACAACAAGAGGTCGCACAAATGTTAGAGGCCGGTATCATAGTACAGTCAAAGAGCAAATGGTGCTCGCCTATTGTGCTGGTACCAAAACCAGATGGTAGTAGCCGGTTCTGCATAGATTTCAGGGCCGTGAACCAGATTTCTAAGCAGGACGGCTACCTCCTCCCAAGGGTGGATGAGCTGATTGAACGATTAGGTGAAGCTCGTTACATTTCCACAATAGACCTCACCAAGGGCTATTGGCAAATTCCATTAAACCCAGCCGATCAGGAAAAGACAGCTTTCTCCACCCCAGACGGTTTATACCATTTTACCGTCTTGCCGTATGGTTTACATGGTGCCCCCGCCAGCTTCCAGAGGCTGATGGACACTCTTCTCGCACAACACCAAAGATACTCATCAGCATACTTAGACAATACCATAGTGTAGAGCAAATCATGGACCGAACACCTACACCATCTTCACACTATACTGTCTGAGCTTCGATATGCCAATTTACATATCAATGCCAAGAAGTCTGCTTTTCAAAAAGTGAAATACCTGGGCTATATGCTAGGGAAAGGTGTGATCGAACCACAGACGGAAAAGGTCAGAGCGATAGAGCACACCCCTTTTCCAAAAACCAAAAGAGAACTGAGGGCCTTTTTAGGACTGGTTGGGTATTATAGGTGATTTATACCCCAGTTCCCTGACATCGCTACCCCTCTCATAGACTTGCTAAAGAAAACAGCTTCCCCTTCACTCCTTAAAATCCCCATCTAGCCACGAAAACATAGCTTTTCAGACCCTAAAAACCGCTCTGACCACCTCCCCGGTGCTGCTTACCCCCAATTTTCAGGAGCCGTTCATACTTCAGACTGATGTTTCAAGGGTAGGAATAGGAGCCGTCCTTTCCCAATTGGACCCTGAAGGACTGGAAAGGCCGATCCTCTATATCAGTAGGAAGCTCTTCCCGAGGGAATGTGTGTACCCCACAATCGAGAAGGAATGCTTAGCCCTGAAATGGAGCATTGAGAAGTTGCGCTACTACCTAGAGGGTTGGACTTTCATTTTGTATACCGACCATGCCCCTCTTACCTGGCTCCAGAGAAACAAGGGCTGAAATGACAGAGTTCTTAGATGGTTCCTAGCCCTATAGCCCTTCCAATTCGAGGACCGCCACCGGAAGGGTAAGGATCAGGGCAACGCTGATTATCTCTCACGCTTCCCAATTTCCCACTATCGGGAAAATCCTAGTGGAGGGGTGTGTCGCTGAGCTGAGGATGGATTGGGGGAGATAATACCCTACTCCCCGATAACCGAAGAGACTGAAGTGCTGTTCCTCTGTGTACAGGCTTTGGGATGTCCCTTTAATTCATCGCTGGATTTCCTCAGGGAGGAGCCCCGTATGACGTGCCGGATGATGTCTACCCCGCCGACCCAATCAAGAGAAGGCATCGTAAAGGAGGACGAAAAGAGCACTCTTCGAACGGAGGAAGAGTACGCGAACGCCAGAGAACGCGGACAAGCGGAGCCAGAGCAGATCCGGTCGACGAGGCCCAGGACCCCTGTGGTTGCGGACGCCCAAACAAACATCCAGGAGGAAGAGGAGAAGCCAGGAGGCCAACGAAACCACACTTCGCCCCGCCACTCTCCAGGAGGAGTGTGGCTGGACAAGGTACGATTCCGGCTGCTGGGTTTTACCAGGTACTGGGCGGGGAAGGGAACCCAATAGAGGGAGGACACAGTTTCTGTTTCTAAACCCCTACCCGGGCTGCACGTGGTGGTGGTAATTGGTGTTACTCCCACACACGACCCTATTCTATATAAGGACATCTCGGTCCCGAATACTGACCCGAGTTTTTCTTTTGTTATTTACTTTCCTGGAAACGACTGAGAGCTATGGTCCCTGAAGCACATCCAAGCCGTCCCAGGTGAAGACAGGAACCCTTCCTAAACCTGGACCTACCCGCGCCAAGAAGAGATATGAGTTTCCAAACTTCTGTGTAAAACGAATAAAGAAAAGGGAAAAAGACTGCAGACTTGAGAGTCTCCCTTATACATCCTCTTCCGGCTCGCCCGTCCCTGGGGGATCCTATGACAATGATGTAGTCAAATGTTTATATAAATGTTTCCTTATGAATAAGACTCGCAAGTTAGAATATGTGAGCAACTGACTGTTTCCTTTGTGGAATGAGAAACCTAACTCTGAACTGTTTTGTTTCTCATAAAACTACGACTTGTATAATGTTGTTAATAATGTTACGTTTAACACTTAATATCTGTAAGTCTTTTGTTCTGAGACAGCTTAGACGGTGGAAGCTTTCAGTTCCCATGAAGACTTGTGTTTTGATTGGTGGAGAAGATTGACAAATGCAACATTTGTTTTAGTTGTCGATATCAAAATGTTATTAGTGCGTGTTCCTAGACGAGAGTAGGACTTGCTGGAGTCTCTGTGCGCTGCACTCAGAAGCTCTGTGCTCCACACTCTGAGCAGACCTTTTCAGATTCTTTACTGAGCTCTATACTGAGACCCCTTGCCTGAATCTATGCTATTTCTGAGACTCCACTGAATTTCGAACTTCCCTTCATGGGAAGTGCTATTTGAATTGCTTAAAACTATATGCTTTCGCCTCTCGATATTAAACTCTTTATAGGTTTAAAGATAATTTTCTCGCCTTAGGATTTAGAATAGGGATTTTCTCAAATGGAACACACTTTATGCTTTATGTTCTGTATTGTATTGAAAAGAATCAATTGATTAATAAAGAAATACTTACTAAAACATTTGAATAAAACCCTTTAAACTCATCTCAAATCTCATCATTGACTCTTAAGAATTGATTATTTAACTGCGATATATAATTTTAATTTGATTTGCAGCTCTTGATTAATTCTTTACCTATGGCAAAGGTCTGGAGGCCAGTGGCCGAGTAAGAGCAGGGACTTTACTTTCAGGTATGCTGAGACAAAGATTCCAATATCGTAAAGCAAATATTCATTAAGGTCCTTGCTCCGCCAAAGCTGGTAGCAGAGGATGGCTTATATAATGAGAAAGAGGAGCTAAAAAATTGCCTAAAATACATAAATGACCAATGCCCATTTGCCCAAGGCCCGAGTTTGAAGATTCATGGAATGCAGTGTTTCTGAGATGGTTGCAAGTGCGGAATTGAAGGTGTGAGTATTAATAGGGTTATGTGTTGCAATTTGGGTTGGCTATTGTGATTTGCAATCTGTAGAAGCATTGATGTGTTGAATTGGATTATTGAAGTTGTGATTTGCTGATATTCATGTGCTTTTGTCCAAGAGGTTATCAGATTAAGAAATAGTCTAAGATCCGGGGATAGATATATAAACAAAAAGTTGATTTTGGTATTCCTGTCTGCTAATTATTTGAAGTGCCAGTCATGAGACACTGTCGACTGCACAATTGAGATAGGAACGGTAACAAATGGTTGTGATTGTATTAATATTGATCAGTGTTAGTGAAACCTAATGCAAAGGGTGACACTGCATTGATTTGGTGATTTCCCGTTGGTCGAGATTTCATTAGTGTGCGTCAAACTCTGTTGAATTGTGAAAAGTCGGACGGTGTAAAAATCTAAAAATTCTGGTTGTTGAATTGTTCTATCAATTTCTTTAGAAGTAGCAGACAAAGACTGTTATTTTATGTTGCATAGAACTGTAGAATTGAAGCTTTGTGTGTGTACAAAGAAATTGTAAAGTAGGATGAGTCGCTGCAAGGAGCAGGTTGTTACGTCATATTCTGTCGGGCTGGTATTGGTCAGTTGATGTGAAACGTCATGCTGAGATTGGTTGAGCTGTGTGAAAAGTCATGCTGAGATTAGATGACTGGCTCACAGAGTCGCGCAGGGATTGGAAGAAGGGCTTACTGAAATCTGACACAAACGGAACAGAATCAAAACATTGAGGATTATATTTCGTGTTCTGCCATTGGTTGAATTAAATTATTTGAAATTATTAAATTTTTCAAAACAATTAAAGGTATAAGAGGTGATGTGACTATTGCTGTTAGGGAAGGTGAAGAGGCACCCCCTGAGGGTACTCCTGCTTACCACATGGTGATTGAGGAAGGGTTACACACATGTGTATGGCTTCGTCAATGGTGCAAGATCACTGAGAAGCAGGGTGCATTGAGGTTTCCAAGATGGGGAACGTTCAAACTTAGAATTATTGACAGTTTGAGAGAGACCCTTTGTGAGATAAAGCCACCTCCTAGAGCTACACAATTTGAAGCTTTAAGTGCTTGGGAGAAGATGGCTTGAGATTGAGAAAGCAGGAAATATCAAAGATGAACAAAGCGATCTGTGGAAAAATTATGCAAATGCTGTATGGGATAAAAGATAGCATAGGTGAAGAGAGACAATAGTGGAGGGAACCAGATTATATTCCGCTATTACAAATGATACATCAGAGAAATCCAAAAAGAGTTAAACCAAAGGGGAAAAGGTGACAAAGGAAGAACAAAATCCGATACCGATTCAGGAGATGACATTTTGGACAAAGTATTGGCTGCCTGTTCACCACCTTATATGGATCCTGTGACTGATACCGAATGAATGACCACTAGTGATGTGGCAATGACTACAGCCCCTGTTGATACAAATGCATATCAAATTGACACACCATTGCCAATGACCCAGCCTGTTGTAGCACAACCTGTATTGACACAGCCTGTTACGATATAGCCTGTTGCACAACCACTCATAACAAATAATATACAGCTCAAATAGGGACTGTTCAGACGGTAACGCCTACAGGTTTTACTGCTTTCATGGTAACTGCACCAGCACCCGTTACTAGGGTGAAAACAGCACAGCCAGTGGGAGATGAGCATACCGAATGCCCCGATTAGTTTTATCACAAATTCAGTAGCTCAAGGAGCTGTTGGAGTGACAGGGTTTATCCCGACTTCGCAGAATTCACAGATTGTTGTCTGGACACCCCCACAGACTATTCAATCTTTAGGGAAAGGGCAGAGACTTGTCTTTATCACACAGACAATACAGGGTGTGAGAAGCTTGTTTGAGGATGGAATTTTGTCCCCAAAGTTTGAGGAAGCTGCCAGAGCCAGCACCAAGACAGAATGCATGGGAGGTTTGGAAGTTAATCAGAATGCGGAAAGAGAGTGACCAAAAATAGAATTAGAGGAAATAATAAGAGGATGTTTGGATCTGGATTACATAAACGAATATCAAGAAAAATAATTTATTTATTTGTGCAACGAAATCACTAGGAGAGCAGCAACAGTACATGATAAACTGACGGAATTCGCAAATTAATATGAAGTCAATCTTTCAAAAAGTGCCCCATTCCAGAAAGGTTTTAAAGTACAGTTGGATGATGAATCAATTGAGACAAGGCATTCTTCAGGAATGCGATTGCTGAATTAGCCAAAAATGTTGGCAAATGGAGTGAATTTGAACATTTTTAAATTTAATGGGCAAAGAAACATGAAAAGAAAAAGAGTCAGGCAAAGGCACCTGAGGCTAAGCAAAAGCCACCCCGGGCCCCCCGGATGATGAGAATTCTTTGTCTTTCCCATTAAGTGAAATTCCAGGTGGAGGGTATGCTCATGTGCCCTTGAGGCAGAGGAGACCGTGCATCATTCACGAACAATTTTCCAAATTTAAGAGAAAGTCCTATGCAATGGTATACACAGGTTGAAAGGTTTGTCAAGGTTTCAAAGGTGTTGTGGATTGATTTGAATTCATTCTTTGACAATGATGTCCCGAATGATTTGTGGGTTGAATGCAAAATTGCTGTACATTGGACAGATACAAAGATGCCAAGAGAATCCCGTACGAACGCACCATCACTTGTTGTGATCGATAAATACAATGAGGTGCTTACTTTCCCGAAAGCAGAGTTCTCCAAAAGATTTGGATTAAGTGGGGTTCAACAGAATTCAGCAGGAAGTAAAAGAATCAGTGCATGATTATTATGAAAGACTGTTAAAGGCATTTCAGCAGCATAGAAGTCAAACGCATCTTGAACCTACTGATATGGGATTCTTTATTTCACAGTTTGTGCTCAGTTTGAGACCAGAGATTAGTCAGCACATAAAGCAGCATGTGATTTGTTTGCAGCCTAAGCCGTTAATTTAGGTTCTGAAGTATGCAAAGTACTGTAGTGATGAACAAGAGATGAAACAGAGAAAAATTAAGGAGATATTCATGTTGGCTCAAACAAAGTATGCACAGAAAGGTTTTAAAAAACAGTCTTTTGCAGGAAACGTTAATGCAGTGCAGAATGTTGGTTTCCAGAATGAAATGCAGGACGTTGGTCGCCAAGGTGCACAAGGAGGTATAGTAGGTGTTCATGGAAGAGGGCAAGGAGGTGTAGATATTGCAACATTGAAGAAAATGACTCCTTGTTATCTTCGTAACAAAATCGGGCATTGGAAGCACAAGTGTAGGCTTAATCCAGATAAAATGAATGTTGTTAATCAGGCGCAGGGGGGAAATCAGGTTCAAATGCAGAACACTACTGCCAAGCAAATGAAAGTGCCCGTGCAGGCACAGATTTCAAGGATGCCAGTCCCACAAGTCCATATGGCTCAAGAGAATGTGGGTAACACAAAAATTAATTTTGATCAAATGCCCAGAGTAAACAGAAATACATTTTAGACTCTGTACCAGAATGTATATCAGCAATTCCCTATGATTGAGAATGAGGATTTTGATTTAGGTTTTGTACAATGACGGTGCCTGAGGGGGGTGGCAGAATGCATGCTTGGCAAAGTCTTAGAGTAGACCAGAGTGGACAATTTATAGAAAGTGAGGGTAAATGGCACCAAGTGTTTCTTATCAACACTGGTGCTACCCATTCCACTGTTGGAACAGCAGGAGGCCCAGATCAACCCCTCTTGGGAAAGAAGACCCAAGTTGTAGGAGTTACAAACAAGCAAATTACAAATCCTATTTCAAGAGAAGGACCTGTAAAGATAGGTTCATTTGATGAAAATTACCAGTTTGTTGTGTGTGATTTGAGTCGTGTGAACTTATTAGGACAGGGCATGTTGTGCAAGTTAAATTGTACAATTCACTGTACCCCTCAAGGAGTTGAGTCCCAGATGCCTGATGAGGACTTGAGTTTAAATTGACACAACAAAGTGCTGTAGGACTTTACCCATTCAGAACTGTTGAAGAGTTGCCCCCAGATTTAAGAGAAACTGTAAATCCAGAAGTGTGGAATTTTACAGGGAAAGGCATCAGACTAATCAAAGGTGTAGAATCAGTCCGAATGACAGTCAAACGCGATGCAGTTTTTTCAAGAATGCCACCCTGTCATATGACACCAGAAATAATAGCAGGAATAACACCAGTAATTGAAGACATGTTGCAAAAAGGGATTTTGAGAGAAATAATCGGGAGTCCGTGCAACTCACCGATTATGGGATTACAGAAACCCAATTGTAAATTTAGAGGAGGCCAAGATTTGAGAAAAATGAATGAAATTGTTATCCCCTGTTGTCCTGTAGAACCTCATCCAGCCACCTTATTATACCCTGTGGAACCGAAGCCAGCCACCATATTATACCAGATTCCATGCACAGTAGAACGGTTCATTGTCGTGGATCTTTGTCAAGCTTTTTTCTCAATTCCCTTACATGAGGATAGCCAGTTTCTATTCTCATTCGTGTTTCGAGAGAGAGTTTTGGCATGGTGTCAAGTCCCACAGGGGTATACTGGGAGTCTATCGATTTTCAATCAGATATTGAGGAAGAATCTAGAGACATTGCAAATGCTTTGTACTTCAGTTCTTGTACAGTACATTGAAGAAGACCTACTTGTGGTGTCGGAAAAAAAAGAAGCCTGTAGACAAGATGATTACACTTTTAAATTTTCCTGCTGAAAATGGACATAAAGTTTCACGAGTAAATAGCAATACTGTCAAACAGAAGTCCAGTATCAGCGACATATAACTGAAAAGGGGATGAAAAAAGTATTACAAGAGAAAGTGGAGGTGATTTTAAGAATGGGTCCTCCTAAAACACAGAAAGATGTCAGAATGGTTTTGGGAATGGTTGGCTACTGCAGACAGTGGATACCAAACCTTTCCCTGGTAGCAAAGCCTTTGCTAAGACTGATGCACAGAGATGTGCCTGATCACTTCCATGGGACAACAAATGCTTGAAATCTTTCCTAGTGCTGAGAGAAAGTCTCTGTCGTGCCCCGGCACCAGGAATGCCAGATTATACTAAGAGATCTACTTTGTTTTGCAGTGAGAGGGAGAGCTGCGCTCATAGTGCTTACACAGATGCAAGGATGAAACAAGAAGGGCAGTGGCCTATTTTTTGATTACCCATGATCCCATAGCCACAGGGCTGCCTGATTGTCTGAAATCAGTTGCAGCAGTGAGTCTCAGCCTTGAGAGGCGTGAAAGCATAACAATCACCATACCATCACTATGGGACATCCATTGGTTGTTATGGTACCTCATTCAGTGGAGATTTTGCTTATCAGAACTAAAACCCAATACATGACAAATTCGAGATTGACCAGATATGAACAACAGATTCTGGCATCTGATAATATGCAATTTAAAAGGTTTCACATTTTGAATCACGGTACTTTGATGCCCCTTCCTAAAAACTCTGGGGCATATTTACAAGCCCCTTGTGCCACTTTTGCGGCGCCGTTGCGTCACGCATGTGACGCAGCGGCGACGCAAACCATGCGCCGCGTTGCGCTATATTTACAACATGACGCATCTAGGGAGATGCGTCACGTAGTAAACCCCTGCGCCACATGAAACCTGCGTCAGGTTTCATGTGGGCGTACCGGCGCAGGGGGCGTTCCGGCGCAGGAACGCCTCGGCAAAGTGACGTAGTGAAATCTACAAGATTTCACGCAGTCACTTTTCGGCGCTGGTGCGTCAAATCCTTACGCCTGCTTCAAGCAGGCGTAAGGATTGACGCACCATGTTAGGGATAGGGAAGGTTGGAACAGTGCTGGAGTTGCGTCGCGCTTGCGACACAACTTCAGCACTGCGCTAACCTTCCGCCGGCAGATGCGTCACGCATCTGCTTATCCTTGCGCCACGATGCGCCGCATTGTAAATGCGGCGCATCGGACGTGGCGCAAGGGTAAACTTGCGTGACGCATTTTCCCTGGCGCATCCCTGCTGATATGCAGGGATGCGCCAGGGAACGTAAATATGCCCCTCTGAGTTTCAACATGACTGTCTAAATGTCACAAAGTTATGCACCAAGCCAAGGTCCGACATAAAAGATGATCCTTTAATAAGACCCTATTATGTACTGTTTGTGGATGGCTAATGCTGGAGATCAAACAATGGTTTCCTTAGAGCAGCTTATGCTGCCTGTACAATCCAAGATATTGTTGAAGCTTCCTGGCTTAAAGGCATAAACTCAGCACAAGTTGCAGAATTGATTTCACTTACCAGAGCCTGTAATCTAACAGCTCAAATGAGAGTGACTATACTTACAGATAATCAGTATGGCTTTGGTGTTGTCCGTGACTTTGGGCAGTTATGGTCACATAAAGGATTCATGACATTGTCTGGCTAACCAATACGCAATGGTGACTGTTAGACCTGGCTTTTTCAGTGGGTTTATCCCCAGACTGTTTGCTTTTTAGGCTCCAGTTTTTGACCCTTTTTACGTTGGTTTTAGGACTCTGGGCACTTTACCACTGCTATTCAGTGCCAAAGTGCATATGTTCTCCATGTAAATTGTATTTATGGATTGGTGTTTCCATGATTGGCTTATTTGATTTACTACTAAGTCTCTAATACAATGCACTGTGTGTGCCCAGGGCCTTTAAATCAAATGGTGCTAGTGGGCCTGCAGCACTGATTGTGCCACCCACACAAGCATCCTTTAAAAGGGTTCTCAGACCTGCAGTGTCTGCTCACAGTTTTTACTGCCATGTCGACCTGGCAAGTGCACCCACTTGCCAGGCCCTAACCTTCCCTTTTATGACATGTGAGTCACCCCTAAGGTAGGCCCAAGGTACCTCTATGGGCAGGGTGCAGTGTATGAGAAAGGTAGGACATGTACTGGTGTGGGTGATAAGTCCTGATAGTGAAATTCAGTGTATTTCGTTTCGCTATTGAAAGGCTTCTCGGCCCATAGGATAGAATGGGAGCTACTGTGTAACATCTTACAAGTATAACTTCCCATTGGGACAAGATAGGGAAGTGGAGTTTAGTATACATGAACTCAGGATTTTAAAATGCATCTTTTTAGTAAAGATGATTTTTATATTGTGTGTTTGAAAGTACCACTTTTAGAAAGTGGGTCTTTTCTTGCTTAGCCAGCCTATGTGCCTCTACTGGTTTGTGTATTGACTGTCTGGTTTTGGAGTGACAGGTGCTGTGGATGTGCATTCACTGCAGACAGCCACTGGGGGGGTTGAGATGTGTCCTGCCTTTCCTGGGTGACTCAGACCTGGGCTGCACTTAGAGTAGTGGGAGGAGTTTCACTAGCACCTCAATAGGCCTGGTCTGCATTTAGAGTGGTGGAAGGAGATTTTCCTTGCACCTGAATAGGCCCTGTCTCCCTTGCACAATGTTGTCTCTACCTCATGCCAGGGAGCTCGCCCAGAGAGGACAGAACTGGTTTAGACTGGGATGAGAGACTTTTGCCACAAGACAACAAAGGAACATGTGGTATAAATATTGGGGCCCAGACCCCAGAACTTTAGATTACTGCTGGAATAAGGAACCTGCCAGGAAGAAGAGCTGCCAGGAGTAGTACTGCCCCTTTGCTGTGTGCTTTGCTGGGTTGGCCTGCAGTTGCTGCTTCTGTCTTGGGCAGGGAAAGGAATGGACTGTTCTTTCTGCATTCAAAGTATCTCCAAGGGCTTGATGTAGAGCTTGCCTCCTGTTGGAAGTCTCAGGGAAATCTTCTGTGTACCGGCTTCTTGAACTGGATGTTTCAGCTGCCACAGAGGGAAAAGGTGACTCAACACCGTCAATGGCACCGCTGCTGGCTCCGTGAACTGAAGGCACTGCAGAGGGCACCGCCGCACTTCACACTGCAACCCAGGTATCACCGATGCCGCCACCAAGCCGCTGCTTGCACCGTGACCTGTGGCCACTGCACTTCGCACCGCCTCGCTTCACACCACCGCCTTGGTATCCCCGACAATGCCGTTGCTGCTGCCTGCACCGTGACTTGTGGACACCGCTCGTGGAGAACATGGAGCGCTGTCCCGCTTCGCACTGCAGCCCTGGTCTCACCGAAGCCAGCGCCATCGACTCCAGATCATCAACCGACGCCGCTGCCTGCACCACGACCTATGGGCCCCGCACAACTCATTGCCCCATCTCGCACTGCAGCCCTGGTCTACTGATGACAGCGCTTCAGCAGCTACGATGCTGCTGCTTGCACCGTGACCTGCCAGCACCACATCACTTCACACCGCAGCCCTGGTCTCACCAATGCCGCCAGCCAACCATCACCGAGCCGCTGCGTGCACTGCGACCTGGGGGCACCGCTGCACTACACACCGCAGCCCTGATGCCTGCCGAAGCCGGCGCTCCTGACGTCAAACTCACAGAGTTCGACCTGCAACACGTGTGACTTCAAGGGCCCGACGACTCCTGCACCAACCTCCGGAATGGACGCCTGCCAACACCAGCGTTTCGGAGCTCAACAAGAGGTTGCAGATGCCCTGCATTTGTAAAGGTACTGTTTTGCAGGTCTTCCCAACACCGTAGCTGGCCTGCGACGCTGCGGTCAGCCAGAACTGTTTGGATTTGCTTGCTCACGACGCCGTGATAGCCCCTGATGGAGCTATTGACTTCAAGGAACTGTTTATAAAGTCTATTTTTGCTTTATTGGTATTGTGGATTACTGTATGTTGGATATTTATTGTTTTTGGTCTTGTTTTACACAGATAAATATTGGATATTTTTCTAAAACTGGTGTGCTGTCCTGTTGTATTGTTTTCACTGTAGTTCTGTGTGTTATGTGCAAATGATTTACACATTGCCTCTGAGATAAGCCTGACTGCTCGTGCCAAGCCACCAAGGGGGTGAGCAGAGGTTATTTTAGACTTGTAATCCCCTTATCCTGACTAGAGTGGTGGATTCTGCCTTGTTTAGGTACAAACCCTAGCCAACCAGAAAACCCATTTCTAACAGTGGCCATGTCAAGAGATTGCTAGATGCATTAAAAGTCTTCACTGAAATTGCTGTAGTTAAGTGTGCAGCTCACCGAAGTGACAATGGCTTTGTTACAGTTGGCAATATGCTGACGAAGAAGCATGTTATTGTGCCACAGTGGCCTGCACATTTAATGAAACATTCCCAGGTGAATCTCAAGAGGACACTGTCTTTTCAATGTTGATGTCTATCGCTGACACATGGGAAGAGCTCAAGAGTTTGCAGGAAAATGACACAGAGGCAGAACAACAGCGTTGGACTACAGCAGGAAGTGGAAAAAATACAAATGATATTTGGATTTCAGCAGATGGGATACCAGTGTTACCAGCCAGCTTTTTACCACACATGTCACAACACTTCCATGGTCCTACTCATTTAGGGAGGGATGCTATGGTCAGGTCCTTTAGACAGAACTGGATTAACCCTAGATTTAGGATGCTTGCAGAGGATCTATGTCACTGTTCTGTAACATTCAAAAGTCGAGAATATCTTCCTTTGGGACTAAAATCAACTACAATTATGTTTTTGCAGGCATACTTTCAGACATTCACTGCAATAATCTCATACATTATTCTATGACAACCCCAACACTAATCAAGTCAAATACCACTGATTTGCTGAATAATTAAAGTCTTTAATATCAAATCTTTACACATAGGGCCATATGTAGGTAGCTAAATACCGGTCGGTAACGGCCGAAATTCAGTAAATCTCCCGTTACCGACCGGTATTTAGGCGATTGAGATGTAGGAGGCCAAAAAGAAGGAATCGGTAATTATGAATCGGTAAATACCGATTCATCATTACCGAATTCAAAACTATCCATTCGGAAATCACCGATTCCTTGTTTACCGAATCGGTAAATAAGAATCGGTAAAAACGAAAAAAGAGATGTAGGTAAATTCGGTAATACCGAATTACATGAAATTCGGTATTTAAGAGTCGGTAATTAACACTGACTGAAAGCAGGTGGTAATCATCTACAGCGAATATAAGCAATCCCAAAATGCAACAGTGTGATCACTATGGCGGCATTCTATGTGATTGCAAGGCGGCTACGTCTACAGGCAGCAGGAGTGAGGATCTGGAGAAGGGAGGAGCGCATTTACAGACAGCGCATCACAATCTTCCAACAGACTGAGGCTGAGATCCATGAAAGGTACAGGCTACACCCCCACACCATCCTGGACTTGATAAGGGACTTGCACCCACTCCTGGAGCACCCAACACCAAGGGCGCACACCATACCACCACATGTGCGGGTGCTCTGTAGCCTACATCTACTCGCATCTGGCAGTTACCAGGGGGTGATAGCTGCGGTAGGCGGGGTGTCTCAGAGTTGCCTGTCCCGTTTCTTCAGAAAGTTCCTGGATGCCATGATGCAGAGAATGCACCCCTACATTAGCTTCCCAAACACACAGGCGGAACTGCTCAAAACCAAGACAGACTTTTACCAGATGGCACAGTTCCCGCATGCCATAGGCTGTATTGATGGCACACACATTCCAATCTGCCCACCAGCAGCCACTGAGCACATCTACAGGAACAGAAAGTCCACCCACCCCATAAATGTGCAGGTAATCTGCGATGCTGCCAACATCATCACTGACATCGTGGCCAAATTTCCTGGGAGCACCCACGACTCATACATCTTCCAGAACAGTGGGATCTACACACGCCTGGCTGCGGGAGAATTTGGAGAAGGATACCTGCTAGGTAAATCACTGTGACACTCACTCATACTTACTGCAGATGAATGTGTATTGGTGTATGTGACTAATGGCACTCTCTTCCTCACCTAGGCGATAGTGCATATGCCGTGCGGTCATTTATCCTCACTCCCTACCTAAACCCATCAACCCTGAGTGAGAGACGATACAATGTGGCACACAAATCAACACGCAACGTTGTGGAGCGCACATTTGGACTATTGAAAAGCAGGTTCCGCTGCCTCCACAAAAGCGGAGGCGCACGTCAGTACACACCCATCATCTGCTGCAAAATCATTGCAACTTGTGCAATGCTGCACAACCTTGCCACAAAGAAAGGTACAGAAGTGGAATTAACTGATTTTGAGGACAATGATGATGAATTAGCACAGCCAGAGCCCAACGCAGCAGGAGTGCCACCAGCAACAGATGGGAGACAGAGACGGGCAGAGATCACATGCAACTATTTTTAAGTAAGTAAGGAGACACAGCCAGTTGTTGTATGTAATGACGTAGTTTTAATTTCTGGGCACTACGCCACGACACAAACGGCCAAACTTGGCATTCCAATTTCTGACATCCATAGTAGGAAGTCATGGGTTACTTCACCCAATTCTGTCCTGTTAGTGTGGGCTGCATCAGCGTCTGCGGCCACGCACAACAGTACTGGATGCCATTAAGTGACTGTCCTCACTGGCTGTGGAACCAGTGGCAGCCCCATGCCGTCTGCTGCTCCTCCGGGTGTCTGTTACAGGGGGGGTAATGCTGCTCCGACTGGTCGTGTCCTCGCTGTCCCCAACTTCCACAGCACCAGTAGTGGCAGACTGACTTGTGAGCAGCACCTCAAGAGCAGTGGTCACCTTTACCAGCCCCCTAGTGACATCAGTGCTGCAGTGCGCCAGGCCCTCCTGCATGGCCACGGAGCGCCTGCAGAGCAGAGAAGTGGCAGTTGCTAGGCGGTTCACTGCCCTTGTATGGTGCTCCATTTTCTGCCTCTCCCTGCGCCGTGTAACTCTGTCCTCATCCATTTTGCTGCACAGCAGCATCACAGACTGGGACATGTCCCGCATGCCTGCAGCCATCTCCTTCATGCCCTCAGCCATTGTGCCTATGCCCTTGTCAATGTTGGCCATGTTGTCATTGAGGCGCCTCATTTGTCGCTGGACTGACTGTATTGCCTTTCCTTGTAGGCGCTGCACCTTCACCATGCTTGCCTCCAGCCCTCCGAAGACACCATGGCTCTCACCCTGTGGAGGTGGACTGCTCACACGAGCCCTGCAGCGGCGTCTGGCACCTGTGTGTGCTCCCTCAGTGGTGGACAGCAAACCAGCATTGCTACCATCCACTGGCACAGTGGATGTTTCCCCCCTCTCGAGTCTTCTGAGGAGGACTCAAACTCCATCAGTCTGGCAACAGCACGCCTCCTAGGTCTCAGCACTGCAGGTGGTGTTGATGCTGGTGAGGCTAGCAGTAGTGGCGAGGCTAGCTGTGGTGGTGAGGCTAGCAGTAGTGGCGAGGCTAGCTGTGGTGGTGAGGCTGACTGTGGTGGTGTTGTGTGCCCTGTACTCGTACTGGCCTTCTCAGTGATGTCCTTCCGGGGTGCCCTCTCTCCCTTGTCCTGGGCAGTCCTGCGCGATGTCTCGCCTGTGGACAGAAATTGTACATTAGCTCAGTGTACCTGCAGCCCTGCATAGCAAGAATAAATATACATTTCTGCCACACTATCTCATTGTCTTCTGCCTGCTTATCGCTGATGTGTGTCACATGCCTTGTTGTTCAGTGCGATTCCTGTCATGATAGGGGTTTCACTGACTACATCTCCCATAATGCATTGCTGGTTTGCACAAAAATCGGTTCTGGAGTGGGATTCACAGAGCCCAATTGGGGATTTGGGATAGGGGAAGGGGGGCACAATGCTGTGCATGCTTCTTACCTCGTTTAGAAGCAGCCCTGGCAGAGCTGTCTGCATCCCCGATCCCACAGACACTTTCTGGCTCTATCGTGGACTCCACGAGCCGCTCCAAGTTCAGTCAGGGCAGGTGCCCTGTTCCTTCCTCCTCCTGTCAGCCTGGCTTGTTTCTTGAGATCTGCCATCTTCTTCTTGGTGATGCTCCTGATGTCATACCACCGCTTCTTGAGCACATCAATGTCCCGGGGGTCACTCCAATGGCATTCACCTGTGACTGGATTTCAAGCCAGATTCTCCTTTTCACTGACTCTGCAACTTGCAGGGACTGCTTTCCAAACAGCTTTGCGTTTTGCTTCACTACCTCCTCCACAAGGACCTGCAGTTCCCTCTGACTGAATTTCAGTTTCCTCTTCCTTTCCCCTCCTTCTCTTTCTGTGTCCTGGGTGTCCATTGTGCAAGATTTGCAGGCGAGGTTCAGGCAGTGGCTCTGTTGCTCTCCTCTGCACTCCCAGCCTCTCCAGAAGGTTCTGATTGTGTGCACCTGCCTGGGTGTGGCCACTTCCTGGTTGGGAGGGGTGGTGGTTGCACAGGATTGGCTGATTCCTCAATTGCTGTTTTTTTTTATTACCGATTCGGTATTTACCGATTCGGTATTGTGGATTCGGTAAATATTTACCGATTTTTACCGATTCGGTATTATTTACCGAATTATTACGTACATCGGGAATACCGATTCATAAATACCGATTCGGTAAAATTCGGTAATTAGGAATCGGTATTTCCAGATTACCTACATATGGCCCATAGTGTTTGAAGCAACATAAAAAATTTACAAGGGCTGTATAGAAGTGACACCAAGTCACTTAAAATCATCAATTTAAAACCATATATAAACGACCAAAATTCATACACAATACAAATATTATGTACCTATGTATGGGAGATATTTTGTTGTCCTGAAGAAGGTGGTCAAAATCTGTGTTAACCACAAAACGCGTCAACGCTTAGGTTAGGCTAAATTTGATGAACACGTGGATAAAATAGATGATGATCCCTTTAATAATCATGTGTCCAATTCCTCGATTTACATTGATTAGCAGGATACAAAGACAGATGTAAGAGTCTTGTGTGTTCTCTCCCTTTTTCTGATATATTTTCCTGAAAAAATCATTTTATTGTGTATGAATTTTGGTTGTTTTTATATGGTTTTAGATTGATGATTTTAAATTACCTGGTGTCTCCTATGTACAGCCCTTGTAACTCGTTTTATGTTGCTTTAAATGCTATGTGTAAAGATTTCATATTAAAGACTTGAATTATTCGGCAAATCAGTGGTATTTGACTTCATTAGTGTTGGGGTTGCCACTGAATGATGTATGAGATTATTGCAGTGAATGGCTGAAAGTATGCCTGCAAAAAGACATTTGTGGTTGATTTTGGTCCCAGAGAGAGATTTTCTCGACTTTTGAGTCTTACACGGAGCCCTGTCCCTTTGGTCTAGGGGCCCCTCTCTATTTACCTTTCTACTGTTGTGTAACATGCCAACAGATCAATGTAGGGAAACGAACGCCAGTTACATTGAGTCACATAGGGAGCTCAGTTGGTCCTTTCAACAAGATTGAAATGGATTTTATGGAGATGCCTGTTTGTAATGCACTGAGATATGTCCTGGTTATAGTGTGCATTTTCTCTCGATGGGTAGAAGCCTACCCAACACAGAGAAATGACAGTCTCGCTATAGCTAAATTGCTGTTGAGAGAACTGGTCCCATGGCACGGAATGCTGGTTTCTCTTGAGTCAGATTGAGAAACTCATTTTAATAAGGAGATCCTCAAGATGTTGTGCGCAGCATTACAAGTGGATTAGAAGTTGCATTGTAGCTATTGACTGCAAACTTCTAGAATTGTAGAGCAGTTGAACAGAACCATCAAATCTCGATTGGCAAAAGTGAATCTACTTCACTGAAATAGCCTGATGCTTTGCCTTTGGTGTTGATGAGTTTTCGAAGTACACCTGACAGGAAGACAGGTTTATCACTACACAAGCTTTTGATGGGAAAAGCAATGAGGGTGCCTGCTGTGCCTGCAAATGCACTTGTGAACATAACAGATGACATGGTACTTGATTACTGCAAGGGATTGGCTGATTAGGTGCATTCTGTTTCCCAACAGATTGAAGCTGTCACTGCAAATCTGCATCAAGATCAGTGCAGCTACTTGATCCCAGGGAACTGGGTACTTATAAAGAACCATGTGAGAAAGTCCTGTCTGGAGCCAAGGTGGAAAGGCCCTTACCAGGTGATTCTAATCACAAATACTGCTGTTAAGTGTGCTGGAGTGCCAAACTTCGTGCATGTCTCACATACCCAGGGAACAAGAGATCCATACGAAGAAATAGTATTCTATGATCCAGAACCAAGAACACTGGTGAACGTACGGCTGCATTTGACACAGCAACAAGGAAGAAGGGGTGAAGAGCCGCAGACAGGTGAAGAGAATCAGCTCCCTGATGTCTCACAGAGTGACATTAGAGCTAGTGTGGAAGAAGGAGGAGTAAATAATGTAGCGACAGTGACAGCCAGGATACTTCCAGAGCAACGGGAAGATCCTCGAGAAGGCACCACATTGAGACCAGAGCAAACTTTCAATGCTGAATGGCCAAGAGTCTATGAGCTAAAGAAGCTGAGCTCAAGTGTGTCAATTGGCTCAATACCACCCACCATCACCGAAGCAAAAGAGTAACTGGTATAAGTGACACAGAAAGTGATCAAGGGCTGAGAAGATCCAAAAGATCAAGAGTATGTAGTCGAAGGTATTCTGCACCTGAATTAACTTATTATGTGAGCCAGATGCTAAATGTTCCAAATTCCAACTTGACCGGAGCAGAGAATTGCCTGAATCCCCTTGAAACTGTTTGACTTTAAAATTTTGAAAAACGACTTTGAAAAGAAAAACCCAGCTGCTGACAAACTTAATGAATGAACTGTGTAAATGGCCTGAAAGTAAATCTTGTAAAGTTGCTAAGAAGAAAAGAAGATTTCCTAGGCCTGAGGCTGCAGTAGAAGAGTAGGGATAACATTTTTTAGAAGAACACGTAGTGGGGTTAAGGAAGACTATAAAAAAACTGCTGTAAATAAAGTTGCAAGAAACTAATTCAATTGCAAAGCAAAAGAACTAAAATTAAAGACTGCTTTTGAAACAAAAACAAAGAAACTAATTTGCTGCTAAACTTATCATTTTAAGAGATCTGACTTTGGGTTTAACATGTGTATTCTAACCAGAACTAGGTGCAAGATTATTATAGGGGGTTACATTTTTAGTAATGGTATTACTAGCCATTGCATTATTGCAGTGGCGTAGCTAGAGCTTTTGCCACCTGGGGCGGTCCCTGAGTTTGCTGCCTGGTGACGTCCAGTGCAGATAAGAGCGGGGGAGGGTTTGGCGGGGAGTCGAGTTGACAGGCGACGAGGGTAAAATAAAATGTAAAAAAGAAAAACGCTTACCCTGCTCTCGTTGAAATTGCTCACCTCACGTGAAGTGCCGCCGCACCCAAAAAGTGCTGCCCGGGGTGGACCGAACCCCCCACCCCCTCCCCTAGCTACACCACTGCATAATTATTGGATATATATTTTACACCTGACAAAGGGAAATCTGTAGTTTCATTCACTAATATGACAGTTTCACATGATGTAGACGAGGATAAGTTGAAAACCTCATTTGTAGACTACTTGAAAGAATATTATTAAACTAATGTTTATTCTAGGCTAGTGCAAGAGTACACACATGCTGTGAATGCTGAGGATTGTTATGTGTGTGCATACTTGGCTTCCTTGACTGAGGAGGGTGTAACATGCCATCACATTCCTTTATCCTATGCAATTTCATGCAGCATTGTGCTTAGTTTAGTTTATTGACAGCAACATTTTGAATACTATTATTCGAACTTTGACATGATTCTTTCAAAAGTACCTTTACAGAAGAGCATGAATTTATACCCACAAGCAAAAGAAATGGACACTGCTTGGCAATATTTTAGACCTTACCTTCCTATTAACACGGTTAAGGATTATGAAAATAATTTAATCTGTTTGATGAGGTATTAGACCTGGCATATCTTGGCGTGATTACCCCTGACTTTTTGCCTCTACCTCCGTTGCAATTTAGATGCTTTGGGTACTTTGCCACTGCTGATCAGTGTCAAAGTACAAGTGTTCCCTGTGTAAAGCGTAATGGTAATTGGTTGGCCATGATTGGTATGTTGCCTTACTAGTAAAGTCCCTAGTGATGTGCACTGTGTGTGCCAGGGCTAGTAATGCAAAGGTGCGTGGAGAAGGGAACTCAGGCCTGCAGTGTAGGGCCTGCGCGCAGTTTGCTAAGTTAGCATGTTGTCCTGACAAGTGCAACCACTTGTCAGGCCTTACTTTCCCTTTTGCGTACACAGTGGGCACCCCTGTGGTGGGTCCTGGGTAGCCCCAGGGCAGGGTGCAGCGTAAGTAAAAGGCAGGACATGTACTGAGGTGTGTGTTATGTCCTGACAGTGAAAAACACTCCATTTCGTTTTTCACTGGTGAAAGGCCATCCTGCCCATAGGACGGAATGGGGGAGGCTGGGTATTGCGTTTGTTAGCCTAGTTTCCCATAAGTTTAAAATGGAGAGGTAAAGTTTAGTATGTATGAACTCACAGCGTCATAACACATCTTTCTATGAAAGTGGTTTTGGCACTGTGTGTTCAGAAGCCACGCTTTTAGAAAGTGGCTGAGTTTTGTGCTTTATGCATTTCTGTGTGTCTCTGCTGAATGTGGATTGACTGTCTGGATCTGAGAGGGGAGAGGAGCTGGGGGAGGTCTTGACCCAGGGAGGGGTTGAGATGGCACCAGGCTGACCTGCATCTGGAGAGTAGGCGAGGAAAAGCACCGGGAGGTGAAGAGGCCTGGGTTGCGGCTATAAAACAATTGACCCATCTTCTGCTGAGTGATTAAGGATCCAGACCCCTAGTATCAAAGGGAGAAAGGTGACACTGGGAGGGAGACACCCAGAACTGATTTAGGCAGGGGTCAGGGACCCCTGAGCACAACGAACTTCAAAGACATTTAGGGGTATAACTATGAGAGCTGAGACCCCTGAATGTTGGAATAGAAATGGATTGAGACTGAAAAGGCTTGGACCCATTTCGTGGTCAAGAGGAACCTCTGCTAAGGAAGGAACAACTGAAGAGACTGCTGGGAAGGACCAACCCTTGCTTCGTGATCTGGGGCTGGTCTGCAGTTTGCTGTTTTAACCAAGGAAGAGGCTGTTGGGACTGTGCTTTGTGCACTGGGTCCCCCTGCATGAAGAAGACTGTCATTTGTGCTGTGTCTTGTTACCCCAAGGGCCCGAGGTGAGCTGGCTCCCTGTTTGGAAACACAGGAACATAAAAGTTTCCGGAGAAGTTTCAAGCGACGCGGTGGGCGCGTGTTGTGGCAGCTTGAGACCCTCGGAAGGTGTGCCCTGTGATCTTGGACACACGGAGGAGAAGTGAGACTCAGACGCGCTGGGTGCGTGTAGTGGTGCACAGGAGGCGTTGGTGAAGAGCGCCTGGTCAACTTGTGCATCGAAGGTGAAGTGAGTCTCGGACACGCTGGGTGCGTGTCGTGGTGCACAGGAGGCGTTGGTGAAGAGCGCCTGGTCAACTTGTGCATCGAAGGTGAAGTGAGTCTCGGACGCGCTGGGTGCGTGTCGTGGTGCACCGCAGGCGTTGGTGAAGAGCGCCTGGTCAGCGTGTGCATCGGAGGTGACGTGAGACTCGGACACGCAGGGTGTGTGTCGTGGTGCACCGCAGGCGCTGGTGAAGAGCGCCTGGTCAGCGGGTGCATCGGAGGTGACGGGAGTCTCGGACCCCCAGGGTGCGTGTCATGGTGCACAGGAGGCGTTGGTGAGGAGCGCCTGGTCAACATGTGCATCGGAAGTGGAGTGAATCTCGGACGCGCAGGGTGCGTGCCGGGGTGCACCGGAGGCGCTGAGGAAGAGCGCCTGGTCATCGAGTGCACCGGAGGAGAAGTGAGGCTCGGACACGGTGAGCGTGTCGGGGTGCGGCCGAAGGCGTTGGTGAAGAGCGCCTGGATATCGGGGCACCGGAGTTGGAGTAACTCTCAGTGAAGCAGTGTGCCTGCTTTGGTGCAACCTGGGACTGTGGAGGTGATCGGCTGATCATCGTGTGCACCGGAAGAAAGTGAGTCTCTGCAGCCAGTGTGCGTCTTGGTGCCAACTGAGACTGCAGGAAGGAGTGCCTGGGGAACGTGCACTCGGAGTCGACGTGAAGTCCCATCAGCGTTGTGTGTGTGGCTTTGTGCCAGAGGAGACCCGGAGGGTGCTGTGGTGAACGTGCACCTGGAGTAACGTAATCTCAGGGGCGTGGGGTACGTGTACCCTGCGGCCGCCTGAGACCTTCCTAACAGTCGCGGCCCGGCAGCCCCGGAGGAGCTGAGCTGCCAGGCCGAGCCGCTGAGGCCCATTGAGAAAGTTCTACACGTAAGGCCCAGTTCGCTGAAGGAGGAGAGGAGAGTGGGGTCACGCCCCCAGGTAACGGGGGTCACTGCCTGGGCGGGGCACGGGCTCGGAGGGACACTCTCTCGGCCTCTCAGTTCTTCTGGCGACGTGAGCCTTTGCTTAGGCTCAGATTGGGGCCCGTACTGCGTTATTCCTTCAATGCAAAGTACATGATTGTAGCGGCGGGCATTGCATTATTTCTTCATTGCAAAGTGCGTGATTGGGGTGTGACGCATTGCATTATTCCTTCATTGCGCAGTACATGATTGTAGCGGTACGCATTGCATTATTTCTCCCATTGCAGGTACCGGGGTGTATCGTTACGCAATGCATTATTTATCCTTTGCCCAGCATAGGATTGTATAGTTACGCAACGCACTTTTGTTTGTCCATTGCAACGTGTGTGATTCTAGCATTGCGACCAACATAGCATTTTGAAAGCAGTGGTTGGGATTTGAACCTACCAGCCAGCCAGAACGAATATTACCCTTTATTACATGTTGGCTTATGTATCGTGTGGTCTGATCGTATATCTTTTTACATAAAGTTTATACTTGTTTTATCAAACTCGTGTGGAGTCCATTTGTGGTGTCACCAGTGGGTTGTTGTGAGTGTGGTTGCACATACTGTACACTTGTGCCTTGGAGATAGGCCTGGCTGCTCGTGCCAAGCTACTAAGGGGGTGAGCAGGGCTATCTCAAACGGTGTCCTTACTTGGCCTAACGTTGAGTGAGGAGTCCCAGGTCTCGCATTTGGTGACAGTGGTGCAGGACGGGGACTCCGGCTTCCAACATGAGGCCATTATCCTGATATCAGAAGAGAGAAGAACTCACATTGCACGTGGTAAGAACCCAAATGAAGATGTTTTAGAGGATGCATGGAAAAAGGAAGAAAATGACTCTAGAAAGACAAATCACTTATCCAAAGTTAAGATTCAACAAGAGACAGAAAGGGACAGTGTGTGTTTATAAAAGAAGATTTCCAAATAGAAGGAGACATGTAGTGAATAGTAATTGTGAACATACATTTGAATTATCAGGAGGAACATGGCAGATTTTACAAGGTGATGAACCAGCAATACCAGGAGTTTATTTTGTTTGTGTACAAGACGCATATTTCAAATTATCATCTGACTGGAAGGGAATTTGCTATTTATTTTTATTGTTTCCTAAGATGTACATGTAAATAGCTTAAAGGCTTTAACAATGACACCTACACACAGACATACTAGAAGTATAAATGAGGGAACACCATTGGTGGGAGATATAGTTGGAGCTATAATCCCAGCTGTGGGAGTGATACTGAATGATAAGAAGGTTGAAAGCTTTCAGCAGTAGTGGACAAGCTTGCGACCAGTACATCTGGAGCTTTAATAATTACAAACACTGAACTAGTGGCAGTTATATCAATGGTTTTGCAGAATAGATATGCTTTAGACATTGTCCTTGCAGAAAGAGGAGGCTGTAAAATGTTGAAGTCGGAACATTGTTGCACTTGTATACCTGACGAGAGTAAGAAAATTAAAGAGTACGCAAAGAACATTTCAAACATCAAAACTGACCTGGAACCCTTTAGCAACCACTAGTATAGTAAAAGCTTCAAACAGGGAGTTTCTACATTAGGCAATTGGATTGCAACAGCTGGAGGAGGAATCCTCAAAGCCATATTAGTACCTGTATTAATCATAGTTGTTTGTTTCCTGACTTCATGGGGAGTATATAGGGCTATTAAAATTTTGTTACAAAAGAGAAGAAATAGAGAAAGAAATAGGCAAATAAAAGATTTAAAACTAAGTGAACACATTAACAACAAATATAACAAACTAAAGAAGAGGGGAAACTTAAAACGAAAAAGAAAAGACAACTGAAGACAAGAGTGAATTGTGAGTTCATCAGAGGGGGAGGTTGCTAGAGCATTTTGTAATAAATGAAATGAATGCAATTAATGTGTAAAGCTAACATGTAGGCCTAAAACAAGAAGCCACATTTATTAAAAGACAAATAGGAGCACCAGGCTTTCATAGCTGATCATGTCAAGTTAGAAATGCTTCTGAATGCAATCTTTCTTTTTTTTTTCCTATTTACTGACCTTCGGTCAACATTCTTAGTAATGTGAAGATGTGAAGAGTTCAAGATAAAATGTGCAAAACAAATGATGATTTAATAGAAAAAGTTAGTTTTCGACCTTCCTATAGAGATATTTTTCATAGAATACAATAGTTTACTAAATGAAGTAGCTAAAGTTTTATATAATGTTTCCTTATGAATAAGACTCGCAAGTTAGAATGTGTGAGAAAAAGGTGATTTTATTTGTGGAATGACAAACCTAACTGTGAACTGTTTTGTTTTGCATAAAATAAGACAGTGGGAACCAAACTACGACTTGTACAATGTTGTTAATAATGTTACGTTTATCACTTATTATCTATCTGTTAGTCTTTCTTCTGTGACAGGTTAGATGGTGGAAGCTTTCAGTTCCCATGAAGACATTGTGTTTTGATCGGTGGAGAAGATGAACAAATGCAACATTTGTTTTAGTTGTAGATATCAAAATGTTATATTAGTGTGTGTTCCAAGGCTAGAGTAGGACTCGCTGGACTCTGTGCCCTGCGCTCTGAAGCTCTGTGCTCCGTACTCTGAGCAGACCTTTTCAGACACTTTACTGAGCTCTGTGCTGAGGCCCATTATTTTCCCCTCGCCTGAATCTATGCCATATCTGAGACTTCACTGAATTTCCAACTTCTCTTCATGGGAAGTGTTATTTGAATTTCTTAAAGCTATATGCTTTCACCTCTTGATTTCAAACTCTTAGGGGTTCAAAGATATTTTTCTCGCCCTTATGATTTAGAATAGGGATTTTCCTATACGGTACGTGCTTTATGTTCTACAGTGATTTGAAAATAATCAATTGATGATTAATAAAGAAAAACTTACTAAAATATTTTATTAAAACCCTTTAAACTCACCTCAAATCTCATCATTGACTTAAGAATTGATTATTTAACTGCGATATGTAACTTGAATAAGATTTGCAGCTCTTGATTAATTCTTTAGCTATAACAAAGGTCCAAAGGCAGAGGCCCAATAAGAGCAGGGACTTTTCTTTCTGGTAGGCTGAGACAAAGATTCTAATATCATTAACCAAATATTTATTAAGGTCCTTGCTCCGCCAACATGGGAGGATGCAGAGTAAGTTTTGATGCATCTTCTGGTTCACAAATGGCTTTTCTAAAGCTGAATTTTAAATTTTCGATTCAGAGAATGGTTAGGGAAAACATGAGACAGAGCGCATTGCAAATATATTAAAAACACCAGCTTCATACAGACACACGCAGCGTCATGACGGGAGGGGAAAAGGAAAGAAGAGAGAGAAAGACTGTAAGTCAAATAAGCATTTGCAATGCAAAAGGTCTTGCATTTCTCACAGAGTTAGAGCTATTGGCGCTGTAAATGGCAATGTCTTTAATCTATGTGTTTTGGTTTGGATTGTAGTGGATGTATGAACAGATGCACAGCTGCAGCACTGCCTAGAGGACTTAGAATGAGGAATTACCAATGGGACCAGAGAAGCAGCTGCAGCACTGTCTAGAGGACTAAGAATGAGGAATTACCACTGGGAACAGAGACGCAGCTGCAGCACTGCCTAGAGGGCTAAGAATGGGGAATTACCATTGGGAATAGAGACACAGCTGCAGCACTGCCTAGAGGACTCAGAATTGAAGAGTTGCCAATGGGACCAGAGAAGCAGCTAGCAGCACTGCCTGGAAGACATAGAATGGGGGAATTACCAATGGGAACAGACACACAGCTGCAACACTGCCCAAAGGGCTAAGAATGAGGATTTACCATTGAGACCAGAGAAGCAGGTAGCAGCACTGTGTAGAGGACTTAGAATGATTAATTACCAACTGGACCAGAGACGCATCTAGCAGCACTGTCTAGAGGAATATGAATGAGGATTTACCGACGGGACAAAAGAAGCAGCTGCAGCACTGTCTAGAGGACTAAGAATGAGGAATTACCACTGGGACCAGAGAAGCAGCTGTAGCACTGTCTAGAGGACTTAGATTGGGGAATTTCCACTGGGACCAGAGACACAGCTGCAGCACTGCCTAGAGGACTTAGAATAAGAAATTTCACACAGGCAGTGGGATGTGGGCGGAGGGAATGGGTGGAAGTGGAGTCAGAGTGCCCGACAAGAAGTCCTCTCTCCGATACTAGATATCGATTGCAGGAGCCGCAGTCTGTTCCAGTTACTCGGCTGCTTGCTCTTTCCGGTCTCTCCTTCACTGTTGCCTTTAGTTGAAAACCTGTGACCTTAATAGCTCAGTGGGTTAAGGCACTACTTGCAGCTTGCTTAGTCGGATCAGACCACAGCCCTGTTAACTTGCCCTTCAATTTTCAAAGGTCACAGGAAGAACTGTTGATGACGGCAGGTAAAGAATGTCTGTCGTTTAAAGTGCCACGAATCTGCAAGCTTAGCAAAAGTGCTACGTAAAAAACTTTAATAGATACTCGTATTTCCTCTCTCCAGTTCTTTTCTCCATACATATATATCTCTTTTGCTTGCACCCCCTCCCTCACAGACATGCATATCTCACTCCTTGCATAGCTGCATTCCCTGCTGATGTCATGGTCCGTACACACACGCCCATCACTTTTGACAGAGAATCGTTTTTCTATTAAAAATCAAGGAAAATGTAATTCCTCAGAGACTGCCGCAGAAGGCATATTGTAATGTTACTCTTCCTGACAAATGAACCGTCATATAAGGCATCCAAGCGCGGCTTCCAAGAAGAGGAAAGTAGAGAAATCTGCTTATCGGAGCAGAGTGTCCAAACCATTTGTTGTGCCCACACCACAAGAAGAGCTCCACCCATGTAGTTTCCATGCACTGCGAAACGATGCCCGCACCCACTTGCCCAAGACCCTCAGAAAAAAGACCCCCTATACACTGCATGCTCCGAGGCCTCAGTGTTGCATCCCAAGTGAAAACATAGACTACAAAAATATACATTGAGAACATCTACTGCCCACAAGTGTACCCTACCTGCATCTCTCCCTACAAGTATTGTGTTCTGTTTTAATTTACTAAATAAAGCAAACTATTTTCCCACCTTTTGAATGGTTGGATTAATTCACCATTCTAACTCAGTCCAGGCACGCCCGAGGCTAGTTTCATTTTGGGATTAGGTGAATGTAACATTATTTTAAGGGACTAGCTGCGCATACCCAGTAAAGAGGAATGTGGGGGAGTGTTTGTGTGTCCCCTTTGGGTTTTTTCCAGTGCTTAAAATAGAAGAGTGCAGGTACTCTCTCCCAGAGCACCTGTTTGCTTCAGAGAAGTGCTGATATTTCCACATTAAAAATATCTCACCTCTACAGGGAAGTGCAGGTACTCTCCCTTTGAAATGAAAAAAAGTGCAGGTGTTTAGTACCCATGTGTACCTTCACATTTAAAGCACTTGTTTTATCGTTGTTTTCGCATCTTAGCAGTCCTTATAGCCTGCATAAATCTCTCATTATTAGCACCTCCCAGTGATCTATACTTCACTTGCCCTCCCTAGAACAAAGTGCAGGAAAGAAGGCCAAAAATATAACGGATTTTCTAATTACCCTAGAAATGTGGTTACAGTGTGTCTGAAGTGGTTGACAGCCCTGGGTGTGATGTCACACCCCATCACTTTAATGTAAATTGTTGTGTCTTCAGTCAAAGCTGAACTATAAACTTATCATATACATGTCGTTCATGCATTTAAATGTATATAAAATGCGTGCGTGCTTATGTAAACAATGCATTTACGTCTACATCCTTGTCTGACACTGCCAAGAACATCAATTTTGAGAGCCCTTTCTTATTGAAAAGTTGGTGCGCACGTTTATAAACATTCAATAATTGCTGCTGTGCAAAAAAAACACGAACACAGCAATACCACTATCTCTTTAAAAGCAACGTACTCATGTTCTCTTTTACATTTAGAACTCATCCAGTTACTATCATCAATGACGTATTACATTCAAATGGTAATGTCTAATATCAGCAGACCCAGACATATTGCATTGAAAATGTGCTCAAGGTGACATTAAATATTCGTCACTGCCCGGCACAGAAAATTAGGCCCATAGCTGTTTTTGACACCAATGCCACCACAACCCCCTCACCCTGGCTTCCTCCAAACCTCTTTGTTTAAGGCGGGCTCTGCTCAGGATGCAAGAGCTACTACAGTGCCTCAATCACCTCTCTGCCCCTTCCAAGGCGAAGCGCATCCAACTGCATGAGCTATTACTGTGTCCTCCTCAATCTTTTGCCTTTTCCACCCAGAGTGCAACGAAGGGCCCCCCAGACACACAAGGCACTCTACAATTACTTTAGAGGCTACCCATAAAAATAAATCAAAAAGTGAAAGGGGCGCACTTCAAGTTGCATGGCGCGAACGTTAAAACAAAAGCACCCTTTCAGCAACAACCGCACATTATTTCAGAATCAAGCACTGTTAGGTGCCTGCGATACGTCGCCTTGAAGCAGAAGTAAACAAATAGAAAAAAATGGTGGCTACACGCTTTTTTTTCTATTTATTTACTTTAGTTACAATCGCGGCACTCGCGCTTTACCGCTCTTTAGCTGTAAACATCTTAAACTAAAGCGTGAGTACCGCGATTGCTTCAAAAGTAAAGAAATAGAAAAAAATATTGGAAACATATATTTTTTCTATTTCTTTACTTTTGAAGCAATCTCGGCACCCGCGTTTTAGTTGTTTGTTTACATCTATAGGATGGGTGCCGCTGTTGTAAGCAAAGTAAATGAAGAGAAAAAAAAGGCATGTGGCCCTTCGGCAATCAAAACAAAATGAAAGGTGTGGACGCCATTATTCTATCACGCCATAGAGAATTAAAAAAAAAAAAAGCTTCGCGTGGGAGGTTTCTGCAGGCAGGACAAAGCTATTTAAACAAGGGGGAGTGGCACGGGCATGCAGCCACATGGGAGGGAGGAAAGCTCCATTAAAATGCGAGCAGTTACGGGCGCGGAGCTGAACACAGGCAAACACTAACACGAGCAGGAAAGGAGAAAATAAAAGTCCCCAAGCTACAAATAAACAACCAAAGTGTAATAATACAGTATATAGTCCCTGCTGTGTGGGAGGAACAGAAAGACAAACAGGAGGGACAAAGAGAAGGATTGACCACTAGTAAGAGAGGATTTTTAAAGGACACTGAAACAAACAAATGCCCAGCAGGGGGATGGCTTAACCCCACAAGAGAAGTTACAATAGGTCTCGAATGCTCAACCTAAAAAAGCACAGGTTGAATGGGAGGAAACCTAGAGAAAGAAGGGACATAAGAAAGAATTAAGAGAAAGAGAACAAGAGACTTGGAAAAGGAGAGAAAGAGGAGCGTTGGAGGTGAAATTCAAGACCATGCACCTAAAAAAGTGATAGAGCGACTGGTAAAGTCAAGACAAAAGGGAAACGAGCCATTCAAAATCTGTGCGGCATTGACCACATCTGCAGTTCGGGTGGGGGAGAGCACATAGCCAGCGACTGATGCTGTTAAACTTATTTTAGACAGGTTTTGACAGTCATACACTGTCTATCCTGTTCTTAAAACCTTCACTAACAAAGTGCCTAGAGGCACTCAGCACCCCTGTGTCTTGTTAGAAAAGATGTAGCTGAATGTCCTTGCCAAAGGATTTCAGGAGTGTTGTAGCTATTTTAAAGCAGTGGCTAGAACATTACTATTCATTGAAGGTGTAATTTCTTATATTTCCTTACATCCACAAAAATGCTTTGTTCTACCCAATATAAAGTGTCACTCAAAGTGTCACACATAGGAATGAAAATATCACACATAAGTCTGCTGACAACATGGTAATATCACACATAAGCAAACAGAAAACTTGGCAGCTATTGATAAAGCAATATCAATAGTCACAATGGACTACGGAAATGTAGGACTGATTCACAAAAGCATTTATGAATGCGAAAAGCATCATGTTTTAGAAGAGGAAAGTGGGAGATTTTAAGAAAAAAGTCTGGAAAATGCATTTGCCCCCTTGACTTTTATTGAAGACCATGAAAATTCAGGCAGGAGCCAGCAAAAAGAAAGCCATTTTGGCTTCAAAAATCGGTAGCCTCCCGCCTACATCGGGTCTATTCGCATGTATGTGCAGAAGTGCTCTTTTATATACTCTTACATGCTTTTGTGATTCAGTTCAAAATGTCCAACTTGAAATTAGTAAAATGAATGCTCGTTGCCTACAAATATTCCCTGAGTATTCCCATTTTAGATGTATTGGAGGTAATTCACGAAAAAACATGTAAGAACGCATAAAAGACTATTACAGGAGTACCTTTTTATTTACACCTTTGTTAACAGAACCCTGGGTGCATACATAGGTTCTCATGCTCAACTCGGTGCATAATCAAGCAGCCTGCGGTCTAAAGGTTAATTGCAAGCCCGAGATTTCAGATGCAGGACCTCTGAAAGCTCCGCCTCTCGCTCGATTCGGTTTCATTTACGCTGCTACGCCACAATCGAGTAGAACGGAGACCGACTCGGAAGAAGAAAAGGCACTTGCAGGTAAAATATAAACTTTAATTAATTGTGTTTGTAACTTAGAAATAAAGATGCCTTTATCTGCAAAATGTTTTGTTTAAATAATATATCTCTAATGATCGCCCTACTTCGTTCCATGAGGAGCAAGGGCGTAAAGTGTGATATTATTCTTACTGGAGTCTGCTAATAATATGGGTTTTATTTTTATGCAAGTTCCATCACGGCTTGAACGTGTTTAAATACTTCACACTGGGCATGCCAGTGGTGATAAACAACGTAAGATAGATAGTTTGACGGAAAAGCACACTAATTGCGTAGCTACCAATGGTGCGGCAGGTGCAGTGGCGCTGGAGCCCAGAGGTTTAGGGGCCCACTGAACCCTGTTTATTGTTATATTTTACTATCTTTTGAGCTTTCATTGGTATCGCGAAAAAGTGGATAGCTCCACTTGGATAGAATTCATAGGGGCATATTATCAAGCCATTCATCGCCGCGTTTATTTTAACGCCCTATTACCAAGCTGTCGCTAACAGGCGTTAGCGACAGCTTTCCGGCAATAGTAGCCGGTTTTCCTATCGCCTTGCATGCCAGCGATAGTTATCGCTAATGACATGCAAAGTAGGCGTTCCCTCGCAAAAGTTCTTGAAAAATGTCGCTAACACCACATTGCACTATTATCAATGATGGCCCGGACCCACGAAGCGATAAAAAAAGTCGCGCGAAGGCCCCTTAGCTGCAGGAACTTAAGACCAGAAAAAAGCTGGTCTAAAAATGGTGATAAAGGGAGGTATACAAGGGAGACTAGCTCAGAGCCCCATCTGAAGACCCACTGACGCCATGGAGGTACTAATCATTCAGCTTGGAGCCCCATGAAGGCAACAACCACCACCGCCACTGCCACCTCCCCCAGGACCACCACCGAGGCAGCGCCAAAGAAGACAGCGGGCCCTGCGCAGACGTCTCAGCCTTGCAGACCTAACGCCAGAGGATGTCATTGCCCACTACAGGCTCAAAAGGACATCCATCCAACACATCCTGAACCTGATAGCCCAAAGGCTGCCGGCACCAACACAGCGGAGAACCAACATCCATCCGCAGACAAAGCTGCTGGCTGTGCTGCACATGTTGGCCTCTGGGACCTTTCAACCAACAACGGCCAGAGTCGGCGGAGTTTTACAGGCAGCCTTTTCAATCTTCCTCCCGACTGTCTTGGATGGCATACTCAGCCTGATACCCCAGCACCTTCACTTCCCCAACACTGTGCAGGAACAGATTGAGACCAAGCAAGGCTTTCACGCCATAGCCGGATTCCCACAGGTGTTGGGGCAATTGACTGCACACATGTCCTATTTGTGCCCCCTGCGGACAGTGCACACATATACCGCAACAGAAAGCACACCCAGTCTATGAATGTGCAGGCAATAGTGGACCACCGGGGACTGTTCACCAATGTCACAGCCAAGTTTCCAGGGAGTGTGCATGATTCCTACATCTTCCGACAGTCCATCATAAACCAGCGCTTCCAGGATGGCACATACGGAAATGCAGTTCTTGTTGATAAGTACTAACTTGCCACACCACACGCCTCAACTCCACATACATGCAACTCACAATTGTGAGAATGTACATGTTACAATCTCACATACAACATGGCAATCAACATGCCCACTTACCAGACCCAACAACACAAGGAACTGTGGGAACTGTGGCTAGCTATGTAGACAAACCATCCCCAAAGGCTTAGCCCCTCCGCCACTCATTAGCAAATGTGGGGAGAGGTGGGAACCAAGTATGTGCGATGGAGGGACTCGATCCATAAGGAAAGTATGTACACAAGTCCCATTGTGTCGGTGTTGTGCTGGACAGTCGGGACTAAGCTGAGCGCAGACGTGCCCATGTGGGCATATAGTGTGTTTCCGTAGTCCAGCCTGATGGCAATGACTGTGTGGGTGACTGTCTTACCTGACAATGGGGGGATCCATTGGAAGGTTGCATGGATGATGCAGAGGCAGTTGAAGCAGCTGCAGGCCACTGCGTAGACCTGTTGGTTCATGGAGAGGGAGGAGTCAAATACGGTGCCTAGGTACCTAGAGTTGGGGGGGGGCTGCCGAAGGCGTTGGCCCACCAGGTGATGCCACATGCTGATGGTTTTGTTACGAGGATGAGGGCTCATGTCTCCTCTGCGTATAGCACGTCCCAGCTGTTGATCATCCATGTTGCAACTCACAGCAATCCTTCCTGGAAGCCCAGTTTGGTGTGTGGGCGTATTGTTGATGGAGAATATGAGCTTTGTGTAACCCTGGGCATAATACTTTGCTACGCTCACGAAGCATGCAAAGTTTGTGCTACTACGCACTACGCAAATTGCACGTAGCAGAGTGAATAACTGTACTAATAAACGTAGCGTAGCAGGAGTATAATAAACTCCTTCAAATGCTTTGATAAAGCAATTTTTTATGCTAAAAAGCATATAACCAATTCACAAAAATGAATGTTGACAATAAAATATCAAGCAATGAGAGAGGTGATGATTTTGGAGTCCCCCTAACCTAGGGGAGGACCAAGCAGATGCCTTGAACACAAAAAGCATATCATGTGAACGATTCAATGGTGGTCCCTTCCTCCTAGGACCACCCCAAGCACAGTTATGGGCAAAAATACAATCCCAACCAAAGGCCCTGCAAGCATTATGGGACGAGATTAGCAGTGGGCAGTGAATATTATAGTGTCCAATATCAAAATAATTCTACAAAGAGCTGCAGTTCAACTAGTCGTCACTGGGTGTCGTCCCTCAAGAGTGAAATGCAAAAGTATTGAAAACCTTTCATGAAGCTTTTGCATTTGACTCGTGAGGGACGACACCCAGTGACGACTAGTTGAACTGCAGCTCTTTGTAGAATTATTTTGATATTGGACACTATAATATTCACTGCCCACTGCTAATCTCGTCCCATAATGCTTTGCAGGGCCTTTGGTTGGGATTGTATTTTTGCCCATAACTGTGCTTGGGGTGGTCCTAAGAGGATGGGACCACCACCTAATCATTCAATAAGATGTGCTTTTTGTTTTCAAGACATCTGCTTGGTTCTCTCCCTAAGTTAGCGAGGATACCAAAATCATCACCTCTCTCACTGCTTTTTGTTTTCACTTTAGTGAAATGACTATATGCAATTTTAGCATATAAAGACAGAGATATTTATTTTATCTTAACTTGCACTGTACAAGTTTGCTTTTGGTAATTATTGTACAGTGCAGTGAGTCAAGCACACAGCTAGCACTACGCCCAGGCTTAATAATAATAACAAACTCCTTCAAATGCTTTGATAAAGCAATTTTTTATGCTAAAAGCATATAACCAATTCACAAAAATGAATTTTGACATATCAAGCAATGAGAGAGGTGATGATTTTGGAGTCCCCCTAACCTAGGGGGAGGACCAAGCAGATGCCTTGAACACAAAAAGCATATCATGTGAACGATTCAATGGTGGTCCCTTCCTCCTAGGACCACCCCAAGCACAGTTATGGGCAAAAATACAATCCCAACCAAGGCCCTGCAAAGCATTATGGGACGAGATTAGCAGTGGGCAGTGAATATTATAGTGTCCAATATCAAAATAATTCTACAAAGAGTTGCAGTTCAACTAGTCGTCACTGGGTGTCGTCCCTCACGAGTCAAATGCAAAAGCTTCATGAAAGGTTTTCAATACTTTTGCATTTCACTCTTGAGGGACGACACCCAGTGACGACTAGTTGAACTGCAGCTCTTTGTAGAATTATTTTGATATTGGACACTATAATATTCACTGCCCACTGCTAATCTCGTCCCATAATGCTTTGCAGGCCTTTGGTTGGGATTGTATTTTTGCCCATAACTGTGCTTGGGGTGGTCCTAGGAGGAATCGTTCAATAAGATGTGCTTTTTGTTTTCAAGACATCTGCTTGGTTGTTGGTTCTCTCCCTAAGTTAGTGAGGATACCAAAATCATCACCTCTCTCACTGCTTGTTAACTTTTTGTTTTCACTTTAGTGAAATGACTATATGCATTTTTAGCATATAAAGACAGAGATATTTATTTTATCTTAACTTGCACTGTACAAGTTTGCTTTTGGTAATTATTGTACAGTGCAGTCAAGCTACACAGCTACGCACTACGCAATTTGCATAGCTACGTGTAGTTGAAGCTGTACTTCACGTAGCTACGTGAAGTGCTACTACGCAAACTACGCCCGGGCTTAGCTTTGTGTCCTTGTAGGTGATGATGTTTAATGGTATCCTCAATCTTGCACCGGTTCTTCTCCATGTGTCAGCAGATGCATCTGCCAACTTTGAGGTTGTTGGTGACCGAGGTGGCATTTATTGCACGCTGTATGTTGCAGTTGCATAGTGGGACAAGTGTGTGCGTGCAATTGGAGATACATGTCTGTAAAATGTGGTCTAGCGCCATTGGTGACGACTGCAGCGTTGTGGGTGTTGCTGTTGATGGTGGTGTGTAGCATCTCCTCGGTGACTGAGCTCCACTAACTGTGTGTGGGTCTGCATGTGGTCTAGGGTGGCTTGGGGTTCACCGGCAAGGAAGTGTATGCGTTTGTGGTCACTACATGTGCGTTTAGTGGGGTCGATGAACTGGACGAAGTCTACACATGCAAAGAAGGTGTCAAAGGTGTGCCCTGCCTTGTGGCTCAGTGTGGTGAAGCTTTGGGACAGTCTGATGTCAGCAAACATTTCCCAGAGTGAAATGGATTTTGAGTAGTCGAGGTATGTGAGTTGGAGGCTACGCTCAGGAATGAGTACGTAGTCCAGGGAGTGGACGGCGTGGCGTCTGATGATGTTGATGGTGTGAGTGAAGCGTTCCTGCCCTCAGTGGGCCCTGCAGGCGAGGGGGCTGCTGAGTGTTGCTTTGTGGCAGCTCTGGACATGAAACAGCATGTGTTGTGTGGTGGGGCAGGTCTGGCGGCAGCGGCAGCATCAGAACTGAACGTGATCCGTGTCTGGTGTGGCCTATTGCCATTTAAACGTTCTCATGGCATTGACTGTGAGGAGGGCGGATGAGTGCTAACGCTAGACGGTAGGAGAGCCAGGTTGCCTGTTGGTGTGTGTGTTAGGCCTGCGGACATGCGCAGATGGCCTTAACATTGTTGCACAGTAGGAGTGCCAGTGATGCAACCGCGCAGCGCACACAATCAAATTGGCTCGGGGGAGGGAGGATCAACTGTGAGGCAACGTAATTAGCTTTGATGCTGGTAATCAGTCAGAAGCAACACATAGCTAACATGAAATCCAATATAGCACAAATCACACACCACAAAACTATCAACACTAACAACACAGCCTGCATAACCAATAATGGACACATCTCTCCATCACATGTTACAGGTGATCAAGGATATGCACTCTGCCCGTGGATGATGACACCCCTCCGAAACCCCACCACCCAGGCCCAGAGGCAGTATAATGCGGCCCACAGACCCACCCGGTCCATTGTGGAGCGCACATTTGGCGTGCTAAAGTCACGTTTCCGTAGCCTGGACATCACAGGTGGCAGACTGCTGTACAGCCCCGAAATGGTCAACAAAATCATCATAGCATGTTGTGTATTGCACAATATATGTGTGCGCACCAATGCTCCATGGATCCAAGTGCCTGCTGCACCGGACGATGACCAGGATGATGATGAAGATGAGGCAGGTGGAGCACACCCCACAGTAAATGCAGCAGGAACTGCCCGAAGGAACCGAATAATAAACTATTTCTTCAACTGAGCACCACACATTGTGACAGTCCCCATCAAATGTATATCAGTGCAAAATGACCCCAATCACGGTTTGTGCCAATAAATAACACAACACACCAACCCTGTCTGCATGTTACTCTCCTGCATAAGTGAAAATAACTGGGACCCCCTGCAAAATTAGTCTAACAATTCCTAGGGCAGGGCAAATATATAATGAAAAGAACTTCCCTAGGTAATTTACAATCTACACAATCAATAGACCATGATATCAGAGGCACATTGATATATTAAACTCAGTGTAACCAAACAGTTATTGTTTAAAAGTTCATCATTTTAATTCACAATTGTTCAAAACATAATGAAACGTAGGATGCACATGTGTGCGTTTCTTAAAATCAAACAATACAAAAAACCACATCAAATTACAATATAAACAATCTCGTGAAAGATTCTAAAACACATAAACTTTCCTAAACATAATGTAAAACAAATACACAATACATATAGTACATCAACAGTGGCAGTAAGATGGATCTTCTTCATTCAGGAATGCCACACAATTACCTAAAAAATTGTTAAAATATGATAAAATACACTGAGAATTATGATTACTGAAGATGATCCGTGAAATGCCTTCACCATAGACATAAGAGTAGTGATATTCAAGAGTGACAGAAACAAGCAAAGATATATGCCCCTTGTCAAAACCAGAATAAGGTGTAAGAATTGAAGGAAATTGATGTGTCTATTATCAGAAAATAGAAAAGCTGGACTCAAAGCATATTTAAAGGAGGATAACCCAAACCAGTATATGCATGCACATAAGGATGCAACGGTAACGCTTACTACAATATGGAGTGTGAATCTGGATTAAGATTCCATGCACTGTTTGATCCAACTCAGTGCTTAAAAATTTTTTGGGGGAAGGACCGAGACTTCAACCTGGGATGGAATAGAGACCGGTTATAAGTACCTACCTACTTTTCAAAATGTATTAATTCTAAGATATCTTTAAAGGAAAAGTTACCCTTTTCAATTTGTATGTCGGGTATGAAGTTCGTGCCAAACTGGTATTTAAATTTGTCTCTAGATATTTTTGCTTGATATTTCCTGAAAAATAACGATAAATCCTGTCATGAAAATCATGGCCTTCATTCAAAACATAGGCTCTAAGATCCTTATCAACAAGATATAGTACCTGATTGTTAGGCACGAAAGGATAAAATCAGAGTGCTGTCACTAAAGAAACCGGATGAATCCAATTCATGCGGTAAATGATATGGAATATATTCTCGACGTTGTCTTCAGGCCACAACCATAGTCCTAAAAATATTAAGCACACACAAAATTAGAAATGTCCATCGTTTAAATTAAGGTGGGGCACATGGCTCCCGATCAGACTATAAGCATAAAGGACTTGCTTGACTTAACTAGCTACCTAAAATCAGTACATGTAGTTTCTCATCTCTATGTATCATCAACTTTCTAATAAAGCTGCTTAGTTTAAAACTTCATTATTGTGATTTCAAATTAAAAATAAGACACAACAAAACAAATTGCCTCCTGTTTATATATTAATAGTTATTATATAATTTTATTATCAACTGTTACATATGTCAAAAAATAACCTAAATTCGCCACAAATATGTAGCCCCCATATCTTGTACTAGCAATTAGCTGGTTGGAAATCCCACATAGGGTCCAACACGTCGGCATGGTCTAGTATTTAATCAGTGACTACATGCTTAGAAAATTATCCTACATGTGTCAAACAGCTCTATCGCCCTTGCCTATTTTAGCGATAAGCCCCAACACAAGATCAAAAATGGAGGTACTAATTATAGCAAATACTCGCTACTGACCCCATGTAGGTGATGTTAAAAATGGCTACAAATATACTAACTTGTCAAATAACGACATAACCCCACTCTATTTAAGAATACAGATGGGCAGAGAAAACAAAGGGAGTGCTCGCTGGTAGACTCTATGCACTCATATTAAGAGTGGCTACGGATATGCCGGCTCATCAAACACGGCATAGCCGGCATAGCCCCACTCTGTTTAGAGGATATAGGTGGGGGGGGGGAGAGAGAGAGAAGGAAAATAAGGGGAGATGTGAAACAAATAGTTCACTCTCCCCCGCTCTCACGAACGGTCCACCCAAGAGTCTTACCTGTGATGTGGACTTCTACGTCTCTTCATAGGATCGGGATGCGTGTATGCTGGTAGACCGGAACCAAGACTCCAGCCCTTCGACTCTATTTGTAAGAGACCGTTTACGTAACGTAAACTGGTCACGTGATGGATTAAATGATCCCAGCGTGTAGAAACACGGAAGCAACCACTAGAGCGCAAACCTCATGCGCTATATAATGCCGCAAGTACACTTACTGAATATCGGCCATGTGACCATAATCTGGTACAAAGATATAGTTCCTATTCAAAATATGGGACATTATCAAGTAAATAGGATATAGAATATAGAACATCCCGCTATGTCGACATACCAGCATACCGTCGAAAAAACGAAATGTCTAATCAAGGGCATGCTTCCTAAATTAAGGTCATGTGACCATCTTAAAAAGAAAAGGATATGGATACTCGATGGTGATCAAGTATTGGACATTCTGTTGTGTACACTAATTTCATAATTTCAAGATATACCATTCCTAAATTGGAGTCAGTTTAATACAGATAACATATTAAACATTGCATTATATACACTAATTTTCTAGTTAAGAGGGCCGATATATCTCAGATTAATGTGACCTATATAAACCGATTCCCCTTGAACTAAATGCTCAAATAGATGGGTACTACCGTAAAATAGCGTTCTCCCAAGGTAATTCACTATTCAGCCTACATTTATGTTATGTTATGTTAAACTTGTATCGTGCACAGATACTCCAAGGAGTGTCCCGGCGCGAGCCTGAAAAGGAGTCTGAGTCGAAAAGGCAGAGCTAGAAGAGAAAGGTTTTCAGCTTTTTCTTAAAAATTACAGAATCTTTGATGCTGCGCAAAGCCAATGGCAGTGCATTCCATGCCAGCGCTGCTATCCGGGCACAAGAGCTCCCGCCAAGCCTTTTGCGGTTGAACCGAGGAATCTGCGCCATGGAGAGCTTTGTGGGCAATCGACAGAATTTTAAATTTTATTCGGGCCTCCACCGGGAGCCAGTGCAGAGATCGCAAATGAGAACGAACACTACACCTGCTGGGAAGACCCAGCAGGAGTCTGGCAGCCGAGTTTTGTATCACCTGCAATTTGTTCAAGAGGTAACCTGGGATGCCAGCATACAGAGCATTTGCATAATCTAACCGGGAGAGAATCAGGGCGCGGACAACAGTTTCCTTTGCCGATTTTGGAAGGAGAGGGAGAAACGTCCTCAGAGTTTTCAGCATGATAAAACAGGTGCCGGCCAGCTTCTTGACCTGAGATGAAAAGGTCAAGTTCTCACTGAACCAAACCCCCAGATTTTTGGCAGAGTCTCCCTTAGAACTGGGAAAGGGGAAACCTGGGGGCCACAGCTTCTCTCTGAAGTTGGCAGGAAATGTGCCGTACAAGAGGATCTCAGATTTCTCCTCATTGCACTTAAGCTGTGCCTGCTCAAGCCAGTGGAAGACAGAAGACAAACAGTGTTGGGCAGAGAGAACTGAATCATCGTCTCATCCCCAAGAGAATAGAAGCTGGGTGTCATCAGCATAGGCCATCACCTTAGCCCCTAATGCCTCCGCTAGATAAACCAATGGGGTGACATAGATGTTAAAAAGAAGGGGACTAAGGGATGAACCCTGCGGGACACCCGTGGCCACTGGTTGGGGAGCAGAGACACAAGGTGGAAGCCAGACCTGCTGTGAGCGACCCTCCGAGAAGGACCTGATCCAGCCCCAGACTGACCCGGAAACACCAATCTCCGAAAGGCGCTCCAGAAGCAAGGTGTGGGAGAGAAATGTATTTAGAGAGGAAATCCAAAACACCTCTCTTTTTTTCCGAATTTCTTGTTCTCCTTTTTCTTCTGCAACTTGGATTTTCTCTAAGACTCGCCACTGCATATCTTCGGGTTTGTGGTTGAGGTCTAAATAATGTTTTACTAGGGGTGCAGTCAACTTCGCTGTTCGAATGGCGGAACAATGTTCTGTGATTCTAATACTAACTGCACGGGATGTTTCTCCTACGTAGCCTAATCAGCATGGACACATGATCAGGTATATAACGTTTTGAGTTTTGCAGTTCCATAGTTGTTTTGCTTGAATCGTGTAGCCATTGTGGACTAGGATCTCTCCCTCCATCACTGTGTCACACGATTTTCAAGAGCAACATTTAATAGTTCCTTTTACAGGTCTATTTCAATCAATGGTTTTTTTAATAAAAGGCTGATCACTGGTAAAGCGTGAATGAACTATCATGTCTTTTATATTTCTATTGCGTTGATGCGCAAAAAGTGGTTTAGCAAGCCTAATTTCTTGATCTGGGTCACTATTTAGTATGTGCCAATTAGAATTTATAATTTGTTTGACTTTTGCATTTAAAGTTGAGTGTTTCGTAACACATACAAGTTGTGTGGGTTTAGGGCGGGTCGTAGATGTAAGCAGATGATCCCTATCATAGAATCTGGCACGTTTGTAGGATTCCCAGACCAACCGGTGAGGGTATCCTCTTGCAATGAATTTGGCTTTCATGGCAATAGCCTGAGAGTCAAAATCACACAACCTAGAACAGTTGCGCCGCAGTCGCAAGAACTGTCCAAAAGGGATACTTTGCTTCTGGGCTCGCGGATGGTAACTATTAAAATGGAGGAGTGTGTTCCTCGCAATAGGTTTGACAAACAGGTCAACTTCCAGTACACCTGTATTATGCCTAATTAAGATGTCTAAAAACTCAACCTGCTGTTTACTGATATGTGCAGTAAATTTAAGATCTATCTTACTGTCACTGTTGATGTACTATATGTATTGTGTATTTGTTTTACATTATGTTTAGGAAGGTTTATGTGTTTTAGAATCTTTGACGAGATTGTTTATATTGTAATTTGATGTGTTTTTTTGTATTGTTTGATTTTAAGAAACGCACACATGTGCATCCTACGTTTCATTATGTTTTAAACAATTGTGAATTAAAATTATGAACTTTTAAACAATAACTGTTTGGTTACACTGAGTTTAATATATCAATGTAACTCTCCTGCATAAGGACATCACTCTGAAAAGTGTACGTTGCACAATAAGTGCAAATAAAATTACAATACTCAATTCATGGTGGGAATGTCTCCTCAGTACAGAGATGCTTTTCAGTGTGTCAAATGTGCAAAAGTAGAGTTTTCATCGTGTAAATTGTGCTACCAAAATCAAATATTTTGCGTGTCCTTTTGTGTAATTCATTAAATATAGGTTGTCCTCTGTGAAAAAAATCTTAATTGTAGGGTGTCGTTTGGGGTCAATAATTTATTTGAGTGTGTACGTTGTGTTAAATAATGAAATTTAGGGTGTGAAATGGGGTAAAAGATGAAAAATGGGCGTGCAATGGGGTAAAAGATGAAAAATGGGCGTGCAATTGGGTAAAAGATGAAAAATGGGCGTGCAATGGGGTAAAAGATGAAAAATGGGCGTGCAATGGGGTAAAAGATGAAAAATGGGCGTGCAATTGGGTAAAAGATGAAAAATGTGCGTGCAATGGGGTAAAAGATGAAAAATGGGTGTGCAATGGGGTAAAAGATGAAAAATGGGCGTGCAATTGGGTAAAAGATGCTTTTCAGTGTGTCATCTGCAATTAGCTTGGAACCTACGTCCACCTCAAGATCATAAACCTCTACGACAAGTTTGTGGACCACACACTGGACGCAGCAGCCGGCCCACCCACACCCCTGAGACACCAACCAGCCCACCATCTCCAAATGGATACCAGGCACGGATGAAGACACCGCCTCGTCCATGAAAGGCATCCATTCGGTGGCCCACACAGACCCCTGGCCCCCTCACATCTACCACAGAGCCGCATCTGCCATCAATCACGAACCACTATGCAACATCAACACCACCTTCAACACATGCACCTTCACAGACAACTGAAAGCGCGCAGAAGTCATGCCCCTGCTCAAGAAGCCCACAGCTGACCCCACCGACCTCAATAACTATCGGCCCATCTCGCTCCTCACCTTCGCAGCCAAACTCGCTGAGAAAACAGTCAACAGGGAACTGACAAGATTCATCAAAGAGAACGCCATCCTCGACCCATCACAATCCGGATTCCGAAGCAACCACAGCTCTGAGACCGCCCTACTTGCCGCCACAGATGACATCAACACCCTCCTGGACCAAGGACACTACGCAGACCTCATCCTACTCGACCTTTCAGCAGCCTTCACCAACGTCTCCCGCCGCACACTAGTCACCAGACTACACGACGCAGGCATCCAAGGTACAGCCCTGGACTGGATCCGATCATTTCTCACCGTAAGAAGGCAAAGGATCAGACTGCCACACTTCATCTCCGATCCCACGACAATCACCTGCAGAGTCACTGAGCTCGAGCCTCTTCAAAATCTACATGGCCCCCGTCGCAGCCATCGTCCAACAACACGGCCTCAACATCCTATCCTAAGCTGATGACACCCAGCTCATCCTCTACCCCACCAAGACCCCACCACCGCCTAAATCAACTTCCAGAAAGGAATGCAACACGGCGCAGTCTGGATGACCAACAGCTGCCTGAAGCTCAACCCCGAGAAGACAGAAGACCTCGTCCTTGTAACCACCCCTTCAGCATGGGACAACACCTGGTGGCTGATGCCCTCAGAAGACCACCTCCCCCCGCAGACCACGCTAAAAACCTCTGCATCATACTCGACTCATCACTCAACATGAACCAATAGGTCAACGCCGTCAGCTACAGCTGCTTCAACACACTCCACATCCTCTGCAAGTCCTTCAAATGGATCCCCCCTGAGTCAAGGAAGACAGTCACCCACGCACTCATCACCAGCAGACTGTACTATGGAAACGCACTCTATGCCGGCATCAACAAGTCCATACTCTGCAAACTCAAGACAATACAGAACACCGTCGCCAGACTCGTCCTCGTCATCCCCTGGCACAAACACATCAGCCAACACCTACCATGACTCCACCGGCTCACAGTGGAGAAAATAGTCAGCTTCAACATCCTCATCTCACCCCTACAAATGCCTACACAACAACAGACACAAATACCTCAACTTCAACGTACCCAAAAAGAAAACTCCAAATTACAAAACTCTCACTGGCCGAAACCCCTCGCATCCACAGAGCCAGAGCAGGTGGAAGATCCTTCTCTCACATTTCAGCCAAGACCCGGACCGAGCTTCTACCGGCAGACATCAGACACGCCCTCTCCCTGAACACCTTCATGAAGCCCCTCAAGAGCTGGCTCTTTGGCTAACAGATCTGCGCACCCCCCCGCGCCGTGTGACCCCCACGGGTGAGTAGCACACTTACAATTCCCCTGATTGATTGATTTATTGTTAAATATGCAATTATGGAGTCACCTGGGGTGAAAGTTGCAATTTAGGGTGTCATGTGTTGTGAAATATTATATTTATGGTGTCATTTGTGTGCTAATCAAGCCTTTCATGTTGTTATAGGGCTCTGAAATGATTTTTGGTCTAAGACTGTACATCTGTGTATGGACTTGCTCTTAGCGTGAAGATCTGGCCGCTAAAACGACATCGCGATGCTTTTTTCATACGCCCGATGTAAAAATACATTGCGCAACACATTGTACAATACAAAATATTACTCATGAGCCTATTTGCATGCAGATTTTCATCGCTTTGTCAAAAACGGGCCGCAAAGAGACAGGAAGTGATGTCTGCATCCTTCCTGTCTACTGGAGTAGTGTTCTGCACTTTCACTTTCTCTTTTGAGCACATTGCTGGTGATTGTGGAGAGTGTTTGAGGTGTTTGGTGGTGTGTGCTGCAGTTTTGAAATTTGGAGAGTGTTGCTGTGTCATGTTGATAGTGTCTGTGAAGTGTTGTGTACTGATTTTTTGTGTTTTATTGTCTCTTGTCCTCAATCTTGTCAGGTGTCTGTCTTGGGGAAGTTAACTTTCTTTGTTGTTGTTGGGAATATTTTAGAGAGTTCTTTTTTTTGGCTGTGGGCTCACAGGTGTGCAGGGAGATGCCGGCTGTGGGCAGGGAGGGCAGGATGTCCGAGGGGGCATTGGGGGGCTTCCTGTGGATGATCAAATTCTACCTGCCCTTGATGTTAGAGAGGGGAGGCCGTATCCTTCAAGGATACAATGTAAGTGTGCAGAAGATGAGGTGGGAGCATGTGCGGATGCAGATGCTCCGGTGCTTTGGAGTGGACCGTACCGTGTGCCAGTAGAAGCACCGCTGGCAGGATCTGCTGGCACGTGAAGCTGACCTCCTGGACTACATGGGAGTCATGACTGGCCTACAGGGTGGTAAGTACAAATGCCACATTTAATCGTGAATACTGTAACGAAAAAAAATTAGGACTTGTGTGACACTGGTGTCAAAGTGAAAAAAGGTTGCTGAGTGAGGTGGGAGACGTAATGTGTTCACGCCTTATGTTGGCACATCCGAGACACAATGCTGCATCATATTGACAAGCATAGGGTGCTAGTCTGTGTTACCCACTGCGCTGGAGCAACACTTAGCACTGTAGCGCCATAGCTGGCACACCTGCGCAAAAACTGCTTGCAAGATGAAGATTGTTTGCGTACAGAAAGGGTGACTGTACATGAACTATCCAAGGAATTGTTTATGTGAGCTGTGTGCTGGCCAAAAGGTATTGTTAAAATGCTGTCCTCATGAATTGTGGTACATTAGCTACGCTGGCCTGTGAACATAGTTACTGTGTGACAATGTATTTTATAGGAACAAATGGTCAAAGGAAATCGGACATCTCCAGATTGTCATACACCAACATCTGTGAAACTGCCTTGTGCGATCTGCAGCGATGCAATCGTACACAGAGCATGTATAACATCATGTTGCATGTAGTAATGGTGCCTTGTGGATGTCTCACACTACTATTATGTGCATGTTAGCTAGCATTATAGTCTTGTTTGTCCCGACTCAGCATTCACAGGTCTGGTGTGAATGGCAGTCAAAGTGGACCCAATCATGTAGCCAACATGAAACGCAACACTACAGTTACGTAGCATTTTCTATAATGGTGATGATTGGTATGAGGAATATGACACATATGATTTAACGTCTGATACCAACACATATTTATTTTGTTGCCTCACAGATGGTCGGCCACCAATCACACAGGGGGACATGGACAGCTTCGAAGACCCACACGCCACTGGTGAGTTTGGACATCATATATTGGCATTATGCGGTATCATGGATGTCTAGGTCAAATGATCAACGTTGTAGTATGCAGTATGGGTGTGTATCACATGTCCATTGCCTACAGTGTGATGATGTATTGTGGAAGTCAGAAGTGTGCACAAATCGGTAAGTGAAGGTTGAGCAATGCATTTGTCTCACAGTTGTAACTTTGCCCATCCCCAGTCAGTGATACACATTGAAAGTAAGGTGCATATCATCGAGACCCTATCGGCAACACAACGTCACTTTCATTGAAGTTGTGTTGGGGATAGGGGCCTTGCATCATGACTGAGGCAGCGTTAATCCACTTCACGTGGAGCAACGCTTCCTTGTTAATAAGGCACCCTTTCACGCTGTGTTTAGTGTAAAAGGGGCGTGCAGTGGGTGTTGCGTTTGGCGTTCCACAGCAACACCCATTGTATTTGACGCTGCCCCCTATGTACAAGTGCGGCGTTGGTAGTTGGCAGCGCACAAATCAACACCAGTGAAATCCTGGTCATAATTTGGATAAACGAGGATGAATGCTTTTTCTCATCATTTTTTCTTGTTACATGTGTGCTGCCTTGTGCAACACACATGGAAAAAGCTAAATGACATGGTTTGTATATATACAGGAAGGTGGGCCTTCCAGTACATACAGAAAACTTTTTTGATATTACATATTGTATCTTTCCTGTGTGCTGCACGAAGCAGCACACATGAAAGTTACAACATGGTATTCTAGGATTGATTATGTGCAGGAAGGGGCACCTTCCTGTACAGAAACAAACCTCCCCTGCACACACAAACCCTTGCACTCTGGTGCAAGGGTGCCTGCGTAGGCACTAAGTTGTGAGACTTGGCACCATCGCAGGGGGAAATGCAAGTCTGCACCATATCCTTGATAATATGGTGCAGGCTTGCGTTTCCAAAGTGGCAGAGAGAGGCGTTAAGCCAAGGAGGCTAACGCCTGTCTCCGCCACTTCCTTGTCAATATTCCCTAGGTCTATGGGTTCTGTCACCACAGCACATGCCTGTGGATTGCAGAGCGCACTGATAGGAGAGGAGACATGTAAGTGGGGTTGCTGATGACTATCAGATGACATGGAATGCATGTACATCCTTGACTGAGATGACTGTGCAAGTGTGCCCGATGATGCACAAGGAGGCAGTGCTTTTCAATCCGTAAGTGCGCAGGCACAGTTCGGCACTGCGAATTTGTAGGTATGCTGCATACCATCTTCAAAGAAGTGGCAGTGCGTATCTTTGAGCCAAGCATATCAATGGCACGTTCCCCAAACACACAGCAAAGGTGGCCCTATGAATCTCATTGGCATGTTTGGCCACTGCAATGGTGTTGACAAGCTGTCCTCTTGAGGCCATTCCCTGATTGTCTCTGGATCAGGTGTGGGAACTCCTCTGTCCCAATTGGTGACATTACTCTGCACGCATTTACCACGCATGCTTCAGCTCTGCCTTCATGGATGTGCCATATATTTTACAATGCAGGGCTCTACAACGCTAACTGTGAGAAAGCATTACCCATAACAACACTATAAGCATCATGACTCCAGGGTGCCGTTACAATGGGGAATGCATTGAGAATGTTTGCGTGTAAAGGCCTGCGTATTTTGATTCACAACAGAGTGAGATTAGCGGATACAAGACATGCATGAGTGAGTGAGAATTTAGAGGAAACGATGTTTCTCCCTCTCTGCTGCAACACTTCACATATTGTGTAGTAGTGTTGGAGAGCGGGACAGCGCCTCATGTATGAGTCAGCGTTCAGCCACACAACGGGTTTCCATTTGTGCTGCATGATGCAGCATAGTTGAAAGTGTGAGTAGGGCTGCCCCAGGATTGCTCCTGTGCAGCTGGGTAACCTTTCAAAACATTAACAAGCCCACCGGCACACAGACACCCTTGCACTCCTGTGCAAGAGTGCCTGTGTTGGCGCTGACTTGATGAACTGCACACAGTTGGTGGGGGACACACAGGCCTGCACATGGGCATTGTACATATAATGCAGCACTGTGTCACAGGAGAGGATGAGGGTGGTGCTACACACGGAGGGCTAATGCCTCCCTCCTCCGATTGCTTGTACATGTCACCCTCAGTCTGGGTATGTCATGGCACCATCGTTTGACACTGTCAGTCTCATTTGGTTGTGACAGTACATGTCCCATGCCATGCACTGTCATGTCAGTCTCCCCAGCATGTAGTCACTGTTCCAGGCTTCAACATTTCGTAGTCCAGGTCACTCTCTGACTTCACATGGTTACGCTGGAGTGTAGGCTCACATGTTTAAGTGATCTTGTATTACAGATGTGAATGGAGAACATTGACATAGTCTAAAGGACTCAAAATTTCCATTGTTGATATTTTACAGACAACATGACGCCAGCCGAACAACATGCGTTCCAGGGGAGGAAGGACCGCTTCAAGCATGTCAAGAAGGTGGCAAAAGGGTACTGCAACATGGCGAAGAGGCACCAGGAGGAACGGAAGAAAGGTACATGGAAGGCGGTGCCTGAGCTTGCAACAACTGGCACACAGGCCATCCCAGGCCCCTCTGGCGTCAGTGCTGGGTCCCAGCCTGGACAGGTGTCCCATCCCCCTACGGCCACACCCCCCCAAGGGACAGTCCCACCTGCACCTGGCGATCAGGTTGTACCGTTCACAGTGAGGGACAGGAGGATCCTGCATGACAACAATGTTTTTCTGGCAGAGATCAGGCGAGAAATGGCAGATCTGAATAGACATATAACAGACATGAAAAAACACCTTGGACTGCCATGATGCCAGGACATTTTGGACCCCATCCCCCTCTTCACCCTTCCCCCAATGTTTGTAACTTCTGACATTAAGTAGTGTTAGGTTAGTTCTTTTAATTGTTAGGTAGTGTAGTTTTAGCGTAGGTTATAGTTAGTGTTAGCTTTTAAGGTAGTTTTTAGATATGTATTATTATGCCGTATTTGGGGATAAGTTTCCTTTTCCTTTGAGTGGGGGGTTGATGTATTTGTTTTAAAAAAAAATTACAAATATATACCAAAAAATATATCTTTGTGTAGGTTACATGTGTAGTTAGTTTATGTATAGCTTAGATGTCTTTGTCCTGTCTCGTGGTGTGCCTTAAGGGTGGGAGGGGGGTTGATGTCTAAGATATGTTGTTGCGTGTTTAGGAATAGTTAGGGTAGATAGTTTAGGTAAGTAAGAATTTTCTAGTTAGTTTAGATTTTAGTAGTAGTTCTAGTGATCAGTGTTAGTTTAGGGTAGTTCATTCTTTTTCCTGTTCTAATAAATGTTTACTATTTTGGATTTCTGCTTGCACTTATGTCAGGGATGATGTTGGGCAGTGTGGCTTATTCCCTTGTAGCAACTCATACCATCACTGGACAATCCATTGGAAAGTGTAATTCTGGTCATGACATGTTAGTTAGCAGGATGTATTGTGTCAGGATACGTTAGATGTGAGCACAGTGAACTTGCATGGATGACAGGGTGGCAAGTGGGATTTATGGCCTAGTCTAGGGACAGTCGTTTGTGACGTTCTACATCTTAAGTGTGGCTCACGGAGTTGGACAGCACATTGTTGCCCATTTACAACACAACCTAGGGACATGGCATTGAGAGGAATACAGTTAGCTACTGTTATCCATCATGGAGATGGATGTATGCACCGGGTACCACAGATTCCGTCACACACCTGCATATCAGATGCTCCTGGTGCTGAGTCCATCTACATTGCACAGACCTTCAGCACACTTGCTGCGTAGTGCCAGTGTATCAGCTTCCTTTGCAAGATATGTTCCTGTGCATGGACGCTCAATCTCCGGGCCATGCATGATTTAGTAAATTTCTGTGTCCATTGTGAACAGCACATGGAACAACAGTGTTCCTGATTCACAAAAGTCATCTGAGAGTAAGTAATGACTTTACATTTTACGGTATTCACAAATGGCATTTAGGAGTAGTGCTGTTAGGTATACTGACTGCACTTCTCCTAAATGCCTTTCGTGACTCACTTAACTTGTCAAGTTATGATTTTGTCCCAGCTAACGTTTTGGTGCGGGCACACTGTTCTGCTGCACACAAGGGGGGAAATGTTGCATTGCTCCCTGTAGTGACAGTGTCATAGACACTTGTCCCAGCTGTTACTTCTGCCATTGGCTCATAGTGATGCCACCCTTGAAATGTTGGCCTTGCATCTGACTATATGCTGAGTGCAGTGCACCACACATCCCTAGACACATTGCCCGATACGCTCACAGTAGTCAGAGCATGAGAGGGCTCAAAATTTGGTATGCATAGTTTGTCTACAGGGAGGGGCTGACTGACGCCTTGCACTTTGGGGTGAGTCCCTATTTTGCAACTCTACTTCACTGAGGCAGACATTGTGGTTCCATATGTGTATGGTAGACATGTGCCCTTCCGTGTCTTCATCATGTGAATATGGTGTGCAACATCTTGGGATGTGACATGCAATGTGCACCATCACAACAGGCTTTGTCCACCCCGTAGTGTGTGAGTAGATATGCCAAGAGATATTTGTTTGCAATTGTTAAGGAGGACACTACTTGTGGCCTGCAACAGACTTGGACATTTTAGCACACATGCCTTTTCCTTAATGGACGTGGGGCTAGGTTGGTATATTGCTAGATTGTTGTTTTGGAGTAATGAGGGCACTACTAGTTGCAACATACCCGGCCATCTCACTGCCTATCTGTGTCAGGTAAAATAGGTACATTGCTCATATTTCCCTTGGTGTACCTTCTGGTGGATTCAGTGTCCAAACACTTTTTACAGACTTCTATACTTGATTGGTCATAGACAGCACACATCTGTGTGAGTTAAATATTTTTATTTACATTCAAAGGATGAAGACTGGACCAGTGCTTGGCCATACATGCACACATTGCAAAGATGCCCGTTAGAGGGCCAGACAGAGTCCTTTGGTGGTAACAGGTCCAAGGGAAGAGGCAGCGTTCAGTCCGCAGGCTGATTGCAGTGTCATTGGTAAGAAAAAATTATATGGCAGTCCATGTGGAGGTCCAAGGTGGTTGTCGGGGGACAGTGGAAGACAGTGCAAGATGATTTTCCGTGGCATGATAATAAGCCCGGCACTCAGCCTTGAGAAAGCCCTGGCTTGTTGGCCTTCGGGCGAAACACGTGTCGGCTGTCTTGCTTTTTCCACACACGATTTCAAATAAAAGAAAAGAATGCCAAAGAGGAGTCCTTATTTTCCCAGTGTATATGATGCAGTAAACTAAAATTGGGGATACTACTACCCCTGAAATCTATATTCGGAAGAGCATAAAACCAATCACACAACGCACTACTTGGATCCAGGTGGTATCTGGGTGAAACCACCGTTTTGGTTTTTGCCGCAACCCTGAATCGCGTCATGACCTTTTGTGTGTGAACCCTGGTAACACCCACCAACTAAACCATTTGCCTATTACAAGATACCAGGCTAGTATCACACAAATAAGACCCTGATATATTGCAACTGAATGATCAGAACTCAAAGTTGACTGATCAACCTTCCAAGGTTGACAGGATATTGGAAGAAGACATTGGACAGGAGTCCCATGGCAACCTGCAAAGATCGGAGAGAACATCGAAATCAGAGGATAGATGACATTTTCTCCAACCAAAGAGGACCTCAATAATCCAATAAACCTAATCCACAATCAGCTAAGTCAATTTTCCAAGCACTTGAAAAAGCCATAAAAAAGGAGACCACCAAATGGTGGGAAGCCGCAAGCCTCAAAAAATATTTGGAGGCAGATAGAATACCAAGAGGTCTGCGGATTCTCATCTTTCCTCCAGTGGAAACCACTAGTCCCGCACAAATTGCCAGATGGGAAGAAAATCTGAGGGAAGCGTCTAACAATATGATAAGACAGCTCATAGACATAGCAGAGGAGGAACACAACAAATTCAAAACAGAAGTGGACGACCTTACCAAGAAAATAGAGGACTCGAATTGGGGAGACATCACCTCAAGGAATTATGAAATCCTGAACAGAGTCATTGATGAGTACGAAGAGGACCTGATACAATGGAAGAATAGAAAATTCCGCCGAGACCAGGTTGACTACCAGCTAGGCAGAGTATACACATTCACCAAATGCTATGATAATATCACACGAGGAGGAGCAGGGGCACCTTCAAGAAACATACCTGACACAGCCTCAAGCTCGGAGGCCGAGTCACCGGGCAACGAAGTCACAGCCACAACAACAAGAGTAGGAGTTGATTTTTTAGAAGAAGTCCTAAGACACCGCCTGGGTTATCGAAATCAAACCACGACAGATACAAGAACTCGACCAGAAAACACTACAAATATTTCAACACCAAACCGGGCCGTGGGGGTTACAACTCGAGCGAGAAGAAAACAAGAGACGGACCCCAAAAACCAAACAACCTAACTATTAACATCTCAGACACCCCACATACACATCCCCAAGAAATGCTACTGAACAAAGGTTTGAGTTTTTGCCCGACTGCATTCTGGGATTTGACTAAGACTATGATCGACCTATTTAAGTTCACACAGAAACTTAAACTCACATCATTTTTCCATAACAAGTCACCGGGCCAGAGAGAATCTGAACCTGCCATCACCACGGATCTATCAGTCCAAGATCTAGAAAACATTCATTTGATTACAACCTTATCAGAGGATCCTGAGACTGACCCTACAACACCTACCATGGTGGCCGAGGAATTAGGGTTTGCCACAAATTACACTATTGGCACAGGTGCCAAGACGCAATCTATCTTTTGCCCACAGTTGCCACCGGGTAACACTATCGACCTGTTCCACACAGCTGTCTGCAAAGATTTGTCCAGAGAATTCCACAAGTACCAAAAAACAAAACGTTTCCTTCCAAGAAACCTGAATAACCCTGAGCAATGTGCACTGAAGGAACTTGAACAGAGCCAGAACACAATAATAAAAGAAGCAGACAAAGGGGGCAATGTTGTCATAATGCATCCAGATGACTACATTGCAGAAGCGAAGAAACAACTAAGTGATAGAAATTGCTACAGAAAAGTGGATACAAATCCTACCAGACAAATCCTTACAGAACTGAAAAAGAAACTTGACAACTGGTATCAAAGCAATCTTCTGACATTGGAAGAATGCAACAATCTATACATTGAACACCCCACGATGGCCACCCTATACCTACTACCAAAAATCCATAAAAACAGTCACCCACCACCAGGCAGACCCATTATAGCAGGGATTAACTCCATATGCTCCAAACTAGGTGAATTTATTGATTTCCACCTGCAGCCCTACATGAAAGACCTGCCCTCCTTCATAAAGGACACTAAAGACATTTTGGTCAAACTGGATAATATACCATGGACCCCAGACTGCATACTCATTACAATCAACGTGGTAAGTCTCTACACCTCCATCAAACATGAAGACGGCATGAATGCAGTAAGAAAGGCACTTTCCACCAAACCAGCCCATTTCTTTGAATTTAATCAAATGCTGCTTGAGATGCTATATTTCTGCTTAACCAACAATCTGTTCTCATTCAACTCTGAATATTTTCTACAACTACAAGGCAGCGCCATGGGAGCCAAATTCGCCCCACCGTATGCTTGCATATTCATGGGAGAAGTAGAAAGATTCTGGCTATGGGACGAAGCCTTCTCAGAATACACCTCCAAAATATTGTATTGGGGACGCTTTATAGATGATATCCTATGTATCTGGCAGGGCTCCCAGGAGAGCCTACAGCTTTTCCTAGGAAAAATCAATGAGAACCGATGGAACATCAAAACCACTTTTCATTTCTCGACCTCAGAAATTGACTTTCTGGACATTACCATCTATGCACAAGAAGGTAAACTACATACCAAAGCCTTTCGTAAACCCACAGCGGCCAACTCAATCTTGAGAGCAGACAGCTGCCACCCACAAACAACAATCAAGAATATCCCTAAGGGGGAATTCCGAAGAATGAGACGAAATTGCAGTAGCATGGACGTCTATGAAGAAAAAGCAACTGATTTAACTCTCAGATTGGAACAAAGAGGCTACAAACGTATACACTTGGAAGCAGCTGCATCTGAGTGTGCAAAGATACCACGCCAGGAACTCTTGCAAACGAAAGTTGGGGTTAATGATACTCAGAGGTCGAATACCATTCGTTTCCTTACAGACTACCACAATGGTCATTACCATATTCGAAAAACTCTTGGTATTTACTGTCGATTAATATGACCCTCAAAGACCAGATTCAAAACTTCCCACAAATAGGTCTCAGGAGAGCGAGAAATCTGAGACAGAAACTCTGCCGATCAGAATTCATTGACAAAAGAAAACAACCGGAAGCACATTTCTTGTCAAAACCCCAAGGTTTCTATACATGTCACAACTGTAGTGCCTGTAAATTAGGTATTAACAAACAGAAAGAATTTACCGCGCCAGGTAAACAAACTATGAAGATCAAGGAATGGATTAACTGCAACTCAAACTATGTGATTTATATCATCATCTGCCCCTGCAATAAACTATACATAGGCAGCACCATCAGACCACTGAAAACCAGAATCCTAGAGCACTACCGCAACATTCACAAGACAGAAACAGGACCACCACTAACGGATCATTTTCATGAACACCACCCGAATAACAAAACCTTCAAATTCTTCGGTCTTGAACTTATCAAGCAAAACCCTAGAGGTGGTAACCGAGAGCTCTGCATGCGAAGGAAAGAGAGTGAAATCATCCTACGCATGGACACTGTGAACACCGGGCTCAACAAAGATGCAGAAATGCACTACTGGCTATACAAGTGAATCAACTCAACACTGTCCAATCCCAGTCATACATTGGACTTTCACCAACCGAGCTCTCACCTGCATATACTAGCTGAATATTAACCTGTTTGGGCTTATGTCTTCAGATCTCGCTATACACCTCTTAACTCAGTGTGACCTGTTCCTGAGACTATGTTTGGTCTCTCACATCAGATTTCCTCCCATGGGCCGACCCCTCCCCCCTTTTCAAGCACGTCTTGCTCTCCACCCAGTGTATGATCTTGCACTACCTGTCATCAATTAACCTTCCATATTTATAGTCACTCATATTTACTATTTTGCATAACCGATATCGCTTTTCCCCATTCCGTGGCGCTTTTATTTCTAAGCCTGATAGATTCTTTGCAGCCGTTTCTGGTGCACCTCAATGAGTACGTCCATCTAGGGTCCTTTTACTGTGGTCACCGAGGTTGTCTTTAGTCATTAGGATCTGCTCCCTGTTAGACGCAGACCACAGTTCTACCATATTTTCCTGCACCAGCCCTTGAAATGGACTTTGTCAAAGCAACCTTCCATTACTGTAGCCGCGATTTCGCCTACCTAGTTTTTCTTGCCCATCACCTGTGTGTTTTTCTCTTGTCGGAAATCTAAAGGATTCCTCCCCTGGACTTTGCGGACTGCAGCCTCGAACTCCTGCCCCAGGAGTTTATTAGACATTTTCTCGGCACCTCGGTTTTACTTTACGTTTTTTACTTTATTTACCATGACCTCGGACTCTCTGTTCCGAGTCTAATCCCCACCAACGTCATGTTCTGTACTTTCTTTTTCGAACCTTCCCGCTAGACCTACTAATTTTTCCTTTTTCGGGACCTGCAGACTGCAGCCTCGAACCCCTACTCGTTGGGAATAGTGATTTGACACTTTTACGACCTTCCGCCGTCACTCTCCCCTCCCATTACGGCATTTCCTTTACATCTTAATGAACCAGCACCTGACACGACTAGAGCATTTTGACTGCAATTGGACCAAGCGATTTACGCTTTCTATCGTGCACCTATGGTGAGTTTTCTTCCCCCGCATACCCAGCGCTTCCCCCTATGCCCTTCTGTTATTCACTCCAACCATTTTATCGTTTCTTAGCTTACGCATCTCCATGCTATTTCGACTTCTAAATTAACCCACTTTGGGCCCTGCGTGCTTTTAGCGCACCAGGTGCCGGGCATCCTGAGGCCACGGGTGACCCTATCATGATATCTCGACCCAGCGCTGCATTACCAATCACTTTTCCTGTATCTTTCCATCACCTATTTTCATCCTACACTCTCCGCTCAGACTTTCTCTTTAAACTTCACAGATATTCCACAACAACCGCATAAGAATTTCCTGGTAAGTTGAATTCGACAGTCATTTCACAACCACCAAAAAACTTTTAATTGGCATAATCTTTACAGTATTATGTATCCTGACAAATAAACCACCCCATGTATGTGGTTGTACCAATCCAGAGATAAACACACGCACGTTACTAGAAACTCCTACGTTGTTGTACCATATGCTTAAGCCCAACTTGTTGGTCCAGGGCCTCTTTGTAGCAATAGCATGATATATATTGTTTGCCTATTATCGTTATCTTTCACTTTACACGTCTATGATTAATGTTGAAATGATTTAAATATCGACATTGGCATCATCATTGTATTCCTCATGTTTAATTGTATTTTATTTGTATTTTACCCCATTTCATTTTCATTTTACCCTGTCCTCTTTTTCGTTTTCGAAATTTATGTGCACAATCTCCATCCCTATTGTATTATATTCTCATACATCCTGTGTTTTTTGGTGTCACTCACCAACAAATGAACTGCTTCTCTCACTATATCAACCGCTCTCTTTCTTTCTTTTCTTTCTTTTTTGTGCGATATCTCTTCTCCTCTCACCTCTCTCGCTGTTCGTTACTCTCTTTCCCGTCTTCTTTCCTCCTGTTCTCTTTGCGTTTTTCCGTCACTCTCTCACTCAATGACTTTTCACCTTTGCTGTTTCTACCTCTACTCACTATATATTCTTTATGTTAAACTATTCTCACTCAGCCTTGAGAAAGCCCTGGCTTGTTGGCCTTCGGGCGAAACACGTGTCGGATGTCTTGCTTTTTCCACACACGATTTCAAATAAAAGAAAAGAATGCCAAAGAGGAGTCCTTATTTTCCCAGTGTATATGATGCAGTAAACTAAAATTGGGGATACTACTACCCCTGAAATCTATATTCGGAAGAGCATAAAACCAATCACACAACACACACATTGCAAAGATGCCCGTTAGAGGGCCAGACAGAGTAGTTTGGTGGTAACAGGTCCAAGGGAAGAGGCAGCGTTCAATCCGCAGGCTGATTGCAGTGTCATTGGTAAGAAAAAATGATATGGCAGTCCATGTGGAGGTCCAAGGTGGTTGTCGGGGGACAGTGGAAGAAAGTGCAAGATGATTTTCCGTGGCATGATACTAAGCCCGGCACCAACGAAGAAACAGGCCTTTTGGCATCGATGGATGCTACCGCTTTCTCCTTAGCACAAATGCACTATCATCCTCCTCTTCGTCCTATGATCTGTCATGTGCCTCAAATGCGGGTGGTGGTATAGTAGGTGCAGCACTGTGAGGCACTGACACATCAGGTGGCGGAGCTGAGGATGTAGAAGCAGCAGCAGCATTCATCGGCGCCAGACCTTGGGGCAGCAATGAAGTGATGAGCAGGTGCAGGGCATGATAGATTCCCTTTTTTTTTTACATACTTTGGGTATACGACGTCGGAATACGGCGGACGTGCCGTTTCCAGAGAGGCATATCATAGCCTTTCATATCACTCCAAACAAGATTACTGAACGAATGCTATTCTGAGATATCTACATAATACGAGTGGGAGACTAGCACATTGTGCTTCGCGTCACTGGGGGTAGGCAAAATACCGAACGAATCCCTCCTTTATATATTGCCCCGTTTGAGGTTACTTCATACGACTGACCAGAGACTCACACGATTTCCTAACCAAGGGTTTCTCAAATGTTTTCAATGCCATCAACAATAGGATACTAGTATTTTGAAAAATCGGAATCTTTTTGAATCCAAAATCATCTATATTTAAAGCCTTGAAGAAGTTACTTTGTAACGAAACACGTGTCGGCTGTTTTTCCATCACTGCTAACAAAGAGGCCGTATGACCTTGACCTCCGTGGACTTTTAAAGAACATATGTCTGTGTCTTGGAACATACCCTGATTATTGGTTGTGTACATCTGTATGAAATGTCATCACTTGATATTAAATGATATTGTGTAGTAGACTGATTGTATGGATTGGTTTCCTGTGAGTAATCACATCATTTGCTGAACTATAATTGTGTCATATTATTTAACAACTGTGAGATATTCTAAGAGTGCCGAGGTACAGTGGTTTTTTAAGTTCTGCACGGGAGCTCTTAGGAACTCCTGTGGGGTGACATCTGTGGTAGTGGGGTGTCTTTATTCGGTTACCTTGAGGGGCACCAGTACTATTAGTATTTATTGTAAAATCGAAACAATTTACTGTGCATGATTGATGTGCAATCCTGTTGAACCATCACTACCTTTTTTTGTGTATTGAATAGATTCCAGCTACATCGCGCTGGTGTGCAGCCCTGGCAGCCATATCTTGTGCCTGCATCCGCTCCATGCTCTCCATTATCCGACGGATGTTGCCCAAATCCTGGCTGACTTTGCTGGAGCCACTCTGACCAGACAGTTGTTGTTGTCTCAGAATCATGACTCCAGCAATGTCAGCCATGGACCATTGGAGAACATTGAGCGGGCTGTGGGTGTCCGTGATCTTCTGTATGTGGTCCCGGATGGGACTCAGACACCCACGTATGGCCTCAAGTTTGTCCGCCATTCTCTCAAACCCCACCCGCACCTGTTCAGCCATCTCCTGCTGGACCTCTAGCACACGGCGTTGGAAGGCCAGATGTGGGTCCTCGATGTCCTGGGAGCCAGCTGTGGTGGGAGGTGCTTGCTACTGGTTGGTTTGTGCAGGGGGTAGAGTTGCCGCAATGCTGCTGGGTTGCCCTGCTCCTCGAGGTGGGGTGCTGAAGGAGTCTAGCAGATTTTGAAGTTCATCCTGATTTATGGTGGGGTAATCATCCTCGTCATCAGTGTAGGTTGGGCCAGTCTGCTGTCCAGGAGGTGATGTCTCTCCCTCTGCAATGTGATAGGGGAGATACAGTTCAACAGTGTTTTTCATGTATGATCATGCATTGGATGAGTTTACAAGCAGACTGCAGAACAGTGTACATTCAGACTGTTTTTGAGGAGATGCCTATTTGTTGCGGGTTAGTGATAATTTTGAGGACATCACGGATGTGATGTTGTTGTTGTACATTGTCATCTCACAGTTTCCAGCTATGACAAATGTGATTGTACAATTTCTACACACAAGCGTCACCAGTTGTGTCCTCTGTTCATTTCTGTGAGTAATGCAGTTTGTAACACATAGTAGTCAATGTTGATGAGCTCAGATTTGTATGTGTGTGCACTGCATTGTTGATGGTGGCACCTGCAGCTTTGGTTTAGCTGCCCGTTTTACCTTTCAGGCAGTGAGCCTTTCACTTCTGTGCATTTACAATGCTGAGATGTTGCAAACTGGGTGGAATATGGGTCTTGGTCAGAGTTGGGGGACTTGTGCATTGTTTGACATCAAATGTCTTGTTTACGTCAGGGGTTGTATGTACACGAGGATGTGTCATAGTGTGACCTGCTCCTTTAAGGATGTTGTCCACACTCAGCCACCTCAGTGAGGTGGCCTGCACCATGTTAATATGTTGGGCCTGCAGGCATGCTATTCATCATGCACTGTCATTTGCCTTGTCAATGTGGCTCATGGACAAGCAGCATTGCAGGGTACTGCACATGTGCATGTGTTTTGGGCAAGATTAGTTACGTGTGAGGAGGGCCCCCGTTAGGCACATTAGCAATGAGAGCCTACTTGCTGTTTCAACATGTGCTGCACTATGTAGTACACATGGACATCCAGGTAGCTTTGTCTATTGTGATTTGTCTTGTGTGCATGTCGTCCTTCATGTTTTATCTTGCTTACTGCCCTCCTGTTGGCTTACCCATTGTGAGTATGGTGCAGCATGAGTTTCTATTGTTGTTGCTGTCTGAACAGACAGTGTCAACACCCATTACCCTCAAGGTGGTCAGTTTTCTGATGCATGTGCATTTCATGATGCCTATTTATGGTGCTCAGGCCTTGTCACCGCCACCCTCAAAAGAGATGCAAATGGCCGGGTGATGTGTGTTTGTGTATGTGCCACGCAGCTGCTGATATGGATGATACATGCAGTCCTGGTTCTGGTATTCAATGCCTGGCTTAGCGTGTGGGTGATAACTACCTGACTGCATATTTGTTCACTGACACAGTTGACTTACCAAACAGTTACGTTTAATTGCACATGATGGTGTGATGGGCAACTCACATCAGGACTGGTGTGGAATGCTGTTTTCTGTATGGCAGATGTGTACACTTGGGGGTGGAGGAGTGCAATTTGACCTAAGGGTTGAGGGTGCCATTTGGGCCTTTGTCATTAATTGTTGTAACTTTGCTATCCTTGCTTGTTGTCATACTTTGGTTGTCATACTGCTTTACAGGCACATTGTGGTTCTGTGAGTATGTCACACAGACAAGGCATGCAGTACATATTTGTGTGACACATTCCTGATCTGCATTGTCCACGTACTGTGGTGTTGTAGGCATAGCCCCCCTGCTCATTGTATTCCATCGCCCTTTGAGTGAAGTGTGCTGTTTGTGTGCATTTTTGGATGTGCATCTTTTATCCAGCAGCCTACATGGTCACTTTGTTGTGACATTGCATGTGTGTGTGGTATGAAGACTTACTAGATGCTTCCCCACTTGGTGTACACGGCACTGCATCTCATGAACAGGCAAGGGGGCACATTGCCTGGAAATGCAGGTGGATGTCAGAATTTCCCCCTTGCTTCATCACCACACATATCCAATTCATCTGCACATGGCCACATCTCTCTGACGGAAAAATGAGGATGCACTGTGAATGTGACTGATCATGTGCACGAGTAGGCATGCCACCACCAATGTCAGCACACCTGCAACATTGTGCTCGTGTGTCCGAGTTGGGTGCAGGAATGTGCATGTGCATATAGGTGGACTTTACTGCGCATACACAACCTTGCACACAACTCAGACACGGGTGCATAATGTTGCAGGTGTGCTGATATTGGTGGTGGCATGCCTCTTCATGCACATGATCAGTCACATTCACAGTGCATCCTCATTTTGGCGTCAGAGAGAGATGCGTCCTTGTGCAGACGATTTTTATGTGCGTGGTGATGTGACAAGGGGGCCATTTTGCCACCCTGCCGCATCTCAAGTTAATGTGCCACTTTGCCATTTGATGTAGCACTTATTTAGTGGTCTGATGTTGATCTTGGACTATGTTGGGCTTACTTTTCTGTGCACATTTCCAAGTCTGTGTGCCCGCCAATATGTGTCGTGCAATGTATTGTTTGAGTAGGGTGATATGTGTCTATGCCACCATGGACAGGGGTATCCGGGTCATGATCCACAGTAATTGTGGGTATGCGCTGCAATATATTTAATTGTACATGAGTGCCAATGGGCCCATCCACCCCCGTCCCCCCAGTCCCTGGTTGTTGCTCACCCTGTTGTTGTTGTATCTGGTCACGTTCAGCAGTATCCTGGCCCGCGACTCCGACCACCGTCTCCTCACTGATGACTCGGGACACCTGCTCCTCCAACTCATCCAGCTCCTCCTGTGGCGCTGGACTCCCACCTCCAGTCTGCTTTGCTGCTTTCAGGTTGGCTGCTAGTTTCTCCTTGGTTTTGCGCTTGGTATCATGCCAGCGATTCTTGCAGTCGTCCACTGTCGTCCTCCTCTCTCCGACGGCATTCACCTTGGACACAATGTCCTGCCATATTTCTTTTTTTCTTGCCAATGTCACTGTGGAGGTGACAAACAGTTCTTGTTGGTGTTCAGATAATAGCACATTGTCCCCCCTGCACTAAATTGAAATGTCCCTAAATCAACGCACTCATTCTGACATGATTGTTCAGTGTGAAAAGAAACAGGAAAGGAAAAAAGCAAAATTTCTAAACAGTAGTGTAGAGGTATCTCTTATTTTATTAAAAAAAAAATATATATATATTTCCAATATGCAAACTTCATCTATTGTCTCACAGATTAAAACCACAGCCCTCTAAACATCCTTACACATTAGTAAGCATACTTTTTAAAGAGACCAAAATATTTGATGTTCACATTCACATATATATCCGTTTGATCAGTATTTGTTCATATACGGATTTTTAGTCCCTCTTATAAAAAATGCACTTCATACCATAAGTTTAAAACACAATGATACACAATAAATTAAAAACAATACTCAGAAAAACATTATATGTCGATGCGGCGTTTCGGTGGAAAGTGTTGGTTTACACCACCTTCTTCGGGACAGTTTTAAAAAAAAAGGGTATTGTAGAGTCTGTTGAGACAAGTATTATAAAATCTGTTAAGATACATCACAAGGTGCCATATACTAACAGTAATTTCAATTTTTTAGAGACACATCGACCCACTGTCAGATATATATTATTAACATCTCTTTCCTATAGTTAAAAGATAGGAGAGTATAGGGGCTAGAGTAAGCAAAGATATAAAGTAAAGATGTAGAATAAAGTGCAAAAGAGCATACTTTGTTCCGTCTCTAATAACCTACACATTCATCCATTCACCAAATAACATTCGGCCTATTGTACCTCTTTATAGGAGGAAACAAAATATTTACCTAATCTTCCCCAATGGTTCGGGAGAAGAATATTGTAACTCAGGCTGCTCAAGAGTCACCTGAAACTATCAATAAGACAGTGTAATTAAAATCACAAAATTCAATCATATAAAAATCTATTTTTACTTATTGGGTATTATTTCTCATATCTCCTCACCTATTTTTAATTATGATGTTTCCACTAAAGTTTCATAAATTCCTTTATGCGTATTCAAATCTCTGTTGATCCGTATTATCAATTTTCAAGGGATCCAGGTACACTATTAAAAGTATCATACATTTTCATATTAGCTCTTTATGAATAGATCTGTTTGTTTTCGATTTCAATCTACATTTCTCTAGCTAAAGCTTACCTTTATTTTTATTTATAAGGGGGCTGTGATTCAATATTCTTCACAGTGGTCTCGATCCAAATCAAAAGACGAGGATGAGCTTTTATGATTTAGTATTCATTTGCAGCGATCTGACTTCCTTTTGAGTTTTATAAGAGAGATTCTGCAAATAAATATAAGTGGTTCTAATAAGGCAACCCTTTAAATGTATGCATTTTCTATTTTCAATCGCAGTCTAAGAGAACCTACTCTTAAAGATACCGAAGGTGGTTATTTACCTAAACATAAAGATGCCGTAGGTGGTTATAAGCCTACTTCCTCACATTTTATATATATATATACACACAAATATAGCTCCATCTTACTTCCTGGGGAATAAAAGATATAATATGGTTACCCTCTCATTTTTAAGTTTCATTACCCTTTTCGCTCCGCAAAGAAAAGTCTCAATCTATATATAATTATCATTTCAACCGGTTTTCATTTAGCAGAAATAACCGGTGCCTCAGATTCCCACTTCCCTAAACCAGTTATCGGGTATGTCAATACTGACAGTATCTAACTCGCTGTCCTTTTCTAAACAGGCTCACCTTTTAAGTCGTCTCGTTCACTTGTCCCCGTGTCTGCCGATATCTTGCGGTCTGGATACATACCGTCTATTTTTATATCTCCCTTCTTCCTGATTTCCCGCGTTAGCGACGCTAGTTGTTTGTATCACTTCCGGGACCACTAGACCACTCGTGTTTATTATTACCGGGGTCATCACTTCAATACGTCGGTGGACTACTTAGTACCACCGGCGGTGTTCAGTCACCTCCGCAATCAGGACCTGGTTTTCCTGCTGGCTGAACTTGGGATTCCTCTTCCTCTTGGCATTCACATGGGTCTCTGGCTGGTCCTCCTGGGTATTTGTGGGGTTGTTTGTGGCCTCTGCACTGGTCCCAGCTTCAGCCATGGCTCCTCTGCTATTTTCCTTCTTTTTTTTTTTTCTTCTGCTTGGCGGGCCTTTTGTAGTGCATTTTCACGCTGAACGTGAGAAATGCAGGCCGGGTGCCAATTAGCGATCGGATTCTGTCGCTCATTGGTCCATCGCCACTTTGTTTTCGTTAACGTGAGATTTTTTATCGCCGTCACGCTAAATCTATCGCCGTCCATTTCCGCCGGAAACGGAAGCTATTGCCTGATAGCGGCATGTTGCTAATACGCCGCTAATACGGCGATAGATTCCGGCGATCGGCGGCGATAAAAAATCTCACGCGAATTGCGATAAATATCGCCAGTTGTTGATAATATCCCCCATAGTACTCACGTTTACAGATGCGTCGTCGAACCTGGGCTTTTTCTCTGCGTTATGTGACCTGTAGGTCTGATCTCACATCAGCTCTACAATCACTGAATGCATCGAAAAAACAAACTGAACTGGATAGACTACACACGAGTGGACCTGGGAAACTTGAGAGCTTCGAGAAAGGGAAAATATGATGTAACATTTAGTAATTTTGAAATTCATGACCAACATAGAAGAAAGTTTTTTGAAGATATTGTTCCACAATATACGATCGTAGGCGGGCTACATTTCAAATATATAAAGCCTATCGCATATATTTAGCAACGTACATGGTTTATGAATACTGCGAAATATGATGGAATGTTGGAATAATACAAATGTAAACTAAAGCACCTACTGGGACATTTAGATATTGAACAGTTGGGTGTATTTTTGACAGGGCCAGACTGTCTCAACGGGCTATTAGGCGTGCCAGGTGCCAGAAGAGCTGGTCTGACAGGGCAGTGTGTGGGCCATCTTTTTGCTGTTTTTGGACCTGTTTTGTGGTCTGTTGGGCTGGTTTTTAGTCTTGATTTCTGTAAGAAATTGGGTTATTAGTTGAGGGGGCTATGAACCCACCTCAAGTAAATAATCACAATCTTTGTCAGGGCGAAGGACTAAAGTCACTAAATAAACCTGAACTCAACCCCCTGATAGCTATGGCACAGAGCAGACAGGCATAACTTAGATGCAATGTGTGCATTATTTATGCAGTACTATAAAACCAAATTGAAATGCCAAACAATAAAAATCCCAAAACGATTTAGAAAAGTAAAGTGTTATTTAAAAAAACAGAATGACACTAAATTGACAGAAATCCAGTAAGGGGAACCAGAGATATGATTTTTCTAAATTTTAAGTAGAAACCATGCCAAGAAGCCAAAGTGCTAATGACATTCATTCATTGGGGTAGAACAGGATCTAGGTGAAATCTGACGCTGACCATGCTGGAGCGGGGATTGGATACACTAACCGGGTTTGTCCTAGTCAAAGATTTTACCTTCTGACTTTAGTTTTTTAAGTCCCAATCAACAACAGAAATACACTTATAAAGTCACCCAGGGCCTCAGATGAAGCACTTAGAGATTCACAGTATGGCAGGCAGAGGCCAACAAGAGTGTCCAGTCCAGGTCCAATTGCCACTGGTCAGCTCGGCAATTGCAGGAAAGGCCTCTTGTAGCTTGTTGTGTCCTGTAACTTGAATATGAAGTCAGCCTTATGACCCTTGGAGTCCAGGTCTTTGCCCTGGGTACTAGACAGAGAGAGCAGGTACAGTCCTCCAGGACTTTTCTCAGGTTGCAGATTGCAGGGTAAGCCCTCTTCTGATCTTCCTTAGCTCCAGGAGTGTTCTGAAGTGGGTGCCTGGAGATGCCACGCTTATGCCTGGCATGAGCTAGTGGATAGGAATGACCCCTGGTAACGCCCTAAGAAATGGGGTAAAGGTCCCTGAGGCTGACCCTACCCACTTTGGGCATTTTCAAGATGGCTGAAGTCTTTGGCCCCACTAAACTTGGGCTCTGAGGACTGGGTGTGTGTGTGGGGGGGGGGAGGGTGCTAAGGTAATCCTAGTGTCCTCCCCCATCTAACACTAAAATACAGTTGGAGGCAGGTCCTGCACCCACAGCAACTTCAGAGACAGAAATGTGATAGAATAAAACTGAGTTTTCAGAAACTAAACTGAGTATACACAAGCGTTTTGGCATCCTGTCTTTGCTCTTTGAAGTGCAGCCTGAATGTTATATGTAAACTCAACAGACCTGTCAATCAGTCTTTGACACTGTAATGTCAAAAAGAAGCCTTCTGTGAATTGGGCCTGTCTGGCGGGGGATGGGCAAAAGAAGGGCACTGCCCAACTGTCAGCTAACATTTGCCTGTGACAGAAAAAGGCCTCCTTGAAGTGCTCTCCAAGTGTCATATGAAAAATCCCAACAAACCTGTCAAACAGGATGTGACATTTAAGTGGCACTTGACACTCAAGTGTCAAAAATGATGCTCCAAGGCCCCACCCTGCCTATTCTGTCAGGTTCAGATGGGTCATCTCGGCCCATTCAGATCAGCCTATTGCTTGCCCCTGATAGCAGGTCCATACCTTGTTCACGCCTATTCAAATGCTAATTACTAGCTGGCAGAAGTGGGTGAGCAAAATGCAGATTTAGCTTGCAGGGGATTTAGGCAAGGCAAAGATAAAAATTGAAGTCATCTTTCTAAAAGAGTCATTAGAAATCCAACTACACCAGTGAATTGGTCTTGTAATAACTATTTCAAGTCCAAAAATGAAAATTGTATCTGTTTACTACCCAGAGAAAACATTTATAAAACCTATTGCATCCTATTGCTTTCCTATGGGACAGCCAACTCTGCTACAGTGAAAATAGCTTTGAGGATCTTTTGACTGTAAGGACTTGTTTAACAGTAAATGTTTACATTTCCAACTTTTAAATGCCATGCACACTACCTTATGAGCAATAAGGCCTCCGTAGGGTTGACTTATAAATATATAAAAGGTAGATTTAGGCCCGTCAAAATGGGTTGTTTTGAGAGTTCGAATTTGCAGTTTAAAATTGCACAGCCAGGTTACAGTGGTAGGCCTGGAGACATGCTTTACAGTGCCACTACAATGGATGGCATAATGAGTGTTGCAGTCCACTGGTAGAATTTACTTTATAAGCCCTGGATACACTTGGTACCATATACTAGGGGCCTACAGGCAAATTTAAAAAACCAATCAGGTGAATACCAATGTCTCAATGTTGAAAGGAGAAGCACAAGCACTTTATCATTTGCCAACAGGGGTAAAGTGCACAGAATTATTTAGCTGCCCACAAAGCGCAAGAAATCTGGAGTGACCCTGCAAAAAGGGCACATTTCCAACAATGTCGAAGGTTGAAGGTGAATTTTGTCACACTGTTGATCTAAGTTTTGAGTGAAAATTTGGAGTCCATAATGACACCCAGTTTGATAGTGTGTTGAGGGGGATCTAATCTCCTGAGTCCAGGATGCAGTGGAGTCATATTCAAATTAAGACCTGAGAGATTTGCAGGGTACTCCAGGGTTACTGTGCTTAGATTGAACTATCACAGCCTTTTACCACTGATGTCCTAGGGCATAATCTTATTATTGAGCCCAGATCTGAGCACCAGGTACACCCCTTTTGCACTTGACCCTCCAGGTAGCAAAGTTGAGCAGTTCAAAGCTTACTCAAGGAAGTGCTGTGTGGTTTGAGACTCCGCACTCAATAAGCACCATTTAACGATCAATAAATCAAGGTCCAGTACTTTAGTTTTAAAAAGAAACGCACACATATGTCAAACCGTTGAGAGGTGATGTGTGTAGGCTCATTATGTTTATGTTCTTTTCTCTTAAACTCTGTATTGATATTATAAATATCGACAGATCAGGCATCACTATGCTTTATTTTTATCACAAAGAGTATCCTGTATGTAATGAAGTGACTCTACTTGCTGACAAAATAAAATCTGTTTTGAAAGAAAAAAAATGAAACACACACAAAGGAAAAAGACTGTACACAACAAAGAGAGGGCTTTCCATTAAGTGTACTAATGGGTACTGTACCCACAGTAATCCATCTCTATGCTTTATGCAGTGATTTCAGTGGGACTATGGGGGATAGTTCTAGCAGGGACTTTCACTCCAAATCAAGCCGCCCAAATAGATGTGCAATCGTCCCTCCCATCTCAGTTAAAATACCCTTTGGGGAAAAGTTTGTGAAGTTGTTCTGAAGCAGGCCCTGCCTGCAAGTGTCACTGTAAATGGGAGTGGATCCTCTCCAGGTAACAACTGGATGCTCATTGGATAGCCTCTCCCAGAGAGCAATGGGAAGGAAGGTTCAGGGATACATTCCTTAACTTAAAAGGGCCCTCTGTCCTTAACAGTCCTCAGTCTGACCCACTTTAAAGCATCCTTGAAATGTTTTGGGGGCAAGCCCTGCAATTCTCATGTGCTGTCTGGGGCTCTTCCTCCAATCCCCCATTGTAGGTACCACTACAGTATAACCAATACAAAATATAACCCAGTGTGACCATAGCCACATCTGCCACATGCTCTCCACACGCATTATCTTCAAACATGGTATAAACAATTCCAGCCTCCAGTTTAGTGATGTGACAGTCGTCCTACCCTGGGTCTTACTTCTGATCATAGAGAGGTCTCAGCACACATGCATGATCTTTGTGTTAGCTGAGGTGGTGATCAAAACCGCTACAGTTTGCTGTGGGGAATTTGAGGTGGGGGGCATGCTCTCCAGAAGGCTCTCTCCATCCCAAAAGGTGATTCTGTAACATTCAGTTGTCTGCTGTCAAAAGGCATTTGAAGAGTCCAGGGCCTGAATTACATATTGTGCATACTGTCCCCATTTGTGCCACTGCGCAAATTTAACTAAGTGCACCCACACAGACCAGGCCAGTGCACCTGATTTCATGAAAGATATGCACTGTCCTCAAATCAGATGCAAATTCTGACAGTTCACAGCTGAGCTGAACAGAGCACGAAGGTGAAAAATAGGGCTGCGGTTTGTAAACGGGGCTGTGTCTTTCACTGGAGGTGGGCCAGACTGAAGATGTGGTAAGGCATCCCCCTGCAGGTGGGTGCAGGTGCCTGGGGGTGTTTCTTCTAACCCTCTTGCTCCCTTCCACTAAGGGAGCTCTTGGGAAGCACACGTACTGTGCACCACTTCTAATTAAATGACCAGCATTTCCTTAAATGCATCATAAAACCTAGTGTTTTGCCATTGGTTGGGTTTATCAAATTACTATTTTCCTGTACTATGAAGGTGCTGCCAGATCACCCATCTTGCACCCTTGTCAACCTGTTGCTAGGTGTTACCTGGTCAACCTGTGAAGGTTCATTGCTCATATATATTCCACCATTACAGTCATTGAACCTCCTGAAACAGCATTTTACATTTTCCTTCAATGTATTTTTTTTTTCTGCTTTGGAATATTTTATTGAGCCTTCTGGGGTCCAGAAAAAAGCTATTGGTGAGTGAGCGTCTTCCACTTTTAAAAGCCACAACGCAATGTGGCCAGCCCTGTCACCATTGCTGTGTTGGCAAGGCAGGTACTCTTGAAAATCAAGTACGGTTAGTCGTTGCAGTACCTTTGAGTGTCCCGCATGTAGCTATTTCAATTTCAGCTTATTATTCTAGGTTCATCTTTCTTCTCCCTCTAGCCTTGCCACAGTATCTTCTACGGAGAATATTTTCCTATTGAGATTTCTTTTTCCAATTGTTAGTGGTAAATGTAAGACACCCCCCCCCTCGTCCCATCACCTTAAATGCCTCTCATTCTGTCACTGTACTTCCCATGGTGCCTATACTACCTCAGAAATAATCCTCCATCACTTCTAGTCTGCTCTTAAGCATGTGATGCACTAGTGACTCCACTCACATCTGCCACAAAAGGATGCAATGTATGTGCCTTCTCAATAAGAAGCATATTAGGAATGGACTATTGTCTGATAAAGCCCATCCCAGTTATTTTGTCTGGGCAGTTTGGCCCTGTGATTGTTGTGCTAAAGAATAGGTCTAGTCTTCAATGAATCCCATACACTTTTGGGTAAACAGAATACCCTTTGTCAACTGGATGTATAGACCTCCATGTGTCCATGAGACCTCAGTATTGAGTCCATGCTCTGAACCTGTCAGACGCAACCTAATTCATTGTCCTCAATAACGGTAGAAGTTGTCTGTAAGCAACCACATCCGGGGTGCAGTTGAAGTCAATGTTCAAAACCCTGGAGCAGTAAGTAGGGGCATGGATGCACATTATTGCTAAAGGGTCTCCATTAACGCTAAACTTCACCATTGCGTATATGCCCCCAGAGTCAAGTGTTTATTTAATTACTTTGTATGGGATGCTTGGTCTGACCCACATCAGTGACACCATAGCGAATGAAGAAAAAGTAATTGCCTTCTCTAGTGATTATTCAGTGTTTTCCCCTGCAGTCTAGTTTAGTGTGTTTTGTCTAGTAGGACAATGTCTACGTCTTATTGATGTATGATTACATTTTTTGGCATTTAGATGGATTTTTCCATTCTTCTAACATTTCCAAGAGAGGAACGACTATTGTATCAGGCGTGACATTGTTACCCCAGCGAGTGCCTCCCCAATGTCTCTCACCTTCATGCAGCCCCTCGAGTGGACCAGAGTGGCCTGCGTAGGAACAGAACTCTCCCACTTGTCCCAGGTGTCTCCTCAGTGTGGTCGCTGTGATCCCCTTTGACTAGTCATTTAATCATTCAAAACTACTGCTTTCCCTTCCCCCAGATAAGCATAAAGTCTGTCTAGAACAGAAAACACCTGAAAAACATTTAAATCTGGAATTCAATGATCCTTCAACCCATCTTGCGGCGAGAAGTGAGTGATGAGGTAAGCGTTACTGCCATTTTACGTACCATTTACTGTCTTCTTTCCCGGGATCCAGAGTGAGTACTCATCAGAATAAATGGTGGCAATCTCCCATTGGACCCCTAAAGGTGAAGTTCTGGTTTCAGTTAGGGGCATCTCCTCTGTGTGTACACTGCGCTTGGGATTGCAAACAGGAGGAGACCCCAGTGGCTCCCGTGATAAGCAGTGACCACAGACGACCACAAAAGCATCCCTGCTGCATCACTGAGCCCTGTTATCACATAAAGCTATCGGATGTCATCGGTGTGACTGTCAGTATTGCTTGTGTTTCAGAACGTGATTCACTCACATCTGAGGCAGTGCCCTATGCCGTAGTGTCGAAGTCTTTTGCTGCTTTGTTCAGATTTGTTTCTCCATGCACTGACCTCCTCAAATGCCTCTTCTTATCCCTGCATTTATCAGTGTATTTATGTTTCTAGTGTGAATCATATTTCTTTTCATGCTATGCTACTTGTATTGGGGCCTCCACTTCTATTGTTGTTTACCACCTCTCTTTTTGGTTGGTTTTTGCTCTGCCCACTCCGAAACTTAAACAAAAGACTGTGAATGAATATGTTGTACCCTGTGCCATGATTTTGAGCTTTGCCAGAAATACAAGACTCCCCTGAATCTTAACTTGGCTGCCTTGAAAGAATTAAGTTGAACTTGCGGACAGCCATGAGATCAATTTAAAAAAAGAGGACTTTACTGTTCTCCACATGAAATTGGCTGTTTTACTTGACCCTCTGCAGCTGATGATCATGATCCTTGTAGTTCAGCTACCGCTTTATCACAGGTTTGAGTTGTTATCCCGGCGGTTATTAGGTCAGTGGTTACAGCACGAACTGCACAAACATGTGATTTTATGTCTCCTGATCTGTTTTAAATTCTAACATTTTATTTAAAATCTATTTCAGCATTTTACTGTGAGGGCAGGTGGGAGGAGCTGAATCATTTTTCTTTGGTTTTTACTGCTGTTGGAACATTTCGAGGCACTATTTTGCTGTTGCAGCGCTCTATTCTCCTTATTGCGCTGGACCTTTTCCTCCTGGCAGTCTATTTGACCAGCACACTGGCGCAGATGCGCCGCTGGTACGCCACAGGCAAGCCTGTCTGCGCGGGTCCTCATCTGACCAGCGTCCAGCGCCAGCCATGCTGCCGGTTTCACCCTCTGTGCTTCTGACAGGACTTTGACAATTTATCCTGCGAGCCAACTCAAAGCTTTAAACCCAGTGCAACCCTGCATTCATCAGTTCAATACACAACAGCTCTGTGGACACCTTTTGTGTCTGCTTTGTTGTGTACTCAGATCAATTTCACAGGAATGTTTCCTCCACCTTCCGTAGGGTGGAAACATCTAGCTACAGCAGCTCCCAATAAGGTATGTTCAACTAGGCCTTTGGCATGCATGTTTAAGGCTTGCCTAATCAATGCACTTTCTCTTCCGAAACACGCTTTAAACATATGTGTCCTAGTTGCCTCCATTAAACGGGATGCTGTTTTTCTTACAGAAACATGACTTTCCGATTCTTCCAGGCCTGACATTGCCTTAGCGATCCCCTGCACCTTTGCTATAAAGTACTTGAATAGACAAGATGGGAAGGGGGGCGGCATTGCGTTAATTTTTAGGTCGAGCCTAGTGTTGCAGCGCATACGCTGCTCGCTTTGCGAGGCATGCAGTATTCAGTATAGTGTGGAAGCTTTGTGGTAGCCCCGCCCATCTTTTTCATTGGCTTAAGTCCTAAATGCTGCCTTTCGATTGGTTTTAGGCTTGTTAGTCCCTCCTCATGACAGCCATGTCCTCCCATGGCTATCCTTCCATGGCTACTGGCCCCTTTACTCCGAACACTGTTTTCTTCCCTGTCTCCCCCCCCCCCTCCCGCCCCATCCCGCAGTCCGTGACTTCTCGGCCCCACCGCTCCCCCCTCCTGTTCGTGCCTTCTTGCCCGCCCTCCCGTTTCCAATGCAATAGGTCTCGCGTAAATGCGAGTCCTATTGCATTGCAAATGCTTGTTGTGATGGAGTGTCCCTTTAAAGAGTTCTCTTTCCGGCTGAGGTTAGCATGCCAGGTTTGTAGCAAACATTAACATCGAGGGGGAGCGCGATAATCACACCAACGTCTCTTTTTTCATTAAACACTCTTCCAAGAGTATAATAGTTCTGCTTTATGCGGTAAGGTATGAAAATTCAAATATGAAGTGCATAGAAGCATGTCCCCAGGGTGCAGTAAAAGCATGTAAACACATTTAAAAAATTGTCGAAACTGTAAACACACAGAAGGGAAAAAAAATTCTGTGTTTTCAGAAGAGGTGAAGAATGTCATCATCGCCTAATCCGCTGCATCTGTCAGGAAAAGCGGCGGACTTCTGCCTGTCGGTTGTTTATTCGTGTGCCGTCCTGGAGGATAAATTCTTCAGTCTTGGCGAGTGTGTAAAGCGCTCCGCAGCCACGTGGCGGGTCAGCGCTATATTCATTCTATTACACAAATGAAATAAATACATCTTCAAACACGACCACCTGTAAAAATAAACAAGCATTTGCAATGCAATAGGTCTCACACTTTGCGAGAGTTTAAGCTATTGACATTGTAAACACAATGCCTTTTATTTATGTGTTGTTTTTTAAAACATAAATAAAAGGCATTGTCATTTACAATAGCAATAGCTTAAACTCTCGCAAATGTGAGACCTATTGCATTGCAAATGCTTGTTTTAGCGGTCTGTGGGCCTGTTTTATGATCTCTTTGGCCATTTTGTACTATTAATTTCCCTGATATTAAAACAAACACTGCCTACAAATCCACGCAGTCTTCCATACCTTGCAAAACACAAAGACAGCGTGCCTTCACAAGTTCAGAATTGCCCCAAATTGCAACCATGACCCACTTTTTAGCTTTCTAATACACTAATGGTGGCCTCTTTTATTTTGGTGCTGGGGCCTTTTCTGTCCCAATCCGACCCTGCTTGGAAACGTAGGGTCTATTGTGGTGCAACATGCCGTGGGGTGGGCAGACACTGAGTCCAGCAGACATTCTTGCCCGTCAGTGTCTTTGGATATATATTCTCAAAAGTCTGCAGAAAGGTGAGGAAGACTCTCCATGCCAAATGATTTGCTTATAGACTTTTGTTTGCACACAACCAGTGTTTGATTATCAGCTCGCACTTTGCATATGTCTGCTTCCATGGAGAAGATGGATTTGTATTTTTTCACTGAACGCTTGCAGTGTTCCACTTGTTCTATTTCTATGTAAGAAAAGTCAAATTTCACACTTTCTCTTTGGATTAATTTAGAACAAGTCCCTCCCACTCCTTTAAGGAAAACCCCTCCAGAAAAGTATGTACGAGAAAGTTAATGAGTGAGTTGGTGTGTGAGAGAGTGAGTGAGATAGTGGGTGAGTTAGTAGCTCCTGAATGAGTGGCTAGGTAAATGAGAGGAGGTGGGTCGATGGATCAGTGAGTGAATGTATTATTGAATGATTGGTTGGTGGGTGGGTGAAACCGATGATGTGTGAGTGGATAGTGGGCGGGGGAGCGAATAAGTGGTGGGTAAATGGGTTGGTTCTGAGTGAGTGACTAATTGGATGGTTCTGAGTGAGTTGACTTGTGTATACCACACAGTGCCAACTGAATGGCCACTAGGCGCTTCTGTGAATCAGTGGTTTGTTTTTGGTGCTGATGAAATGTGCTGGATTGTGAGCACTGGGTTAAGCGAGTCTACACTACTCTCTGTTGGAGATATTTTGGTTCAGAGCCCTCGGACTGGCCTGGTGTAGAAAACAAGACCCCTATAGGTATTTGTTGGATAGTGCCCTATAGATATTTTGGTGTACATTATAGATAGATTTATATTTGTGTGTGTTTACAGAGATTTGTGGATGATTAAGTGTGTGGATCCCTATAGATCCTAGGCGTACAGAGCTCTATAGTTGTTTCTTTGTTCTGGGGACCAGCGGATTGTAGTTATTTTGGTGTACAGAGCCCAATAGATACGTTGGGGTAGGCAGCCTTTTTGATATGTATGTACGTGTGTGTTTTGTACATGTTTTCCGTGGCTGCTTGGTGTACAGAAGGCCCATCAGGTTGAGAAGCCCTATAAATATGCTTGTGTGCTTTAGACGTACAGAGCCCCTTAGATACTTGGGTGCACGGATCCCTACAGATGCTTTGTTGTGCAGAGCTCAGTGGGATGGTCGGTACCCCTAGAGATATTTCATACACGGAGACCTGGTGATTGTTTGGTGTACTGTGCCCCTTTAGAATGATGCTTAGGTGTACCGAGCCCTGCTGGTGTTTGGGTGTACAGAGCTCTCTGAAAGGCCATGGGCACAGAAGACGGAAATATTTTATTATTCTCGGTGAGCCTGGCATTGTTAGTGTTAGACGGTGAGAACAACCAGCCCCGAGGCAGCATCAGTGATTCATTGGACAGTGTCTGGCATGAAGCCCTACTACTGGCTGGGGGAGTCTTATCATCAGGCCTTGGGATCCGTGATAGAGACAGGGGGGCAGGCAGCTACAGAGGGAGGCTGAAGAAGGAGGCGAACGATGGTGGAAAGAGCGAAGAGGGACAAGAGACAGAAAAGTGGAGAGAGAAAGAGAGCAAATGCAGAAGAAAACAGCAAATGAGAGGAATAGATGGAGGAATGTACATAGGTATTTCTGAAGGAGGAGAGAACGGATAGATGGAGTGAGATGAGAAAACTGCAAAGAGGCGAAAAGTGTATGGGAGATGGAGGAAAGGGGGAGACCTGTTGACGAGGGGGATGCAGTAGAGGTTTGCAAGATTCGAAGGCCTTCGGTGTGGGAGGGAGACAAATGGCCTGAGAGAAGGAAGATGGAAAGTAAGCAGAATGGGGAAGAGGGCCGGGGAAAGGGGGAAGTTGTGGAGCAGACAGGATGGAGGAGAGCATGAGAGGAAAGGACGTAGAGGGGCTCGATGAACGAGGCCTCAAGTAAATAAACGAGGAGGCGTTGCAGGAAGACGAGGCTCAAAGTGAGGTAGAGCGGATTGTAAGACCAGCTGCCTGATGCTCACTCTCGCTTGGCTTCACCTCCTGCAAATGACCTTTCGGTTTTTGAGGCATTTATTATGGGACCGGGAGTTGGAGTGAATCCACAGAAAGCCCTGTGTGTTGCGGCCGCACTATGCAGAGAAGCAGAGGCATTCACAAACCTGGACATTCATTCCAACAGGCTCAAGTGTCCTAAAGCTTCGAATCCACCCAGCCTTAACGTGTTTCGCCAAGTAAGCCCGCTACAGCTCTTTTACTTTGTGAATTCCCGCACTTTTAACCTCCTTCGCTTGTTGACTCAGCACATGCCCGAGTTTTTCACATCTGACCTCCTTCCCGCCGCGCCATCACTGAGCACAGGCACACAATTAGCCCTGAATTGAACATCCTTCGTCAGAAGTATTCAGGTTCCCTTTCGAGGACGGGACACGCCATTGTAGCCCGGGTTTTTAGGTCTCGCCTACGCAGCGCACATGCGCTGCTTAGGAAACAAGCATTGGCATAGCCAATAGGTCTCGCCTTTGGGGCCTTATAAGTGTTTAGCCAGAGCTATTGACTTTGCCAATGTCTTCAAGCTGTGTTGTAGAGAAGTGTGGCTGCTGTGTGGCATGCTGAAAAGTTATAATAAAAAAGTGTCAGAAGCATTTTTGTTACTTTATATATGACCAAGAAGGCATTATGTAAAACTGAACGACCATATTAAAAAAAGTATTTACAATAAAAAAAAATCCTCAGTTTTCTTTTGTTCTTGCAATGCTGGCAATGGTTGTTTGTTAAAGCTTTTTTTTTGAGGGGGCATAAACAATCGGAGGGTGAAGGTTGGGAACTAGTACCTGTATTATAACACTAGCGGAGAATCAACAGATGCCAGATTCCGAGAGCAGGCTGAGGTGGTGCTGAGTGATGCTGAGGTGGTAGTGGTGGTGGTGGTGACTGTTGCGGAGACGATGCTGAGGTGATGCTGAATGATACTCAGGTGTTGCTGAGTGATACTGCTGTGGTGCTGAGTGATGCTGTGGTGGTGCTGAGTGATATTGTCTTGGCGCTGAGTGATGCTGTGGTGGTGCTGAGTGATATTGTCTTGGCGCTGAGTGATGCTGTGGCGGCGCTGAGTGATGCTGTGGCGGTGCTGAGTGATGCTGTGGCGGTGCTGAGTGATGCTGTGGTCGCGCTGAGTGATGCTGTGGCGGCGCTGAGTGATGCTGTGGTGGCCCTGAGTGATGCTGTGGTGGCGCTGAGCGATGCTGTGGTGGCGCTGAGCGATGCTGTGGTGGCGCTGAGCAATGCTGTGGTGGTGCTGCACGATGATGTGGTGGTGCTGAGTCATCCTGTGGTGGTGCTGAGTGATGCAGTGTTGGCCCTGAGTGATGATGTGGTGTCGCTGAGTAAAGCTATGGTGGTGCTGAGTGATGCTGTGGTGGCGCGGAGTGATGTTGTGGTGGCGCTGAGTGATGCTGTTGTGGCGCTAAGTGATGCTGTGGTTGTGCTGAGTAATGCTGTGGTTGTGCTGAGTGATGCTGTGGTTGCACTGAGTGATGCTGTGGTTGCACTGAGTGATGCTGTGATGGCGTTGAGTGATGCTGTGATGGCGTTGAGAGATGTTGTGTTGGTGCTGAGTGATGCTGTGCTGGCTCTGATTGATGCTGTGCTGGCTCTGATTGATGCTGTGGTTGCGCTGAGTGATGCTGTGGTGTTGCCGAGTGAGAGATAGAGTGAAGATATAATGCCCAATTAGAGAGGGTGGTGAGAGAGAAAGAGAGAGAAAGGGTGTACATAGAATAAAGAGTGGAGCGGGTTAGAGAGAGAGAAAGAAGGGGAGAGAGAGTGAATGAAGGAGTTTGAAAGAGAAACAGATAAAGGGGTGAGAGAGAATGAAAGGCTAAAAAAGATAGAGAGGGGAGAGTTAATTAAGTAGAGAGAGAATTAGAGAGGGGAGAGAGAGAGAAGGAGAGAGACAATAAGAGTGGGGGTGTGGAGTTTAAATAGAGTGAAGAAGTGACGCGGAAAAAGTAACCTTAAATATAGCTTTGTGCTTTGCGCGAATAAATATTTAAAAAACAGTGAGAGACAAAAATACTGGTAATTAGGCTGTGACTCCCAATATAAAACAAATAGCGATATAAGGTGAAATCAATTTCTAACTAGACAAAAAAAAGCTTGCATTTCAATGCTAATCGCTGTTGTTTTTCATGTGACTGTAGTCCAGGGCCCTCAGTTGGTAATGTGAGCTGCTGCTGCGATTAAAACATCAGAGTCCAGAGAGTTAATGAGCCATGACGAGGAAATGAGGAAGAGATAGGAAACCCAGATGCCAGCTGCGCGTGCACGCCATCGTGAACTCAAGCTGGTCGCCAGCCGAAAGCCAGTGTTTGCACTTCCAAAACCCGCTTATTAAAACTCTCGGCCAGACCAGCGCAAGCGCTGGTGCAGGCAGAGACCTAAAAAGACCTCTTGCTATCGATTCGGCTTTTCAGCCAAAAACGTGCACGCGTTCCATTGCCTTGAATGGCAACGCGTGCACGTTTGGCGATTCACTTGCGGGAGCGAGCAGCGGAGCCATATGTTAGTAATTATCGCTCCTGGTGCCGCTCGCTCCCGCAAGGGAATCGCGCAGGCCCCCTCCCCCTGCTGCCGTGCGAGGCGCGCGCGCGCTTGTTTGCTTCTGCTGCGGCCGTGCATTATTGGGGGCTGGTCATTGTCAGCTGTGGGCGGTAGATGGCAGTGTCAAGCGGACTTTTGCCCAAATCTTCTTTCTTCTGTGTTTTTGCTCACGGGAATCGTTCTGTATGCTCTGTTATGAAATGATGAGATGGATTTTTTTACATGCTTTTATGGAGGGGAGCACTTTTTCCCCTCACTAAACAGACTTCAGCCCTAGGCAGGCCTGTGCAAAACTTCGACTTCATAACATGTTTATGTGCTTGCATGAGCGGCGTTACCCACTGCTCCCCCGAAGCGCATCACACGGTGGTCTTCCGAGGCGAATCACACGGTGCTCACCCGAGCCGCATGAAGCTGCCCTCCCGTGGTGCTTGCACTCTGTGCTCCGCTGATGCACCTCATACTTGCTTCTTCCTGCACCGGGCTAGGCTACGTATGATTGGTTGTTGTTTAGTCTGCATTAACTGAGAGGGTGGCTCAGTGGGTTTTACACTGGCGGTTGAGATGTATGATAATCGGTAAGTCACGATTTCGAATCCCAAATCACTACAAGCCAGACTCAGCCTTCCATCCTCTCTATGTCATACATGATTTCAAGATTACTATTAACATTGAGAAAACAGACATCTGTTCTTTACAGTACCGTGAAACAGCCGAACTGCATTATGAGGTGCTATATAAGAAGTAAATTATTATAATTTGTCAGATTGCCATGGTGTCCGTATGTCGTCGGATTTTTTTAATGCGGCCGGATCGGCCACTTTTCTCGTGGGAACCACAGGGGGCTGTTTTTGAAGGCCCGAGCCCGCTCCGGTTCCTCTGTCTCATCCCCAGCTCTCTCGAATTTACTACAGCCGGCACAGAGAGGGTATAAGGAGAGACGGGGGGGGTGAGTGGAAGGAAGCATAGGATGGAGAGAGATCAGTGCTGGCATTGGAAAAAGTGTACCCCAGGAACACATAAATTGGGGGTCAGGGTGTGGCAGGGGAAAGGGGGTGTTTTGTCGCTTTGGTCGGTGCTTGAAAAGCAGAGTCTGACTCTGAGGGAACATATGTTTACTTTTAAAAAATCTGATGCAAAGAAATTGGCAACATGGACATATGTGACTGTATATTTGTTCTAGATTACTAAATTTGGTCACAAAGAGGCTGCATTTTAAAATATCTTACAGTGTTGACACCTGCTGCGGAGATCCCCGTGTGCCCAGCAATTTTGAGGGGATTATAATAGCTGTAAAATAACTCAAGAACAGACAGCCACAATCACTGTGCTATGTTTCATATCCTGCCTTTGTGTTACTCCCGACAATTCACTCTTAACATATAATGTCTACAAGTATGATATGTACCTTATAACCTGCATGTCTTATTTAACATTCCTGTACATTGATTTACACACTTGAATGATTTATTGTACATCTGTGTGTGATGTAAAGTGCTCTGGTACCATCCATGGCAATTTGTAGCGCTATAAAAGAATGATACCTGTACAATAGGAGGGTTGATGGTCCTTTAAATCAGGCCTTTGTTGTGGACCTAGCTGCATGTTTAAATAAGGAAGGCCGCCCCTCCCTAAATAACCTTCCTCCCGTCCCCCACCCCCGCCTGTGGGTCGCTGCCCCAAACAGAATGCTGACAAGGTGCGGGTGCTGCTGAATTATGTCCTGGTGTTGTAAAATGGTACCAGGACAAATTCAGAATGTTTCCCTGGGAAATAGTTGCTGGAACCGGCATCCGACGGACCCCTCTACTTTACAGCACTGAGAGAGATTATTGAGAGATGAAGGGACAAGAGAGACATAGGGGAGAACGAGAAAGACACTGAACGGATGGTTAAAAAGAGAGCAAGGGAGGAGGTAGCGAGGCTGCTCTGATCATTTTTGCGAGGCTGCATTGGGTTCCCAATATTTATGAACATTGGGGTTTGTAGGAGTGCTGTTCTGTGATTGTGTGTGTCTCTCTCTCTCCGTGTGTGCTCCATACAGAATCCAAACCTGTTGATTTTTTCACAGCTTGCTTGCACATGCAGCAATTGCAACTAGGGTGAAGAACATTCTGACGTACTGTGTTCAAGCCAAAACAACTTTCACGAGGCGTTGAGATAACTGTACACGAGGCATGGGGTCCTGGTGTACGAATGCTGGGTCGAGCCTGCCAGTATTGGAAAGGTGACCGTATTTCAAACACCCAAAACTGGGACATTCCACGAGCACAGACGTTGACAATTTTTACGTTAACTGAAGGGCACAGAAGAATTTGTCAGCGCTCACCAACATAGACGATAATGGTAAAATGCTAATTGCACCTGTATTATTTTGCTTTCTGAGAAGCTAACTAATCTTGCACTGCGACACGCAGCGTCGATCCTCTCTGAAGACAAGGAAAGCGCTAAATCTGCCAGTTTGCCTCGGAAGTTGGTCAAAAGCTGGGACTATCTGGAAAACTCCGAGAGAGAGGGTCACCCTCCTCATAGCTGCCCTAAACAAGTGTTGCCTCCTGACCTTGGACTAAAATCTGGCTGCCGTTGACGAACCGGGCGTCCTTGTACATCCCATGGGACAACGGCTGGCTGTGCTCCATGTCGGCTTTTGTGAGATGCCTCGTTGGCGTAACATGTTTTGCTGGTTTTATCTCGCCCAGTCACCCCGTGACACTGACTGACGTGGCCACCCTGGAGAAATGCAGAAATCCTGGGGTGAGAACTCTTCTCTGATGACAACCAGTGAAGCCTGCCTCTTCTAGCACCGCTCCACAGGCGGCGCCATCTTGTGCGTGACTTACCACAGTGAGCAGCAGTACCAACCCTCCCTCGCCGCCCTCATTTTCTTAAGCACAGAATATCTCAAGCTTCTGTAATCAGCTCTCTGTCACGGCCCTGTCATATCAGAGTGTCTGCCCTTCATTAACATTAATTATAAAGCAAACAAGCATTGGCATAGCCAATAGGTCTCGCTTTTGGGACCTTATAAGTATTTAGTTATGCAGCACAATATCCTTGGTGCAACAACATCAACTGTTGCATGGCTAAACACTTATAAGGTACAAGGTTTAGCCATGCAACAGCTGATGTTGTTGCACCAAGGATATTGTGCTGCAAAACTAAATACTTATAAGGTCCCAAAAGCGAGACCTATTGGCTATGCCAATGCTTGTTTAGAAGGGCATGTATCTAGCACATGCTCGACAGACGCTCACCTGCAGGAAACCACAACAGGTACCAAAATAATAACGTATTTACGTACCCATCAAGAGAGCGCGTCTCATCATATATCACCTGAGGTAATGGCAGAGGGCCAGCCTGAGCCACACAGCCCAGTGCCCGCGTATTACCTTACTACATCAAAGCCCATCTCTAGGAAAAAGTCCTGACAGGACACAGCCTGTCTTCCTGTGCGCTCTGTGGTGCGTGCTTTCATGCGCACTCACATTCCTTGCTCGGCCATGCATGACACTGCTCTCTGGTACATGTGGCATAGCCAGACTTGAACTGGGTGTGTACACCTACCCCCCGCCCCCCCTACTCGATGTACAGCTAATGTAGTTGCTGCAATATACCCCTAACACCAAAGGACAAAACACAGTGATTGCTGAATGCCACTGAGAGATGCTTACTAAGGATAGCCATGTTATGGGAAAGACTGTGTTTAGACTCTGAGCTTTTGCGTCACATCATTAAAGCTAAAAAGAGGGTCGTTCATCAACACGAATGTGGACATGTTGACTTTTTGCCTGTGCCGTGAGTTTGCGGTGGATGGGTCAGTTACTTCTCATTTGTTCTGCTGGGTCTTATACATTCATGTGGCTTGGGAAACAATTTCCCCAGTTGTATTTTTGGGTCCGTGTCCGTGTTGGGGTTGGCGTTTGTTTGTTTCTAAATCCTGCGGCCGCCTTGCCCAAACATCACAGGTTAGGTTAATGTTGGCTTGGAGAATGCCTGTTGGTCTGCCCTGTGCTTTACAGCGCTATGAAGAATAGGACAGTTCGTGGAGGCAATCCTTCATGACTGACTGGATCACTCTTTTCAGTTGGTGCTAAAAGCAGGTGTAACTGACAACAGCGCAGTGCGCACCCTCAACCATGCGCATGGAAGGCTGTTCGGGGTCTGGCAGTTAAACAGAAGACGTTATGTGTGACGGAATATTTTCATGCCTTTTGGAGGCAGTTTGAAGTTGAAGCACCCCCGCTTCCGAGGCAGGCGGGCCTGTCCCTGAACAGTGAGGTTCAATATGCAGCCACTTGCCGCTCCCTCTGCCCTTTCTGTCGCCTTCATTGGGTGTGGGCGGCAGCAGCATTTTTCTTGCTCATGTCAGGTTCACAGAATACTACCCCGATCCTTCCTACCACACGGGCGCATAGATGCAAACATTTCAAAAGAGTAAAGTGAAAGATATAACAAGCGCGTGCGCCTCGCGCTCAAAGTAAAAAAACAAAAAAACAAGTTTGACCAGAGGCAGCAGGGGGAGGGGAGAGAGGAGGGGGCCTGCGCCTGTTTCCCTTGCGGGAGCTAGCAGGAACCATCTGTTAATTACAAACAGATGGTTTGAAAGCTCGCTCCCGCAAGGGAATGGCCAAACGTGCCCGCGTTGCCATTCAAAGCAATGCAATGCGTGCACGTTTTTGACCCCAAAACTGAATCGATTTCTAAAGGTCTTTTTCCTAAGCAGCACATGCGCGCTGCGTAGGCGAGACCTAAAAAGGCCAAGGATTGCGGTGGTTTCCGTTGTCTAAACAAAATGCCAAGGAGCCTTTTCTTCCTTTCTAATTGACTCTGTGACAGCACCCGTTTCTAATGGAGCACTCCCCAGAGAATAGTAGATAATAGATTTAAAAGCTCACTTTACCGGGACTTACACAACACTTAATAACAACACTCACTTGTGGCTCACAAGATCTGTTTATATTCGGAATCTTATTTATAATCCATTTACATTGTTTCTGATTTGTTAACTTTTCTTTTGCCATTTGAACTTCAGTTATTGTTGTGTCAAGAAATTTTCCTTTTATAACAAAAAGCATGTTTTTTGTAATCCTGGCCGAGTTCCTTTCTCGCTGCATTACCAGTTCATGCTCGTTCCAGTTCTTGCTCGTTAACTAATTTAAATCCTCCACTTTTCCTTTACCAACTTCCGGTGGGCTTGTTCTTAAGGAGGGCGAACTTCCTTACCTCACCTTTCCTTCCCCTAGTTGAAGAGAATGATGGATTCAGCGCAGATCAATTATGAACTTTGAGATCTGCTAGTTTAGGGTAAGTAGAGAACTAGAAATGTCCAGATTATTTACCAGAAATATTACTCCGAATTCTGGTCTTCCGCATCCCAGTCATGACATGCGTGAGGAGGCATGTCTCCCATGAGATCATAGCATTCTAGGTTATAATTGGAACAAACGCCTTTGTAGCCACTTCTAAAGTGGCTTTCTTGTGTAGGTATATTTTTTTCTTTTAAACAGTCCATATATGTTTCTGTTTACTTCTTGCCACAGTGATTTACCAGACCACTGCAGTACCCTTCACTACTTTTAGTAATGTGAAAATATGAAGTTAGAAAGTGTTAGGAATCACAAGTATTTAGAAATTATTTTTGAGTTAGGTCTTGCCACAGTGATTTACTAGAACACCGTAAAATGAAGGGACAATGCATAGCATTCTGCCCCACATGGACTGGAATTACTGGCGAGTGTGTAATCAGATTTTTTTCTTAATCTACTCAAGCGAATTCTCTTGATGTCGAAAGATACATTGCAATGTGAAACTATGCAAAGACGAGTCACTATTGAGCGCTCTCTCTCATAAAAGCGCAGTGCATTCGCCCTTGGTAGGGGCTCTAATCCTGTTTTTAACCATACCTGCCTTTTGCAGTACTGCAGGTCGCACTCCGAACCTTCTGACACTCTTTACAACGTTGTCACAATGTCAGACTAAACGCATCTGATGTACTAATACCAAGATCCCTCTCCAGTCTGGCAACCCATAAGATGCCCCTCTGCTGCCCATATTTATGAGCCCCTAGCATTGGACATGTTATTGCACTGAATGCTAAGCATCTTCTGGCTTATTATTCCAATGATTGTAACTCGTGGCTCTTTTTTCCCCATCTCTCTTTGACAGTGACCCTATGAAAGATCTTTGTATTTTCTGCTAGTGGCCATATCTTACATAAAATATCTTCTGCAACATCACTAAATGCAGTGAAGAGCTTGATGCAACAGGGTCAACCCTATTTTAGGGCGAATCTAGGCAGCACGCATGCCCTGTCTGCAAGACCTATAGTATTCAGGAAAGGAGGTAGCTCCTGCCTGCTGCTCGCCATTTGTTTGGCGCAGAGTAGGTCCTCTTTGCTGCCTTGCAACTGGTTTAGGCAGCCAACGTCACTTCCGTTTTTTCTCAAGACAGCACCGACCAAGTACAGTTTTGTTACGCTCACACAGCTTATCTGTCATTTGGAGAACTCTTTTCTTTGTTAATTGAATTGCCTCATGCTTGTGTCAGTGCTTGGTGCACGTCTGTGTCGCCCCCCCAGCGCCACTCGCCTGTTGCGCCTTGTTTGTCATACAAGTGCTTGTTTTATTTAATTGGTTAGTGTTACCATGCTGGTGGTCATGTCCTACCTACTTACTCATCACTGGGGGTAAGTGCAGCACGTAACACTGCATTGTGCACACAATAGCTTCTGTATGTATGCACGCCCATGTGCACTACAACAATAATATGAACAGCTTGTAGCTTGTTTGGGCACTACCTCGCTAGTGAATGCAGAACACTATCGAGTGTTTTGAATGTGCGAATCACTGGCGTGTTGATACAGCACAGAGTAGTGTGCACTGCTTTGGTGGTTTTACTATAATTAGAAACACTAATTTATTTTAAATAACACATATTTTAACTAATGCATCTTAATAAGTTTGTTGTCATTGACAGTGATTTGCCTACTTAAAGATGGCCGCACTAATAGCCGCACTCTGCAAGGCCTCCGGTTTCTTATCTTAAGCATCGTGATGTGTTCTCACGAGATAGCCTCACATGTCCTTGCCTGTCTGTTCATTGGTTTTTTAAGCCAAGGCTCCATTCTGGCGCCCAGCTCTGTCTCCTTCCGTGGTAGACGTTGGTCGGATCCCCAGCGAAAACATCCTGGTTCCTTTCCCTCCTTCCCCACTTTATCAGGAAAATGGCGAGGCTGAAAGGTGCTGCAGAAATGTACACTAAGAGCGCCTGCACGGCAAGAAAGGAACCCCACCTTGCAGGAAGGCAGCTTGGTGTGTTAAGGTAACTGCTGTAGCTATCTCGGGCAACCTCATGATCACACGTTTGAATGTGGGGATGGACAACTCAGCCTCTCACCCTCTTTGGGAGATAAAAACGGGAAACAACCATTACAACGCAGTCATTACAACGAATAACCTTTACAACGCAGTCATTACAATGCAACATCCTTTACATCTAATGCCATTACAACGCAGCCATTACAATGCATGTCACTACAACGCATGTCACTACAATGCATTCCATTACAACGCATGCCTCTACAACGCATGCCAATACAACACATTATAAGGTAAGTAATGGGAAATAGTAATTTTTACCCCTACACTATCCAACACTTACCCTACTGTTGCACTCACTGGAGTGGGAATAGTAATTTTTACCCCTACACTATCCAACACTTACCCTACTGTTGCACTCACTGGAGTGGGAATAGTAATTTTTACCCCTACACTATCCAACACTTACACTACTGTTGCCCTAAAAGTATTATGCGTTGTAATGGTATGCATTGTAAGTGTAGTTTCTAAAAATGCGTTGTGATGGCATGCGTTGTAAAATCATGTGTTCTAATGGATGTTGCGATGTAAAAACCGCGTTGTAAAGGCATGCGTTGTAAAAGTTTGCGTTGTAACGTGTCCTATTCGATAAAAACAGGCACAGTTACAGCAGCAGTGCTGCGAAGGTACAAGACGATGAGAGCAGACGCTATATTAACAATATTAGGAGGTCAGGTAAAAAATAAAGCAGACTTGTCTGTCAGGCACCCACAGGACCTAAGGAGCCTTCGTATTATTTATCGGGAGTAGAGGTGAATGCATAATAGTGAACATTCCATTTTGTCCCAATGAACCGGTGCTGATGTTCGACTGGGCTCTTTTTTTTTTGCTTTTATCTCTGGGCTCTTTATTTGCTTTAATCTATGTTTATCTCTTTGATCTCCCCCACCCCCCTCTTGATGTACACAATGGTTTGTGTTATAACATTTCTGGAACCAGGTTACAACGAGGCTGTTAAGGGTAAAGCCGGGTATCTGCCATTCCAAAATCATTCATTACAAAGAGTAGGTGCTTTTTCTTTATTGCCCTCATTTAATCTCACTTTGCGTCTAGTTTAGTCTGTAAGCACTTTTCCTTAAGCAGTTTTTCCTACTGCAGGAATGACATGCTTCCCTGCAACATTCAGCGCTTTCACTTTCTAAGCAGCCCGGGACAATGGCAGCCGCTTCTTTGCATACGTCTTGCATTTACAAGAGTAGGAGCTATTGGCATTGTACATGAAAATGCCTTTTATTTATGTGTTAATTTTCAAATCATATAAATAAAAGACATTGTCATTTACAATGCCAATAGCTTAAACTCTCGCAAATGCGAGACCTATTTCATTGCAAATGCTTGTTTGCTCTGAGTTTAGTTGTTCCTCCTTTACTGCTTTAAAATATCCCCTTTATTAGGGTGCCATTTTCTCTCATCGAATTTCTCTGTCTAGCGCACTTATTTACCCCCACTCTCCTCCCCCAGCGTATAAATAATTTGTTGTTACACTTTTAGATGAATTTGCATTTCATTCAATATGCTAATTTTACCAGTTGGGGCAATTTTAACACTCATGTAGATGCCAAGCCATTTTATACCATAGAAAGTCTCACTCCCTTGTAAGTTTTCTACTTCTATTCCTAGCATGCATAGCTCTCGCCCCAGGCATAAAATAAATGACTCCGACTTGGTCTCAAGTCTTGCCAGTCTTACACCACAACTACACGATGATTTGGAGCAGGCTACATCTGTTTTGAATAATTGGTTGAGTTCAGCCGTAGATTAAATCACGCCACTTTGAAGTAAATCGACGGTCAGGTAACGTCCACCCGATCCTTGTTTTACCCCTACACTTGCACTTATTAAATCTAATTGTAAGAGATTGGACGGGCTTGGAGGAAGGATTATGGGGCCAAAGAGAAAGTGATCTATAAACAGGCTCTTAAAAAAATTATCATTGAGGCTATTCCTAAGGCACAAACTGAGTATTTTACTAATCAAATCAGGGCTTCCTCGATTAAGCCCAGAGAGATTTTCAAAATTGTAAACTCATTTCTATCTCCTAAAGCCTGCCTTCTTGCAATTTCTCAATCTGCAGCTGTCTGTATGAATATTGAAAAAATTTAAAATATTTGTGCAGAATTTCAGGTGACAGACTCCCTGCTTTGATAAATCCTAACCATCTGTGGGGCCTCTTGTCCTCTCTCATGACTCTATCCAGGCCATCTCTTTGGAGAACTTGGAACTAGCAATCTTGAAGTGCGATTCGGGATCTCCTCTGGATCCCTGTCCCCCAGCCATTGTAGCCAAGGGAAGGCATATTATCAATCCTTATATTAATGTCCTGCTGAACAAGTTGTCACCCTAAGTAGGATGGGTATGCCCAAACGTGGGCCCCGCGCTCTCCATGCCACTGGAGTCAAGCTAGCCTGGTTGATGAGGAGTGATACCCTGAAACCGGCCCCAGGATGCTTCTTTCCGAGCCAGGGAGGACCTGGCCAGGCAGTTTGTGCTGGACTGTTCTCATGGGCTGCAGGGTCAAGACTTATTTGCATATGGCTGGGTCCAAATTGGAATGGCATGGTGAGAATTTTTTTTATAGATTTAGGCCCAGATCTCTGTACTGGGGGTGAATGTTTAACATTGTTAAGCATTCTGTCCATCAATAGTTCTTTTAACAATTCTCGCCGCCAGGCGCAGGTCCCTAAATTTTGGAAACATTCCTATGTACTTCCTCTTATAAAAAAGCCATTCACAGATCTTAAAGTTCTCAACAATTATAGACCCATTTCTCTGCTCCCGTCCCTTTCTAAAATATTTGAGATAAGTGAACCTTGAACCAACTCAGTTCCTTGAAGGTCACAATCTCCTTCATGACTCACAATCCGGTTTCACACCTGCACTTATGGAGGTCTCTGAATTTGTAAATGTTATTTTGGATCAGGGTAAGGCAGCTATAGTGGTTCTGTTGGACCTGTCTGCCGCTTGTGATACATTACCTCACCCTATACTGCTTCAAAGGCTCGCTGGCTGTGGCATTGGCGGCCTGGCATTACAATGGATTAGGTCCTACCTTTCTGAGCGCTCTCAATCTGTCTTTCTTCCTCCTTTTTAGGTCTCGCCTGAGCCAGCGCATGCGCTGGTCTGGCGAGACATTTAGTGAGTGGGCTTTTAAAAGTCCGACCACAGCTTTGTGTGGCATACAGTGCGCGTTTACGCGCACAGGCACGAGCAGAGGCACCATCTGGCTTTCCTCTCACGCGCCCAAGCGCGCGCGCCTCGCTTCAATGCCCCTCCCCCTCCCCCACCACAGAGCGCGTCTCGCAGCTTGTTTTTAGCGTGTCCGGGCAGTTTTTTATTCCCAATCCAACCTTGCCCTCTTCACGTTCTGCAAGGGGGGGCCCACCATTTCGCGTTACGCCACTGGATGTGGGAACGGAGAGCGGCCAGTGTTGGGCCCAGCCTCCAGTCACCCTTGGTTTCCTGTTTTCTTTTTTTTTCTAATCGCCTGCCCTGCTCCTAACAGTGCACTGCTCCGTTCTTGTTCCAGGGCCTGTCGAGATAAATTTCCAGGGCAGACAATAGGCTAGTGACACGGTGTTGGCACAGCTGAATCAGCCCGGCCCTTGGCACCACATTCGTCCGCTCCTATCATTTCCTTACCAAACAAACAGCTCTCCATCTCGTGGTGTTCCCGGCTCCAGGCACGTCTAACAATGTCAGGCCGCGAAAACACATAATTCTAGGAGCCAGTGGAAAGTACACACCGAGCGCGCCCTTCAGTCCTCTCTGGCGCGTGCCAGCTCTCCAGGGGATGGTGCAGAGTACCTGGCTGCCAGTTTCCTCGGTTAGATGCCTTGGGGGGGCTGTCGTGTCACAACTCGATGTCTTTCTGGAGCCTGCTGCATCTCCGGCAATCTCCTAGATTTTAAGGGCTCATTTACAAGCCCCATGCGCTGCCCGTGCGTCACTTTGTCCCCTATAAAAAGTGACGCACCCGCGGCGCAAGGGGCTTGTAAATAAGCCCCTAAGTTACTTATTCCTGAAATGTGGAATGCTGTGGGTTTTTTATAAAACGAAGTCATGTCATCTTCATTTTATTCAGACATGTATATAAAGGCACCCCCACTCAGAGGCTGCTTGATCTGTGTGTAATGAGAAATGGGGGCACTATACAGGTTGGACATTTATGGTACAGTCGGGGCATATTCATGCTCAAGTGTGAATTTCAGTAGCGGCTGAACTGAGGCAAAGCTCACATGAAACACCACCCCTCCCCCTCGTGGACAGAGTGGTGTATGCTGACCTCCTCTTGTTAACTAGCCCCACCCCTTTCACTTTGGACGAACTCTAACAGTGCGTCAGTTGCAATCTGATCTTCCCATTAAATTGTATCGCCCCACCCAAGCTAGTTTTTGACTAAAATAGAAATTAATGCTGATTAGGTAAAATGTACCTTGTAGGTACCAAATGTTGTCATTGCAGTGTGTTACAGTCATACCTATCTGGTGAGAGGATGCCCAGAGATCCTTGTAGCGACCAACAAAAATTCTTTTGTGAGGATTTTAAGGCTCACGGGACAAACACAGCTGCTCTCTGCCAGCAACATCGCTTTGTTTTGAATATCGGAATTGTTCCTAACGACCCCTCTACTACCCCTCTACCTCTTCTACCCCTCTACCCCTCTTCTACCCCTCTACCCCTCCACCCCTCTACCCCTCTACTACCACTCTACCCCTTTTCTACCCCTCTTCTACCCCTCTTCTAACCCTCTTCTACCCCTCTACCCCTCTTCTACCCCTCTACTACCCCTCTACTACCCCTCTACTACCCCTCTACTACCCCTCTACCCCTCTACTACCCCTCTACCCCTCTACTACCCCTCTACTACCCCTCTTCTACCCCTCTACTACCCCTCTACCCCTCTACTACCCAACCCCTCTTCTACCCCTCTTCTACCCCTCTACCCCTCCACCCCTCTAGCCCTCTTCTACCACTCTACCCCTCTACACCTCTACTACCCCTCTACCCCTCTACTACCCCTCTACCCCTCTTCTACCCCTCTTCTACCCCTCTACCCCTCCACCCCTCTACCCCTCTTCTACCCCTCTTCTACCCCTCTTCTACCCCTCTTCTACCCCTCTACTACCCCTCAACCCCTCTACCACCACTCTACCCCTCTTCTACCCCTCTCCTACCCCTCGTCTACCCCTCTTCTACCCCTCTTCTACTCTTCTACCCCTCTTCTACCCCTCTATCCCTCTACTACCCCTCTACCCCTCTAATACCCCTCTACTACCCCTCTACCCATCTACTACTCCTCTACTACCCCTCTACCCCTCTTCTACCCCTCGTCTACCCCTCTACCCCTCTTCTACCCCTCTTCTACCCCTCTATCCCTCTTCTACCTCTCTTCTACCCCTCTATCCCTCTTCTACCCCTCTAACCCTCTTCTACCCCTCTACCCCTCTTCTACCCCTCTTCTACCCCTTTTCTACCCCTCTACTACCCATCTACCCCTCTACTACCCCTCTTCTACCCCTCTATCCCTCTTCTACCCCTCTTCTACCCCTCTTCTACCCTTCTACCCCTCAACCCCTCTTCTACCCTTGTACCCCTCTACCACCCCTCTACCCCTCTACCACACCTCTACCCTTCTACCCCTCTACTACCCCTCTACCCCTCTTCTACCCCCTACCCCTCTCATAACCCTCTACCCCTCTACTACCCCTCTACCTCTCTTCTACCCCTCTACCCCTCTCCTACCCCTCTACCCCTCTTCTACACCTCTACCCCTCTTCTACCCCTCTATCCCTCTTCTACCCCTCTACCTCTCTTCTACCCCTCTTCTACCCCTTTACCCCTCTTCTACCCCTCTACCCCTCTTCCCCTCTTCTACCCCTCTACCCCTCTTCTACCCCTCTACTTCCCCTCTACTACCCCTCTACTACCCCCCCTCTACTACCCCTCTACTACCCCTCTACCACCCCTCTTCTACCCCTCTACCCCTCTTCTACCCCTCTACCCCTCTTCTACCCCTCTTCTACCCCTCTTCTACCCCTCTACCCCACTACCCCTCTTCTACCCCTCTTCTACCCCTCTACCCCTCTACCCCCTTCTACCCCTCTACTACCCCTCTACTCCTCTTCTACCCCTCTACCCCTCTACCCCGCTACCCCTCTACCCCTCTTCTACCCCTCTACCCTTCTACTACCCCTCTTCTACCCCTCTACCCCTCTTCTACCCCTCTTCTACCCTTCTACCCCTTTTCTACCCCTTTCCTACCCCTTTTCTACCCTTCTACCCCTCTACCCATCTACCCCTTTTCTACCCCTCTTCTACCCCTCTTCTACCCCTCTACCCCTCTTCTACCCCTCTACCCCTCTACTACCCCACCACCCCTCTACTACCCCTCTACTACCCCTCAACCCCTCTTCTACCCCTCTTCTACCCCTCTACCCCTCCACCACTCTACCCCTCTTCTACCCCTCTTCTACCCCTCTTCTAACCCTCTTCTACCCCTCTTCTACCCCTCTTCTACCCCTCTTCTAACCCTCTTCTACCCCTCTTCTACCCCTCTTCTAACCCTCTTCTACCCCTCTACCCCTCTTCTACCCCTCTACCCCTCTACTACCCCTCTACCCCTCTACTACCCCTCTACCCCTCTACTACCCCTCTACCCCTCTTCTACCCCTCTACCCCTCTTCTACCCCTCTACCCCTCTACCCCTCTTCTACCCCTCTTCTACCCATCTACACCTCTTCTACCCCTCTACTACCCCTCTACTACCCCTCTACCCCTCTTCTACCCCTCTACTACCCCTCTACCCCACTACTACCCCTCCAGCCCTCTACTACCCCTCAACCCCTCTTCTACCCCTCTACCCCTCTTCTATCCCTCTTCTACCCTGCGGTGGACTAAGTGGCAGCCGGAGCCTGATAGCACTGCTTGTCCTTTAACAAAAAAAAAAGCATTGGCATAGCCAATAGGTCTCGCCTTTGGGACCTTATAAGTGTTTAGTTATGCAGCACAATATCCTTGGTACAACAACATCAACTGTTGCATGGCTAAGCACTTATAAGGTCCCAAAAGCGAGACCTATTGGCTATGCCATTGCTTGTTTTTATCTTTCCCCAAACCCCTTCCTTTTGGCGTCCCTTAGGGGTCTCCCCTCAGCCCCACTCTTTTTAATGTTCATATGTCCCCCTTGGCTGATATTATCCAGCCTAATGGGTTCAAGGTGGTCTCTTACCCTGACGACACACAGCTTCTATTATCTATTTCTGAGACTAACTGTAATGGTCAATGTTAGACTTCACATCCTTGGCATGGTTTCCCCTGACTTTTTGCCTCTACCTCTTGTTTTATTGATGCGGTGCTGAATTTAGTTTTTCTGGATTAGATGTTTTGGGCACTCTGACACTGCTGATCAGTGTCAAAGTGTAAGTGCTCTCTGTGTAAATTGTTATCATGATTGGTTATCCATGATTGGCATGTTTGATTTACTGGTAAGTCCCTAGTAAATTGCACTGAGTGTGACATGGCCTGTAAAATCAAATGCTACTAATGGGCTTGCAGCACTGATTGTGCCACCCACACAAGTAGCCTTTTCAAATGTGACTCAGACCTGCCACTGCAGTGTCTGTGCGCAGTTTTAAACTGCCATGTCGACCTGGCAAGTGCACCCACTTGCCAGGCCACCACCTTCCCTTTTCTTACATGTAAGGCATCCCTCAGGTAGGCCCAAGGTACCCCCATGGGCAGGGTGCAGTGTATGTGAAAGGTAGAACATGTACTAGTGTGCGTGACATGTCCTGATAGTGAAATACTGTGTATTTAGTTTTTCACTATTGAAAGGCTATCTGTCCCATAGGCTAACATGGGAGTTACTTTGTAACATCTTACAAGTATAACTTTCCATTGGGACGAAATAGAGAAACGGGGCCTGATTCACAGAACTAACTTACGTCAAAAACGTAAAGTTAGTACTTTTTGGTATTCACAAAATACACTTACTCATTTTGGTATTCACAGAATGAACTTACTCATTTCGGTATTCACAGAAGTTAGTAGTCCTAACTTTAGGACTCCTAAATGCCTTCTGTGAATACCGAAAGTCTTAAAGTTAGGATTTTTCTCAGTTTAGGAGTAGTAAGTTAGGACTCCTAACTTTAGGACTCCTAAATGCCTTCTGTGAATACCGAAAGTCTTAAAGTTAGGATTTTTCTCAGTTTAGGAGTAGTAAAGTTAGGAGTCCTAACTTTACTAATCCTAAACTGAGAAAAATCCTAACTTTAAGACTTTCGGTATTCACAGAAGGCATTTAGGAGTCCTAAAGTTAGGACTAACTTCTGTGAATACCGAAATGAGTAAGTTCATTCTGTGAATACCAAAATGAGTAAGTGTATTCTGTGAATACCAAAAAGTACTAACTTTACGTTTTGGACGTAAGTTAGTTCTGTGAATCAGGCCCACGGTGTTTAGGCTTTCTGAACTCAGAATTTAATAACACATCTTTTTAGGGAGATGGTTTTTAAATTGTGTTTGAAAATGCCACTTTTAGAAAGTAGGCATTTTCTTATTTAACCATTCTGTGTGCTTCTGCTGGTTTGTGTATTGACTGTCTGGTTTTGGAGTGACAGGGGCTGAGGATGTGCACTGTAGACAGCCACAATCGGGGTTGAGGTGTGTCCTGCTTTTCCTGGGTGACTCAGAGCTGAGCTGAATAGACTTTGGCTGCATTTAGAGTGGTAGGAGGAGTTTCACTTACACCTTATTAGGCAGTGTCTCCTCTGCACAGTGGTGTCTCCACCTCCTCTCTAGTGCAGCATCCAGTGGCGGTTTCTCCCCGAGGGCGTCGGGGCTCCGCCCCCGTTACATTCAACAAAAGTGCTCAATGCTCATATTTTCTTTAATAAAAAAAATACCCGTTTTTTCATGTCTTCTTCTCTTCTAAATAATATATACTCCATTAGTGAACACAGGGCACTGTCTGCCCCAGCAGCCCCACTCACCAATACCGCCGCAGTGACAGTGGCCGTTGTGGCATCTGGAAGCATGTCACGTGACGTGACTGACTCTCCTTGCATGCTCCCCCGGTGGGCCCAAAGAAGCCTAAGTGTTTGCCGGCCTGACAACCAGGGCTGTGATGCCATCAGCTCGGCAAAGACCTAGCTTCAGGGCCCTGTCTCCACCCCCTGATGGCGTGGAGGCAAAGTTAGCCCCGGGCATTTTAAGTCCAAGCCCGGTATTGCTAACCCTCCACGTCAATCAGAGAGTGGAGAGTTTGTCACCCAGCCCTTTCCCAACTCATTACAGGGCATGGTGGGACCCACCCTGTGACGAGTTGGGAAAGGGGTGTGGCTGGCAGGAAGCCGAGGATTCGAGTCTGCACAGACATGACCTCAGACTGCTTCCCGTGCGTGTCTGCACTCTGTGGTGGTGGAGCATACTGGAAGGAAGCCTTTACTGCGTCATCATACTCCAGCTAGACGGACACAGACTGCATTTAGAGACAATTCTGACACGAGTCCCGAGACAGTCCATCATTACTGCAGTGCACTGTTGCTGCTTGCCGGTGCCACAGCACTGACTCGACTGCAGGTTGCTGTCCGGACTAAAGTGAACTCAGGAGTCGGCAGTTCACCAGCAGCCCAGGTAAGGCCCAGGCGGGCATTTTTTAAAGTTATGGGCTAGAGCGGTAGAGCGGTCGACCTCGAAGCTGGGGAAGCAGACTCGAGTCTCTGCAGCGACGTACAACATCCTTTGATTCTGCGCAACTCCCCTAATCTCCCTGTGCGTAACAAAATGAATGTACCTATCTGTAATGCAACTGGTGCTCATGTAAAGCACTTCGGGTCGAGTTCGCGCTATGAACAACTAAAAATGAAACCCCCAAAATGTGCTCAGTGACTCAAGCTCCTACCGTCTTCCAGAGGCTCAGCGCGTGCAAAAGCAGTAATGGAAAATTGGCTTTGGTGAACTGTAAGGAACATTTTAGCAGTGCTCTAAAGGGGGCGGGTGAGTAACTTCCTCCGTACATCCATGCACCTTTCCCAGGATGAATAAAGCAGCCCTGGATGGGCTGCGCGCACTGCTGTCAGCAGGTGGGCCATTTTGTAAAACGGAGAGCGCCTCTCAGAGTAGTTTTTGACAAGACCGTCAGCAGAGTCAGGTCAGTGTAACACAAGAAGGACATTAAGCAGGTCTCGGTGCAGAGCGGCCTAGCTGATGCACCGAAACCAGAACTGGCATTGGGGTTGGTCTCACAGGAAGTGTACGAGGGGCCTGGCCATGCTCTTGGTTTCTGAGCTCATCAGATTCCGGTGGAGGGGAGCTGGGGTAGTGCACCACTTCCTAAGTGCCACATAGTAAGTGCTTCTCCCAGGAGTTTCTAGGCCACTGGGCTGCGATATTGTGCAGGTGTATGGACAACAACATTCCCCCATTTGCATGTGGCAGACATAGACTGCTTGCTAGATTTTGAGAGGATGTGCAAGTTGTATGTCTGATGGGTTGTGAAGGAAAAGAGGGTTGCATAAGCAGAAGCAGTGGGACCTCTGGTATTTAACCAACTTTCATAGCATGCCCACAAAGTTAAAAGCCCTTTTGTTTGCTTGGTCTTGAAGTGTTTTACATGTGTGGTGCACACACAAACAAACTCTTTCTCTCTCTCACCAAAACATGTGGCCATGCCCCCAGGCAGATGGGACTGTGCCATTCTACGAGCATGAAGTGTTTTACGTAGCACAAAACATCTTTTTTCACTTGCTATGGATGAGAGTTGATGGACAATGTCCCATGTACTCTGGGATATTTTAGTCTGGGTCAGTAGTTCCCCCAAAAGAAATGTTTTGCAATTTTTTTTTTCCATATTGCTGGAGTGCACCTATTATCAGGTCTTTCCTGGGGAGACAATGTTAGAGCTTAATTTTGTTGGTTTTGAGACCATCATGCTTAACCTCTAAGGTCTGTCACTGTTTAGCTTCATTGGATTCTTGGCCTTCGGACTGGAAGCATCCCATTAACAGATCAGATCTCTCCGACCTGTCGCAGTCCAGTTGCACAGGCAGTCGTAACAAACCAGCTCCTAGAGATGGCCGTCCAAATTAAGGCTGTTTTAAGTGTAAGCAAGCAATCTCTCCTAGCTCAGCATTGACTGAAGTTGGACAGAACAGCCCTACCAGCATGCTTCAGTATCAGTAACTGCAAAAAAGTGCTGGGACATGTGACATGTGAAGCACCTCTGCCAATCTTTCTCACACTCTTCTTTTAGGGGAACTTGGAAGTGAACTTGATTGCAAAGAACGGTTTCTTTGGGTAAGAATTATAAAGTCTGTAGTCAATGTCATATAACTTTTCCTTTACATTGGTTTACACACTTGTATGATTTATTGTCTCAGTGTGTGTGTGATGCAAATAAAGATCTAAAGCGTAACACTCTGGATTGAGTTTCACTATAAAAGAATTTCAAAAATGAATTTTTTAGTGCCATTTAAATCGTTTTTTGTGTAATTACTCATACACACAGATACATTTGGCATTTCTAAAATGCAAACACATCTCTTACATGAGGGGGGTGGGTGAATAAAGTTAAAAACCTGCCTCCAAACCAGTATTTCTCTTAAGTATTTCTGAAGTGATGACAAGCTGTGAGTCTTTGTTTCCTTCCATTGCATTGGTGTCTAGGTGTTAAGCTCCAAATGGCTCCCAACGGAGATGAGCCTCAAACTAAAAAAGGTCTGATGGCCCTTTAAATTACAGAAAAAGAGACAAGGAAACCCTTAGAGTCAAAAAAGGGACCAAGGGTAGTAGTAAATTTTTAGAGACAACGGTCCCTTTAAAAGGAGAATCAATCTGAATACGCCAAATTATCACAATCAATATTGGCTCTGTATATGTCTTAATTGACAGTATCAAGAAATGTATTCATCAATAGTGAAAACACGACAATACATAAAAGAGTGAGTGAGCTGGACGTGACAGGGTAAAAGGAAATCAGCCGATTTCCTTACCACAGGCAAGTGACTTAAAAGTGACTTTTAGGCAAAAAGTGTAGTTAGGCAAAAGTCACAATCAGAAATACGTCTTATCGCGCAATACTCACGGAGGACCTGTCACCCGCATTGACGATCACGGCCACCATGTATTGTCGTGTTTTCACTATTGATGAATACATTTCTTGATACTGTCAATTAAGACATATACAGAGCCAATCTTTATTGTGATAATTTGGCGTATTCAGATTGATTCTCCTTTTAAAGGGACCGTTCTCTCTAAAAACTTATGGCCCTTTAAATTAGGCCTTTTTTTGGGCTCAGATGGAATATAAAATGAGAAAGCCCCCTTGTGTGCAGAGGGTGAAATGTGTCCTGGTGTTGGATAATGACAATTCAGCACACGTCACTGGGTCAGCCGGATCCCAGATGAAGCTCAGGAATAGCTGTCAGAACCAGGATCACGCTGGATCTCCCTCAGTTCCTGCACTGACTGTGACTATGAGAGGAGGGTTCCCTGGAGAATCCCCTCCATCAGTTGGCACAGTAATTGTGCACCACACCAGGTGCCCAGCTGGGATTTGCATCCACTTTTTTGCCCCTTGGACTCTTCCATTTTAAAGAAGGCACTACGGATCCTTCAATGGCTCTTTCTCTAGCACCCATAGAGGAGCTGTACACTTCATGCTCAAGTGTGTGTGTGCGTGTGTGTGTCTGTGTGTGTGTCTGTGTGTCCTGTAAAAGCCTGCAGTCCCGCCTGTCTCATCGGCAGAGCTGTGCCACAGAAAAACAACTGATATTCTGTCTGCAAGAGCGATAAGTAGAGGCTCAATTATATATTTTTCTTTTTGTGAGTCAGGCTAGGCTGACTAGGATGGGATGTATGTTTTTAAGCATCTACATAACCACATGCACTTTACTCTTCACAATCAAAAAGGAGGTGAGCGTTGGTCTAGACTAATTATTAATTAGTTTAGGCCAACCCTCACCTCGTTTTTGACTGTGAAGAGTAAAGTGCATGTGTTCTCAAATTTTCTTGAAAATGCACCATTTGACCACTCATTTTTCAAAACTTTCTCGGGGGGAGAAGCCCCCGAACCCTCTTAGGTCATTCAGACTCGCTCGCTACGCTCGCCACGGTGTGCTCCACCACTTTCAAATGTCATCAGTCGCCCCTGGCAGCATCTCTACAGGACAGAACTGGTTTGAACTGGTCTCAGAGACCCTTGCCACAAAGAGAACAGAGACAAAATGGAGTATAAGTAGTGGACCTTAAACCCCAAAGAATTAGATCACTTCTGGACTCAAGAGGAACCGTTTGCTAAGTTGAGGAGCTGGAGAGCTGTAAGGAGGAGTACTGCCCCTTTGCTGTGTGCTTTGCTGGGTTGGAATGTAGTTGCTGCTTCTGCCAAGGAAGACGACAAAGACTGGAACGTTGCTGAGAACCGGCTTGAATATGAACCTCCAAGGGCTTCTGTGTGCTGGCCTCCTGTTCTGAAGTCTCAGGGACACAAAGAATTCACGACCAGCTCCCCTGAACCCCACTGCTCGGAGTTCCGACCTGCCAGGAGGTGCCTATTCCAGTTTTGGGCCTCTGGAGGTTGTTCCTGCTGTTGGGAGCTGGAAGAAACTTAAAGAAAGCAAGAAAAACAACTCTGCCGCCAGTGACACTGTGACCTGCACTGAGGCCAGGGGCACTGCTCGTGAAGTGCACGACGCACCGCCCCGCCTGCAGCACAGCTCCGATGCCTGCAGTTATCGGCCTTCCCGACGCCAGCGCTTGCACTGATGCCGGCACTGCCAGCGCCAGCATCCCGTTATTGCGGAGCCGATAACCGACGAGGGTGATTTCACGAACTCTTAGAATTCGTATCGCCTCACAGGAACCGACGCTTCAAAGCCAACGCCACCGACTTCCCCTGTCCTGGACTTGACACGTCGCCTTCTTGCGGAAACGATGCCTCGCCTACCTCGTGGCAACCAGGGAACCACCCTCGGCACCGACGCCTCACCTCCACGACGCCATGCATCGGCCATAGACTTCGTTTTCCAAGGTACTGTTGTTTGAGGGTCTGCGACTCCATGCCCAACACCGCACACCTCGCGGTCGGCGCCGTACTTTGGATTTATACCTGTCATGAAGTCGTAATAGCCCCAGTCGGAGCTATTTGTTTCTACAAGTGCTATTTCTGCAAGTAACTGATTTTAAGTGCTATTTTGATATATGTATGTTGGATTTTTGTCGTTTTGGTCTTGTTTGATTTAGATAAATACCCCTTATTTTTCTCCATTTGTGGTGTTTCGACTGTGCTACTGTATGTTTTGAGTACAAATACTTTACACATTGCCTTGGGTTAAGCCTGCTACCAAGGGGGTGAGCAGGGGTTATCTAAAGTGTGTATCCCCCTTACCCTGACTAGAAGCAAGGGTCACTACTTGGCCAAAGGTGCAAACCTCTGCCAGTTAGAGACCCCCATTTCTAACAGTCAACATTCTTTTCAGTCTTGTCTACTGCATATAACAGATTCGATGAAGTCAAGTTGTCTGAAGCTTAATGCCTCTAAAACAGAGGTCATACTCTTTTGTCGCTCCCCCTCCCTGTGGTCCAGTGCCTGGTGGCCAGGGGTATTTGCCACACCCCTTGTGCCGGTGTGCTGGCAGGTGCTGAGCACCCACTGCTGCCTTTCTGGGTGCTCTACCTCCCCTTTAAGTGTAATCATTCTCGTACACACTATCTGGCTGTGAAACCCCTGTGTGCCATACTGCCCTGATGCTGCTGCCACTCATTCTGCCCCTGCAGCCTTTCCGTGTGACTCACCACTTCGCACTGCAGCCCATGTGTGCTCTCACTGGCCCTGTGCCACCACTGTGCCTGCCAAACCAGCAACATGAGCAAAACCAATAAGTTCGGCATGTAATTTGAATGCAAGCCAGACCTTTTGCTATTTTAAAAAATATTTTCAAAGGCCAGACCAGGCTAGTGCATCTGATTTCATGAAAAATATGCACTGTCCCCAATGCAGATGTAATACAACAAAAAACACAATGATTGGTGGAGTGCTTGAATTGATGTCAGCCACTGGAAACAGCTGTGGTTGAATTCAGTTCCCTTGTTTTTCACCCATCATGCAACTCTAGACAGAAGCCCATCCTATGCAAATCAGCACTGACACTGCTCTGCATAAAAATAGTCCATCCTAGACTACCAGGTGAGGTCCCTTCCAGAAGGAAGCAGAAGCAAGCTTAGACCAGTTTCGGTCTTGGGTATTCCCTGACGTGGGACCCTGGCTCACTGTGATACTGGCAGTAAGCTGTACCTGACTGAAGAGGCTCAATAGTTAAAAATCGGTCTTAGGTTTCTTGTATTCCAGTCCTGAGAGGACTAGGCTTGCTGGCTTGGCCGTTTGAGCATTACTATTCCTATTGCTTTTCCTGTTCCTGTTCTTATTTGAGCAGGACCAAAAAAACAAAACCATGTTCTGGGATGTGGCCCGAGTAATTATCATTAGCCGAGAGAAATTCAAGCATTCCATCCATAACGTTTTAGTATTGTTTATTGTCAAATTCCACTATCATATACAAAGGTGAACTGGTCCAACTGCACCAATCTCATCTTAGTGGAGACAATCTACTCATAAGCATCTTACAAAAGATCTTGGAAAGATGGAGAGAGGGTGGCAAGCTTTCACATTAAAATGGTTGTTAGTGGGCTTCAGGAGAGTCACAGTGATTGCCTTCTAGTGGTAGATAACAAGCAGCGTAGTTCATTGGTGGCTTGGGGCATTTCGCACAGTTGAAAGGCCAGCATGTCCTTAAATGCATCATAAAATGTGGTGTTTTGCCCTTGGTCAGGTTTATCAAATTACTATTTTCCTGTACCATGAAAGGTGCTTCCATATCATCCACCTTGCACCCTGGTCAACCTGTTAAGGTTCATTGCTCATATATACTGTGGCGACCGGCATGTATCGGGGGAGGTGGTGCGGGAGGCAGGGGGACGGAGGAAGCGGGTGTAAATAAAAAAAAAAAAAAGAACTTACCTTCTCGCCCCTACCTTGCCGCGTCTCTCCTCCGTAGTCCCTCGCTCCAGTCGGTCTCTCCTCTGTGGTCCCTGCTCAAACTTGAACAGGAATCACACCCAGGCTCCCCATAGGCAATCACAATTCTGCAATGGAGCATTGTGATTGGTCTGAGCGCCATGGTTTGGTGCTCAGACAGGAAGTCGGAGCCTGGGCATGTTCTCCACCCAGGCAGCAATACAGTTTGGGTGGAGAACATGCAAAGTGCGCATGAATGTTTGACCGGCCCAAGAATTGTGATGCACTAGTGACTCCACTCACATCTGCCACAAAATGATGCAATTTGTTTGCCTTCTCCATGAGAAGCACATTAGGAATGAGCTGATGTCTGATAAAGCCCATCCCAGGTAGAAATGGTCTATGAGCAACCACATCCAGTGTGCTGTTGAAGTCACTGTTTAAATCACTGGAGCAGTAAGAAGGGGCATAGATGCACATTATTGCTAAAGGGTCTCCATTTAGGCAACATTCACCGTATCTGCCCACAGATTCAAGTGTTCATGTAATAACCTTGTATGGGATGCCTGGTCTGACTCATATCAGTGACACCATAGCATATGAAAAGAAAGTAATTGCCCTCTCCAGTGTTTTTTTAGTTTTTTCCCCTTTAGTGTGTTTTTTCTAGTAGGATAATGTCTACTCCTTATTGATGTATGATTACATTTTTTGGCATTTAGATGGATTTTTCCATTCCTCTAACATTTCCAAGAGAGGAACGAGTATTGTATCAGGCTTGACATTGTTAACCCAGCCAGTGCCTCCCCAGTGTCTCTCACTCTCATGCAGCCCCTCGAGTGGACCAGAGTGGTCTGCGTAGGACCAGAACTCTACCACTTGTCCCAGGTGTCTCCTCATTGTGGTCGCTGTGATCTCCTCTGACTAGTCATTTAATGTCCCATTCAGACTACTGCTTTCCCTTCCCCCAGATAAGCATAAAGTCAGTCTAAACAGAAAACACCTGAAAAACATTTAAATCTGAAATTCAGTGATCCTTCAACCCATCTTGTGGTGAGCAGTGAGTGATGAGGTAAGCGTTACTGCTATTTTACGTATCATTTACTGTCTTCTTTCCCGGGATCCAGAGTGAGTACACATCAGAATACATGGTGGTAATCTCCCATTGGACCCCTAAAGGTGAAGTTCTGGTTTCAGTTAGGTACAGCTCGCCTGTGTGTACATTGCACCTGGGATTGCAAACAGGAGGAGACCCCAGTGGCTCCCGTGATAAGCAGTGACCTCAGTTGAAGGCGACCACAAAACCATCCCTGCTAGATTACTGAGCGCTGTTTTCATATAAAGTGATCTGATGCCATTGGTGTGACTGTCAGTATTGCTTGTGTTTCAGAACGTGATTCACTCACATCTGAGGCAGTGCCCTATCCCATAGTGTTGGAGTATTTTGCTGCTTTGTTCAGATTTTTGTTTCTCCATGTACAGAACTCCTCAACTGCCTCTTCTTGCCCTGCAGTTATCAGTGTATTTATGTTACTACTGTGAATCATTTTTTTCTCATGCTATGCCACTTATATTGGGGCCTCCACTTCTATTGTTGTTTACCCCCTCTCTTCTTGGTTGAATTTTGCTCTGCATACTCCGAAACTTAAACAACACAGAAGACTGTGAAGTAATATGTTGTACCCTGTGCCATGATATTGAGCTTTGCCAGAAATACAAGACTATATTATATGTCTAATGCCTTTAAATTTCACTTGGATGCCTTGAAAGAATGAAGTTGAACTTGTGGGCAGCCATGAGATCAGTAAAAAAAAAAGAGGACCTTACAGTTCTCCACATGAAATGGGCTGCTTTACCCGACCCTCTGCAGCTGATGGTCATGATCCATGTAGTTCAGCTACCGCTTAATCACATGTGTGGGTTGTGATCCCGGAGGGGGAGGGGCTGACCAGACATTTCATGTCCTTTTCACCATGAAGAACTTGGATAGGCCTTGTGGTTTTACCGGTTAACTAAATTAGTCCAAATATATATGTCCATATTGGCTCCTTCAATATTCCCTGGTAATCAGATGATGTACACATTTCTCTGCGTTTTACCTTCATAATTATCCTTTCTATATTAAAGATACATGAAGAGGTACTGAAGATCCATCACTTGTCTGTATAGTTTTCTTACAGTAGGACTCAATGAAACTAGGGTAGACTCTTCTTCACTTTTCTTGATATTTTTTTTCTGATCTGCCCTGAGGTGACCGAAGTCCAGTGCTTCTGTGTCTGGTTTTTGTTCCAGGATATTGCAGGTTGGTGTCTTGAATTATCAGAACCATGTGCTCCATCTTGCCTGAGTCACTGTCCAGGAGTATCTGCCTTTCGTTCCCACCAGCCTGAGAGTGGTTCCACTGTGCCAATCGTGTTTTGCAAGTCTGCTGGGCATTCAGTTTCTTGGGTTTAGTGGAAACCATTATAATTATGTACCAGTAAGTGTTCTTGCCAGGGTATATGATGGGGTTTGAGGTTGTCAAGGATTGCTCAGTCGTTGCAAGGGCATTTTAGATGGGCTTTAAGGAGGCTTGTAGGTCAGAACGATGTGCTCCATCTTGCCTGAGTCACTGTCCAGGAGTGTCTGCCTATCGTTCCCACCAGCCTGAGAGTGGTTCCACTGTGCCAATCGTGCTTTTGCAAGTCTGCTGGGCATTCAGGGGCATATTCTCAAGGACTCATCGCCGATTTATCGGCACTTTAGCGCCGCAAAAGTGGTGATAGATTTATCGCCCAATTCCCAAGCTGGTGCAAACTGCCGATATCGCCAGTTTTCCAGCGATAGCTTCCGCAAAAAACATCGCCACGGATGAGAGCGACAACTAACGCTAATGATATGCAAAGTAGGCGTTCCCGTGCAAAAACACACGAAAACACCACTTCGCGATATCCTCAACGACCAGCCAGATCTGCGACGTGATCCAAAAACAGGCGATAAGGCGCGTTAGCAGCAGGGATTTAACACCTGCCTTTTACTGGTGTTAAGCAGGACGACAACCTGCAGTATGAAAGGGAGCCCTGCCCAGAGCCACATCTGAAGACCAACACATGTCATGGAGCTACTGATCATGCAGCACGGAGACCCAAGAGGTCCACAACACCCACCGCCACCACCCCCAGGACCCCCCCCCCCTCGGTCCCCCAGTCCCTGGACGTTACTCACCCTGTTGCTGTTGGCTCAGGTCATGTTGTACAGTGTCCGGTCCCCCAACTCCTGCCACCGTCTCCCCAATGATGACTCGGGTCACCATTTCCTCCATCTCATCCAGCTCCTGGTGTGTCGCTGGACTCCCACCTCCAGTCTGCATTGCTGCTTTCAGGTTGGCTGCGAGTTTCAGCTTGGTTTTGCGCTTCACACCAGTCCAGCGCTTTTTGCAGTCGTCCACTTCCCTTCTCTTCACTCCGACTGCATTCACCTTGGCCAAGATGGACTGCCATATTGTATTTTTAGTTGCCAATGACACAGTGGAGGTGATGAACAGTTGGTGGTGGTGTTCTATCACCTCCGTAATGAGGATCTGGTTTTCCTGCGTACTGAAACGTGGATTCCTCTTCTTCTTCTCCTTGCCCTTCCCTGACCCCGAGGTCCCAGGCTGGTCCTCCGTGGGGCTTGCGGGGTTCTGGTTGTCCTCTGTACTTGCTCCGGCTACCTCCATGGTGCTTCGCAGTTGTTTGTGTTTTGTTTGTGTTTTTTGTTGCCGCTTTTATAGTGGTTTTTCCCGCCTGACTTGTGGGAATTGCAGGCCTGGCGCTGCTTATCGCTGAATTTTTTATCGCAGTTTGGGCCATTGCAACTTTTTTCACGTTCGGGTTTAGATTTTTATCGCCGTCCCGGTAATTTTATCGCAGACATTTGACGCGTTATCGGGAAACTATTGCATGTTACCGCCGTGTTGAGAATACGACGTTAACACAGAGTTATTTTCCTGCGATAGACGGCGATATGAAAAATTGCGTTAACCTATTTTGGCGATGATTATCGCACGTTCTTGAGAATATCCCCCTCAGTTTCTTGGGTTTAGTGGAAACCATCATAATTATTTACATGTAAGTGTTCTCTCCAGGGTATATGATGGGGTTTGAGGTTGTTGTTCATATCAAGGATTGCTCAGTTGTTGCAAGGGCATTTTGGATGGGCTTTAAGGAGGCTTGTAGGTCAGAATGTCATTGTTGGGCTGCCCTGTTGTAGGGATTCTGCACATACACAGAGCTATGCACAGGATAATAGGACCTCGGAGTATAGTGGTGAACCAACCATGCACCTTAGTACCCAAAATCCCAATCCGACTAGCTTTAGCGTCTCATTAGCAGATACTACCAATGATTAGACAACCCAAAACACGGTATCTCTCTCTCTCTCGCTCAGGACTCGCGGGAGCAAGAACACCCTTTCATAACTCACTCATACTTGTCCACAACGTGCGTAATAAGAGACACAGTACAGTTTAAAATGTTTATTTCAAATATCGTGCTCTAAGATACAGTACACGTGCCAGTACTATCAGCATAATGCATAATGATAAAATAATAAGCATAGTTACAATTCCATAGAATACAAATGGGGAAAGCATGTCATAAGGCAGTGGATATAGGGCTAAATGACCTTACCATCCTCCCCGTGTTACTAACTAGTTTATTATAAAAATAGAAGACCTCTGGGCGTTGTCAGGCGAACCCTCTTACCTCAATATCTAGATGCAAGGTTTACATCATCAGACAAGCACATCTCTTCTCTCTGGAAAGGTTTTTCTCCGAGTGCCTCAAACAGCGAGATCCCCATACTAAAAGCACACAAATTTCTCCAGTGCAGCTGTACATAGTGTTATGTCTAAGTGCGAGGGACTGGCCAGATCAGCAAGAACAAGGGACGTTGTTTTTCGACCTTGTACATGTTGTGCAGACGAAACCCACAGGGAACAGGAGAAAAGGTGAAAAGCAGAAAGGCAGACAGCTCTAATATAGCCTGGCACAAGCAGAGGCTGGAAAAACAAAGTCACAAAGTAACGTGCGCAAAAAAAGGCATCATGGCAGCCAGGCCTAGGCCAACTTAGCAATGCAGACCATGAGGCCACAAACCACACGACACCCTCCCCTGGTCAGTCCATTGGTGAAGACATAGGACGAAGACAGAGTTCAAATAGATGGAGCAGAATGCGGAAACGTCCATGTAGAAAAAGCCCCCAATGAAGGACAGTGAATGGGATAAAAAAAACAGGAGGAAAAAAAATCCAGAAAGGGCCAACAAAAAATCCAGAGATGCAGGACGCGGAAAGCGTAGGCCCCCTAATCCAAGAAAGTGAAAGTGCAGAAAAACGCCACACCTTCCAAGAGGACATCATTGGAATCGTCAGAAAAAAGAGACGCCATCCAGTTCAACAAATCAAAACTGCATCCATGTTCCTCGTAAGAGGGAGCAGTGAACAGCCTTGCGGGACAACTTGCATGATACTCAATATAACTTAGTCGTAGGAGAGTCTGAGCAGCCGCCCAGACATCCCATTGTGCCAAAATTCCACAGCCATTGCGCAGCAAACAGACCAAAAGCAATATACCAGCCGCCAAGGCGAGAATCAACGGAAAGCCGTCAAAGATGCTGGAAAAAATGGAATGAATAAAAGCCGGGATTATACCAAAGATAGTTTGAAAGGAGGTAACAAGGCCAGAGCCCACAACTTTAAAAAAGTGCACAAGACCTTCGGTGCGTGATGCATTGAAAACACGGTGAATCAGCTCACCGAAATGTTGTGGGAGGTTTGTGTTCAACAGGGCCTGTATCTCACTGTGGGTACTAGCCACCTGGAGGATGAATGTCTCCCGAGCGGATGTGAGCATAACCTCCTGGTTCAATAATAGCGCCTTTATTCTGCTCAATTTATTGAAATCTGCCTTCAAAGTCGGAATGGAAGGCCAAATGGAACTATCTATGATGTTGTGCGGGGGAGGAAAAAGCACATTTTTACAGCACACAACCCGGTGGGAAACAGTTACAATGTAGGGTATGCCAGCCAGCATTCCACAGCAGTCCTGATTATTCAGAAGGAGATAGCTACCATTTGCAAGCACAGTAAAAGTAGGAGATATAGCAGTAGCAGGGATGCCCTTTAAAACACAAGCAAGATTCGGAGCCGAAACGTTACAAGCCCCGTGCAATTTAATGTTCTTACAAATCAGGGAATGACCCACAGTAGAATCGCGTGACTCTCCTGTGAGAAAAACTTCCTTTCCGTCCCTAAGGCATCTATATAGGAAAGGCAGGGACCAAAGTTCATGCAAGAAGGCACTGCCTAGAGGCTGAAAACGGCCAACAGGATAATGTTTCATGCAGGAACTGAACTCAAATAAAGAAAAAGGCAAAGCTATAACCCCGTGAACTAGCCACACTGCAGAATCCAATTCCGCCACAGAGAATGGTAAGGGCTCTATCTTTTCGATATGTAAGAGAGTGTATGTTGCATCCTTCATGGACATGAACTGCTGTTTCTCAGTTAAGTTAAACGGCAAGAACAAGGCAGAGGTGTTCCAAAAATGCCAAGGAACTTTCCCCATCTTAAGTGTTTGCAAAGTCCCTGCAAATTGCATTACTGAACGCAACTGATTCTGACCATGATATAACACAGAAACATCATCTTATACAATATCAACAACAGAGGAAACAATATTCTCTAATGTGTAAATGCGGGAAGACAGGGTATTAATACTATTGACAACAACAGCAAGTACCTTTTCTAAGTTTGCTTGATCAATCTCCCGAAGACGGGAGGCAGCTTCAATTTGTGAAAGCTTCCAAAGTTCATTATAAGTTTCATAAATGAATCGCTTAGGTCGAGGACCACGAGGCCCCAGGACAAAATCGGACAGATCAATGTTGCCTGATAGGAGGGATAAATGCTGTGCACAGAATCTAAGGAAGAGTGCTGCAACCACTGTTTACACAATTTACCAACAGAATATGTCGTAACAGTACGAGAGTCAGAAAACCTTGGATCCGGTCTATCCTGTTTATAACCAGGAACCGAATCATGGAAACGCATTTGGCAGGCATTTTATGCCGTTGGCCATGCCAACCAGGGCGACTGAACAAACGTAGAGACATTAAACGAATTGTTCTGAAACAACGCTTGCAAATCGACCAGGGAAACATTAAAACGCAAGCTGTCGTTGGGAGTGGAAGACAATGCGGGAATGGAGGGTGCATTCAATTGTTTTGAAGTAGCCAAACCCCAACAGGTCATTTGATAGATGGTATGATTTAAAAATAAAATCTGGGCCGGGATTAGGCAAGCACGGTGCAAGGCTTCCGTGCCTTGCACCTGCCATGATTTGGTGCCCCAAATAGATTTTAAGTCAATGGTGTCCTTCCAGTGTTCATAACCACCCACCGCTAAGGCATTCAAAAAGGAACCCGAATATAGCAATTTGGTGTGGGCTAACATAAGCTTCTGTGTGGACGAATTATTCAATTTAAAATAATAGGACCCAGGGTTTGATCTATCAAAGTCTGTAAAATAAGTAAACTTACTTTTTAAGTGTGGGGGAGCTACCTGGTAAAGGGGTCGGACAATGTTCCCATTGGGTGTAATTAAAGGGACCCCGCAGAGTACTTGGTTTATGGAGAAAGTGGTTGCCCCAATGCTGGTAACAATATAAATCGGCATAACTTGCAGAATTCATATACAAATCTTCAGCATTAAAAGCAGCATAATATTTCAAATCAGTAAATAACGATTCAACGGCATGCACATCCCAATCGTCAGAATGAATATTACTTTTAACGACATCACCCATTGAAACACGAAGGACATTTGGTACATTAATAATTTCGGTGGGTCCATGAATTTGGAAGTTTACCGCATCCCATACGATGCCATCAGCGACCGGAAAGCTGAAATGTTCACAAATGTGTGGTCACGCTTCATGATGTGAGAAGAAGAATGCGGAGCCAAAGTTCCAGCGACACAGTTCACAGCAGAGCGTTCTGGTAAATAGTGACCATTGATGAGTAGAAAAAAACTGTGACAAAGCCAATGGACATGAACAGGAAAATCAGGAATAGTACCAACCAAATGTATGTCCAGGGTGGGATCAAAAAATTGTCTCTGAACCAGGAGATAAAATCACTGAATCTGGACGGGATAAGTGATGAGGTGGAAGCCGAATCAAATGAATAACGGGTTGGGCTCAGTGGCGTTGTTGGTAGGTGAGCCACCGACTTGTTGGCAGGGTATGTATACTCGGTCTCCTCGTTGCAGGGGGAATCTGGGTAGTCGAGCAGGTGATCAGGCACATCTACCATCTCAATGGCAACATCAGTGACCGTTCGGGCTGGAGGGCCACAAACATGTGTCCTAGAAATGGCTGGACAGGAGACCGCTGGTGTTACACTATTCAGGATCGGCCAGATGTTGTAGCTTGACATTTTCCACTGAGATGTATCTGTTCTCTTTGCGACCAGGAAGCGGTGGTAAGATGACAGTTCGAGTACCCTTCAAGCCAAGGACTGGAACCGGTGCACGATAAGAGGGGCCAAATTCTTTTTTGTTCTCCACCTTCTCTCGGACCAGGTCTCCAACCTTCGGAAGCCAGCCGGCGACCGGAATCTGCAGCGCAGTGTCTGTGGCTGAGGGTAAATGTTCGTTTGCAAGTTTGTCATGGGCTTCTTGTAAGTCCTGCAACATAGTAGAATGGTTATCTACATCAAAGATTGCGGATTGCGCCGCCATGTCTAGACCATCAAGGTCGGGCACAAACATTTGGATGCCAAAGAGCATTTCGTATGGGGTCCGCCCACCCAGAGGTCTTCTAGGGAGATTATTAAGTGCACGCTATACAAGTGGGCCAGCCAGTTCCTGCCAGTACCTAAGACTCTAGCTGTCAAGGATTGCTTTAAGTCACGGTTCATTCGTTCAACAATCGAATTGCCCTCAGGCCGATATGGAGACAAAAATTTCACCCGCACCCCCAGTGACCCCATTGCGTCTTTGTACGCCTTAGATGCGACTGCCGGACTTTGGTCAGAATGGAAGGTGCCACAGGCAAAAATTCCCACAAAGACACGCAAATCCCTTATGACAGTTCGAGCGTCAGCACTCCGTTGTGGCCAAACCCAGATGAAACGTGTGCACGAGTCCACTGCAACTAAGATGTATTTGTATGCAGTGTCAGAAGAAAATGGACCGCAGTGATCCAGGTAAACACACGCAAAAGATCTGTTTGAAATGCAGAGCGGTGTTTGTGGTGGGCGTGTAACCGTCGAAGGCTTAATTTGCTGACAAACGTCACAAGAAAGCACATAAGTACGGGTCTGTTTATATAAACCACGCCACCAGTAACGCTGCTGCAAGATGGAAACCGTCGCAGACACGCCAGCATGGGCCGAAGCCAAGCCTTCGTGGGCGGCTGTTATCAAGGAAGGTCTGCGGTCTGCGTTGGGAATCAGCCGATCACCAACATCTGGAATTTTTATGTAAGGAACCTGATCGGGACCTACTTGATAAGAGTATTTGGAAGGGAAACCCCGTGGGTAATTAGCACCCTCCTTTGTTGCAGCAATAGCTGCCAAAATATCATTATCTATTCTTGTCATGGATCTTGTAACTGCTGCGACTGAGCACGTGGCTACTGCTGATTTGGCAGCTTCATCTGCCAAACCGTTACCGACAGCGTGTGCGCCCACACGCTGTTGGCCAAGAGTGTGAATCACCTGTGTGAGAGGCAAACGTTGTTTAAGATCTGCCACTCGAACCCAAAGCATCTTATGCTTAATTGTGCTGCCTTTTGCATCTCTATAGTCGTTCTGCGACCAAAAGAATAGATTGTCATTGAAAGACTGAACACAGTAGTAAGAATCGCATACAATAAGGGTTGTCACGTCTGGATTAGCGAACTCAAGTACGAGCACCAAAGCACGCAGCTCGGCCAATTGTGCAGTACTGTCTCCTAGTGCCTGAGTGTGCACTACAGTCGATTTGAACTCCCCGTTCACCATAGTACCTGCCACAATAGCACATGCTGCTGAATAAGCATGCTTGGAACCCGTGGCCGGTTGTGCCGAACCATCGGTATAGATAATACATTCGTACTCCTCAAGCGGTAGCAAAGACAGAGGAGGAGGATGAACAAATTCATACTGTAAAAATTCCTGTGTCTGAAGAGAGGAATCAAAGATAAAAGTGACGTCCGTAGACGTCAGAGATGTAGCCCATTGTATCCAATGGGGGTGCAAAGCCTTTGAGTTTGGAACACTTGCTTTCGTCACTGCCTCAAGGGCAGGATATGGTGTTACCACCAAAATGCGTTTTCCCTGTGCCAGTGCGCGTTCCTTTAGAATCGCCATTTGCACTGCAGTCAAAACTTTCTCCACAGAGGAAAAGCGCATTTCTGCTGAAGTGTAAAGATGTGACTTGTATGCAATCGGTACTGTGTCACCTTCGTTAAAGCTTAAGTACGTGAAACCCACTGCCCCTGGAACGATTCTAATCACCAGGTTTGTGTGGTTGTCACGAGTCAACAAGAATTTCGATTCAAGTAAATCTGCCTGCAAAGATTGCAGTATAGAGGAATGCTCGGGAAGCCAGCATGACTTGAAAAGTTAGGTTGTATCAAGGCATAAAGAGGCTTGATACGCTGGGCATATTCGGGAATGTAAGTACGCCCGAAGTTTAGAAAACCCAGCAAAGACTGAAGCTTCTTCAGAGTAGTTGGAGGGCACAAAAGTGCGCATTTCTCCAAGAAATGGGGGGCTAAGCCCTTACCTTCATTGTTGAGCTCATAGCCCAAAAACAAAACGGTAAATTCAGCAATGTGAGATTTGGCAAAATTAAATTTGTATCCTAAGACCGCAAATTCAAGAATAATGCGGTCCACTCGGGAAAGATGCGGCCATAATTTGTCGTCTGTCAGATAAATATCGTCGACGTACGAACACGCATCTGGGTCTATGCTGTCCAACAATGAGACAACACGGGCAGCGAATACGCCTGGACTGTTTTGTAGCCCATAGGTAAACGCCAGAATTTGAAAAGTTTACCACCGGAAGTAAAAGCGCTCCATTGGCTACTCTCCGGGGCCAAGTTGTGCGTGTAGAATCCATTGGATAGGTCAAGTGTAGTTTTATATTTTTTACGAACAAGACTGTCTACAAGCGCAGAACTGTGTGTATTTTGCACCGCAAAGGTCCGACAATGAGAGTTCAAATGTCGGTAATCCAAAACTAGGCGGTACGATCCATCGGGTTTAAAAACCGCGAAAAGGGGATTATTCATAGGTGATACGCATGTTTCAATTACTCCTTGATATTCTAACTGTGTCAGAATGTCGGAAACAGGACCTTTAGCTTCCCGCTTGATGGGATATTGGGGTTGTGGCTGAGGCAGCGACCGCAAAGGAATGTCATGGGGGGAGAGTCTTCATCCCAGCCCGCGTGATTACGGTATAACGCCGGAGCCAAGGCCACAGCCCATTCAGCTGCGAGAGCCTCCGCTTTGTCCTTGGGGACATGACGAGAAAAGCTCGGAAGGATTACCTCCTCCCCTCTACGTGCAGCAAGTACGAATGGGGGCGGCCAATCCGCCTCTGCTAACAGAATATCGTAAGAAGAGGTCAGATTCTCCCAAAAAATCCCTTTACTAACACGCTGTATGTCACCTTCAATTTGAAGAACAATATTATATAGTCTGTCAGGGAGTGCCACTCTGGTGTCAGCTGTCTCGACAGTAATGAAGGTGTCAGTTGTTGTCGCCTTCACATGAGGACGTAGTGCCTCCCACACTATGGTAACTTCCCCGGGGCTGTCTAGGAGCGTCACTGCCCACGTCCAATTCAGGAGTCTCGTTCTCACCGTCTGTGGCATACCTCGCTGTTAAAGCTGCAACTTTCTTCTTCTGAAACTGTGGGCGAGAACGTGGAAATTCGTCGGCTTTCCCTCGGACTTGTTGTCGAGGTTGGTCCCGTCCCTGTGGAGCCTCACGACCCCAGCCTCTATCCTGGCATTCTCCTCCACCTGTCTGGGAGGTCGACGGTGCCTGTGAAGAACGAGGAGAACGCGGATCAGGGACTTGAAATCTCTCTGGAGATTTAATTCTCGCTCTATCGCGCAAATCATAAGTGCGTTCAGAAGATTCGGAAACCGGGGATGCGCCACGCGACCTGGTTTTTCTGTTGCTTTACCCTGTTTCTTCAGTCTCCAGTTCTTTTTAGTAAAGAACGGTCTCTCATCTTTCTCAGATTGAGTTTTCTGTTGTGGCTGCGATTGAGTTTGCGTTTTAGCAAAAGGCTTAACTCCCAAACTATTGCGGCCAATGGTTTTATAAGCCTGTGCAATCATTTTCGGTAATTGGCCTGTCCGGTTCTGGGACTAAAGCCAAAGCATTAGCTACTTGAAAGTTAACTGCATCGCCCTTGACATTCGCAAGGATTAAGTCAGCCACTACATCGAACACTCCCACCAGTCTCATCCCTAATTTCACAGCCGCTTCAGGGCCATGCTCATCTTGTACCCGTTTAATTACAGAGGGGAGAACTGTCATGGAAGGAGTGCCGAAACACTTCGCATATACTGCTGCGAATACCTTGCCCCAGTTGTTGCATTCTGTCAAATCGGGAATTAAGTCTTTTGGCAAACTGATCGTTAAAATCCTGTGTTTGTCCACAGGAGAAGTATTGGGAAAAACTGCCTCCAGCTGGTCAAATTTTTCTGCAAGCCAATAAGGCAAATCGTCCTTATTTTGTGGGCACTTGCCCATCACCGAATTAACCATGACAGGACTTATGGTTACACCGCCCGGTCCAGCTGGATGCACTGCAACTCCAGGAGGGGCTCCCTGTACGTTGCCTGTAACATACTGTACTAAAGCTCTGTGAACGCGTATCAAAGACGTATGTAATTCATGCAGTTCAGCAACCGCAATTGTCAAATAACGCGGATGTGGGGTATACCCGGCCAAAACTGGCCAAGTGGCCCCTTCTATAGATAGGGGGCCTAAACGAACCGGTGTGACCGGATGTGGAGGAGCGCCATTAAACCAAATACGGTGTTGCCATGCCGTAAGTGGTACTTCGAGAGCCTGATAAGGCCGATAAGCATTGGGCAGGGCAGTGATAGTGTATTCATGGAACAAATCGTCTGCTCCATCCACCGCCGGAAAAGTGACCCAAGAGTAAAACACCTCAAAATGGCGGGCCGGGTCAGCCTGCACCACAAAGATGAGTGAGACACCCGCGTCAGGCACCCCATAAGCCAGTAAATGAGCCCAGAGCGCAGCGCGGCTATGTGCCGGTATATTTATATCCGCCATTAAGACCAGAAATAACCGACAACCTAATAGGAGGCAGCACAAAATAGGGTTTACTTAAACACCTTTTAATAACTTCAAGCTTGAAAGAACCTATAAAAACGTCAATATAGGAGGTATCACCCTCACCCACGTTTCCGGAAGCGTATGCGAAGGGTGTTGTGGACAAGCACAAGTACTACTCAAGCGTCTCGCAGATAAGCAGCCCACTTCGTTGGTAGCGCCATGTTGTAGGGATTCTGCACATACACAGAGCTATGCACAGGATAATAGGACCTCGGAGTATAGTGGTGAACCAACCATGCACCTTAGTACCCACAATCCCAATCCGACTAGCTTTAGCGTCTCTGTTAGAAATGGGATTTCTGGTTGGCTAAGGCTGGCGCCAAAGCCAAGCAGAAACCACCACTCTAGTCAGGGCAAGAGAGTTACACACCCAAGATAACCCCTGCTCACCCCCTTGGTAGCTTGGCACGAGCAGTCAGGCTTATCTCGGAGGCAATGTGTAAAGCGTTTGCGCAACACACACCCAGCGCAACACCCAAGGCACACTACAAAAGGAACTCCACACAAGGGTATATATAAAAATAGCCTTTGTATTATCATAACACATTAGAATAGTACTCACATACAATACACGGTGCCAACTGGCACGGGACAATATTTACAGGGGATTATGTACACATGACAGGGCCACGTGGGCCGCTGTCAGAACCATCACTGAGTGAACATATTACAAATGTAGGACATAGCACGTACAACCAGTAATCACTGGCCACCACTGTACTCAGCATCAGCCTGTAACATAAACCATATTATGTACAGCATCACATTAGGCGCAAAGCTTTATGCGCCAACCTCACCAGCCTAAACCATAATATGCAACACAACCTCATAATCATAAAACACATTTAGAGGTATCAAACAGGGTGCGTAAATCATGCTACATACATTACATTTCCTAGCACCCTATAAATCACATTTAGGAAATACTCTCCGGGGAAATAGCTCACAACCTACGCATTAGGTAATAATAAAATCACAAGCATAATATACTATGCCCAACCTCATGAACCACACTTAGAGGTATAACACAGGGTGCGTAAACCACAATATAGGAATCACAGTTCCTAGCACCCAAAATCACATTAGCACCTAACTCAGATCAGGGCCTGGCGCCCTATAAAAACCGAACTGTCCCCCTGGCCAACTGGCCATCTCTACAGGGGCTCAAATGCCCTAGGTCCCAAAGTCAGGACGCGCTGCAAGGGCAGCGAAAGTCAAGGGTGCGCCATCTGCGCAGGCCTAAACGTAGCAGCTGCCCACTACTTGCTGGGCAGCTGGGAAAGTCAGGGGCCAAGGAGTGCATCTTACTCCGGTCCAAATCAACAATAATGCCCCCAAAGAATCACGCCTAAACGGTGCAGCTGGCACTAAGTGCTGCGCAGCTGTGAGTCTCCAAATGAAGCCTGGCACCACTGTGCCGCTTCGGTCCCTCTCAGGGACGGCTAAAATAATCTAGCCCCTCGTTGCAGCGGCCCGCAACTGCGGCGCCGCTGTGAAGCAAATGAAGAGCTGGCACCACTGTGCCTGGGGACCCCCTCTGGGGCCCTTTTACAATAAGAATGCCCCCAAACGTTGGAGCCACCGAGGCTCTAAAACAATTACGCCCTCGTAGGAGCCACGCAGGCTCTAAAACAACTATGCCCCTCGTTGGAGCCATCGAGGCTCTAAAACAACTATGCCCCTTGTTGGAGCCATCGGGGCTCTGAGGCAACTATGCGCCACGTGGGAGCGGCCCGCTGCCAAAACGGGGCCGCTCAGGATCTGTGCCTCGATCAGGCACCCACCATAGTCCCCATGGAGCCCCCAGCCCTTTCTAACTCACCGGGCTGCTCTCTGGGGACTCCTCTTCACCCGGTCCCGCTCCTGGGGGCCGGGTCTCCTCACAGGCGACGGGCGGGGCCTCTCACTCATGAGAGCCTCGCTGGGGATCCGGTGGCATCTCCCTGGCTTCGCCCGGTCCCTCTCTCTCTCGGGACCGGGACTTCTCTTGCGGCGGCCGGCGGGGTCGCTGTTTGCTCCGGCCGCACTCCTCTTCACCCGGGCCCCCTCCTGGGACCCGGGACTCATCCTCAGCACTTCTGGGAGGCGGGGTAGGCTCCCGTCCTCCTTTCCTTCAATCGCGGCGGGGCAGGCACCGACAATGTGCCTCGTGCCCCCTCCGCCATACCGGCACCTCTCCTCTTCACCCGGGCCCCTCCTGGGACCCGGGACTTCATCACCGAGCCTGCGAGGCTCCGGCAGGATCTCTTGCGGCGGGGCGGGACTTCCTCTCCTTGCTCCGCCCATGTCCCAGGCAGACGTGCCTGACTTCCTGGTCGCGCTGCAGCGGCTGCGGCGGTGATTTCTAGGGCAATACGGGTAGGCTCCCGTTTTAAACAGCATCAGCGGGGTGGGCACCCGTAACTTTAAATAATCATGAGAGTGGGGTGGGCACCCGCTCTCCACCCATAAAGGCCATAAAGGAATCCCCATGCGGGGTGGGCACCTGCAATTACACCGGCATCACGGGGAATCCCTACGATGGGGATTCACCCTCAAAGGGCTGCAGCTCCGCGCTGCGAAGCCCACGCTCTCCCGTTCCCTGGGGAAATTAAAATAAAGCGCTCACAGGGCGCTGGAGGCAGACAGAGTCCTGCAGGTCCTGTAAAAAGCAAAGCACTCCCAGAGCGCAAGATGGGGCCATGCAGGGCCCAGGAAGGCAAGCCCTCATGGCAGCCTCCCTGGGCCCCAGCAGCAGCATGCCCCGGCAGGATTCTGGAACAAGAAGTGAACCTCTTCATGGGGTCACAGCCCTTCTTTTCTACACCCTTTCCCTTTGTCTAAAGGTGTAGGGTTTTGGGAAAACCAGATGCAACTGGTTTGGGGGGAGCTTTGGAGCACTTTGTTTTGCTCAGCTCCTCTCTCCTTTCACAGGACAGGCTAGGGACATCAGACGCACCACAGGGGGTGGAGCCAGCATTGTGGAGGGAAGGCACAGCCCTATTCAGGTCCCAGGTGCAACTCCTCCCACCACTCTCAGCTCAGGTGTCCCATTCAGCTCAGCGCTGACTCACCCTGCCCCTCCTGCAGCCACACACACCTCCCAGCTCCTGTCACTCACAGAGCCAGACATGTAATCCACATCAGGCAGGCAGACACAGAGCACACATAAATGCCAACTTCTAGAAGTGGCATTTCTCTACCAGTCACCATCAATCTGCGCACACCATTGCGCAGCATTTATTCTCACGAATTCAGGCATACTAGACTTGACCATGCTGCACCTCTCATAACAGGAATTACCACTGACACACTCATCCTCAAGGCATTCCTATGGGAGGCAGGTCAATCTCACTAAATGGGCACAGTGCGCGCACGCACTTGGCACTGGACCACAGTGTCCAAGTGCCCAGAGGTCTAAAACGACTAACACCAAGTTCCATATAAGGCAAAAAGTTCAGGGGGAACCTGCCAAAAGGGCCAGGTCCAACACAACCCCTTCCAGCCAAAACGCAGGGGAGACCAATGACCACCGTGATGGGCTTCCTGCTTGGGGCGATAGAACACGGACACGGGCCCGCACGGCAGGGACACCCTCCGGTTCTACGCCACCCTGAAACTCGGGAGAAAAAAAACAAAGAGAAAAGAAAGAGAGAAAAAAAAATTCAGGATCCACTATGCTATCCTACGGGTACTCTTTAGTTGTCCACGGCCAGGACCGGGCCCTAGGCCACCCAGATGCCACTGGTCCTTGCCAATCCACAGAGTGGGGGCAGTAACCCCTGGCATACAATAGCCATTCTCCACTCTCCCTCAGTGTAGTTCCAAACTACCACGGATCCTCCAGCCTAGGGTCCGCACCCTCAGGCTGACCAGAGATGACGGGCAATCTCACTAAAAATAGGAGAAAACTTCTCAACAAAATGTATGCGGGTAACAATCACCGGCAATATCAAAAAATATATTTAAAAAATAAATAGGCTTGCCCGTTGTAACAATCATGGGAAATATCAATCAATAATAGAATCAAAGAACTCTCAAAAATATATGCGGGTAGTAACAATCACCGGCCATATCAATCAACAATAGAATCAAAAGAACTCTCAAAAATATATGCGGGTAGTAACAATCACCGGCCATATCAATCAACAATAGAATCAAAAGAACTCTCAAAAATATATGCGGGTAGTAACAATCACCGGCAATATCAATCAACAATAGAATCAAAAGAACTCTCAAAAATATAGGCGGGTAGTAACAATCACCGGCCATATCAATCAACAATAGAATCAAAAGAACTCTCAAAAATATATGCGGGTAGTAACAATCACCGGCAATATCAATCAACAATAGAATCAAAAGAACTCTCAAAAATATATGCGGGTAGTAACAATCACCGGCAATATCAATAAGCAATAGGCTTGCCCATTGTAACAATCATGGGCAGTATCAATAAAGGACAGAAGAAAACTTCTCAAAAATGTAAGCGGGTGAAAAATCACCGGCTATATCAATCACAATATAGGATCCTAAAAACTCTCAAATGTGCGTGGGTGAAAAATCACCAGCAATATCAATCACAATAGGGGATCAAAAACTTTCAATAAATGGGCGCGGGTGAAAAATCACCGGCAATATCAATCACAATATAGGATCCCAAAAACTCTCAGAAATGTGCGTGGGTGAAAAATCACCAGCAATATCAATCACAATAGGGGATCAAAACTTTCAATAAATGGGCGCGGGTGAAAAATCACCGGCAATATCAATCACAATATAGGATCCCAAAAACTCTCAGAAAATGTACGCGGATGAAAAATCACCGGCAATATCAATCACAATATAGGAGCAAAAAAAAATTCTCAAAAAATGTATGCGGTACATTATGGTCTGCACTCACTAGTAGTGTACACTATAATTACTGTGTGCGATCATAAATGCAAGTCCAGATCCGGAAACACCGGCTACTGGCTCCCCAACCCGGGGACGTACCTCTTGGGTCAGACGCCTGGAAAACCAGGACTTCACAAGGGTGACACATCCCTAGCGTGTCGTGTGACAGTCTGCCTGGCGCAGAGCTCACGACCTCCTGTCCCTCTGACAGGGCGTGAAGATGTGCCAGGACAGAAGTGGCGCACACCATGGTCAATCATTGGCGACTCAGCCCTTCTGGCTGGTCCCTGACCCACTGGTTCCTACTGGGGACTCTTTCCCCTCTCACCCCTCAAAACTGGACCTCTGCACCCTCCCAACTGGAGCGGTACTGCCAGACACTAGAACTGCTGGAGGTCTGATTACAGGCACTCCCAGCTCACTTAACGGTCCAACAGGACAGACTAGGCTCCCTACCTGGTGTTCCCTCATGGAACCAACCAGTACTGGAGACTGAGGTGCGGGCACTTTGGGACACAGCCCAATCTCACTCCTCCTCCTGAGAGACCGGATGTGAGTCCCTACAACCGCCTCACAATAAGGGTACCCAGCTGGGCTACTCTGAACCATCTTAAACCGCGAGGGTTATCGAGACACCTGCACCATTCTTCTAGGGTCACTCCCCAATGCTAGTTCCTTACAATCAAAGAACTCACACACTAACACCATTTACTCAAACGTCCAGTGCATCACAACATTCATCCACACTCCCCCATAAGACTGGTGAGACAGCATCTTACTGCCCCTGAAACACAACCTGTACCCCTCTCAACCGGGAACTAGGTACCATACTATGGGAACCGGGAATGGGACTTCCTACACTGGACTACATACTGCTGCCACCACTGGATCTCACCCATCTGGGGATTCCAGAAAACTTACACTGCAACAAGAACACATGTTTCAAAAATGAAATAACACTTAAAAAAATCTTAGACCAATAATCCCCAACATGTGACCATCTAAAATGCAGAGTTTTGTAGTGCAGCCAGTTGTCGCTGCGGTACTGCGCAAACGCAAGTCCTATCCCACCGCTGATCCACCAATGTTAGAAATGGGATTTCTGGTTGGCTAAGGCTTGCGCCAAAGCCAAGCAGAAACCACCACTCTAGTCAGGGCAAGAGAGTTACACACCCAAGATAACCCCTGCTCACCCCCTTGGTAGCTTGGCACGAGCAGTCAGGCTTATCTCGGAGGCAATGTGTAAAGCGTTTGCGCAACACACACCCAGCGCAACACCCAAGGCACACTACAAAAGGAACTCCACACAAGGGTATATATAAAAATAGCCTTTGTATTATCATAACACATTAGAATAGTACTCACATACAATATACGGTGCCAACTGGCACGGGACAATATTTACAGGGGATTATGTACACATGACAGGGCCACGTGGGCCGCTGTCAGAACCATCACTGAGTGAACATATTACAAATGTAGGACATAGCACGTACAACCAGTAATCACTGGCCACCACTGTACTCAGCATCAGCCTGTAACATAAACCATATTATGTACAGCATCACATTAGGCGCAAAGCTTTATGCGCCAACCTCACCAGCCTAAACCATAATATGCAACACAACCTCATAATCATAAAACACATTTAGAGGTATCAAACAGGGTGCGTAAATCATGCTACATACATTACATTTCCTAGCACCCTATAAATCACATTTAGGAAATACTCTCCGGGGAAATAGCTCACAACCTACGCATTAGGTAATAATAAAATCACAAGCATAATATACTATGCCCAACCTCATGAACCACACTTAGAGGTATAACACAGGGTGCGTAAACCACAATATAGGAATCACAGTTCCTAGCACCCAAAATCACATTAGCACCTAACTCAGATCAGGGCCTGGCGCCCTATAAAAACCGAACTGTCCCCCTGGCCAACTGGCCATCTCTACAGGGGCTCAAATGCCCTAGGTCCCAAAGTCAGGGCGCGCTGCAAGGGCAGCGAAAGTCAAGGGTGCGCCATCTGCGCAGGCCTAAGCGTAGCAGCTGCCCACTACTTGCTGGGCAGCTGGGAAAGTCAGGGGCCAAGGAGTGCATCTTACTCCGGTCCAAATCAACAATAATGCCCCCAAAGAATCACGCCTAAACGGTGCAGCTGGCACTAAGTGCTGCGCAGCTGTGAGTCTCCAAATGAAGCCTGGCACCACTGTGCCGCTCGGTCCCTCTCAGGGACGGCTAAAATAATCTAGCCCCCTCGTTGCAGCGGCCCGCAACTGCGGCGCCGCTGTGAAGCAAATGAAGAGCTGGCACCACTGTGCCTGGGGACCCCCTCTGGGGCCCTTTTACAATAAGAATGCCCTCAAGCGTTGGAGCCACCGAGGCTCTAAAACAATTACGCCCCTCGTAGGAGCCACGCAGGCTCTAAAACAACTATGCCCCTCGTTGGAGCCATCGGGGCTCTAAAACAACTATGCCCCTTGTTGGAGCCATCGGGGCTCTGAGGCAACTATGCGCCACGTGGGAGCGGCCCGCTGCCAAAACGGGGCCGCTCAGGATCTGTGCCTCGATCAGGCACCCACCATAGTCCCCATGGAGCCCCCCAGCCCTTTCTAACTCACCGGGCTGCTCTCTGGGGACTCCTCTTCACCCGGTCCCGCTCCTGGGGGCCGGGTCTCCTCACAGGCGACGGGCGGGGCTCTCTCACTCATGAGAGCCTCGCTGGGGGATCCGGTGGCATCTCCCTGGCTTCGCCCGGTCCCCTCTCTCTCGGGACCGGGACTTCTCTTGCGGCGGCCGGCGGGGTCGCTGTTTGCTCCGGCCGCACTCCTCTTCACCCGGGCCCCCTCCTGGGACCCGGGACTCATCCTCAGCACTTCTAGGAGGCGGGGTAGGCTCCCGTCCTCCTTTCCTTCAATCGCGGCGGGGGCAGGCACCGACAATGTGCCTCGTGCCCCCTCCGCCATACCGGCACCTCTCCTCTTCACCCGGGCCCCCTCCTGGGACCCGGGACTTCATCACCGAGCCTGCGAGGCTCCGGCAGGATCTCTCGCGGCGGGCGGGACTTCCTCTCCTTGCTCCGCCCATGTCCCAGGCAGACGTGCCTGACTTCCTGGTCGCGCTGCAGCGGCTGCGGCGGTGATTTCTAGGGCAATACGGGGTAGGCTCCCGTTTTAAACAGCATCAGCGGGGTGGGCACCCGTAACTTTAAATAATCATGAGAGTGGGGTGGGCACCCGCTCTCCACCCATAAAGGCCATAAAGGAATCCCCATGCGGGGTGGGCACCTGCAATTACACCGGCATCACGGGGAATCCCTACGATGGGGATTCCCCTCAAAGGGCTGCAGCTCCGCGCTGCGAAGCCCACGCTCTCCCGTTCCCTGGGGAAATTAAAATAAAGCGCTCACAGGGCGCTGGAGGCAGACAGAGTCCTGCAGGTCCTGTAAAAAGCAAAGCACTCCCAGAGCGCAAGATGGGGCCATGCAGGGCCCAGGAAGGCAAGCCCTCATGGCAGCCTCCCTGGGCCCCAGCAGCAGCATGCCCCGGCAGGATTCTGGAACAAGAAGTGAACCTCTTCATGGGGTCACAGCCCTTCTTTTCTACACCCTTTCCCTTTGTCTAAAGGTGTAGGGTTTTAGGGAAAACCAGATGCAACTGGTTTGGGGGAGCTTTGGAGCACTTTGTTTTGCTCAGCTCCTCTCTCCTTTCACAGGACAGGCTAGGGACATCAGACGCACCACAGGGGTGGAGCCAGCATTGTGGAGGAAGGCACAGCCCTATTCAGGTCCCAGGTGCAACTCCTCCCACCACTCTCAGCTCAGGTGTCCCATTCAGCTCAGCGCTGACTCACCCTGCCCCTCCTGCAGCCACACACACCTCCCAGCTCCTGTCACTCACAGAGCCAGACATGTAATCCACATCAGGCAGGCAGACACAGAGCACACATAAATGCCAACTTCTAGAAGTGGCATTTCTCTACCAGTCACCATCAATCTGCGCACACCATTGCGCAGCATTTATTCTCACGAATTCAGGCATACTAGACTTGACCATGCTGCACCTCTCATAACAGGAATTACCACTGACACACTCATCCTCAAGGCATTCCTATGGGAGGCAGGTCAATCTCACTAAATGGGCACAGTGCGCGCACGCACTTGGCACTGGACCACAGTGTCCAAGTGCCCAGAGGTCTAAAACGACTAACACCAAGTTCCATATAAGGCAAAAAGTTCAGGGGGGAACCTGCCAAAAAGGGCCAGGTCCAACAGTCTCATTAGCAGATACTACCAATGATTAGACAACCCAAAACACGGTATCTCTCTCTCTCTCTCTCAGGACTCGTGGGAGCAAGAACACCCTTTCATAACTCACTCATACTTGTCCACAACGTGCGTAATAAGAAACACAGTATAGTTTAAAATGTTTATTTCAACTATCGTGCTCTAAGATACAGTACACGTGCCAGTACTATCAGCATAATGCATAATGATAAAATAATAAGCATAGTTACAATTCTATAGAATACAAACGGGGAAAGCATGTCATAAGGCAGTGGATATAGGGCTAAATGACCTTACCACCCTCCCCGTGTTACTAACTAGTTTATTATAAAAATAGAAGACCTCTGGGCGTTGTCAGGCGAACCCTTATACCTCAATATCTAGATGCAAGGTTTACATCATCAGACAAGCACAGCTCTTCTCTCTGGAAAGGTTTTTCTCCGAGTGCCTCAAACAGCGAGATCACCATACTAAAAGCACACGAATTTCTCCAGTGCAGCTGTCCATAGTGTTATGTCTAAGTGCGAGGGACTGGCCAGATCAGCAAGAACAAGGGACGTTGTTTTTCGACCTTGTACATGTTGTGCAGACGAAACCCACAGGGAACATGAGAAAAGGTGAAAAGCAGAAAGGCAGACAGCTCTAATATAGCCTGGCACAAGCAGAGGCTGGAAAAATAAAGTCACAAAGTAACATGCGCAAAAAAAGGCATCATGGCAGCCAGGCCTAGGCCAACTTAGCAATGCAGACCATGAGGCCACAAACCACACGACAGCCCCAGACACACCAAGCTCATCTCCTGGGTTGTTGTTTTTGGAGGGCCTTTGGACATATACCCATTGTGTTTATAACTTGTGCTGTCACTACCCATATAGTCTAAAAAAGTTTAATCTATTTGGGCATTTTACTGTGAGGGTGAGCAGGAGTATCTGAATCGTTTTCCTTTTGTTTTTACTACTGTTGGTATATTTTGAGGTGCCATGTTGGTGTTGTGGCATTCTAGTCTCCTTGGTGGGAGGGACCATTTCCTCCTGGCAGCCAATTTAACCAGCACACTGGCACGAACCCTCAGCGGCTATTAGGTCAGTGGTTACAGCAAGAACTGCAAAAACTGTGATTTTATGTCTCTGATCTATTTAAGTTCTAACATTTTTAAATCTATTTGGGCATTTTACTGTGAGGGCAAGTGGGAGAAGCTAAATTGTTTTTCTTTTGTTTTTACAACTGTTGGACTTTATGAGGTGCCATTTTCGTGTTGCGGTGCTCTAGTCTTCTTAGTGGTCTGGATATTTTCCTCCTGGCAGCCCATTTAACCATCACACTGGCATGGACATGCCGCTGGTGCACTGAAGTCACGCCAAAGGCAAGCCCGTTTGCGCGAGTCCGCATCCGACTAGCGTCCAGAGCAGCCATGCTGCCGGTTTCACACACTGTGCTTCTGATAGGGGTGTGACAATTCATACTGCAAGACAACTCGAAGCTCTAAACCTAGTGCAACCCTGCATTAATCCGTTAAATATGCAACAGCTCTGCGGACCCCATTCCTGTCTGCTTTGTGGTACTCAGATTAGTTTTGCAGGAATAGTTCCTCCTCCCGCTGGGTGGATAGATCTAGCTAATGCAGCTCTCAATAAGGTATGTTCAACCAGGCCATTGGGATGCAAGTTTAAGGCTTGCCTAATCAATGCACGTTCTCTTCTGAAACACGCTTTAAACATATTTGTCCTAGATGCCTCCAACAAATGGGATGCTGTTTATCTTATGGAAACATAGCTTTCTGATTCTTTTGGTCCTGGCATTGCCTTAGCGCTACCCTCCAACTTTGCTATAAAGTACTTGAATAGACATATCGAAAATGATCGCTATGCTGTCCCCCTTCCCATCCTGAGTCTAGTTGTTCCTCCTTTACAGTTTTTAAATCTTCCCTTTATTAGGGTGCCATTTTATATCATCAAATTTCTCGCTCTCAGGTTCACTAATTTAAGTGTACAAAGAATTTTGTTGCTACACTTTCAGATGATATTGCATTCAGCAGCAAAATCAATATGCTAATTTCACTGGTATGAGCAATTTTAACACTCATGTGAACGCCGAGCTATCTTATACCATGGGAAGTCTCACTCCCTTGTAAGTTTTCATCCTCTGTTCCTAGCATGCATAGCTCTCGCTCCTGGCATAAAATAAATAACTCCAACTTGGTCTTGAGTCTCAACAGTCTTGCACCACAACTACATGATGACTTGGTGCAGGATACTTCTGTTTTTAATAACTGACTGAGTTCAGCCATAGATTAAATTGCGCCACTTAGACGTAAATCGATGGGCAGATCATCCCCATCTTCTCCTTGGTTATTCCCTACGCTTGCACTTATTTAATCTAATTGTAAGAGCCTGGAACAGGCTTGGAGGAAGGTTTATGGGGCCAACATGAAAGTGATCTATAGAGAGGCTCATAACAATTATCATGAGGCTATGCGTAAGGCACATGCTATTTTACTAATCAAATCGGGGCTTCCACGAATACGCCCAAAGAGATTTTCGAAATTGTAAACTCATTTCTAGCTCCTTAAGCTTGCTCTTGTGCAATTCTCATTCTGTGGCTCTCTGTAAGGATATTTCACTTTATTTTCAAGAAAAAATTGAAAATATTTTTGCAGAATTTCGGGTGACAGACTACCTGCTTTGATAAGAGAGTCCTACCCATCTGTGGGGCCTCTTGGCCCTTCTCTTGACTCTTTAAAGGCCATCTCTTTGGAGGCTTCTGAACTAGCAATCTTGAAGTGCTGTTCGGGTTCTACTATGGATCCCTGTCCCCCACCCCTTTTTCCAAGGGAAGGCATATTATCAATCCTTATATTAATATCCTGCTGAACAATTCTTGCCGTCAGGCGCAGGTCCCCAAGTCTTTGAAATATGCCTATGTACTTCCTCTTATAAAAAGCCATTCACAGATTGTTAGAAATGGGATTTCTGGTTGGCTAGGGCTTGCGCCTAAGCCAGGCAGAAACCAGCACTCTAGTCAGGGCAAGGGAGTTACACGCTGAAGATAACCCCTGCTCACCCCCTTGGTAGTTTGGCACGAGCAGTCAGGCTTATCCCAGAGGCAATGTGTAAAGTGTTTGCGCAACACACACACACAGCAGCGACACACTAGGCACACTACAAAAGAAACTCCACACAAGGTTATATTAAAAATAGCCTTTGTATTATCATAAACACTTTAGATCATAACCACACATATACACTGTGCCAACTGGCTCCAGGTAGTAATTTATAGGGGATTATATACATGACAGGGCCAATCGGTGACTGTCAGAACCATTAGAACAGGTAATAACACAACCAGTAACTACTGGCAAAATACTGTACTCAGCATCATCACAAGCAACATAAACGCATTATGTCGGCATCACTTTAGGCATAAACATCATAGCATGACATTTGGCATAAACACATTATGCATTAGCATTAGGCATAAATCACATTTAGAAGTGCACCGTAGTAACACTATCTAGGTGCATACATCACCTTCAGGCATAAACACATTATGCATCCTTGTAGGGCCTTGCGCTCTACCAATATCACAAAAATGACCCCAGACCAACTGCCCTTCTTTGGGGCCCAAATGCCCTCTGTCCAAAAGTCAGGGCTCTACTGGGGCGAGGGTGCACTCACCCTTGCTTCTCTCACTCCAAAGAGAAATGCCCCGTCGTTGCAGCTGCCCGCGCTCTCGCGGTGCAGCTGAGGAAATTAGCCTTGGCACAACTGTGCCTCTGAAGCCCCACTCCGGGACTTCCAAAACAATGCCCCCTTGTTGCAGCTGCCCGCGCTCTCGCAGTGCAGCTGTGACGGCAAAGCACTGGCACTAACCGTGCCTTTGGAGCCCCCTTTACCGGGCTCCTCCTGGTGCCCTCGATCGGCACCAACAATGCGCACTTTCAGCCCCACTCACTGGGGCTCTTAGCAGGAGGAAGCACCCACAGTGCCTCGCACAGGCCCCACTCACCGGGGCCTTCTCGGACTCCTTCTGGGATCCGCAGTACTTCAGCCGGGAGCCCGCGAGGCTCCGGTCCTACTCCGTGACCGCTGGCCGAGCCCCCGGGGCTCCGTCTCCCTTCTTTCGGGTTACCACAGACTTGGCAACATGCGGGGCTCTCCCCGGCCACGGGAGCCCCGCCCACAAGCAGGCACAAGCTCGCCTGGCTTCCGGCCGCCGCGAAGGCGATTGGCTGCTCCCGCCGGCCCCGCCTAGGGTCAGGCTCTTCCTGACTTCTGGCTTTCCCGCTGGAGGCTCCGCTCTGTAACGCTGCGACAACGGGCGGCCTCGATCGCTCTTCGGTGAGCACAAATGCGGGGTAGGCTCCCGCCGGCCTCCTCTCTTGCACCAGAATGTGGGGTAGGCTCCCGCTCGAGGTGGCAGCACAGCGCTGCCGGGCCTCACGCTGTTTCTGGCACACAGGCCAGGTGGAATCCCACTCTTTGGAATCAGGCCCCCAACAGGACTCTCAGCAACAAAGGTGTAGCGCTCACGAGGCGCTAAGTCCAGAGCCAAAAAAGGCAAAGCTGGGCCCAGGCAGGCCAGCTCACAGGGCCCTCCAGCAGAGGGGCAGTCCCTCCTGGCGGTTCCTCCTGGGGCCCAGCAGGTCCAAGCAGCACCCAAGAACAGCACAAAAACATGGGGCCACAGCCCCAGTATATATACTACATTTCCCTTTGTTCTGCCCTGGCACAGGGCTTGGAGAACCAGTCCCAACTGGTTCTGGGGGGTACTGAAGCACTTTGTTTACAGTGCTTCTACTCCCCTTTGTCAGGTAGGCGCTTGGTCGTCAGACACACCACAGGGGGGCGGAGCTAGCATTCACCCAGGCAGGCACAGACCTATTCAGGGCCAGGGGACTACTCCTCCCACTACTCCAAATGCAGCTCTCCTATTCAGCCTAGCGCTGACTCACCCTGCCCCTCTGGAGCCACACACCTCACCAGCCACTGTCACTCCAGAGCCAGACATGCAATACACATCAGGCAGGCAGAGACACATAGCACACAGAAATGCCAACTTCTAAAAGTGGCAGTTCTAAAATAGTGATAATAAATCTGTGCACACCATTACGCAGCATTTATTATTACTATTCCAAACATACCAAACTTGATCACACTGCTCCTCTCATATCAGAATTCACGACTGAAACACTTATCAGGGAATCCCAATGCATTCCTATGAGAGGGCAGCCTCACAACAGTGAGAAACCAAAATGGCTGTTTGTCACTACCAGGACATGTCACCCGGCAAGGTACATGTCCTACCTTTTACCTACAATGTACCCTGCCCATAGGGCTAGCTAGAGCCTACCTTAGGGGTGACTGACATGTAGTAAAGGGGGTCACAGGCAGTGGCACACACTTTGGGTGCCACGTCACGGCGGCAGTAACACTGCGCGCACAGGCCCTGCATTGGCAGAGGCCTGAGACAGGTTTGAAAGGCTACTTTGGTGGGTGGCGCAAGTAGTGCCGCAAGCCCACCAGTAGCATCTAATCTACTGGCCCCGGGTATATTAGATACCACATTACTGGGGACTGACAGGTAAAGGAAATACGCCAAACAGGTGTAGACCAATCTTACCCTGTTTACCACAGAGAGCACACGCACTTTACACTGGACAGCAGTGCTAAAGTGCCCAGAGTCCTAAAACCACCAACACCAGGTCAGAAAAAAGGCTAGGAGGAAGGCAAAAAGTTCAGGGATGACCCTGCAAAAAGGGCAAAGTCCAACACAGATCTTGATGTTCTAGCCTATTATAGTAACATTTCCCTGCTCCCGGTCCTTTCTAAAATATTGGAGACAGGTGAACCTTGACCTAACTCAGTTTATTGAAGGTCACAATCTCCTTCATGACTCACAATCTGGTTTCGGACTGTGTTACAGTACTGAAACAGCACTTCTGGAGGTCTCTGAATTTATAAATGTTAGTTTGGATCAGGGCCCGGCAGCTATAGTAGTTCTGTTGAATCTGTCTGCCACTTTTAATAGAGTATCTTACCACATACTACTTCAACGGCTCACTGACTGTAGCATTGGGGCTTGACATTACAATGGATCCGGTCCTACCTTTCTGATCGCTCTCAATCGCTCCTTTTTTACCTTCCACCAAACCCCTTCCTTTTGTTGTCCCCTGGTGGTTTGCCCTCAGCCCATTCTTTTTAATGTTTATATGGCCCCCTTGGCTGATATTATCCAAACCCTTGGGTTCAAGGTGGTGTCTTACCCTGACAACACAGTTTCTGTTATCTTTTGCTGAGATGAACTGTAATCATCAATATTCTTTTCAAACTTATCTACTGTGTATATCAGATTGGATGAAGTCAAACTGTCTGAAGCTTATTGTGGCTAATACTGAGGTCACACTCTTTCGTTGTTCCCCCTCCCTGTGCACAGTGCCTGGTGGCCAGGGGAATTGGCCACACTCCCGTGCCAGTGTCGCAGGCCAGAAACTAGGAGTTAAATTTGACAATGAACTCTCTTTTGCCCCACAGGTGAAGGCTGTCTCTTGCACGTGCTTTGCAACCTTGAAAAGTTTACCTACCTTTGCCTTCTTGAGTACCTTTTACAGCGTATTCAGCTTGTTCAGAATGCTGTGGTGTAGTATTGTGCTTTATTTCTATGTATCTTATGTCTATGTATCATCTTAGGCTTTGCATCCTCTGTATACATTTGAGTAGCACCATGGTAATGGAACCTGTCAGACCACCGACAGGATAACCACTAACCTTTGAAGCCGGATACAGCGGGAGCGATGAATGATGCTGCGTAACCCTATCCCCAATATGGAGTAAACTGTGAGTATGTAGTTATCACTCAGCCAGACAACACCATGACAGGGAAAGGGAAAAAGGAACAAAGGAAACAATAAAGACGCGGCTGCGGAAATCACACAGTGGGGAATGAACCTGGAGTTGTAGACCTCACTCCTAGTTCTGTCACTCCAGCTGACTAGCCCCGTGTTCCCTGTAATAAGACACAAGCACAACACATGTATAACAACCACAACCTGTAGAGAGAGTAAAACATATATAGGTTATGTGTTAGCACTTACGTGTTAAACCTGCCGCATTCGTACTAATGAAAAAGTACAAAGTTCAAAAAATAAACCATAAACAAAAATAACCAAGTTTTCAATGAACAATATTGAGCCTGCGCCCTATCCTGTAGTAACACAGCTTCCCAGTATGAACAGAAAATAAATGTTTTTAGCTGAGAAAGTCCTCTTCTGCTATGGTAGACGTGTCTTCAGAAACAGGGCTTACTTACAGCCACCACATTATGCCAGAAGCTTGCCACGCTGATCCTGCGTGTCAAGTATTTCAAAGAAGAATTACGGGGCAATCCTCTAAGCCTCACGACGTCTTTGAGACGCGCTCCAGCGCTCTCAAAGTGAATTAGCTCGACAACCGGAAAGAATATTGAAATGAGGAATCCGAGCCTTTCAAACGGCTCCTGGACGCGCTCCAGCGCGTTAAATAGATACGTCCCAACAAAATTCGAGAAACAATCCAAAAGATATCTGAGCCTTTCAAGCGGCTCCAGGACGCGCTCCTGTGTGTTTACTTATGTAACTGTAACAGCGGGTGAAAAGCGACTGAAATCAAGTCCGAGCCATGCAACGGCTCCGGGACGCGCTATAGCGCATTTGAATAATAACTGTCAGGAAAACACAGGTGCTGTGGAATCAATCGCGTGACGGTTCCCAGATGGCACAAGTCTTCGGAATGAAATGCAGCAGAGAGTAAGAAGGAGAATTCCTTCTTGCAGGCACTCAAGACACGGAGTCCCGAACAGATACTGAGAGTAGCTTTCAAAATTGACAAGCACCTGGCAGCTTGTAGGCGGTGCTTAAATAGGGCTTGTGGAGCAGAGCCCTCGTGTCAATCCTCACAGGATTATGGGACATGTAGTCAGTTGGATACACAAACTTGTCAGGCCCCATGCATACCGTGCCATGTGTGGTCCCAACCCTTCTACCTACACCTCAACGTGACAGAACCTGGTGATGAGAGTCTGAGGAGTTAAATGTTCAGTTGATGCTACACTGGCTGCTGGATGGATGATACCCTTTTACCTTGGAATAAATCTACTTCTTTATCAGCACTGGCTTCCTCTTCATTCAGGTTTTATTTATTTTACACTGGCGACGAGCGAAGGAAACATTCCCAGCGTATTACTAAGGATTTCAAGGATTTAAAAAACAAAGAGAAGAAGAGAATCCAAGGTCTCAACATCAAATCAAAGAAGTCTCCTGTAGGAAAACTTCTCTGCACTTATCATCCTACTTACTATAAGTGCCACGTGAGTTTTCTCTTAATGTGACTATCACTTTGGGCTTTTCAAGGTTTACTGCGGATTGGGAGCGTTCGCCGTGTTCCTCACCCTTTCAATTCTATTACTGGGTTTGGGAGGTTTCGACGCGGGCTCATCCGAACTGTCATATTACCTTTCATTGGTCACAGTAAAGAACATTTGATTGGCTCTGCTTTTAGAGAACATTTTAATCTCTGGATTGGATTGGGAGCAATTTGCCGCGTAGTCTTACTGTTTGCTTTAAGTTGGGAGATCTCGACGCGGGCTCATCTAATTAGTTTCTATTGTTTGGAGGAATGAGTTTCTTTATGTTATGAGCGCGAGACTTTTGGTGCCGATGTGAAATTTCTTCAAAACCTTTCCTGCTATCTACTACGTTTCCAATGCAGCGCGAGGACTCTCCTAGTGTTTGAACGCAGCGCAAGGACTTTCCTAGTGTTTGGCATGTACCTCGCCAAGCATTTTCCAAATGCACCGCAAGGCTCTTTGTGGCATGTGCTGCTCACGCTCCAGCGCGCATTTCTCCAACCATCTTTGAAACGCGCTTCTTTGTGGCGTTTACTGCTCGCGCTCCAGCGCGCATTTCTCCAACCATATTTGAAACGCGCTGTGTGGTTGTTGCTTGCTGCTCCGGATTTCCATAAGCATTGAAGAGTATGACATCACGCACACGTTTTTTGCGTTACGTCTTCAACATGGCGGCCATTTTGAGAAAGTTCGAAGTCTTTCTCTTTGACTCAAGCTCTCCAGACTTTAACAGTGTTTTTTTTTCATTTCAACATATTTTCTTATAGTGTGCAACTCAGTGGCCATATTGGGAGCATTTTAAACGATCTCTCATTTTGTTGTATCTTATATGTGTTGCATCCCAGCTCCTCACATAATGCGATTATTCTTGGAAATGTTCCTTTAATTCACATTTCACTTCATATGTGCTGATCTTGGTGACAGTATTGAATGTGATTTTATTTATTTCTCTTATTCGTGAATTTTGCTTAGTGTGGTCAACAGTTGCACACATTTAACGGATTCAATTTATGCACTCAACAATAGTTAATTCTGGATTTCATTATCGGTATATTTATATATATACACCTTTGGAAGGATTTTACTCATACATCAATAATATTTTAATCTTTATGTACATATTTTGGGAAACACACAATTCTGAAACTTGAATCTTAATATTTAAAAGTGGTTTACTTGTTATGATTTATTGATCCTCTAACTTTCTGTATTTTATATATTGACAATAATTGCACTTCACCATGCAAAATGTTACAACACCCCCTTTCTTTTTAACTTCCCCTGGTGACCCTCCCATAAAATGGCAGAAGTGGAAGAAAGTCTTTGAAAGATATGCAAAAGTTTGTGGTACCAATCTCAGTGCAGAAAGAAACACCGCTCTTCTTTTGCATTGTCTTGGTTCAGAAGGACAAGAATTATTCAATCATTTGCCAGAAATAGATGATTAAAAATTTTAAATTTGTATGTTGAAACTTGATAGGCATTATTTGCCAAACGTAAGCACGATCCTAGAACGCTATCATTTTGGTCGCAGGACCCAGAATGAGGGCGAGTCTGTAGAAAACTATGTCACGGCATTAAGAAAGTTGGGATCGTCATGTAAGTTTGGGCCTTTATTGGAGGAAAGAATAAGGGATCAATTCATGTTAGGTTGTAATGTAGAGAAAGTGAGAGATGATTTATGGCAAAAAGATGATCCTTCTTTAGATGAAGTTCTCTTAACTGCAAAACAAATTGAACATTCTCAGAAGTGCGTGGAAGTTATTACCAAACATGAGGCTAAGGCAAATGTTGTTCACGTGGTGAAAAGCTCCACCAAAGAGAAGTATTTGAAAAAAGCGAGTTTTGTTAAGCCTGAAAAGAAAAACCCTTTCCATCCCAAGTGCCATAGGTGTGGGAATGTAGGGCATCTTGCCAATGACAAGAAATGTCCAGCACTAAGATCTACATGCTCGCATTGTAAAAAAGTGGGACATTATACTGCAGTGTGTAAAGCTAAGAGGTACAAAGGAAAAGTTAATGTTGTTTCTCATGAGAGTGATAGTGATGCCTCTTCGGATTTTGACTGTGGTCAAATTGTTTCACAGGTGACTGCCAATAATAAGAAAGGTCCTTTGGATGAAATAATAGTTGAAGGGGGAAGGACCAAGGTACTTTTTGATTCGGGGAGCGAACATCATCATAGTCTCCAAACAGTTCTATTTATGCAATCTGAAAGATAAAGTAAAGGTATTAAAACATGACATTAAACCCAGTGCCTACGGTGGAGAACCTATAAAACCTCTTGGATATTTTTGGGGTCTGATAGAATACAAAGGAAGGTATCTTTCTGGTAAAATTTATGTTTCTCAAAAGGGTGATAGTATCCTGAGTTGGTTTCACCATAGAGATTTAGGTGTGATACTGGATCCGAATAATGAGCCCCCAATCATTTTGAAAGAGAATTTTCATATCAGTGAGGTGAATGTCAAACAAGACGATGACGACAGCTACGCCTTAATTTTAAAAAGAGATTTTCCCAGTGTTTTTAGGAGTGAGCAAGGATGTCTTTGTGATTATGTGCACAGAATACGACTGGTTTGTGGAGCAGTACCTGTGGCTGGTAAAGTGCGTGGTGTACCTCTTGCTGTGAGAGAAGAAATGAAGTTGGAGTTAGAGAAACTTAAGGCTGAGGGTATTATTATTGAGGAGGTAGAAGGAACCCAGTGGTTGGCACCAGTGGTAGCCGCCAGGAAGGCTAATGGAAGTTTACGCTTATGTATTGACTTAAGGGAGCTAAATAAACAAGTCATAGTGGATAAATATCCCCTTCCTAAAATCTCTGACATGCTTATGCTGTTACAGGGGGCTAAGGTCTTTTCCACTGTAGACCTTAAATCTGCGTATCACCAGATAATGCTTGAAGAGAAATCCAAAGATCTTACCGCTTTCATAACGCCCTTCGGGACTTATAGATTCATAAGGCTACCTTTTGGTCTGGTGTCGGCAGCCTCAGTATTTCAAAGAGCTTTAGAAAAAGTGTTGAAAGGTCAGCTGGGTGTAAAGATCTATCAAGATGATGTTCTGATTTTTGGGAAAGATGAAGAAGAACATGACTGGAGGCTTAGACAGGTATTACAAAGGTTTCATCAATATAATCTCACACTTAGATTAGATAAGTGCAAGTTTAAAAGAACTTCAATCGATTATTTAGGTCACACCATATCTGGTGAAGGAGTGGAACCTAAAAGCGACTTGGTTGATGCTATACAAAAATTAGCATCCCCTATTAATAAGGAGGAACTTATGAAGTTTCTTGGTATGGCAGAGTATTATAGCAAATTTGTAAGGGGCTTTGCTGAAAGATGTGTCAACATGAGAACATTACTGTGTAAAGGTGTAGAGTTTGTGTGGTCTGAAAAGTGTGAAACTGAGTTTAAAGAAATTAAGGAAATGCTGAAAAGAACCACTAAGTTGAGGAGTTTTGACCCTTCCAAGAAGTCAGTTCTTATCACTGACGCCAGCATGAAGGGTTTAGGTGCAGTTCTACAGCAAGAAAATGGAGATTCTGAAAATGTCATTCTGTTTCTCTCACGCAGCCTCCGAGGAGCAGAATTACATTACTCGGTTATAGAGCAGGAGGCTCTGGCGGTACATTGGGCCGTAAAGAAACTTAAGAATCTTTTGTGGGGAACTAAATTTGAGATACACACTGATCATAAGCCTCTGTGTGAGGTCTTTAAGAAAAAGGGCATTGATGCTATTTCAGGCAGAATCTCCAAGTGGGTGGTTGCGCTACAGGAGTATGATTTTGAAGTAAAATATTTACCTGGAGCCAGGAATAAGATAGCAGATACCCTTTCAAGATTAGTGCGATGTAATGAAGATAAACTTAGTCTTGAAGAAGATGAGCAAGATGAATGGGTATGCAATATTGAGTGTGATGGAGTTAAGGAAAACAGGTGGCGTGAAGAGTGTGCCTCAGATAAAGAACTACAGGAACTTTCACTGTTACTCAAAGAAGGTTGGAACAACAGAGTTAAGGGTGATTGTGAGAAGTATTGGAATGTTAGGAATGAGCTCTCGGAGAGTAAGGGGCTTTTATTTAGAGGGACTAGACTCATTCCACCTGTGTTACTTTGTAAGGAATTGTTGACTTTGGCTCATACAGGACATCAAGGAATGTCAAAAACCAAGGAAAGATTCAGATTGAATTACTGGTGGCCTGGAATGGATTTACATGTTGAGCGGTTGATAAGAGAATGTGTTCCATGTGCCTTGAGTGAGAAGAGTGTAACACCCAGAGTACAACCGATGGTGGTCAGGGATCATCCAAAAAAACCTTGGGAAGAAGTAGCACTTGATATATTGGGCCCCATACAAGGAAATGGATGTGATGTTTATGTCTTAGTTCTCATAGACATGTATTCTAGGTGGCCGAAAGTCAAGGTCACTAGAGGCATAGAAACAAGACATGTGATTACATTTTTGAAAGAAGTGTTTGGGAGAGAGGGGCTACCTGGTGGTTTACTGACTGATAACGGAGTACAGTGAGGGGCATATTCTCAAGGAGTTATCGCCACTTTAGCGCTGCAAAAGTGGCGATAGACTTATTGCCCTATTCACAAGCTGGTGCAAACTGCCGACATCGCCAGTTTTCCTGCGATACCTGCCGCAAAACACATCGCCACGGATGAGAGCGACAATTAACGCTAATGATATGCAGAGTAGGCGTTCCCGTGCAAAAACACACGAAAACACCACTTCGCGATATTCTCAACGACCAGCCAGATCTGCGATGCCGGACAAAAACAGGCGATAAGGCGTGTAGCAGCAGGGTCTTCACACCTGCTTTGTACTGGTCTTAAGTAGGACGAAAACCTGCAGTACAAAGGGAGCCCAGCCTAGAGCCACATCTGAAGACCAACAGATGCCATGGAGACAATGATCATGCAGCCTGGAGACCCAAGAGGGCCACAACACCCACCGCAACCACCCCCCGGACCCTCCCCCCCAGGTCATGAAGTCCAGTAGTCAACGGTAGTGGAAAAACAGAACTTTATTACAAATACATAAACAACAAGACGAAAAGCTCAGCCAGCGCGTTCCATTCCCAACGGGGAACTTCACCAGGGCAACGTGTGGATCCATTAAACTGCAAATGCTGTGGGAACTCGCCAATACCATTCCATATCCCGAAATCAGTAGTCAGAAACCTGTTGGAGAAATGGTGACAATGGTCAAGTGACCTCATAGCCACAAACGTAATCTGGTACAGTGGATTGCACTTGGACAAACCGGAATGCATACAGGTATGATGAATCCAGTCCAAATATACTGTAACAGAAGTCTGTGTGCCCGTAACCTCCGCAGGAAAGAAAAGGAAGGTTACGACCATACAAACATCTGTTACGGTCACATCAAGCAGGATTCTTCATACCTGTAAACATCACTACCCCCACGCTGTGCATGAACAGCTGGAGACCATGCAAGGGAATTACACCATAGCTGCCTTACCGCACGTGTCGGGGGCAATTGACTGTACACATGTACCGCTTGTGCCCCCTGCCGGCCCTGCACACAATTACCACTACAGAAAGCACACGCATTCCATCAATGTGCAGGCAATAGTGGACCACCAGGGACAGTTCACCAATGTCGTCGCCAACTTCACAGGCAGTGTGCATGATACATACATCTTCCGACAGTACATCATCAACCAGCGCTTCCAGGATGGCACCTATGGCAATGCACTGCTCATTGGTAAGTACCAACTGAACACACCACACACCTCAACTCCACAATCACACAACCCACAACTGTGGGAGAGCACACGTAACAAAATCACATACAATATGCCAACCAACATGCCCAACTACCAGACACGACAACACAAGTAACCGTGGTAACAGGGGCCAGACATGTAGACAAACCATCCACAAAGGCCGAGCCCCTCTGCCACACAATTGCAGAATGTGGGGAGAGGTGGGAACCAAGAAAGTGCGAAGGAGGCAAGTGACCCAGCAATAAGAAAGGACAGAATGCCAAGTGTGGCAGAGATGTGCTGGACAGACTGCAGTATGCAGAGCACAGACATGTCCATGTGGACATCTACTGCTGGTGTTTGCAGTGTAGTGGACAGTGGACACAAACAGGTTACCCCAGGCAGTGTGGAAGCCCTTGGACATGTAGCCATGTGGTCCCCCCCTGTAAGCCTGAGCGGAGCGGCCTTGGCCGGCGTATGTCGCGAATGAATATCCCGGGGCGTGGTTCAGTTCCGGGATGGCCACCACAGTAACTACTGCGTGTGTCTCTGTCTCCGCCATATCGTGACCATAGGCCTACACACACGTGCCCGACCACATTCAACGGTCGTATTCACACTGGAGACAAGGTGACTACGTCCCAAGCCAATCTGCGCACATGTCGTCAGCGCATGCAGGGTCGTGTCTGCCAGGGCGGCGCCCCCCACCCAGCCACAAGGCCGCCGCCATGACCAGTGGTGCCTGCGCGATCCTGTGCGCCTGCTGCACCCCAGCCCTGGTCCCCAGACCGGTCCGCCGCCCAGCGATGACTGCCCGCCCCTGCGCACCCAGGCCTCAATGCTTACCTGCCACCACCGGCGTGTCTCCAAGAGGGCCCTCCACGTGCCGGTGCAACCTGCTCAGCCGATCGCTGGATTCCGCGCCACAGGCCCCCAGCGCACCCTGCGGCACCGCACCGCAGAGTCATGTGTGTGCTGACTGCTGCCTGCCCGTACACTGCGGTCCAGCAGGTCTCACAATTCAAATCGAGTCTTGATTTTCTGGACGCCGTATCGAGGCCAAAGCATCATCGCAGGCTGCACACCCGCTCAGCTCTTCAGGTGCCACTAACTCTGTGCACCGCAAGTCATCGCCACGTGGCGGTAGGCCCGTGCCGGACGCAGGCCATCGGGTGCCACTAACTCAGTGCAACGCAAGTCACGGACCCTTTATGATTGAGTTCCGTGGATGCGGACGCCATCATGTCACCTCCGGCAGTGGGGGATGTGCTGTGATGGGCCCCTTTTATTGGCAGGGTCACATGTCCCGTGACGCCTGTGCTGGATGGGTGTGATGTTGGTGTGAACCAGCCCTCAGGGAGTGGCTGTGGCATGCTGACAACTAGACCAGTGACCAGCATATCACTACAGGGAAGACCTGGGACATGTAGCTGTGTCGTCACCCCCTGTGAGCATAAGCAGAGTGGGCTGGGCTGGCGTATGCCAGTCCAGCGTAGTGGTGTGAACAATGAGCCCGGGGCTCTGGGCATGGTTCAGTTCTGGCCTGGACAAGGAAGTAACCAATGGGTGTGTCTCCGTTGTAGTGTCTGCGCCACCCGGACCGCAATCGGCAATGTTGCACCCTGTGACCCAAGCCCCACAACATGTGCAAAATGGACGTGAGGGGGAATCAGTGACCCTACATTCATCCATACTGTCATACTTGAAGGATCATAGACATGACACATCTGTGTGAATTGGAATGTTTTATTCACATTCATTGGAGTGTAGCAGCTGGAGCAGTACAGGGCCATGCACACCCCACTTGACATTGTTGCCCCGTGGAGGGCCAGCCAGAGTCCATTAGGGAAGGACAAGTTCATCGGAAGAGGAAGAGTTCAATCCGCAGTCGGATTGCTGTGTCATTGGTAACCAAACAGAATATGGCAGTCCATGTCGAGGTCCAACGTGAGTGCCGCAGAGTGTATCAGGGGACAGTGGAAGGTGATGATGCAAAGGGCCGAAGCAAGCAGAAACAGGCCATATGGCGGAGATGAATGCTACCGCTTCCTCATTACCACAGTGGCAGTCTCATCCACATCATCGTCCTCTGATGTGTGATGTGCCTCACCTGGCAGTGGTGGTGTTTCGGCTGCAGCACTGTGTGGCACTGACACATCAGGGGCCGGAGGTGGATTGTCGGCCGCACTGTGTGGCAGTGACACATCAGGTGCCGGAGGTGGAATGTCTGCCGCACTGTGGGGCACTGACACACCAGGGGGCGGAGATGTGGATGGTGTAGAAGCAGCAGCATTCATCTGCGCCAGGCCTTGTGGCAGCAATACCATGATGAGGATCTGCAGGGCATGGTAGATCCCAGCTACATCTCGCTGATGTGCAGCCGTGGCAGCCATCCTTTCCGCCTCCATGAGCCTCCGCATGTGTCCCATCTCCCGGCTGAGATCGCTGGAGCCACTCTGACTAGACAGGGGTTCTTGTCTCCGAGTCAGGACTCCAGCGATGTCAGCCATGGCTCGTTGGAGACCATGGAGCAGACTGTGGGTGTCCCTTAGGGACTGTAAGTGGTCCCTGATGGGACGTAGACACCCATGGATGGCATCTAGTTTGGCTGCCATGAGGTCGAACCCCACCCGCACCTGATCAGCCATCTCCTTCTGGCCCTCTAACACACGGCATTGGAAGGCCATGTGTTGTTCGTGGGGGGCCTGGGAGACAGCCGGGGTGGTGGGTGCCTCCTGCTGTGTGGTCTGTGCAGGGGGTGGGGTCTCCTCAATGCAGCTGGGCTGCCCTGCTCCTGAGGGTGGGGTGCGGAAGCTGTCCATGAGCTCTTGGAGGGTGTCAGTGTCGAAGGTGGGGAGGTCCTCCTCGTCATCAGTGGGGAGGTGTTCGGTCTGCTCTGCAGGAGTAGATGATTCTCCCTCTGCAATGTAAAGGGGAGATGCAGTTTAACAGTGTGTTCCATGTATGTTCACGCATTGGCCAAGTTTCCAAACAGACTGCATGACAATGTACATTGTGACTGTTTAGGATGAGCTGCCTATTTGAAGTGGGACAGTGGACATATGTGCACCATCAGGGATGTGGGTTTGTACTTGTCCATTATCATGTCACAGTTTCCTGCTATGCCAAATGTGATGGGCCAGTTTCTACACACAAGCGGCAGCAGTTGTGTCCTCTGTTCTGTTGTGAAAGTGTTGCAGTTTGTACCACATTGTTGTCAATGTTGATGTGCTCTGATTCTTGTGTGTGCTGCATTGTGGAGAGTCACCCTGCAGCTCCGACTTTGCTTGGCCTTCTCCCTTTCAGGCGGTGTGCCTTTGACTTCTGTGCTTATGCAGTGCTGAGATGTTGCATACTTGGCTAAATTGGGCTCTTGGTGGGAGTTGGGACTCTTGGGCATGGTTTGTCCGCAGATGTCTTGTTGCCGTCAGGGGTTGTTTGTGCATGTGGATGTGTCAGTGTGTGACCTGCTCCTATCCGGATGTGGACCACACTCAGCCACCTCGGTGTCATGGCGTGCAACATGTCATGATGAGTGGCCTGCAGGCATGCTCATCGTCATGCAGTGTCACTTGCATTGTCAGTGGGGATCACGGATCCGCAGCTTTGCTGCGTTCAGCACATGTGCATGGGTTTGTTGTGAGATTGGTGATGTGTGGGGAGGGCCCCCTCTGGGCACATTGTGGACGGGGGACTACTTGCTGTTACTATGTGTGGTGCAGTATGGCAAAGAGATCAGGGACATGATCCAGAGTAATTGTGGTTGTGCAGTGTGCTATACTTCATTGTGCATGTGTGCCATTGTGCCCATCTACCCCCGTCCCCCCAGTCCCTGGTGGTTACTCACCCTGTTGCTGTTGTGTCAGGTCATGTTGAGCAGTGTCCGGTCCCCCGACTCCTGCCACCGTCTCCACACTGATGACTGTGGACACCAATTCCTCCATCTCATACAGCTCCTCCTGTGGCGCAGGACTCCCACCCCCAGTCTGCATTGCTGCTTTGCGGTTGTCTGCGAGTTTCTGCTTGGTTTTGCGCTTCACATAATTCCAGCGCCTCTTGACCTCGTCCATTGTACTCCTCAGCACTCCGACTGCATTCACCTTGTCCACGATGGACTGCCATATTCCATTTTTTGTTGCCAGTGACACAGTGGAGGTGACGAACAGTTGTTGATGGTGTTCTATCACCTCCGTAATCAGGATCCTGTTTTCCTGCGGACTGAACCGCGTCTTCCTCTTCTTCTTCTCCTTGCCCTTCCCTGACCCCGAGGTCCCAGGCTGGTCCTCCGTGAGGCTTGTGGGGTCCGGGTTGTCCTCTGTACTTGCTCCTGCTACCTCCATTGTGCTTCGCAGTTGTTATGTATTTTTTTTTAGTAGCTTTTATGGTGATTTTTCCCGCCTGACGTGGGAATTGCAAACCTGGCGCTGCTTGTCGCCGATTTTTCTATCGCGGTTGGGCCCATCGCAACTTTTTTCACGTTCGGGTTTCATTGTTTATCACCGTCGCGGTGGTTGTATCGTGGACATTTGAGGCGTTATTGGGAAACTATCGCATGTTACCGCCGTGTTGGGAATACGATGTCGACACAGAGTTATTTTCCCGCGATAGACTGCGATATGAAAAATTGCGTTAGCCTATTTTGGCGGTGTTTATCGCACGTTCTTGAGAATATCCCCCTTAGTCTCCAGTGAGATGGAACAAATTTTGGAGTGTTTTGCTATCAAACATAAACCGGTATGGTAGAACGCTTTAACCGTGTATTAAAAGAAACCATTGCCATGGCTAAACAAAATAACCTAGATTGGAAAGATGAGATGAACAAGAAGGTGGAAGTTTATAGAGTTTCCCCACATGCCATCACTGGAAGGACACCTTTTGAGTTGTTTAAGGGAAGGTACCCTAACACTTTTATTGCGCCTCATTGGGTCAATAAAGCAGAAGCTAGAAAGGGTTTGCTATTGTCTGATGGGGAGTGGAAAATCAAAGAAGCTGAAAGAATTAATGCTCGCAAGTTAAACTTTGATGCTAGAAAATCTGTGAAAATTACTTCTGTGAGAGTTGGAGATTGGGTAATGATAAGAGCTCCTTTTGGGAGAAAAGCATCTAGTTTGTTTCAGAAACCCCATAAAGTGATTAAAGTGTTGACCAATGCTATTAAAACTGAAGATTCACGTATTTGGAATCTTAATAGAGTTGTGGTTGTTAAGAGGGATCTTTTGGGACGCAATGAGTTTGATACTTTCTCTTCAGACTATGCTCCACGTTGCTCTACAAACTCAGCTCCACAGAGAGAAGAAAGAAACAGCTTCACAGAGGGAAGAAAGAAAAAGAAACATGAGTTCTACAGACATCGCTCCACAGAGAATAAAAAGGAATGTTAAACAGCCATCACGGTTCAAGGACTTTGTCATGGAACAGAAAAGGAGATGAGAAGACTTCATTATTCTTCCACTTAAGTTTATTAATTTTCTTTTTGTTTATTCCTCTATTCAGGTTGTTTTTTTTTATGTTCAAAGGAGGGAAGGTGTGTAGTATTGTGCTTTATTTCTATGTATCTTATTTCTATGTATCATCTTAGGCTTTGCATCCTCTGTATACATTTGAGTAGCACCATGGTAATGAAACCTGGTGATGAGAGTCTGAGGAGTTAAATGTTCAGTTGATCCTACACTGGCTGCTGGATGGATGAGACCCTTTTACCTTGGAATAAATCTACTTCTTTATCAGCACTGACTTCCTCTTCATTCAGGATTTATCTATTTTACATGTGGCTTGTCTGCGCCTGAACATTCCCAAATGGGACCCTATTTCTTCACACATTAGGAGGCTTTATTGGCTCCCTGTTTGTAAGCGTATCACCCTTTAAATGTCTACTGCTTACTTTTCAGGCCTTTAACAACAAGGTTCCTGCGTATTTTACAAGGAGAAATCTATCATTACTGTGCTTCTAGAGCCTTGAGATCCTGCAACCAGTTGCTGCTCAAGGTTCCTCTTATCCGGCACGCCTGTATGGGTGGCCGCTCCTTCTCCTACTCGGCCCCTCAAATGTGGAATAGTCTTCCTTTTGTCATTCGGGCCTCCCCTGATGAATACTCTGTCAAAAAAGGCTGAAAACATGGCTTTTTCAGTCAAATTGAACTACTGCCTGGGTTAGTCCACAGCAGCTCCGGGACGTCTCTGACAGCTGTGCGCTATAGAAATAGCATATTCAGTCATTCATATAGACTTGAATTTGAGGGGAGTAGTAACAAGATTGAATTCTGGCTGACCGGGATGATGAAGAACTGCAGTCATTGATTAACTTTGAGGACCAGCGATATGAATGAGCAAAAAGCTAAATTTGCTCCTTATTACCACCCTCGCTGAAACCTCATTGCCATTGTGTCCTTTCATTTTGCTTGGTGTTACTCCTTCGAAATCTTGGATTAGCATTTAGTAAGTGTATGTAGGCAAATTTACCATAGCAAAAATTTTTGTGGATTAATTTCTCGTTCTTTTTCTTATAAATCTCTAATTGCTCTCACAAAGCCCTATTATGTCCAGTAATTTGTCTTCGTTTTTAATGAGCTTACAGGATTCCTTAGCTCAGGGAGTGTTATCTAGGCAATTAGGACACAGCACATTTGAACTGTGTTGATATGAATTGGAGGCTTATGCAGTTGGTGAGAGGCATACCTCAGGTTCCTCCTAATTCTCTTCACGCATGCAAGTATTTCTTATTGTATACAAACATTGTATTTTGTCAACAATATAGTGAAATAAAAGCTACAAATATTTATTGTTAATCCTGCAACAACCTCGTGGCTGACACTTCCGAAATAGAGGATGACTTTCTGGCACCCAACACGTGGATGTTACAGTTAATTGTTGGTACCGTTGGCAGTAGCATTGTAGAGATTGAGATATCGTGGTCAACGATGTTGGCATCAACATACCTCTAACAGATTGATCGACCTAGAAGGGGTGCCATTTGTTGGCAATTGAGCATGGCCTCCCTAAATCGAACTCTGACAGGCATTAGTGCCAGTTGTCTGCAAACGCAGCTAGATTTAGTTGCAGCTAGAGCAGAGACTGATGATATAAACTAGGAGTTTGAAACATCTACAAATGCCCTAGCTGATTAGGTAGCGCAAACACAAGCTACATTAACATTGACTTCTAACACTGCTCGGTCTAACCACCATGTTTGTTTCGTACAAAGTGCCAGTAACTGGACCCTAAAATTCACTTACAACTGCCCAGTTAACACTGCAGTATTTAGAGACACCCATTATACCTTTAGCCCAACGTGAGAGGTTTTGTGGAGAACCACACAAACTAAATCACGGATTGTCCCTGATAGTCTAGGGTAGCATTCTTCATAACGAACGATAATAGTGATGAAGTTGCCTCTTGGGAAGTGCCATTGCTAAATGACAACAGTCCATTGTTGTATAATTGGGTAAAGTTTATGACTGAGTTAAAATGGTATTGGACAATCATCAGATGAAATATTGAGCAGTAAATGAATTACTTGAGTTAAAACAGGGCAAACAAGAATTGGTGACCAAGTTGAACCATTTAAATCATCTGGCACAAGAACCTGGATGGTCAGAGAAAAAAATGGAGCACATTTTTATCAAGACTTGCATGACAAATTAAAGGAGGCCCTGGCACACATAATTCCCCTGCTAACTACCTGGTCCGAACTGATTGCTTAATTTGAACAAAAAGGGGAACAGAAAAACAGTGATACCAAGATTTTCCACTTGTGTTCAGAAGGGGTAAAAGATAAAGAAATCAGTTCTTCTTCTCCTCGTGAGTCCTCCTCAGAACCAATGTAAATTAGTAGTGTACATCCTCCATTAACACGTGAAGAGAAGGACGAGAAACATGGAGAACACTTTCGTTTACATTGTGGGCGAAGTTTTCATTGAGGTAAAGATTGAGGACAGTTCAAAACAGATGGGAAATGATTTGTCTTGGTATGCGTTGAGAGCAAATTATAAAACTGACCTCCACATGCATAAAGCAACACAATATAGACTCATGAACCTCACGAAACACTGGCACTGGTGGCTACACTAGCTACTTCCCCTTACGTTTGGTCTTCTAATAGATTCAGGAGCACCAGCTATTATAACTCATGAAGGAAGGAGACAAATGGAAAAGTGCTTTTAGGACAAAATTCTGCCTTTACGAGCATCCGGTGATGCCGTTTTATTTCAGCAATGCGCCAGCTGCTTTTCAGCATTGTATACATGGGTTCTTAAGAGATGTTTTGAATGTTTTTGTAGATATGTACATAGTTGGAATTCCAGTCTATTCAAAAACATACTAAAGTCATGTCCCATGTACGACACGAAAATATCATCTCTGCTAAACTCAAGTAGTATGAACTTAATCAAGATTTGGGTTTTCATGTTTCTGCAGAATGGATTTCTATCGATGAGAAAAATGAACAGCAGTGTTAAAATGGCCACAACCCATGTCAAGTATAGAGCTGCAACGTGTCTTCGGCTTTGCCAACTTTTGCAGGTGGTTCATTTGTGGTTTTCCAAGTAGCAAAACGCCGTACTAAGCTCCTAAACAAGAATCTTCTTTTTTTTGGATGACACCACTAAATAGGCCTTTGAAATATTTAGAATATTGTTTATTTATGCTCCTGTTTTTGAAAGGCCAGATTTTTGCAAAACATCTTTGGTGGAAATGGACACCTCTGTTATCCTCTGAAAATAATTTTCTTTCAACATCATCCTGTTATGGGGCACATATATCCTGTAGTCTGTCATTCTTGAAAACACACCCCAGCTAAAGAAAACTATTCCTTAATGGTTAAGGAACTACTGGCAATTAAAGAAATGTTCAAAGCAGGGAGGCATTATCTCAAGGGAGCTAAATTCACTACCTCAGTTTACGCTGTTTACAAGAACGTCCACTATCTAAAAGAACTTGGGGGCATATTATCAACGGTAGCGATAATTTTGTTAGCGCAGGCTATCTCTGGAATTTATCGCCCTGGTAGGGCGTTATTAACAACGCGTTTCTCCAGGGCGATAAAAATTCCAGAGATATCGAGGTTATCGCCGTTTTGCAGGGAACATCGCTGGTTTTCCAGCGATGTTCCCTACAAAACGGCGATAACCTTGCTGATACGACCCCCAGGGTCGTATCAGCATAATCCACCCCAATGTTAGGGATAGGTAAGTCTGCATTTTAGCAGACGGTAGTTTTTGGAGAATTCCAATAGAAGCCCATGTTCACACCAGAACATGGACTTCTATTGGAATTCTCAAGGGCATATTATCAAGCCCATTATCGCCGCTTTAGCGGCAGTTTTCTGCCGCTAAACCGGCGATAATTTTAACGCCGTTCTTGATAATATGCCCCCAAAAACCTTGTCTGCTAGACACTGGCGTTGGTCCCTCTTTATCTCGGAGTATATTTAAATTATCACATTGCATGGCAATCTAGTAAAGGAAGTAGTAAAGCTGATGCCTTATTGTGATACCCAGATACCGCTAAGAACGATCTTTTTATTTCTTAAATAAAACCGTCACTAATTCCTCTGGAACATGTAATTGGAGTCACCGCTGTTATAGAATTCAGTCGAAAGAGAGAGTCTGGTAGGAGAATATTACACTGGTTACCATATAAAGATCGAAAATTGTATTTACCTGCAACCCTTTCTGCAACTTGGATGACTACAGGCTTTAAAATAGTTTCATCCCCCACCTATAGCAGGATATTTACTTTTCAGGAAGTCTACAAAATTACTCAAAAGGCAATTTTGGTGGCCTGGTCAACAAAGAAATCAGAACAATGCTTTCAGATCTGTGAGATTTGCAAACAAAAAAACACAGGGATCATTATAGAACTTTGGCTTAAAATCTTGTTTGTCTTCCACGTATTACTTGAAATTGGATGGGCAAACAGAAAGGCTGAATCAAACTCTGAGGCACTATTATTTTTTTTTCTTGTCAACCTTGGCTTACAGCTGGGTAGAATTACATTGTACCATAGAGTGTTCTTGCATGTGGCACAGCACACAGTCATTCACTGTACACCCTTTGTTTTCACTTATGGGCTCCATCAATAAATGCTACTTTTAGCAATACATGCTACTTTTAGCAATACAATGTGGTGTTACAGCCTGAGCTGCCGACTGTGGAACTGAGGAAACAGGTTTGAGTTGGGCATTAGCTCAACATTATGTGAACCTAGGCAAATCACTTAATATCTTTGTGCCTAAATAATTGAAGGTTACTTTGTGTAACATAGATGGTGCTCATGTAAAGCTCTCCAATACCTTTGGGTCGAGTTTGTGCTATACAAAACCGCAAAAAAATACCATCAACATAATTTGACAATACATAAAGCCTTACAATCAGTTTAAGGCACATTATCCAGGGCCAAAGAAATGGATATGAAACGTACGGAGATTGAAAGAGTACACTTGCTTCAGAGTAGGGAGATGGAAGTAAGGTATGGGTTTCCAGTAAATATCTCCATCTGAAAGGTTGTGAAATATTAATAACTTGTGCTCTTGTACCCTACATCTTTGAGAAAACCATAATTCAATTTGCCATGAAATAAGCATTGACAAAAAGGACGAAGTGCACCTTCACCACTTTCATCTTTCCTTGTTGAAAACTGTCCTTGCTGATACCACATTAGTGCCTGCTCCTGGATCAATACCATCTGACAATGAAGGTTATGAACTACATGAATTTTGGATTCTTGTACATAAATTAGAAAAGGTATGGAACAGAAGCACATACCTGGGGACTAAAAGCATATACCGTGGAACTGGGTGTCGTACAGCCTATTCTTTCCCAAGTAAAACACCTGTTCCTTTCCATCCTAAGTTTACTCGCCAGATGGAACTAGTAGGTGCTAAAAATAGCTCGACTTGATAAAATTGTATGCGCAATTGTGAGTGGGCGAGTAGATTTTTCGAGGCCTGAAGTGTGATAGGTTATAAGCCTATATTGCAATGAGACCCTCTTACTCGCTTAGTGAGGGCTAGGTATTTGTAGTTTAGGCCGAACAAAGCAAACACAAAGAGAAGATGGACGGAGCGTTGAAACTTTTCAGCCACTCACCCCAGTCACAGATCTGGGTTGAATCCATCATCGTTCTTTAGCCCACTTCACCACCCCAGTTCAGACCCAGCCATATCCAAATCAGTCTTGGCCCTGTTCCTCATGGGAACAGTCCAGCCTGAACTGCCAATGCAAATCTTCTGTGGACCGTAAACAAGTATCCTGGGACCGGTTTCGGGGTAACACCCCTCATCAGCCATGCTAGCTTGAATCCAGTGGCAAAGTGAGCAAGGGACCCACGTCTGGGCATACCCTGCCAACTTAGGGCAAACAAAGCAAACACAAAGAGATGATGAACGGAGCGTTGAAACTTTTCAGACACTCTCCCCCAGTCACAGATCTGGGTTGAATCCATCATCGTTCTTGTTAGAAATGGGGTTCTCCAGTTAGCAGAGGTAGGTATCTTTGTCCAAATAGGGATCCTTGCTTCTAGTCAGGGTAAGGGGGATACACACTTTAGATAACCCCTGCTCACCCCCTGGGAAGCTTGGCATGAGCAGACAGTTTTATCCCAAAGGCAATGTGTAAAGTATTTGTACTCAAGACACACAGCAATACAGTGATAACACCACAAATGGACACCACACCAGTTTAGAAAAATAAAGTATCTTTATCTAAACTCAACAAGACCAAAATGACAAAACTCTAACATACATGTAATAAGAATATGACTTTAAAAAGGTTTCAAGCAACTGGGTCCGTATAAAACTATGGATGCGTGATTTATCACAAAGTACCTGTAGATGCGACAAAATTCACAAGGCCAAACAGCCGCAGAGATGGGAAGCGTTGAGAAACAAAGAGATGCGTCAGTTCCTGAGACCCTGGGGAGGCGATGCGACAGCGCTGCTGCACGCAGGAGAAGTGATGCGTCGAGTCCGGTCTGTCGGGGGAAGTGATGCGTCGACTCCTAGATGATTCTGTTCCGCAGATGATGCGTCGGGAAAACTTGCCGCACATGTACGATGCGTGGAATTCCGGTATGCGTCGGTGATCAATTCGGCGGCGTCGAGCGGCGCTCTGTCTGTTTCTTCAGCCATGACCCTCAGGATGCGTTGGTTCTTGCAGCCACTACAGGCGCTGCGCCGGTTCGGCAGCGATGCTTGGAGATTCTTCTCGCACGGCGGTGCTGCGTCACACAGGCCCTTGGAGATCTTCTTCAAGCTGATTCATAGCAAAGTTCCAGTCTTTTTCCTCTCCTTGGCAGAAACAGCAACTGCAGGCCAACCCCACACAGCACACAGCAAAGGGGCTGTTATATTCCATATAGGTACCTTATATAGGTGCAGGTAACATCACAACCTTTCACCTATATTCTTCCCTACATTACATACATAACGGTTCTTAGGCACTGACCTTTTACCTAGAAACGACACTGCATTCAGAACGCGGGTTTTTCCCTAGTTCGAATCTCATATATTATGCATGAGGCTTCTTGGAAGCACAGCAGGACTAACAGCAGGACTGACATCTCCTGTATAATATCTCTGTATAAAGTTCAGGGACAACGTCATCCTTTAGGGCGACACAGTAACACAGCAAGGTAGGACCCCCGGGGAGACCTATTGGTATATATACATCATGTCTTGCTTAGAGAGACAGAGGAGACTGTGACTTCCCGGCTGACACACTGACCAGAGGCGCTGAGGTTCCTGCATGCAGACACTCCAGCTAGCAGTGGTCTAACATCCATCGCGGGGTGTCCAACTCGAGACCAGGACGGGGTCCCACATTCTCTAATTCTCAGGTAATGGGGTGGACTAGATCCTAGAGGGACTCTTGGCATAACACCTACACAGATGCTCAGTACATTTTAGGTACATCTAGTTAGGGAGGCATCGTAGGAGTACGCACTTATTATCATGTATTCTATGTACTTGTATATATTCATGATTACTGCAAGATGGTAGAACTATACCATCTCTTTACTTTTGTAGTATTGCTAATCATATATCTCTGCTACTGTCTAATGGTTGTTGCAGCTCATCTACTCTACACTAGAATAACAACTGTTCAATAAACCTTTATTGACAAACGCCCAGTATGTTTATTCTGTGTATCTCTGAGACAAACTAAGTGAGCAAGAGTAACTGAGCGAAAGGTAGTATATTGTTTCCACGATCCTGAGGGATCAGGGTTGTCATGTTCTGAGGTTGCCAGAAACTATTCTCTCCCCGATAAGAGGAGATTCTAGTGGCACTGTGAGCTAGCTAATATAGAGAGGCTAGCGTATCCGGTGAGGGTGCACAGAGTCAGTCTTCCACCAGTCCCACAGTTTATGTTATCCAAACACGCAGATCCTGTATAGGTAATTTAGGAACTACACGACAGGGCAGTTCTCCTCCTCACAGCTCTTCAGCATTTCTCCTTGGCAGAGGTTCCTCTTAAGTCCAGAAGTAGTCTAAAGTTCGGGGGTTTTAAGTCTAATACTTTTATCCCAAAATGTCTTTGTTCTCTTTGTGCAAGGGTCTCTGAGCCCAGTCCAAACCAGTTCTGTTCTCACTGGTGCAGTATGACCACAGGGGTGGAGACAGCATTGTGCAAGGGAGACAGGCCCTTTTCAGGTGCAAGGAAATCTCCTCCCGCTACTCTAAATTCAGCCAGGGTCTATTCAGCCCATCTCTGAGTCATCCAGGAAGGGCCAGGCACACCTCAACCCCCCAGGAGCTGTCTTCAGTCAATGTACATCCCCAACCCCTGTCACTCCAAAACCAGACAGTCAATACACAAACAGGCAGAGGCACACAGAATGGTTAGACAAGAAAATGCCTATTTTCTAAAAGTGGTATTTTCAAACTCACTATTTAAAAACCATCTTTACTAAAACATGTTATTAAATTCTAAGTTCAGAGAGCCTAAACTTTATTTCTCAATCTTTTCCCAATGGGAAGTTATACTTGTAAGATGTTACAAAGCATTTCCCATTCTATCCAATGGGGCAAGATAGCCTTTCAATAGTGAAAAACGAAATTGGCAGTATTTCACTATCAGGACATGACACACACACCAGTACATGTCCTACCTTTCACATACACTTCACCCTGCCCAGGGGGTTACCTGGACCTACCATAGGGGTGCCTTACATGTAAGAAAAGGGAAGGTTAGGGCCTGGCAAGTTTAAAACTGCGCACAGACACTGCAGTGGCAGGTTTGAGATACCTTTTCAGGACTACTCATGTGGGTGGCACAATCAGTGCTGCAGGCCCACTAGTAGCATTTGATTTACAGGCCCTGGCACACTCAGTGCTCTTTACTAGGGGCTTACCAGTAAATCAAATATGCCAATCATGGAAACACCAATCCATAAACACAATTTACACCGAGAGCATATGCACTTTAGCACTGATTAGCAGTGGTAAAGTGCCCAGAGTCCTATAGCCAACAACAAATGTCAGGAAAAAATAAAAGGAAGAAGCAAAATGTTTGGGGATAACCCTGCAAAAAGGGCCAAGTACAACAGCTCTTTAGCCCACTTCGCCACCTCAGGTCAAACCCAACCATATGCAAATCAGTCTTCACCCTGTTCCTCATGGGAACAGGCCAGCCCGAATTGCCAAGCCAAGTCTTCCCTGGACCGGAAACAAGCATCCTGAGACCAGTTTCGGGGTAACACCCCTCATCAGCCAGGCTAGATTGAATACAGTGGCAAAGTGAGCAAGGGACCCACGTCCATTATGCATCTTAGCAGTCTTACAGTGCAGCGCTGAGGGATCCATTCTGACTCTCCCCAGATAATAGTGTTCCCACATAGGTGACAGAGTTCACCCAAAACCCAGCAAGGAGAGAAAGTGCCACATTTTTTGGAGGTCAGAGCCCAACAACAACCTAAGCATCTCCTAATCCTTGTCCACGTCAGGAAACAAGATAGGAAGTGTAGATTAGGGTGGGTGAGATTAGCTGAGTATTTCTTATTTTGTTTCCTGTACTGTAATTGGGTGACAATTCTCATGATTAATGACAGGGTCGAGGACGAGAAGGTCTAAGAATAATGGAGATTATGGGTAAGTAATCAGGGCAATATTTTCCATGCATTCTAGCCATCATGTTAGTGGTTACATAGGCAGCATAAACAGCAGGGAAAATGATGGATACCAGTCTTGCACTTAAACAGAATTGAAAGAAATTTTTCATAACTGGGTCTGACTCACTTCATGAGTTGCGGCAATAAAGTCATAAAATTAGGAAGGAAGCCATGAGTAAACAGCAATCAAAACACATATTTACTTTGATCCTCATAGTGTGAATTTCATGATCTTACAACAGAATGATCCATAAGTGCCACTCATGAGGCCTAAGAGAATAAGCTTCCCAGAAAGTGGCTACCACTAGTGACGCCATCAGGGCTGTCACACCGAATATTTGTGATGTGGGATGGGGTTAACATGGTCATTGGTCATGTCCTTTTATGCCTCTTCATGCTCTTCCCATACAAGGGTTGTGTAGTAATTGATGCATTTGTGGATGCAGGGTGGAGAATGGTGAGCATGGAGCTGCTAGAATCTGATGCATGGAATGTTGGGATCTGCTGCATGCTAGGTGAAGCATGGCAGTTAAGTACTGTTGGAGGGAGAATGGAGCCTAAGCAGGTCCTATCAGGCGTGGCTGTGACCTAAGGCTCTAACATGAAATAAAGAATATGCCTCCTTCCTGAGCAGCTCATGACACTTGTGAGAGGAACCTTGTAAGAAATTGGGTTATCAATTGATGGGGGTGAATACCCACCTCAATTAATAGCCACAATCCTTGTCAGGGTGAGCCCTCAAATTCACTAAATTAACCTAGCTCAACCCCCTGGTAACTATGGCAGAGAGCAGGTAGGCTTAACTTAGGGGAATGTGCAAAGCATTTAATCAGTATCTAAACAGTAATACAGTCACAGCCCAATATGATAAAAATCCAAAACCAAATTAGCAAAAATAGAGTGCATTTTCATAAATAAAATGACACCAAAATGACAAAAATCTAATAAGAGGAAGCAGAGATATGAATTCTTAAAGTTTAAAATACAAATAGTGCCAAAAAGCTTTAAGCACCAACTGTAGTCAACTGGTTGTGGTAGAATGGGACCTAAGCGTGATTTGAGGCCAACCGCAGTAGACTGTGGGTCAGATACAAGGACCAGCTTTAACTCGGCCAGACGTTTTACCTTGATATCTAATCTAAAAAATGGAAGGCAGAAACCTTCAGCGAGGCAAGGCAGCTGGTTGTAGCTGAAGAGGGTTCCCCAAGGTCAAATAGCCATTGGACGAGGTCCCGCTGAAGCCTTTGGTTAGGCAGGAAAAGCGCAGAGAGGGAACATTTGAATACCAAGGGAAGTCATCTTGCTGGTTGGATACTTTTGCCACCTACACCCGATCAAGATGTCTACATTTGCTGTTTTTGGAACTCAGATTCCTTCAGTAGGGCAAGGATGCAGGCTGTAGCTCAAGAGGGCTCCACACTGAATCAGATTTACTTCTGCGGAATCGCTCTCAGAGGGAGAAACCTGAATCTTAATGCACCTTGGGTGGATCGACTTTGCAGGTTTGTCCCAGTCATGTCCTGTTAGAACTGGTCAACTGGTAACTTCATTAAAAGGCCTTTTGAAGCTTGTTGTAATGCTGTTGCGTGAACAGGACGTCAGCTTCATGACCCTTGGAGTCCACTTCTTTGTCCTGGGTACAAGAACGAGTCCAGTCCTTCATAGTTGCTCTCAGGTTACAGACAGAGGGTTCAATCCTCTTCTGATCTTCCTCAGGTCCAGGAGTATTCCAAGGAATATACTGGGGGTGCAACATTTATGCCTGGCACCAGCTGGTGGGTGAGGGCTGACTCCTGGCTCCTTCCTAACCAATAGGATAAAAGTTCTCACTAGTAACCCTACCAACTTTTGCAGTACTTCTAGTCTGCCCTACTGCAAACAATCCCACAGTGCACTACACTACCTAAATTTCAAGATGGAGACATCCTTCTCCCATTGTGCAGATCCTGTGTGCACACCCAGCGGTGTGCCCAGGGAGATGAGCAGCCCCTCCTTTGTGATCACGCTAAACCAGTTCTGGGGGAAGACCCTTTCCCACTGGAATTTGGTGCCTGTCTGACTGGGGCAACAAAGAAAGAGGCCAGCACAGGTGTCAGCTAACATTTGCCTGGGTCAGGGAAGGCTTCTTTGAATTACATTAAGTTCCTGGGTCCCCCAGCTGACCATCCTGACAGAGGACAAAAACACCTAGCCACATTCAGGTCTTTGCCTCTGCTTTGGGAGCAGTTGGCACATCTCTTCTGGGCTTGAGCACTGAGAGGGGTGCAGTTGGAGCCTAATGCAAATTTGGCCTCCAGAAGATTTAGGTAGGAAAAGTAACTTTCTAAAAGCTACTTTTCCTTAATATTTATTAACAATTCAACTAAACCATTGAATTTAGCTTTTAATAAATAAAGGTTAATCACCTCCCTAGCTGGTCCCTGCCATGAGATAGCAAAATCTTGTTTTTACTAATTCTCTTTATTGAATTTTGAACTTTAGAAACATAAACAATTTGTAACCACTGATCACCAGTATACAGAAATGACAATATCACAGATAGAATGGAAAGAAAATAAAACCATGTCATATCATTGTTGCTGTAAACTTTCATCCCTGCAAGGAGAATTATATTTCTTGGAATATTGCCCAGTACAGTTACTTTGCATTTCATGTATTATTATTTCTTTATCTTTATTCGATTAATAAAAAATTATCATGAAATAAGAACAATAATCACATTAAAATACATTGTAACACATCAGATAAATTCATAAAAATTATATAGAAAAATAGATTAAAAGTTCACAGAATTATGCCATCGCAGTGCATTTTTTAAAATTCCCCCATGGAAAAACACACAACAGGATCATATAACCTACAAAGATTATAAAAGGCTGGTCTACATTTTCAAAAACCCCGAACTCTTAAAATAGGTAATAAATATCATTGTCTAAAAGGATCAAAATAATTACAAAAGAGGGTAACATGCAGCAACGTCTGACGGGAGGATCCATCACATGGGCACACTAAAATAAATGTTATATCATAATGTCTCAATGGGGAAAGAAAAGATTGCATCTGATAGAGCCCAATCGAAACCTAGCCAGGAGTGATGCTTCCCAAGCATTTTTGACCTGTGAAAGATACAGTTCAATACTGTCACACATCTTAAGCATAATATACACTCTCAAAGATGGTTTCCCCAGTTCCTTGGCCTGTCTAGCAGCAGATGCAAATCTCAGAAACTCCATCCTAACAAAACCACTCTTCCTTTTGGTCAACAAATGTGGGGACAAATATAACTCTGGTTTTTCCAAGGTTTTAGCGGTACTCCTGATATAACTTAACCATGACATTGTGTGCCCCAGATCACAAGCTAGCTAAACAATAAGTAATAATCTTCTGGTTAAATTCAGTGTGTCTATTCCCCCATACCATGATCCCGAGGAGAAGTGGTGTGAGCTTGATGTAGGCCCAATTCCGCATGCAACAAAAAGTATGGACTTCCTGGTCCAAAACTAAGCAGTCACCTACAAAAGCTAGTCTCCTCTTGTAAGCATGGGCAGTCCCGATACCCTCCAATAGATGCCACAAAAGTCATAATCGGAAAACGTTTAAGTTTACACACATCCAGTAAAGACAGGATCGGTTTATTACCTACTCCCGACGCCAACCCAAATAAGGTCCCCACAGAGTGATTAAAGCGGGAGCAGGGCTTTGAAATACAGGGCAATCGATTGCCGCGAGAATCAAAAATGACACCCAGGTAAGATAACATGCTAACCCGCCTAATATTTTGTCCCTTTCTCAACATGGGCCCAGTTTTGCATAGATGCTTTCCACACACCAAAGAATTTGTCTTAGATATATTTACTTCTAAATCTAACTCATCCATAAATTTAACAAAATCATCTATAAGACCTTGTATACCATTTGGTGTGCGAGAGAACAAAACCGCATCATCGGTGTAAAGTAAGGCTGGCACATATTTCACTTTCACTTTTGGAAGATCCTTCCCCTGTGTAACTAAAAAGGAGTATAGCCCACTGAAATATAAAATAAATAATTCATGGCGAACACCCCAGGACAAGTTAAAAGATTCGGCACACTCACCCTCCACACCATACCTAACTGATGCATTCAAGGTCTGTAGATATTCAACTGTTGAATGGGGCAGACCTAACTTAGATAAAATGCACCAGAGTTTAGGGTGATTTACCCGATCAAAGGCGCTGCTAATAGCCATAAAAGCAAGATATAATGATCCTTTTTTAGTGATTGCGTACTTCTCTATCAATTGAATGTAAATTAAAACACTGTTTTTGGGTCCCAAGACCTTCTCTAAACCCATACTGCACAAAGCTAAGAATATTGTTTTGTTTGTTCCAATCCTCTATGTTATGTAAAATAATGTGCCCTACAATTTTCATCATTGAATCCAACAAAGTAATCGGTCTATAACATTGGGGATCCTTCCTGTTGCCTTTCATAAAAACAGGTACTATACAAGCCGTTTGCGATGAGGCAGTTATTTTCTGGGAGACTGCATCATTAAGAACATTGGTGATGATGGGTGCCCACAGAGGGATATTCCCTTTATATAGGTCCATCGGTACCCCATCAGGGCCCAGCTCCTTTTTGGACAGACTATCTAAAATAGCTGCTATGACTTCCTCAAGGCCTAAGCTAATCTCCAAGGTGAACTGTAGAGCTGCAGACATACCATTCTTCCCAGAATTTTCCCCAAAGGAGAAAATCTGCCTGAAATGGTCCAGCCAACACTCTGGACTAATATTGGACTCTAACCTGTCTGTCATATCAATACTAATGTTCCCTTTTTTTACAATGTTCCAAAATCTCGAGGTATCCTTCTTTTACATTTTTGAACAAGATTCTCCAACATTTCATCCTTGAGCCCCAATTTCCAATTTCTAATGGATTGCTTGTATTCCAGCATAGCAGCTGCTACCAGCTTCTAGTTCCTGGGTTTACAATTAAGTGCTAGGCATAACCCTATATTTGCAGCTCTACATGCACTATCAAACCATCCTGGATGGGGTCTCCTTGCTGGTCTGCGGTTACTATTGAAAAGGTCTCTAATAGAATTATTCAGTTTTCAGAAAGGCTGATAGATTTTCAGTTGGTGGGGGTTATCTGCTAATAAGCAATAAATAATCAGGAGTAGGTTGGATCACATTAAGGCGGTCAACACAGACAGAATATGGGCTTTTCGCCAGCTCACCCTGCGCCCATTATCCTTTATACCCAGATCTGTCAGCCCTAGGAGCTTGTATGTTTGTCTACTATCAGGTAGATCAAGTACCAATTCTATAAGATTATGGTCACTATGGTCATTATCACTTAATCCCCCAGGGAAAATGAGCCGACCCAAATCCTCAGTAGTAAAAATATAGTCAATTACTGTACCTTGACCCTTGTCTTTTTAAATAAATCACCCACAAACTCAGCTGTATTAAGAAACCCGAAATCTGAAAGGGCCTGTAAAAATTCCAGCTCTCTATGATCAACAGCCTGGTTATACGTTTCGTTATCCCTAACCACAAATGGATCATGCATAGTGGTCTTAGCAGCTATTTCAGTTTTAAAATCCCTTCCTATTATAGCATGAAATCCATTAGATACAACGACTGATCTATGCTTTAAAGTAGTCAGAATATAAAATAGACTATCAATCTAACAATCTAGGTCACAAACTTGATTATAAAAACCAATAACAAAAAAATTTAACTTATTCATAAGAATAACCCACAGAGTTTATATCCTTTGATGATACAAGCAACTTGAACAACTCTAAAAACCTTTGAAATATGAATCATTGTCACTGACCCCACCATGCTCTGTGCCCAGGTGTAACAATAGTGGGGACAGAAAAGCTCTCATAACCATCCTAGATAAAATCTTCTAATGTCCAAGTTTCTTGCATCATCACTATATCGAATTTAGAAATGTACTTAGTTTAGTTCTGATCTCACAGCTTAGACTAAAAGCCAGCAACATTCCAGCAAACTAGATATAACAAAGAGTCTATTCTGTTAGCATAGACTAAGTACAAAGACCTTCCAGGGCCAGGACAAGATTTTACCGGGTTCTTGTGGCCCTCGGACAGGTTACAGTTAAATGATCGCCACTCAGTAGCCTCCAAGCCGAGAGGACAGAGATCCTGTTGGTAACCGCAAGAGTTGGTCAACCATCGATTGCCCTGGCTTTGGGCAATATTCACTGGGGTGCAGACTCCTCTCTAAGTTGTAAATGCTTGTAAACAAAAACCAAGTGGTATGGGATTACTGCCCTTGGTCATCTGGCTCTGATGGTTATTGGAGAAGATCAGGCAATGAGCTAAACTTGGATAACAACACTCCATCAAACCCTCCTGACAAATAGGATGTCCTTATATTCTATAACATGAAAGACGGTGTTTTGACTTAATCAAAGAGAGAACTTATTCTTAAGTTGAGTGGTAGATTCCTCTGCAGAAGGTGACAGAGGCGGCACATTTAAAAAAAAAAGCAACATATGGACAACATTCAGGGGGAAGATTAAGTGCGAAGAGCTCGCCTTATATAATCCTGAACCTGCCCATTCATTCTCTGCACCGTTACATAATACTTCTGGGTTCCCATATGAACAGACTCTCCCAGCTTGAGACATCGAAGAGTCAGAGGAAATGGCTTCTTAGCATGCAGAGGATATAACATTGGTAGGTCCAGAGTGCAATATCTGAGCTGGGCCAATCTGGGTAACTACATCATGGTCTGGCTCGATTAGCACAGTACTTGTTGGCCATGCCTCTTCTCTATGAAATATGATAAGGTCTAAGACAGTTGCCTCCATGGTCCTCAGCCTCTCCACCAAAGAAGCCACACTGGCCTCAATAATCACCTTATATTGCTCAAGTAGCTGGTCCAGAATAGGTTTAATAGTATCATTAAAAGCAATCCCAGAGGCCTCAATGTGCACTTCGACTGAGGTACTTTACAACTTGCTTATTCATAATACAATCCAGTTTTGACTGTCTTTTCCTTTTGGATGGTGGTCTTCCATCGCACATTTGTGAAGTAATTGAGTTATTTAGGCCTGCTCTCATCAGCAGACATTCCAAGCCCTCTGGAGCAACTACTGAATTTCAACCTGAGGCTTGGGAGTCCAGAGTAGTTCTATGGGATTCTCAACTAATTTTGTCAAGGTCCTTGACCCCCGGCATCTTCCTTTTTCCCACTGGATCTTTAATTTATAAGAATAAAATCAAAAAACCTCCTGTGGTAAGATGTATAAAAGGCCCACCAGGCTAACTGGCATAAAAAGCACATTCATACTTTAGCCAGTCCATAAAAGATGACACTTACAATTATCATCCAATTAGGGTCCCGGCATAAATAGCAGTGCAATAGGTCTCGCCTTTGGGACCTTATAAGGATTTAGTAATGCAGTATATTGTGAGGCCCCAGAGCTTTCAGGCTGCCGAGTTGCTGATGAGCAAGCGGTGTCCCGTGATTTTGGGCAAATCACTTAAAATACAAGCAGTGATCTTTGAGGGGTATTGGGGGCGGGGTGAAGGAGTAGGGAGAGATGGCACTGAGTGAGCAGGCTGCCACGAGCAGGAAACAAGATTGAATGGTGAAAAAGAAAGCGGTGTCCTGTATTTTGGGCTTATCACTTGAAATACAAGCAGAGATCTCGAAGGGGTGCGGGGAGAAGAGGTAGGGAGAAACGGCACAGAGCGAGCAGGAAGCAAGATGCGATGGTGAAAATTAAAGCAGTGACGGGGTGGGGAGAGACGGCATGCAATGTTACTGGAACAGCTTTTGAGCTTATAAATGACTCCATCTGTAACATTTAAAAAGAAGCGTTCGCACATGTGAAGAGCACAAAGATACAATTGAACGATTTTGACAAGGTTTCACCGCACTCAGTATTGTTCCCTTAAATAGAAAAGTGCTCACTCCTAGGGTAAGTCGTCCATAAAGCCCCAATAACGCTACTTGCAAACAGAGAAAGAAGGAGCACAATCAAGCAAAGTTATTCTTATTTATACACTATGATAATTCTTCACAAGGAAGAGCAACAAGAGGAGGCTAAAACAGCACAATAACAAAAACAGATATCATGAAATCTGTAATGCTTTATAGATAATTCATCTTTTATTCCTTTCTTTCTTGTGCATAAGGACAGGGACACAAACACAGCCAAGGCCACAGCCAAGGACTCAGCCAACGCGTTTCATCCTTATATATTAGGACTTCCTCAGGGCAGACTTTTTTGTTGTTTGTGGTGACAAAGCCTCCCAAGCCTCCCAAACTGCGGGCTTCCCAGCGCAAATTTAAGGGCCTGACTGGCACAATTAAGCATTCCCCACCTCCAGTCCTGGGCAAGGGATTATGGGCCTTGTGGTTCTTAGCGGCCTCAACACTTCCACCTGTGGCAACAAAGTCTCTCGTGCTCTGGGCTTCCCAGCGCAGATTTAAGCGCCCAACTGGTGCGCTGCAGCAGGTCCCACCATGAGTCCTGGGCAAGGGATTATGTTCCTTGGGGTCCTTATCAGTCCCAAAACCTCCGCCTCTGGTGACAAAGTCTTGTGTATTATATTATAAGCACTCTCAGTTCCTTATTCAGCAGTCCCATACTTTGTAGTGCTTCCGAGGCAACTACTGGCCTCTAAACCAGCTTCTCATGGATGCAACACAAGTCCATGCATGCCTTCCATGAGTGCTGAGCAATGTCTCATTCAGCAATTGCAAGACCCAATGTAAATAGCATCCTTTCTGCGTGGGTGTATCATTTATCTTTCACTATACCTAGTAAGGCCATTTGCGAGGTTAAACCAAGTGGTCTGCCCAGTGTGGCACCCAGTGCATCTCGGATACAGTCACTAAAAGGGCCAAACGCTTTACAGCTCCAAGAAGTGTGAAAGGTATCCCCTCTGCTACTGCAGAATGGATACAGTTTAGAACTGGGCTTCTATTAATATGCCAGAGGTTGTATGGGGTGAGGTAGATACGATGGAGGTACTTAAATTAAATAAGTCTAAAGAGTGCTGAACTTGTGGCCTATCGAGGAGCTATATGTGCCACTCAAAGACATCAAATGGACCTAGGTCCTGCTCCCATATACTCTTCAGGTCAGGAAAGGAACCTGGAGTGTTTATAACTAATGCTTTGAATATAGTGGAGACTTGGCCACAATCAGGCAGAGGGGACACGGTCAGTCTAGCATTTAGTGGATTGTTATATAAGGTCTGAAAGATGAGGGCCATGTGCATGCCTGAACTGTAGATAATGGAAAAACTGGGACCTCTCAAGCCCAAATAAGTTCTGGAGTTCTGGAAAGGACCTCCCCCATGTATCCCCACCTACATGACTCAGGGAGGAAATTCCCAGAGAGCCCCAACTACCAAATCCCTCCAAGGTGGCTGTTGGTGTAGTGTGGTGCCATACAATAGTGGGGTCTCTCCTGTGAGCCTCCCTTCCCACCAGAGGCATTTAAACGAGGTCTGCCACAACTTAAGGACAGTCACTGTTGCAGGGGGTATATTGTGTGGCAGTTTTCTGCTGTAGATGTAGGGGGGATCTATCCCCCAGTACCCAACTCTCCAGCCTGTAGGCTGGGTTGGCAGTGGACCATAAGTCCAGTCATTTATAACCAACAGATAGAATGCTCTGTATTAGTAGGCTACGTCTACCATCACTAGGTCACTGTCATATGCTGACTCGCTGCACTTTTGCAAACGCCACCCTATGTGAGACACCGACCCGTATGAATGTAGTGAGTAATTTATTATAAGAGGCTATATCCTTCTCTGGGATAGTAAACATGTGATTCTGCAGCTGCTAGAAGAATTTGGGAAGGATGATTATCTTGATTACTGCTACTAGCCCCATCAAAGACATAGGTAGAGTAGACCACAGTTGCGCATCTTGTTGCATGGCAGTGAGTAAGGGTGTTATGTTCGATGTCCGTGAGCTAGCGGCAGTGTCACTGACATGTAGCACTAGGTACCAGTTTGGGCGACAGTCAGCCCATCCAGTCAGACCATGCTAAAGTCTGTTTCATATGTGCTACTGGGAACAGTCTTGTCTTGCTCCAGTTAACCCTTAGGTCTGAAAAATCCCCCAATAGAGCCTCAGTGCACTAGTCGAACAACCAGCAACATCAATCCCAAACCTTGAGGGTGATCTTGCATAAAAAAGGCATTTCCTTACACTCACCACTACTGCTCTATAAGATCCCCATAGTATTCCTGACGGCTCTACTGAGCCTGTATTGTGCTGAAGCATTGGTTTGACATTGCCCTAAGTGTTTCTCTAAAAGGAGCCTACATGCGCTCAATTTCCAAAATAGGAGGAATGAGGCCATCTTCAAGAACATGAAGGTATAGTGGAGCGTGGTTAGAGAGTCACAATGCATGGAGTTTGATATTTATCATTTGACTTTGGTAAATGTATGGGGCAAAGAAGTAGTTAAGTTGTGAAGAAGATTTATGTGCCCCAGGGAAGAAGGTGTATTCGCCCTCGGTTGGGTTACAGTGTAGCCAAACATCACAGAGGCCCAGGGCCCCCGCAAAGGAGTCCAAATTCCAACAGGCTTTGTACTGGGTTCTGCTCTATCTAGTGCCGAATTTGCAATGTAGTTGAAATCGCCTCCAAATATCATGTGTCCCACCGGTGCGGCTAATAGAATGGTACTTAGGTGTGAGAGGAGTGTCCATGCAATCAAGGGTGGGGCATATACCCATCGGAGTATTAATGGGTATCCCCGGAGAGTGCCAGCCACCAAAATATACCGGCCCAATCGATTGGATTTGACTTGTTCCACCTGAAATGGCATTTCAATGCGATTTCCCTAGAATCCCTGTGAAAGCTTGCATATGTCCTGTTGAAACCATATCTCTGGAGGCATCTGCAATCATTTTCCATCAAGTGAGAAAACCTAACTTCCTTCATTACACCTTTCGGATTGATGTGGCATAGAGTGCATTTATGTGGGGTGTTTTTATGTTGCATTGAGTAGAGTGTAATTATGTGGAGCTGAATGGTATTATGTGGAGTGTAATTATGGTGTGTGGTGCAGAACTGTGTTTTGGGGATTGCAATCTGGTTAAATCACTGCATGCCCAAAGGTCGGTTTGGTCACTTGGTAAAATGCATTCGATATTGCTCTGGACATTTTTGCTCCAGTGTTTGAAAGCATCCATAATATTACCATACATTCCAACAGACCCGATTGGGGAAATTAAAGTCCTCTGATTTATTTTTCAAAATCTCCCTTTTTGTAGTGTCGAAATGTTGACATGCGCGTGTGAATCCATTCAATATTACAAATGAACATGATTCATTAGTCTAGAAACCTTGCACGTTCGTTCACCTGATTAGCTTTCGAAAACTCCTCCCCTGAGCTCTTACTGAGTGGGCCACTCTTCTGCCTGCCCACAGACGTTTACAGAAGCCAACACAGGCGATGAGCGTGACTTCAAACTTTTTTGTTTTAGTAGGGGATCGCTGCCCTGCCTGTGTACTTTAAATTGCCTCAGGGTTCGCATTCTATCGGTTCAGAAGCCCTTTTGTTACCGTTTTCGTCTTTTCGCTCTCTAAGGGCCTCCGTTTGAGAGATTCCTGCTCGCTACAGGGGCTGCTCCAGCCACAAGATTTACTCTACCTGCCCAGGCTCGTATCTTCCTTCTCTGTGCTCCAGGGAAAGTGACGGAGCAGAGCAGGCAGCAGCAGCGTGTTTGGCAGCGAGCATGCTTGTAGCCCGCAGCTTCTAGGTAGCACACTCGTGTAGGTAATTACTCGCAGAAACTCCGTTAGGGAAGGCGGCTGCTGTGTACTTGGTTAACGAACTGCCACTAAAGGTTTTCAGACTGTCCGTGGAAGCTACGGCTGGACTGTGTGCAGACTGAACTTGGGAAGGAGGTAAGTGAACTATCTCCCCTTTTCTGACTTTTTCACTTGAGTCTGCGTTTGAGTTATCAGCTAAAGGCAGTGCTTTAAATGGGCCGGTACTCACCGGTACTAAGTACCGGCACTTCTAAATTTTCTGCCTTTGAGTACCGGAACTTTTTCTCGTCCCAAAGAGAGTACCGGTACTCATGGGGCAGCAAGCCAACTTAGTGCAATTTGGCATGCTAAGAAAGAAGCGTGACATAGCTGAGGAGTCGGTCCCTTTTCGTGAAGCACTCGAGTGCTAATCTCCCTTTACAATCTACTAATTGACAACGCCCATATGTATTCAATCAGAGCAGGCAGGGAGTTTGGGAGGGGCCCGCTTCACACTGTGATTATTGACACAGTGTCCACTCAGGCTCTGTGGAGACAATAGCACTGTAGGTGTGGGAGAAGGGCCTGCTAAAAGGCACTTCTCGTGACTCGGGAAACCTAAGAGAAGGCTTCCTGCTGGCGAGTAGGGCAGCACTTGATTGGAGCCAGATCGAGGAGAAAGGTGGTGATGATGACGCTGTAGCACAGCAGTGGGGGTGCGGTCGGGGAAACAAGGTGTAGTAATGTGGACAACAGAATATGCGTTTCTAAAACACATGAGCTAAATACCCTGTCTGCGTGAACAAGTGCTTCTATGTCCCTGTGCATGTATTTGTATGACTGAGTGTTGTCTGCAGTGTGCATATCTGCACACCATTTAAACCTCAATTAAATTAAATGTGTAATGTGTGCCTCTGGCCCCGTCCCTTAGTACTGCCCGTAGCCCCGCCCCCATAGCCCTGCCCCCCTAACCCCGCCCCCTAATCCACATCTCAGGTGAGTACCTGCCCTTATTTCTTTCCATTTAAAGCACTGGCTAAAGGGAACATTAATTACATAAATAGGGACGTTGATGTTGACTGGGCATGCTTGGTAGTATGATTGACCAGATTGGCTGGAATCATCAACTTTAAACAGCAATCGGTAACTAGTCGCAGAACATTTTTCCTACCAATGAATTGTTTAAATAATACCGTATGACTAAATGGAGGTCGGATCTGATTACAGCAGATCCACGCCCTCTCGTCGGTTCATTTTGACTGTCACATGTGATTATCTTGCACACCCGACACAAGCAGTGAACTGCCGGATCACCGAAGCTATTGAAGCTGTACTTGGTTGTTTTCTTTGCTTGCCCCTGTCTGTTCTGCCTTTCGTTTTCGCACGAAAAGCAAGAAAGAGGGTAACAGCACCAGAGACGTTAGGAAAAGACAGGAGCCCTAAACTCGGTGTGGTCGAGAGCAACACCATCAGCATTTCAAAATGGCGAATCATCACTCACATTTGATTTTTTTTTAAAAATGTTATTTTATTAAAAGGCACGATATATCTTACGGCTGTTACATCAAAATAAAAAATAGGCTGTGTAATAGACAAACCAAGGCCATTGATCACACCAGGAACAGATGTTAGGACAGACATTATGTTCTATTCAGCACAGTGACCCTCTCTAGTTTTATGAAACCCTCCTGATGCACAGAGGTGTCAGCTGGAAGCAAGAGACAGCACTTATGGGACAGATGCTCGCTTTATCTACGGAAAAACATGTATTTCTTTATCTAAGAGAGATGTGACTATAACAAGGTTTTATTTCAAAGCCCAATTTAATTACTATTGACGTAAATTATCAAACTGATAGAGGCACCCTTGAAATGTTTCCCCCCCTTTTCCTCAAACTCTACATCCCAGCAGAACACTGAGGTAATTTACTCAATTTTGAGGAGCGGGGATGATTAGGAGATTTTTCAAACAAAATATTGAATGTTAAGCCAGACGTATACTCAAGGATAGGTAGCCCCCGGCCTAATGGTCTAGAACGGAGCACTCAGACTTTTACACCCAAAGCTCCTGCTACAGTTAAAGGCCCATTAATAGCAGTAGAAGATATGCCGACTAACCCAGTAAAGAAGCATAAGGCTACGTCTCTAGAGAATATGAGAAGGATACTGACTGGCTTTAGTTTCTCTGAGATTCAGGCTAGTTATTCGATTCCTTCACAGGATGAATGCCCTGACATGGAAGTAGCCCAAACAATATAGGTAGGACTAACTACTTTATGCTGTTACCTGGAAGCCACACACACTGCTCTAAACTGGTAACCTGACAAACTAGAACTACAACTTGATTAGCTTCAAACATTAACAATTTTTGTAACCCCCATTATTACAAGGCTCACCAATTTAAGCATCATCTTTTACCTCTTTTGGAAAAGAATACAAACTGTAATTATCAAACTAGCATGCCTGTCTTCTCTGTTTTCCGGAATGGTAGAGGTTCTTAGAAATTCAAAATACCCTAGAGTGCAGTCGCTAGCACTCAAACTGAGAATCCATATTTTTGCAGCTTTAAGCCACCAGCCAGAGAACTAATCAGTCCATGTTAACCTTGTGGGAAACTCTCCTCATCACGCAGAGAAGTTCCTACATTTGACTAATTTATTACAAATATCATCATCCTCAGTAGAACCTATTTTGGATGAAAGAAGTGTTCTAGGAAACAAAAGAAGAAACTCCTCAAGATTAGTAAGGCCTGCAGAGTAAACTCCTTTGTCAAAAATATGTCTAGGTCCACTCTCTCCCCACAGCTCTGCTGTGCCGTCTCTTGCCTCCAGACCCCGACCTCCTCCTTGGGAGGTTCGAGGCTGCTGCCCGCTCCGGCTGCCCGCTCCAACTGGGACCAGACTGCCTGCAACCACCGTAACTGTTCTCAGCCGTTTTTTTCTTAATTTTTCCCTGTTGTGCCACTGTTATTGTGCCCATCTGTTTCTTGCTCTAATTCCACCACTGTGTTTATTTTCTCGTGCCTGCCTGTTCCTTTTGCCGCTGCTGCCCCTGTGGCCCCTCAACCCCCCGGAATTCCCCCGCTCCCGCCTCCCAGCCTCTCCTCCCTCCCACCTCCCCTACTTAAAGGCGGGTGCGCGCAGCAGGCGCGCCGCTGGCGTGCCGAAGGTGCGCCCGTCTGCGCTCGTCTGTGACCCGCCCAGCGCCAGGAACCCTGGACCTCCCACTACCCATCGCTACGACACCACCACCCTCTTCGCACTCAACCCTGGAAGACTTAGAGAATGCCAACAGGCCTCGCCGAACACGACCCACGGTCAGTTCTCCTGCCTCCACTGCCGCCAGACCCTCACCACCACCCCAGCCTCCAACACCGCCGGCGACACCCTAAAATGCATCCTCCTCAACGTACGCTCCGTACACAAACACGCCATGGAAATCTGGAACCTACTCGACTCTCTCTCGCCCAACATCGCCTTCTTCACAGAGACCTGGACCAACGCATCCTCCCTCCCCCCGACATCAGCACCGCCATCCCAGACGGATACAAGATCCAGAGGAAAGACTGCCCCAACCACCCAGGAGGGGGCCTCGCCATCGCTCACAAGAGCACCCTCCGCCTCACCACCTCCAGCAAAACCTTCCCCTCCGCCGAACACCTGCACTTCCAGATCCAGACCACCCCCAAAGCCACACTCCGAGGAACCCTCATCTGCAGACCCCCCGAACACCCTTCGCCACCACCATCACCGACTTCATCGCACCCCACGCCATTGCCTCAACAAACTACGTACTCATTGGAGACCTGAACTTCCACCTCGACAACCCCAGCGACCCCAACTCCACTATCCTTCGTGACAACCTCGCCAGCATCGGACTTAAACAACTCGTCAATACATCGACCCACTGAGCAGGACACACCCTCGACCCCATCTTCGCGGCAGGAAACAGCGTCCAATTCAGCCACACAACGCAGCCGCCATGGACCGACCACCACTGCGTACACTTCGCCATCAACAAACCCAAGGCACCCAAATCAGCCCCACGCCCACCTCGAAGGAACTGGAGCAAGGTTACCGACAAGCAACTTAACTCCACCCTCACCCGAGACAACCACACCTGGGCACCCACGCAAACGACGCAGCCAGAGAACTCCACACCTGGATCTCCAACTGCGCAGACGAGCTCGCCCGCTACGCAACCCCGACAGACAACGCCCCAGGAAAGCCGCCTGGTTCACCACCGCTCTCCAAGAAGCCAGACGCACCTGCAGACGCCTGGAGAAGAACTGGAGAAACACCAAGACAACCGAAAACCACACCACCTACAAGGACGCCATGACGGACTACCACAACCAGATCAGAGCCACCAAGAGGAACTTCATCCACAACAAAATCCTGGCCAACTCCACCAACTCCAAGGAACTTTTCAGTGTCATTCAAGAATTCACCAACCCACGCAGTGAAGCCACAGACATCACCCCATCCCAAGACCTCTGCGACAACCTTGGAACCTATTTCCACCTCAAGATCAAAAACCTCGACGACAACTTAATCGACCATCCACCAGGCGCCACAGACGGCCCCCCGCCCGCCAGAAACACCAGCCAGCCCACCATCTCCAACTGGACACCGATCACGGCCGAAGACACCGCCTCGACCATGAAAAGCATCCACTCGGGGGGGCCCACCGACCCCTGCCCCCCTCACATCTACCACAGAGCCGCGGCCGCCATCGCACCCGAACTACAACGCACCATCAACACCACCTTCAAAACTGGCACCTTCCCAGATGACTGGAAGCGCGCAGAAGTCAGACCCCTGCTCAAGAAGCCCAAGCTGACCCCACCGACCTCAAGAACTATCGGCCCATCTCGCTCCTCCCCTTCGCAGCCAAAGTTGTAGAGAAAACAGTCAACAGGAAACTGACACGATTCATTGAAGAGAACGCCGTCCTCGACCCGTCCCAATCCGGATTCCGAAGCAACCACAGCACAGAGACTGCCCTACTCGCCGCCACAGACGACATCTGCACCCTCCTGGACCAAGGCCACTCCGGAGCCCTCCTCCTACTCGACCTATCGGCGGCCTTCGACACTGTCTCACACCGCACACTAGTCGCCAGACTACACGACGCAGGCGTACAAGGAACAGCCCTGGACTGGATCCGATCATTCCTCACCGGAAGAAGCCAAAGGATCAGACTCCCACCATTCCTCTCCAACCCCACGAAAATCACCTGCGGAGTCCCACAGGGTTCATCACTGAGCCCCACCCTCTTCAACATCTACATGGCCCCCCTCGCAGCCATCGTCCGACAACACGGCCTCAATATCGTATCCTAGGCCGACGACACCCAGCTCATCCTCTTCCTCACCAAAGACCCCACCACTGCCAAACTAAACTTCCAGAAAGGAATGCAAGATGTCACAGTCTGGATGACCAACAGCTGCCTGAAGCTCAACGTCGAGAAGACAGAAGTCCTCGTCCTCGGTACCACCCCTTCTGCATGGGACAGCACCTGGTGGCCGACCGCCCTCGGAAGCCCAGCTACCCCCTCGGACCACGCCAAGAACCTCGGCATCGTACTCGACTCATCACTCACCATGAACCGACAGGTCAACGCCGTCACCTCCAGCTGCTTCAACACCCTCCGCATCCTCCGCAAGACCTTCAAGTGGATCCCCCCCTGAGTCAAGGAAGATAGTCACTCACGCACTCATCACCAGCAGACTGGACTATGGAAACGCACTCTATGCCGGCATCAACAAGTCCCTACTCCGCAAACTCCAGACAATACAGAACACCGCCGCCAGACTCGTCCTCGGCATCCCCTGATACGAACACATCAGCCAACACCTACGAAGTCTCCACTGGCTCCCCGTGGAGAAAAGAGTCACTTTCAAAATCCTCGCTCATGCCTACAAATGCCTACACAACAACGGACCCAAATACCTCAACGACAGAATCAACTTCCACATACCCAAAAGAAACCTCCGATCTTCCAACCTCACACTGGCCAAAACCCCGCGCATCCACAGAGCCAGAGCAGGCGGAAGATCCTTCTCTCACATTGCTGCCAAGACCTGGAACGAGTTACCGGCAGACATCAGACGTGCCCCCTCCCTGAACACCTTCAGGAAGACCCTCAAGACCTGGCTCTTCGGCTAAACAGATCTGCGGACCTCCCCCCCCCCCCCCGCGCGCCTTGAGACCCTCACGGGTGAGTAGCGCGCTTACAATTCCCTGATTGATTGATTGATTGATTTGAAAAGCTAAGATGAACTCCAAAAACCTATCCAATCTTCTTAACTCAGCATAAGGATAACCACCTAAGTCAGCAATAATGGGTCTGGTCCTGTGGACTGACCCACTGAAATAATAAACACAAAAGGCAAACCCAAAGAAATTAGATCAGCTGTGCTCAGGACAATTCAGAGAAAGGGCAAAGAGCTACAAGAAGTTGTCGGCGTTTGCACACTCACTAATTATACTGCAAGTGCTGCTAAAAGCCATAACATTAAGGCAGATCCACCCTCACTACATTCTAAAATTGACCCACCCATTATGGCTTAACAACCTACCATACCCACATCAGAGGCTAATGGAGACTGATGCTGTCAATGCACCAAGGAGTAACAATGTAATAAATCCATCAGTAAATCATTTAATGATCCCATTACAAAGGTTTTGGATTTGTATTGATCCTAAAATGTACCAACCTCCTGCACATTTGGCTAGTGAAAATGTTTCTGGCTCAATCTGTCAGTATATTGAAAACCACAGCCGCACTGTTAGTGGAAATGCAAACACTGATGAAAACCTTTGCTCTTTTTTTCTGACACACAAGTACATCTCAAGGGGCCACCACACCACATTAATCGTAGGTTTCGCCATTCACATCATGAACTGAAAGGTTTAAATTCAAACACTGGAGGAAACAAATTTACAAACGGAGTCCCTCCCTCAGGGAACAAGTCTAAACACAGTAATTTAGGCCAACTTGGAAGCAGTTAACCTGTTATGGAGGCATAGAAATTTATTTGCATCATCGGGCATTATTATTTCCGTTTTGAAAACTGATGTATATCCTGACATTCTTATCGACTCAATTTCTTGTTCTACTACTACAATGAGTTTTACCACTACAGTGAGTTCTAAGTCGGTTTTGAAAGCCCCACAAGTTGCAAACTCTTCCATGCTAACCATCAACGAACTACTGTTATTGTGGTGCCTCCAGATTTATATACAACATTCTACTTAAAACTCGTAATGGAGAGGGCTGGAGTTGGTTGCCACAACAGTGAACATAGAGTTCTTTAAATCAAAGTAACAGTGACCCAATGCCCACCATTAGGTGAGAAACTGCTCCAAAACCCCTTTCGCTGATTTCATAGACCATTTCTTATTTTTGTTACTTTCTGTTTTACAGAGACATTATCCAGGTCTAGGAATCTTGATGTTGCAATTTGCTTCCTGTCTTGGCTTACCTCAGTTATTGTATATGCACCAACAAAAGAAGTTCAGGGATAGGGCTTGTACATTTTTTATATTTCAAATGCTCTTAACAGTGTAACACTATAAAACATATATTGTCATCCCACAAGTAAGGTTAAGCAAAATTATCGAGATTAGAGTGTCCCCTGACTGATGTACAGTTGTTTCCTGCTCTGCGTGCCCAACTGCATACCTGTGATTTTTTTTTTTTTTTTTTTTTTTGGTCCTGCCACACACTGATGCAGTGTGTGCGGTTTTACCTAGCCCTAGTCTTTGACAATGATGGGTTCTGAACATAGTCCTGAACCTGGAAGGATGCGCCAAACGTACTCTCATTTGTGAATGAGGATTAGCGTCCCTCTCACGGGTTTCATGCATGGAGTGCAGTGGTGGCAGCATACCCTGTTAATGAATTATAAGGAGCAGTGAGTATAAATGTGCATGTATGCTAAAAGCAGTAGTATGCCATGCATGAGTGTTGAAGGCCTGTGGCTTCTCACAGCCCAAGCACTAGTACAAGATGTAAGAGAGGTTGTTTTTCCCCAGACAGCTGACATCACTTGGAGAAGAGGGTAGCAGCATAGACTATAGTGAGTAAAGAAGAGGCAGGCTTTCCTTAGAGGTGCCAGATCCCATTGGTACATTCGCGAAAGGTATACATCTGACAGTTCCACCTGTTTTACTTCATCCAGTCCAATTTGATGCACATAGCCAGGGACCAGATGCTTCTGTTGCTTCTTATGTACTGGATTTATGTCTATTGTTACCTCATGCCTTTATCATCAGTATGTGTATGTGCAACATTATTGTATACATTATGCAACTGTCACAGGATGTATCTTTTTCGTCTCCTTTCTCATTTTCTCTGTACTGCTTTTCATTCTAAAAACCAATAAAATGTATTGAACAAAAAAAAAAAAATGCCAGATCCGTTCCATATACAATGGACTATAAATGACTGATTCCAGCTGCCGTTTGGTGGATAGCACGGGGTACAGGTTGAGATCTGCAGTATTTGTTGATGGGAAAGGAATCCTTTGAAGGTGCCCAGATTCTTGTATCACCTCCTAATCTGTGTTTGGAGAGGTCATAAATAGCTGGGTGCATCCTGCTCTCGCCTCTTTAGGTTGAGCCTAGTGTTGCAGTGCATGCGCTGCTCGCGTTGCGAGGCAGGCAGTATTCAGTATAGCGTGGAAGCTCCGCCCACTCTCCGCCCATCTTTTTCATTGGCTTAGGTCCTAAATGCTGCCTTCCAATTGGTTTTAGGCTTGTTAGTCCCTCCTCATGATGGCCATGTCCTCATTTGTATCCTTCCATGGCTACTGGCCCCTTTGCTCTGAACACTATTTTCTTCCTGTCTCTCCCCCCCCCGCCCCCTCCTGCAGTCCGTGAGTTCTTGCGTAAATGCGAGTCCTATTGCATTGCAAATGCTTGTTAACAAATACAGGTGCTTATTTACAAGCCCCTTGCGGGTTGACTGTCTGGGTCCACTTTTCATGACTCCTCCGCTTGCGATTCCACCCCTTTCTGCTGTCACGTCTGACCTCCAATTTATGGGATCTTGGAATATTTTTTTCCATTTCCAGCACTGCCCATGTTAGCTGGCTGAAAGATCATACTGCGCTCCCTGTGATCGGCCAATCTATGCCCTGTCTAGTCCACATGAATAGCAGCATAAACGAGGTCTCGGGATGTTGTGGGGTGTACACATCGTTCTCAAGCCTGCCTCCTCTCCCGCCTCCTTGCACGGGATGGTGACTGGCAACATGGCCCTCACAACAGATGTGCGCCCCTGGCCTGTGGATGGGCCCCCGTGGAAGCCTGCTGGACCGGGGGCCCGTGGGGTACGGGGACAGCTTGTAAGTCTGCATCCGAATGTGTACGGGGTCCGTGACTGGGGGACGGGGCAGCAGAGACAGAGAGTGAAGAAACCCACAAGGCGCTTCCTGCGTCTGCTTCAGAAGTTGACTGGGTGGCAGTGTGTGCGTGGAGGGGATGAGGGTGGAGGGGGCAAGGGGCGGGTAAAGGGGATGCTTCCTCCTTTTCATGGAGCTGGACAAAGACGTTCCGGCTGAGGACTAGCAGGACTCTGGGGCTGTGGTACAGAGAAGGGGAGCAGAGGGCTGGCTGGGAGGCGGGAAGAGAGTCTGACAGAAGCCAGAGGTGGGCTCAGAGGAGGGATGAGGAAAGCCCGTGAAAGAGAGCGGCGCGCAGACTGGAGGATTGAGTTAAGAAATCTTCAACTGTGTGCCAAGAACAGGACTAAGAGGAGAGCAGACTATATTTAGACGGCCAGTGCTGCAGACGGTGCGCCAGCCCCGGCCCAGCCCGTCCAGCCTGCATGCGCGGATGGAGCGCAGCTTTGGAACCTCCGCGGAGCCACTGCTGGTACCGGAGAGGGGATGAGAACCAGGGCAAGGGTGGGCTCTGGGCAGAGAGTTCATGCAATACCTACTAAATGATAACTTGTTATCTGGAGGGACTACAGTGAACATAGTTTAGAGGTTATGCTGCATATCTATCAAGGGACAGCAGAGACTGTGGAGTGGAGTAAGAATTCGTATCATAGCAGCCAGGGGATATTAGAGACTATTTCGAACTTGCCTGAGAGTTCATGTGATATCTACCATGGGATAGTAGATTGTGGCAAGGGATTACAGTTCATGTGATACAGTTCTTGGGATAGCAGATACTGTGGAGAACATGGCTGGACATGGTAGAAACTCATCTTAGAAGAAAGAAACACATTCAAAATTCTCTGCTTTACATAGAATTGCTTTGAAGGTGCAATCACCTAATGCCTGTAGGAAAAAATGTGTAATCCACCCTTCCATGTGACCTATATTCTTCAGAAGACCGCCTCATGGTCATCTTAAAAACCGGATGCTAGCACATAAGTGACCAATAGTTCTCTTTTGGAAGACCTAGCACCTTTGGAAAAATGTGTCCAGCCATTTCAATCATGCCCAATAACTGATATAATTCAGAATACAGCGCAAACCAACCAGTTCTAAACTTTCCGCTCCCTGACCCTGGTCTTGAACTTTCTGCGCTGTTTGACACCATCTCTCAGAAATTTCTTTTGGCACGTCTTACTCACGCAGGAGTTTGAGACAAAGCCAAGCATTGGATAGACTGCACCCTAGGAATTACTGTACCACCTTTTAGTTAAGCCTTGCAGAAACTTAAACCGGGCATACTGCAGATCTCCTCATTGCGCTCTGTGCTCTTTAAGGTTTATGTCTAACCTTTAGGCAGGACTATCCATGCGCTAGGAGTCTCATTCAACACTTAATGCTGATGACGCTTAAATTCTCTTTGACCTTCATGACTCCCTGGACTCTGCCCCTTTCAAATTTCAACAGTACTTGCAGAGAAGACACGGCTTCTTCTCCTAGGAAAAGGAGCTTCCTGGTCTCCAGATTGGTGGGCAAAAGCCTGAGGAACCATTATCTACCTGTCGCTGTAATCCATAATTTGGGCTCCTCTTATGGCCACAACATATCACTCCCCTCACTAATCAGAAAATAATCTGCCTTTTTCTTCCATTAGTCAAGTCTCCTCTGTAAAATATGGCCGATGTTACCTGACTCTGTAAGGCCCTCTGTGGTTCAAGTGCTTATCCTCTCCCTACTTGGTGACTGTAACTTGCTTTACTCAGGACTTCAGTCAAAATCCTAGGCCACTTCAAACATACCCGAAATGCTGCAGTCTGAGTGATTTGTAATCTTCCTCCAAATGCTCATATTTCGGCCTCCTAAACCCTGCCACATTGGCTACCTATTCATAAAGGTATACTTTTTAATACACTGTGTCTGACGGTGGAATTCACAGTGGAGACCCAATCTACCGCCACAGAAGGATGACCCGCCACTGTCCTACAGGAGAGCTCAGATCCTAGACACACCATCTGCTCTATTATTCCGGTTCATCCTTTAGCGGAAATCTGCCTCTACCCTTCGCAAGATTCCAGACCATTATTCTGCTGTCAATTGATGGATAACTTCTACCACCTATACATGCACTGTAGAATGCTCTCCCACAGCTTCTCCCTGAACGCCAGTATACCCTTACGGGTGATTGCCACACTATATAAAAACTATTAACGTAGCATAACACCTTATTTCTATTCGAATTCGCATAGCTTTGTGATACAAAAATACACATATACTTAAGCCTCTTCCTTTAGAGCTCAACAGCTGCAGTTGCAAGACAAGTATCTATATTTGCATGTCCATATTAGCCTCTGTAGCTTGAAGCCCTTTATTTCTGAAAACAAAATAAAGGTAAAGTCAAGCCCAAAATTGAACATGGGATACATACATTATTCATGAGATATCCTGGGTTAGCGGAGGCTGTTCAGAAGGGCTGTGGGTTTGTGTCATATCTTCTATTGCATAGGAGAGACCATGGAGGGTCTTAGAGTTCAGGTGATAGCAGCCATGGGATAGTAGAGCCAGTTTTGAACTTGCCTGAGAGTTCATTTGATATCTACAAGGGGCCAGCAGAGAATAGGAAGGGCATAGACTTTAGTGATATAATTCGTATGATAGCAGAGACTGTTGAAAACATGCCTGGGAATCAGTAGTAACTCTCATCAGAAGCATACACTGGCACCCAGCAAAAGAAAGAAATAGAATCAATATTCTCTGCGTCCTATGCAAATGAATCAAAGGTGCAGCTGCCCAACACCTGTTGGTGAAATGTGTAACACACATGCAACAGTGCATGCGAACTGTATTCTTCAGAAGAGCGTATCATGGCCTCCCTCAAAACCAGTTACAAAGAGGTGGCCTGCAATTCTCTTGTGGAAACCCTCCCACCTTCAGAACAACGTGTCCACCCAATTACATCATGTTGAACTTTGTCTCTGCACCTAGAAACAATTTATTCTACAAGCAAAATAAACATAAACATCTGATAAATACAATGGCATATCAGAGCCGGTGGAGAGTTGGATCAGAGCTCATGAGAGATCTATCTTGGGATAGCAAAGGAGGATCAAAAGGGCAATAAGTTAATGTCATATGTACTGTTGCACAAGAGAAACTGCAGAGATGGGCTGAGAGACCATGTGATATTTACTGTTGCAGAGATTATGAAGTAGAAAACCAGCCTGATCTCAAGGATGTGTCATAGAAGATAGCGTTCCACTGAATTAAATGCTGATCTACCTTATTCAAGAAATGACAACAGAGTCCGCAGATAGTGACAAAGATCAACTGATTGAAGAATTTCTATTAAGACATGAGATCTATAGGGGGAGGTGCTTAGTGCTCTGTTATTGCAAGCCAATGTCATACTGCCCACTCTTTAATGTAATGTAAGGTGGATTTGTAGAGTGCTGCTTTTTACCCGTGAGGAAATCTGTTCTTTGTCTGAAGATACCAAGAAAGGGCTGGGTGTTAGCCCAATAGATGCGGTATCAGAGTATGATGTTGGTATAATCCTGTTGTACTTGGTCCTAGGGGAGAAGTCTGCTAAGGAACTAACAGTGTTAGCGATGGGTCTTTGGTGACCACAAGCTGTGCTGCTTTATAAAGAAGCAGCGGAGGTAGTAAAGGAACTTCAGAACTTGCAGGATACCTTGGGCCATTTGCCTGTGCATTTTACCCTGTGAATGATGTTTATTTTACATTCTTGGGCCATGCCTGTGGGATTTGTTTCTTGTTTGAACGTCAATGCGAGGGGCTGTTAAGCTTTTTACCATGCAGGTAGTCCTTTGCTTATTTTAAAGTAGTTCTGGGACTGTGCTTTTGCCAGGCATGTGTGAGAGCTGCCCAAGGCACCTTAACTTTATGTTCTGTGAAGCATTCAGTGTTTGAGTGTATGCTCCACCTTGGGAGAAAGCAGGAGCAGAGCTCAACAGGTTGTATTAAACACTGAGAAGACTGGGAAGAATTTGCTTTCTTGTTGTCCTCCTGCTGCCTTTTGCCACTGCCTCATTTCTACAAACCCTGGTGGGACCGGAGTCCCAGGGTCTTCACTCGTCAGCATTGCCATAACGCCCATCACCCTGGTAGGGGACTACCAGCCCAGGGTGCAACGCTTCTTCCACAGGTGCCGCTAGTGAGGGGGAGGTGCTAGAATCAACATCGTGCATAAAGCGCTGCATCTCCCCCCGCGGCGCGGGATGCGCGCGGGCCAAGGGCGGGCCCGTCCTTGCCTGTCATTGACAGGAAGAGGCAGGGCCACCCCTCTTTGCATATGGCCAGGTCTAAACTGGGGTGGCATGGTGAGCAAAAGAATGATGGATTTAACCCAGATCTCTTGACTGGGCGTGAATGTTTTGATTTGTTCTGCATTCCGTTCATAAATTGTGTGTCTTTTGCTTTCTCGCCCTAAGTGCGCCGGGTATGCCCAGACAAGGGTCCCGGGCTCACTGTGCCACTCGATTCAAGCTATCCTGGCTGAAGAGGGGTGAAACCCCGAAACCGGTCCTAGGATGCTTGTTTCCGGTCCAGGGAGGACCTGGCTTGGCAGTTCGGGCTGGACTGTTCCCATGAGGCACAGGGTCAAGACTGATTTGCATATGGCCAGGTCTAAACTGGGGTGGCATGGTGAGCAAAAGAATGATGGATTTAACCCAGATCTCTTGACTGGGGGTGAATGTTTTGATTTGTTCTGCATTCCGTCCATCAATTGTGTGTCTTTTGCTTTCTGACCCCTCTTTCATCTGGCATCCTGACTTTGGACTGTTCCATGGACTAGTACCGGCTGCTGAGGTATTGACTGACTTTGTTTTGATCCCGTTGCATTTCCAAGCGGAGTCCCTGCGTTGAATTTAGAAGTGATTTACACTGTTTTAACTCACTCTGTGCCCACGTGCCAAACGCTAACCGATTTTCATTTGGTTGTAGTCCAGACCTGCGATATTTATCTGAGCACCTGAGCACAAGCTGGTAGGTCTGGCTTGTTACCTTTGGAACTTAGAAGGATGGGGAAAAGAAAATCCATGGAGGGAAGTGGAGGCGGGGGTGGAGGTGGTGGTATTGGTCGGGCCGACAAAGGAAAAAAGGCCAGGAAGCTACAAAAACATGCAGGAAGTAACTGTGTCTTAGACCGTATAGATACCCTCATTAGTGAGTGCGAGGATATATTAGAGATAGAACCAACCAAGCAATCCGGCACTGACAAGTCCCCCCCACAGATCCACCCAACTCACTAACCGAAGCCCAAGTCGCTATCCCAGCTATGTTTCACAAACCACACAAAAAAGGGACCATTTCACCAAACACAGAGGGAAAACGAGACACAACGAGGGCATGTCAGTTTCTTACTAGTTCTCTTGGAGTTAACTCTCAACAACCAGGTCCTGCGATTTCCTGTACAAATAGGTTTTCGCCCCTGGCGGAACTGATCAATACTGGTGGGGAAGAGAGGCCCCAGCCATCCCAACCACTTTTGACTAACAGTACAGGGATAGTCTCAAGGCCTACCACAGAATCCCAGGACATGACTCGTTAATACTCTTCGACTCGAAATAGGGACTATGAAAACCATGATCGAGGGCCTAACCTCTATGGTTAAGCTACTATTGCAAAAGGACTCTTCCCGCACAGAGAGTGCAAACCTCACAACTGGACACCCTCCCCAACTTTGTCAGGCTAATCACACCGGGAGTGAAACAGTCACCGTTGTTAAGGGTACCTGCCATAATGGTCGCACAATGTCTCCCCCTGCTGTCATGACCCACAAGATAACCCCATCATTACCCACGGCCAAGCATTTACCTCATCCCAACTTAAGTTATCATAATGACTACCGTAGTACACCAGTGATGCAGGACCACCTAACGCACGGTAGACACACTTTTCCTTTTCAGGTACAATACCCCTCGCGTAGTATACAACTTCGGCCGGAGGAATTGAACACCACTAATCTGTCCCAAACCCCCTGAATGTACATGGCAAATGTACCCAAGTATGACACCAGTAAAGGCGCAGAAAATGCGGACTCCCTGACTAACCAAGCCATTCATTGGATACATCATGTCAGGGGATGCCGCTCAGTCATAAGGGATGACATCATTAGGGCTCGTAGGCTTACCTCTCCAGCCCAATCGTTAGATTGCATCGAGCTCACTCTGAAAGGGGCGGGTCTTGCCGAAAATCTTCTTGCTCTGGAGTTTCGTACTAGTCCTCCGGAACCGTCATCCATTCAGTTCAAACGATCCCTACCGAGCAGCCAGTGTAGACAACCTGCTAGGCAGACACATACCCCTCTAGCAGGAAGCTCCTCATTGGAGACCAATGACTGACTTGAGAGTGAACCCTATTCGCACCAAGGATTTCATAGTGTTCCCACTAACAGTAGGGTCTTCCCTCCTAGTACTAAGCATCCATGTAATGGCCCTGGCTTGACGCCCAGAACTATAATTACATCATCATCCTTGCCAGAGGGCTTGCGGGTTGCTAGAGGTATATCACCCAATATGTCAAACGGGTTATTGTCATCTTCTTTTACCTCTCCAAGGGCATCTGTGATATCATGGAACATTGCAGGGTTGAGTTCGAAGGTCACTTCACCCGAATGGCATACCTTTATTGAGTGCTATGACATCTGCCTTTTCCAGGAATCCTGGCTGGTGGACCCACTCTATCGTACAGGCTACCTAAATTATCACGTCCCAGCTATTAGAGGAGCAAAAGGCCGTCCATCAGGGGGACTGACAATTTGAGTCCGACAAGCAACTGGCTATAATATTCAGGTACTCCCGACTCAGAGCAAAGATATTCTTGCTTTGAGGCTGAAGACGTGTCCGCAAGGGCATGTAGACATTTATAATGTCTACGTGAGAGGAACAAGGGAAGGAAGTTGAAAGTTTTAGCGGCTCTCGACGATCTTCTTGACCTACATTCCTGGGATTCCCAAGTTTTTATTGCGGGTGATTTTAATTCGTCCTTTGAGCCCCTTGCCAACGAGGTGTGTGACCTCACAGAAGAGGAAGATGCCCAGTGGGGCATCCCAAAACTGGAACTTGCACCCATAAAAAAATGGACGGATGTGGCAAATTAATTCAATCTGTCTGGAGAAAGGCTTACGGGCGGCAAATGGAAGATCCCCATCAGATAGACTAGGGGCGAATACATTTAATAACGGTCATAGTGCTAGTCGCATAGACTATATACTAATTAGCTTGCAGCTATGGCATGCCTTTGATGACATGATCGTGAGGGACCGGTTAGAGAGCGATCATAATCCTCTATGTGTGACCCTGGAGTTATTACCACAGAGGGTATCTACTCAGATAGGTAGCGAATTGCTCTCTCTTGATGTTGTCCCCACTAACGATATTAGAAGATTAAAATGGGTGAAGATACTAGAGAAGCCCGAACTTATAGTTAATATCACCAAGGACATTGACTATGCCATAGCCGAGCTAGAGGTTAGCGCAGCCAATATTGAGGTTCCCGAGCTTATAATTCATACCCACAATAAATTCTTTGCCCTTTTACGCACCTACTTTGTCAAGCAGTGTAAGTTCAAGAGTATTGAACATAAGAAAGTTCGTCATTGGTTCAGTAAGGAATGCAGAGTGGCGCGTAAATCTCTAGGGAATGCCATTAAAGCAGGAGATTCTGTGAAAGTACGGTCTGCTAGGCAAATATACAGGAGTACCCAGGAAAAGGCCAAGAAAGCATGGGATGAAAACAGATGGCAGGACCTCAAACAGGCTTGTGCCAAGAGTAGTACCAAGCATTTCTGTAACATAACAAAATAGGACAGGGGAGGGCAGCCACAACAGCCACAGAATCATGTAGCCCAGGAAGAATGGGTTAATTATTTTAAACCCCAATATGCCCGCAGCCCAACTGACACAGACTTGGTTGAGTCTACTTACTTGTTCTATCAAGATGAGGCTTTTTGCAGGGCTGACGTCGACGCAGCCCTTAGATCAGTAACGGGTGGCAGAGCTCCAGGCCCAGACGGCATCCCGGCAGATATATTTCTTTATAACAAAGCCAGATGGTGTCGGTACATCCTCCTGTTGGCTAACACAGTTGCCCACGGAGCACCAGTCCCTGACTCTTGGAAAGGGGCCGAAATTATCCCCGTTTTAAAAAAAGGGACAAATCCCATCCAGGTAACTATAGGCCCATTAGCCTAATAGACTCCCTGCAAAAGACAATGGGGCGGCTAGTTCTTAATAAGATCCAAGATTGGATAGACGAGCAGGGTATTTTATCCCCATTGCAGGCTGGCTTTCGGGCGCACACCAGTACTATCAATCAGGCGTTCCGATTTATTTTATTATACTGGAAGACGGTGGTTCTGGACAAGGGCAGCTTGTATGCTGCCTTCGTTGACCTGAAGTCAGCATTTGACCTCGTCCCCCGTAGTAAACTATGGGGGGTGCTGCAAGAAATGGGGATCTCTCCCGAACTGTTAACCCTCATTATCAGATTACATGAGGACAACTACGCCAAAATTCGATGGGGTTCACAGGGTAATGTGACTAATCCCTTTCCCATTAAGAAAGGTGTGCGCCAGGGCTGCGTCATGGCACCCACACTATTTTCACTGTTTATCAATGGGATAGTGAATTGTATGGAGTCTACCGCTACTGAAGGCACAGCTCTAGCAGGTGTAAAAATCCCTATTTTAATGTTCGCGGATGACACAATTGTTTCAAAAACACAGAGTGGTCTCCAGCAAGCCTTGTTAATTTTTGAGGAGTTCTGTCTCTCGCGGGGCCTGGAAATTAATGTCAAAAACGAAACTCATGTTTTTTTAATCCACATAGAGCATTTAAAGGAGGCATCTTTATGAATAATCGCCCCCTGGAACAAGTTAGTGCCTTTACATACCTGGGGGTTACTATACAGAATGACCTGAAATGGAATCGACAGCTAGACATGGCAACATTGAAGCACCAGCAACTATCCGGAGCTCTACAAATAGTTTAACACCTCACTCACAAAACCAGTTAGTCCGGTGCTGCAAATATATAGTATGCAAGTGGTCAGCTCAGCCCTCTACGGGGCAGAGCTTTGGGGATGCGAGAATCTGTCCAAGCTTACTGGAGCAGAGAATAGGTTCCTACGCAAGATCACCAATCTGCCGCAAAGCACTCCAGTGCGCCCCTTACTTTATGACCTCGGTAGAAAAGCACTGGCTGATCTAGCGAGTTTGCGCCCTTTACTATATTGGCGTAGAATTTGGTGTACACCCAAATTGGCAACCTATGCCGCAGGCTTTAAAGATCTAATAAAAGCAGACCGCTTCCATAAAATTAAATGGTTACGGGAGGTTAGAGCCACCCTAGTAAGCATTGGCATGACTACATTGTGGGATGATCCGACAAGCTCCCTGTTCCCCTCCAAAAAGATTCTAAAAGAAAAATATTGGGATATGGTGATGCATAACATACATAGAAATAGTGACACATCCTCACTAACGGGAGGCTTTTTGGAAGTCAAACCAACCCCTAGCCTAGAGCAATACTGGGATACAATAACAAAACCACATAATCGGAAGTTATACATCCAATTTAGGGTGGGTTCACTTCCAATAAGATCCTTTACAGCTAGATGGGCCAATTTAGGTGACAAGACATGTCCCGCTTGCCAGGCCACTCTGGAGTCTCTGGCCCACTTACTGTTTGTCTGCCCAGCATACGCTGCTCCGCGTGGTGCATGGCTGAAGCCAATTTGTAAGTCACTGGGCACCAGAAGGAGTGGTGACGCGCAAAGAATATTGCCATTGCAAATATTGCCTATTGTCATTGCGCTAGCTAAATTTTTGGGGTGGTCTTGGGCCATAAGATCGCAGTCTCTCGCTGCAAATTGATGGCCGTGTTTGTTATTGTTCATTTGCACATGCACAAGTGGAGCCGTAACCCATATACTAGGTATTTTAGCACCCAAGGGTCCGTATTAATTACCTGTGGCTAAACCATTGGATCCCTGTATTAATGAATTCCAGGAAATGCTGCTGTTTTTATAGTTTGAGCATACTTAGTAGTTTTATATTGTTTTAATGGAATTTTACTACTTATGACGACAGATTTTAAATTCTGCAAAAAGGCTTCAACAATATTTTTATAGTGTGTTTTAGGAAATATTTATGTAACGTGCTTTTATGACTAATCTGTCGAATAAAGCTTGTTTGGATTGGAGAAGAATTTGTATAGGTAATTTTGCCAAGTGTCAGTCCTAGTTTCTGCACCTTAACTGATAAGCTTCATTTTGACCTAGAGGCAGTAGGAATGAAAGAAAAACCTGGCGATCCGAGGGTTACACCATGAGCATGTTCTACTTTGGCATGTAGGCTCAGGACAGCTCCTTGCTGTAGACAGTAAGATGTCAGCAAAACCAGCTTGTAGACCATTTCTGGGCCTATGAATAATGGCTAAACATGTTTATGATGTGGTCCTTGCCATTTTGTATGGTGTTTGCAGCTCAGACAGGCATGCTTTTCAGACAATCGGAATGTACACTAAGAGCAGGAGTATTGGGCACAGTGCTTTGTGGGAAACATTGATTCTAGAGGTACACGTATACCCAGTAATTTTTGCTGCGACAATCGTGATACATTAGCTTTCAGGAAGCAGAGCTCCACCCTGCTCTCAATGAAGTAGGATGACATTATGGTGATGCTCATAGTTCAGAAGCAAACCTGCTTGCCACTACACATCAATGTGCAGTAGACAGTGAGCTGAAGCCATAAGAGATGAGCCATGTTCAAAAGGGGCGTTGAATTAGGTCCAGGAAATATAGATGGGGTCTCTCGGGACCTTGTGGATGGTCAAAAGGGCATAGTAAGTTGTTTACCATGTCCCAAGTGGGTCATAGAAAGAGCATTCGTCACAGAAAAATGCTCAGAGGTAAAGGCTACACTGATACTGCTCTGATACCAGAGGGTGCAAAAGCCATAAAAGTACAGCACCATTGGGTGCTTTTTGGCTCTACCGGAAAGCAAGTTTTCCCTTCAGTTGTGTTTTGTTGGTTATAATCCGTTTTAACTGAAAAACAGAAACCCTAAGTACATTGACTGCTCTGAGTTACATTTATTAGAAGTGATAGTTTCTAAACTTGAACTTAAAAACATTAATAAGTTGCACCACCCCCACCCTTTAAGTGAACCAAGAGACAATTCAATTCTCATGATCCCTCTGTACTTGGCCTATATTGTTATAGTAGATGGGGCAACATATTTTCCATAAACGAATACAAGAATGCTTTTTATACAGTGTGTTAGACCTGGCACCATTGGCGTGGGTCTCCCTTCCATTTTTCGCTGTTGTCTCCTCTGTTTTACTGGTGTTAGATGCTCTGGGCGCTGTGCCACTGCCATTCAGTGTCACAGCGCGAATGCTCCCTGTATAAATATGTCTATGTGAATTGGTATATCCCTGATTGGCTTATTTGGGTTACCTGTTAGTCCCTAGTAGTGTGGCCTATGTGTGCCCAGGGCTGGTAAACCAAATGCTGCTGGTGGGCCTGCAGCACTGATGTGTGCCACCCACAGAAGCAGCTTGTAAAGTGTGTCTCAGACCTGCCACTGCAGTGTCTGTGTGCAGTCCAGAACTGCCATCTTGGCTGTGAAGTGCAACCACTTCCCAGCCCCTGAACCTTCCCTTGGCATCCTGTAAGTCGCCCCTCGGGTAGGGTGCATTGTATGTGTAAGGTAGGACATGCCTGGGTGTGTGTAGCATGTCCTGGTAGTGAATTATGCACCATTTCGTTTTTCACTACTGTAAGGCTACCTGTTCCTCATAGGCTAGAATGGGCAGTTTGACTATTACATGCTATAGTCCTAACTGACCCCAGGGACATGGTAGAAAAACGAATTTAGTATGCCTGAGCTCAGAATATTAAAATACACCTTTTAGTGAAGTTTATTTTTATATTCTGTGTTTGAAAATACCACTTTTAGAAAGTAGGTATTTTCTTGCCTAAGCCTTCCAGTGTGCTCTGCCGTTATGTGTATTGGCTGTCTGGTTTTAGAGGGGCAGGACAGGCTGAGTCAGACCTTGGTGGAATAGAGAGATCTGCATTTAGAGTGTGGGGAAGGGTGGCTCTTTGATCTGAATAGGGCTGTGCCTGGCAAGGTGAATGCTGGCTCCACCTCCCACTGTGTGTCTGCTAGCAGACCCCCTCTTTCTGAAAGGAAGGATGCAGCCTGGTAAACAAAGTGCTCCAGGCCTGAGCAGAACTGGTTCTGGCTAGGTTCAGGGACTGGTAGCTTCAAGGATCAAAGGCTTTTGGGGTATAAATATCTGTGCTCAAACCCCTATTTTTGTATTGCTTTTGGATCTGGAGAGGAAACTCTGTCCGTGCCACTGGAGGAATCTGCAGGAAGTGACTGTCCTTGTGCTTGTGTGTTTTTCTTGCACTGGCCTGCAGCAGTGACCACTGGACCTTGAAGAAGAGGAAAAGGAACTATTGAGAGAACTTTTATTTTTGTACAGCAATCACCCAAGGGCTAGGAAAAGAGCTAGCCTCCTGCTGGAGTCTCAGGCACAACAGACTCCACCACCAACCTCCTGCTTCCTCCCTGCGAGGACTGCTATCTGCTGAGGAGGCTCCTGTGAGTTCCAGGGCCTCTAGTTTGCATCAGAGAGAAGAGGGTAAGAAATCGACGCTAACGCATCTTTGCGGGCCGCTGCAGTCGAGAGCGCTGGGAAAATCCTCGCGCTGCTGCCGCCGAGGGCCCGCAACCCGAAACCATCGCTGACGCCCCTTTGCGAGCCGCTGCAGCCGAGACGCGCTGGAAAGATCATCGCGCTGCTGTCGCCGCGCACTCGCAACCCTGACAGAAATCATCGCTTCGAGACATCGCAGTGCGGACGCCGTGCGTTCGCCACTTTGATCGCATCACACCGAATTTCGTCGCTCCCTCGCGGAGCGTCTTGTCTTCGCATCGCCACACGATCGCACAGCGCAACAGGATCACCGCATCGACTTCTCCCACGCGGCAAGAAAGTCATCGCATCGGTGGTCCAGCGTGCAGAAGTTTGTCGCATCGTCTCCGCACGCATCCCGCAGATCGGCGCATCATCCTCCCTTGCGGCAAGGATTTCAACGCATCGCCGGCCTCGCGTGCCGAGAATCATCGCTACAGCTTCTTTGCGACACTTTGTTGGTTTTGCAACTAAACCCAGGTACTTTGTGAAAGAAAGGGTCGCAGAGACCACTGCTTTGAACTTGAACCTTATTTTTGCAACCTTTGAACTATTTTTGACAGCCCTTCAACAGCTATCCTATTTTTGACAGTATTGTGGCTTTTACAGTTATTGGTCTTGTGATAAATCTGCCTTTATATAAAGATACTTATTTTTTATAATAACTACTTGTGTGGTGTCCCTTTGTAGTGTTCCTCATTGTGTTACTGTGTATGATCATACATGCTTCACACCCTGCCTCTGAGATAAGCCTACCTGCTCGTGCTACGTTACCACAGGGTTGAGCAGGGGTATTAAAGAGGGTAGCCCTCTCACTCTGACTTAGGAAGAAGGGTCCCTACTTGGACAGTGGCCCGCCATTGCCAACTAGAGACCCCCATTTCTAACATTGGTGGTCAGCGGTGAGGATCTGGACTTGCATTTATGATCGCATACAGTAATTATAGTGTACACTACTAGTGAGTGCAGACCATAACGTACCGCATACATTTTTTTTGAGAATTGTTTTTTTTTGCTTCTATATTGTGATTGATATTGCCGGTGATTTTTCACCCGCGCGCATTTTCTGAGAGTTTTTGGGATCCTATATTGTGATTGATATTGCCGGTGATTTTTCACCCGCGCCCATTTATTGAAAGTTTTTGATCCCCTATTGTGATTGATATTGCTGGTGATTTTTCACCCACGCACATTTCTGAGAGTTTTTGGGATCCTGTATTGTGATTGATATTGCCGGTGATTTTTCACCCGCGCACATTTATTGAAAGTTTTTGATCCCCTATTGTGATTGATATTGCTGGTGATTTTTCACCCACGCACATTTCTGAGAATTTTTTAGGATCCTATATTGTGATTGATATTGCCGGTGATTTTTTCACCCGCTTACATTTTTTGAGAAGTTTTCTTCTGTCCTTTATTGATATTGCCAGTTATTTCTACAATGGGCAAGCCCAGATCCAATGCCTCAGAAGATCTCTCCTGGGAAGAAGAGAAAATAGAAACCTACAATGCCAAGCAGCTCAAATATTTTTGCAAGCAATTCACAGTCCCTATCACAGGTCTCACTAGGAGGGAGGAGTATTACAAGGCGCTGAAGGCCTGGCTAGAAGCCAGGGATGCCCCTAAGGATCTAGGAGAGCTTGTGGAGGGAGGAGAGCAGCAGGGCGATGTAGTAGACTTAGTAGGAGACCCAGCCCTTTCCAACCCGGGCTCTAGTGTGTCCGCTAAGGGTCTGTCCCCAGAAGAGCTGGAGGACAGGGAGAGAGATAGGCGGCATAATATGGAGATGGCTAAGCTTAAAATGGATGGTCACCGGGACCTAGAGAACAAGAAGTTAGAAATTGAGATTATGAGGATGAAGCTTGAGCATGAGAGAGTATTGAGGGAGTTGGAGATTAAAGCTAAGAGCATGGAAATCTCCCCCTCTGGTGGCAGCGTACCTGTAGTGCACCCTGAGAGTAGGGTGTATATACCCAAGGAGGTTATTAAAGATTTCCACAAAAGTGAAGATATTGGGCAATGGTTTGCCGCTTATGAAGTAGCCATGGTGTCCCACCGGGTCCCTGAGAAGGATTGGGGAGCAGGGTTGTGGGGACGCTTTGTGAGTGAGGGGAGGGATACCTTGTTGGACCTGCCCCCAGAAAGTAGGATGGTTTACGCCCACATGAAGGAAGCGTTGGTGACCCGCTATGGTTTGACCCCTGAGATGTATAGACAGAGGTTTAGGGTCTGTAAGAAGCTAGAGGGTACCACGTGGGTTGAATATGTGTCCTTTTTTTGCAGAGCCATGGAACGCTGGGTAAGAGGTAGCAAAGTAGAAACTTTTGCACAGTTTTATGATTTGATTGCATGGGAGCATTTATCTAGCAATTGTTTTCCTGAGCTACGCCAGCACCTAATTGATTGCAAGCTGACTAACCCTAGAAAGCTTGCTGAGGAGGCGGACCGCTGGGTGAGCACCCGGGTCCGCAAGGGTCCAGTGGGAGACGTCGCCAAAGGTGGGCAGGGTCCCCAGCAGAGGAGTGGGGGGACAAGGGTCAACAGAGGAGTTCCCCGAGGGCCCCAAAGTAATCCCCCAGGGAACCCAGCAGTGGTGTCCCAGCCCCCCAAGAAAGGAGGACCGGGCCCCCACCAGGTAGGCCTGTTCCCAGGGGGCCCCCACGTGTTACAACTGTGGTCAAGTGGGCCACAGATATTTTGATCCCCAGTGCCCCCAAAGGGGAGCCAGTGCACCCCCGTGCACCACCCCGCCAGATTGCTAGTGTAGCCCTGGGAGAGGAGGAGATGGGTGCCCAAGAGGGGTGGGATCCCGTAGAATTGACCCTTGTCTCATTAGGGGACTTTGAGATGGTCCCCAAGCCTGCACTGCCTGCTAACACTAAAAAATACAGGCAGTGGGTGACCATCAATGGCCATAGGGTGGAGGCTCTAAGAGACACAGGGGCCAGTGTAACTGCTGTCAGCTCCCGGTTGGTGTCCAAAGAGCAGGTTGTCCCCCATGCATTCTACCCAGTAGTGTCCGCCGACAACTCAGAGAGCCAATGTGAGGTGGCTCAGGTTCCCTTTGAGTGGGGGGGTCTCAGGAACTCTTCAGGTAGCTGTGAGGCCCGCCATGCCTGTAGACTGTCTGCTGGGCAATGATTTAGAGGACTCCCCGTGGGCTACGGTGGAGAGGAAGGCTCACTTAGAGATGTTGGGTCTGCCTGAGTGGGCGTGTGCTACCACGCGGTCCATGGCAGCCAAGGAGGGTGTTGAAAAGGATCTGGAGCCTGAGAGTAGGGCCCAGATCCCTGCCTTAGAGAGAAGGGGCAAGGGGCGCGGGAAGCCGGCCCCCTTGGTTCCCACGGCCCAGGAAGAAGCAGACCCTGAGGGGGATGCCCTGGAGCCTACCGGGGAGCAGATCACTGAACTGGGGGACCTGCCTGAGCTGACCCATTGGCAGCAGGAAGGGGGACCCACCAGGGAGGAATTTTGTGAGCAGCAGAGAGTTTGCCCCTCTCTTGAGGGTATGCGGCGACAGGCTGCAGCCCAGGCAGAAGGTGACATGTCTGGTTCACATCTGATTTATTGGGAGAACAGTCTCCTGTATAGTGAGCCTAAGGTTGCTGAGCCAGGGTCAGCCCGTGTGCTGGTGGTACCCGAGTGCTTCAGAACCTTCCTACTGGGGTTGGCTCATGACATTCCATTGGCAGGACATCTGGGGCAGACCAAGACCTTTGAGAGGCTGGCTGCCCACTTTTATTGGCCCCAGATGCACAAGAGTTCAGACTCTCATTGCAGGACCTGTGAGACTTGCCAGGCAAGTGGGAAGAGTGGGGGGAAGATCAAGGCCCCACTCCAGCCCTTTCCAGTTGTGAGTACCCCATTCGAGCGAGTGGGCATTGACATTGTGGGGCCTCTGGACCCCAAGACAGCCATGGGCAACAGGTTCATCCTGGTCTTGGTGGACCATGCCACCCGGTACCCTGAAGCCATCCCGCTCAGGACAGTGACGGCCCCCGTGGTGGGACGTGCACTGATGGGGATTTTCTCCCGTGTAGGATTCCCCAGAGAGGTGGTGTCTGACAGGGGGACCAACTTCATCTCCCAGTACATGAAGTCTCTGTGGAAGGAGTGTGGGGTAACGTATAAGTTCACCACTCCTTACCACCCCAAGGTAATGGTCTGGTTGAAAGGTTCAACCGGACCTTGAAGGGCATGATCATGGGCCTAGAAGAGCCCCTGAGGCGTAAGTGGGACGTCCTCTTGCCATGCCTGTTGTTTGCCTACCGGGAGGTGCCACAGAAGTCCTTAGGGTTCAGTCCCTTTGAACTCCTCTATGGCCACCCGGTTAGAGGACCTCTGAGTCTGGTCAAGGAAGGCTGGGAGCAATCTCCCAGGAAACCTCCCCAAGATGTATTTAGCTACATGTTGGCCTTCAGGAACCAGACTCGGCGTTTCAGAAAAATTGCTGAGGCAAATCTGGAAGCCAGCCAAGAAGAAATGAAACGTTGGCACGACCAGAATGCCACTCTGGTCGAATTTCAACCTGGTCAGAAGGTTTGGGTACTGGCCCCAGTGGAGCCTTGTGCGCTCCAAGATAAGTGGACCGGTCCCTTTGAGGTGGTGGAGCGCAAAAGTCCAGTTACCTACTTGGTGGACTTTCAGTCTCCCAGGAACCCCTTGCGGGTCCTGCATGTGAACCGCCTAAAGCCCCACTTTGAGAGGTCTGAAGTGGGCATGCTTCTTGCCACAGATGATGGGGTTGAGGAGGAGAGTGAGCCTCTCCCTGACCTCCTGTGTGCAGAAGAGAAGGATGGGTCAGTGGAGGGTGTGATCCTCTCCACCACACTGACCCCTGAGCAGCAGAGAGATTGTCACCACCTGTTGGGGCAATTTTCTGATTTGTTCTCCCTGGTACCTGGTGTCACTGATTGGTGCGTCCATGAGGTGGATACCGGGGACAGTTCTCCTGTCAAGCACAAGGCTTACAGGGTAACTGACAGGGTCAGGGCTTGCATTAAGGAGGAGGTCTCCAAAATGTTCGCCCTAGGGGTGGTTGAGTCCTCTAGCAGCCCCTGGTCCAGCCCCGTGGTCTTGGTACCAAAAGCTGCGACGCCTGGTGCCACTCCTGAACTTCGGTTCTGTGTGGACTACCGAGGTCTCAATTCGGTCACCAAGACCGACGCGCACCCCATCCCCAGAGCTGATGAGCTCATAGACCGGTTAGGGGCTGCCCGGTACCTCAGCACGTTTGATCTGACGTCTGGGTACTGGCAGATCGCCTTAACGGATGGGGCAAAGGAGAGGTCAGCATTCTCCACACCAGATGGGCACTACCAGTTCCGTGTGATGCCCTTTGGGATGAAGAATGCCCCTGCCACCTTCCAGAGATTGGTCAACCAGGTGTTGGTTGGGCTGGAGGCTTTCAGTGCCGCCTACCTGGATGACATTGCAGTGTTTAGTTCCTCCTGGGAGGACCACTTGCGCCACCTCTGGGAAGTGTTGATGGCGCTGCGCAGAGCAGGCCTCACAATCAAGGCCAGTAAGTGCCAGATTGGGCAGGGTTCTGTGGTGTACTTGGGACACCAGGTGGGGAGCGGCCAGGTGGCGCCCCTGCAGCCCAAGATTGAAACCATCCTGACTTGGGAGCCCCCAAGGACCCAGACCCAGGTGAGGGCCTTCTTAGGACTCACGGGTTATTACAGGAGGTTTGTCAAGGGGTATGGCAACATTGTTGCACCCTTGACTGAGCTGACTTCCAAGAAGCGGCCAAAGATTGTGAACTGGACTGACACCTGTCAGAAAGCCTTTGATGCCCTCAAAACTGCTATGTGTACAGCACCCGTACTCCAGGCGCCCAATTTTGCTAAGGAATTTGTTGTCCAGACAGACGCTTCAGAGCATGGGGTGGGGGCCGTTCTGTCACAGATAAATGAGGAGGGACTAGACCAACCTGTGGCCTTCATCAGTAGGAGGTTACTTCCACGGGAACAGAGGTGGAGTGCAATTGAGCGTGAGGCATTTGCTGTGGTCTGGGCACTGAAGAAGCTGAGACCATACCTGTTTGGGACTCACTTCCGGGTTCAGACAGACCACAGGCCCCTCAGATGGCTGATGCAGATGAGGGGTGAGAATCCCAAGTTGTTGAGGTGGTCCATTTCCCTACAGGGTATGGACTTCACGGTGGAACACCGCCCTGGTACAGAACACGCCAATGCTGATGGTCTGTCCAGATTTTTCCGCCTTAGCGATGAGAACTTCCAAGGGGATGGGTAGTTCTCCCCACATTTCAGCTGGAGGGGACGTGTGTTAGACCTGGCACCATTGGCGTGGGTCTCCCTTCCATTTTTCGCTGTTGTCTCCTCTGTTTTACTGGTGTTAGATGCTCTGGGCGCTGTGCCACTGCCATTCAGTGTCACAGCGCGAATGCTCCCTGTATAAATATGTCTATGTGAATTGGTATATCCCTGATTGGCTTATTTGGGTTACCTGTTAGTCCCTAGTAGTGTGGCCTATGTGTGCCCAGGGCTGGTAAACCAAATGCTGCTGGTGGGCCTGCAGCACTGATGTGTGCCACCCACAGAAGCAGCTTGTAAAGTGTGTCTCAGACCTGCCACTGCAGTGTCTGTGTGCAGTCCAGAACTGCCATCTTGGCTGTGAAGTGCAACCACTTCCCAGCCCCTGAACCTTCCCTTGGCATCCTGTAAGTCGCCCCTCGGGTAGGGTGCATTGTATGTGTAAGGTAGGACATGCCTGGGTGTGTGTAGCATGTCCTGGTAGTGAATTATGCACCATTTCGTTTTTCACTACTGTAAGGCTACCTGTTCCTCATAGGCTAGAATGGGCAGTTTGACTATTAAATGCTATAGTCCTAACTGACCCCAGGGACATGGTAGAAAAACGAATTTAGTATGCCTGAGCTCAGAATATTAAAATACACCTTTTAGTGAAGTTTATTTTTATATTCTGTGTTTGAAAATACCACTTTTAGAAAGTAGGTATTTTCTTGCCTAAGCCTTCCAGTGTGCTCTGCCGTTATGTGTATTGGCTGTCTGGTTTTAGAGGGGCAGGACAGGCTGAGTCAGACCTTGGTGGAATAGAGAGATCTGCATTTAGAGTGTGGGGAAGGGTGGCTCTTTGATCTGAATAGGGCTGTGCCTGGCAAGGTGAATGCTGGCTCCACCTCCCACTGTGTGTCTGCTAGCAGACCCCCTCTTTCTGAAAGGAAGGATGCAGCCTGGTAAACAAAGTGCTCCAGGCCTGAGCAGAACTGGTTCTGGCTAGGTTCAGGGACTGGTAGCTTCAAGGATCAAAGGCTTTTGGGGTATAAATATCTGTGCTCAAACCCCCTATTTTTGTATTGCTTTTGGATCTGGAGAGGAAACTCTGTCCGTGCCACTGGAGGAATCTGCAGGAAGTGACTGTCCTTGTGCTTGTGTGTTTTTCTTGCACTGGCCTGCAGCAGTGACCACTGGACCTTGAAGAAGAGGAAAAGGAACTATTGAGAGAACTTTTATTTTTGTACAGCAATCACCCAAGGGCTAGGAAAAGAGCTAGCCTCCTGCTGGAGTCTCAGGCACAACAGACTCCACCACCAACCTCCTGCTTCCTCCCTGCGAGGACTGCTATCTGCTGAGGAGGCTCCTGTGAGTTCCAGGGCCTCTAGTTTGCATCAGAGAGAAGAGGGTAAGAAATCGACGCTAACGCATCTTTGCGGGCCGCTGCAGTCGAGAGCGCTGGGAAAATCCTCGCGCTGCTGCCGCCGAGGGCCCGCAACCCGAAACCATCGCTGACGCCCCTTTGCGAGCCGCTGCAGCCGAGACGCGCTGGAAAGATCATCGCGCTGCTGTCGCCGCGCACTCGCAACCCTGACAGAAATCATCGCTTCGAGACATCGCAGTGCGGACGCCGTGCGTTCGCCACTTTGATCGCATCACACCGAATTTCGTCGCTCCCTCGCGGAGCGTCTTGTCTTCGCATCGCCACACGATCGCACAGCGCAACAGGATCACCGCATCGACTTCTCCCACGCGGCAAGAAAGTCATCGCATCGGTGGTCCAGCGTGCAGAAGTTTGTCGCATCGTCTCCGCACGCATCCCGCAGATCGGCGCATCATCCTCCCTTGCGGCAAGGATTTCAACGCATCGCCGGCCTCGCGTGCCGAGAATCATCGCTACAGCTTCTTTGCGACACTTTGTTGGTTTTGCAACTAAACCCAGGTACTTTGTGAAAGAAAGGGTCGCAGAGACCACTGCTTTGAACTTGAACCTTATTTTTGCAACCTTTGAACTATTTTTGACAGCCCTTCAACAGCTATCCTATTTTTGACAGTATTGTGGCTTTTACAGTTATTGGTCTTGTGATAAATCTGCCTTTATATAAAGATACTTATTTTTTATAATAACTACTTGTGTGGTGTCCCTTTGTAGTGTTCCTCATTGTGTTACTGTGTATGATCATACATGCTTCACACCCTGCCTCTGAGATAAGCCTACCTGCTCGTGCTACGTTACCACAGGGTTGAGCAGGGGTATTAAAGAGGGTAGCCCTCTCACTCTGACTTAGGAAGAAGGGTCCCTACTTGGACAGTGGCCCGCCATTGCCAACTAGAGACCCCCATTTCTAACACAGTGCATTTCTTGAACTGAGTTTTTTGAAGATGTTCTCAAATGTAATTATCAAATAAAAGGAGGCACTGTGAAGTATAGTAATTGCTGAGGATCACAGTCTCGTCAAGCAGGGAAGTCAGATTGAACTCAGGTTTGCTGATTACACCTTTGCATTTCAGCCACTTGAATGATATCTCCTCCCGTCCTTTGTTTAACACCAAAGGACAGTGTTTTGTGTTTTATTTCTGAGCACCATTAATCAAGCTGACACACAACGTCTTTCTAGAAGAAGGTATAAAGCTAAGTTAAGGGTAGGCGAGGCATTTTTTGTTTTTTTGCTGACATAAAAGTTTAACTTCCCCGTCCCACCTGGCTGCAGGCAGACTTCCACAGAGAGCTCACACTTTGCATTTTTTTTTGCTTTTAGGCATGGGTGCAGGGTGGTCAACTGTGCAATGCAAATTGGGTGATTGTGAAGAGTGCTGTTAAAGTGCTTAGAGCAGGATATAGTGCTGTTTGAAAAATCACTAGCATAATGTCTTCTAAGCACTTTTATGCCACTCGCGCTGTATATACACAATCAGTCTGTCTACATCCTCCTCCCACTCCTCTCAGGTCAGAGCACTGGGCAAAAGCCACATTAGGGCGTGGATCGTTTTCAGCTCAAGGGTCCAGAAGAACTTCTAGCTGCGCCAGAGCCAGACACCTGGCTCGAGCCCCCGGTGGCTTGCCCACCTTTCCTCATGGTTCTCTCTATCCTACTAGGTAACTCCTGAGGTAAGGATGCCGAGAGTATCCCCATCAAACGCGGGCCTTTTGACACACACTAAAACAGATGAAAGTGGCAGACTTGACTTTTGTCTTTCACTCCCTTGTAAATCCCGTGTATTTCCCCCCCCCCCTTTTTAGGTCGAGCATTCGAGACCTCTTGTATATACTTTAGTATATACTTATATGTATATGTACTTTGTGGGCTCTGGAGATCAGCCCTAGGACTTGTCTGCTCCCGCTTAGGGACTTTTTTTTCTGTTCAGCTGCCTCTATTTAACTGTTTTGATAGAAAACGACCAGCAGAGGTCAGTAAAGTACCAGAATCGCTTTAGCATTCCCTAGATTTCAGGCCATAGAAACTTGTATCCAATGAGCACCCGTAGACAATAATATTTTTTTAAATCTTGTATTTTCAGTGATCTGACCACTGAAGGGGCTGCTTTTATATTAAAATCAGAGCTTTGGACAATACAATTTCCTGCTGATAGGCAGTATTTCTCTCCATGTGTTCCCATACCTGGCGTTTTCCGCAGTTTGGTGCTTACTTTCCCTCCATGTTAAAGAACAATAGATGTTTCAGCACCCAGGCTAATGCTGCATAGCTAAATGCATACAAGGTCCCAACGGCGAGACCGATTGCATTGCAAATGCTTTGTTTTACTTTTTTAGTGGGTGCTTCACCTGGAGATTGTCCTGCTGGGCAGAGCATCTTTGCAGACCGAGGTCAGTCCTTCAAGGAGGTCTGACCAGGACACATGAAAGGAGAACCTCCTCGAAATGGTTCCAAAGAGCAAACCAGGAATACACATCCTTCATCTGTGAAAGCGGTATAAAGGTGGGAACCCAATACCCATCATTGTTCATATTTTTCTTTTTCTTTTGTTTTGCCGAGAAGGGGATGCTTCGCAGAGTACTCGGTGACTATGAAGCAGCCATGGGTTGGTGCTGCACTGACAGCCAACAGCCTAGAGGCAAAGGGAAAATCACTAGGATTCAGATCTGAAGGAGGAATTACTCGCTGTCAAAGGAGCTATACGATCCTGCCTCTGAGAGGGAAGGAAGCGCAACCCTACAGAAGGAGCGGAATGTGTGAGTAGGAGCCCCGAAGAAATTGCTGTAATACTGTCGGGTTGTGTGTGCTTCATGACCAATCCCGATTGGAGCCACCATGGCTCCTGAGTGGTGTGCCATGTGGTGAGCCCGATTTTTAGTTGGGATCGGCTCCTGCTAATGGCCCACGTTCCCTACACAAAAGCTGCATGCAGACTGCCATTGCAGGCTGCAGGAAATGGTGAAAACCATTCTGAAAACACAACCTAGAACACTCCCTGTGTACATGCCCATGTACACTGCATGTGATCTATGTAAGTCCCCCCTACAGCAGACCTTAAAGCCCTAAGCTATTGTGCATTATATTATATAGGAGGACATATCTGCATGAGCAGATATGCACCTGTGATCTAGATATTGCAAGTGATCAAGCAGCCATCTTAAGGACATGTACTGGGAACTGTTCATTATGAGTTACCCAGCTACATGATGGATGCACTGAACCTAATGATGTTTGGTATCAAACACCTTGTCTTAATAAATCTGTACTGATGCCAGTACTGAATTTATTATGGCATGCACCCTGAGGCCACCTTAGAGGTGCACCCTGAAACCTACTAGTCACATAGTGTGCTTGCTGACTGGTATCGTCCAGCCTGCCGCCACAGACAAGTTTCTGACCCCCTGCAGGTGAGAGCCCGCGCTCTTATAGGTCCGAAACAATGCTTGGTCTGGCGGAAAGTGATCACACCTCCTCCTGGCTAGTGAATTAGCTTGTCAAAGCCAGAGGCTTCAAAGCTTCTGCCGCCATTTGATATGCAACCTGGCTTCTCCTCAGACCTGGGGAATGCCACCCCTGCCCTGAGGCCCACTTGGTACCAGAGCAGGCGGGAAATTAGATAGTAGGCGTGTTCCACTTTCAGCATAGTCACACTCCTAAGGTGGGCTACCTGAAGTGGACAGCCAGGAAAAGGTTTCACCATCTTGAATTTGGTGATACTAGGAACTCTGGGTCAGAATTATGCCCACTCTCTACAGGAAGTGGTCATATAGTGGATGTAGTCACCCCAGGGGTAAGTAGCTCATTGCCAACTGCCCTACACTCCCCTTAAGACCCCTAAATTCAGTATTTGTGGGTCCCCCAGACACCAGGAACTCCGATTCGTCTACCTGGGAACAGAAGAAGGACAAAGAAGAGCCCACATCGCCAGAACAGAGGACCTGCTCCAAAAGTGGTGCCAAACCATGCCTGGCTGCTGGTACCTCAACAGTTGCAAAGACCAGACTCGTCCAAAAGCTGTGCATCCTGCTAAAGCTTTGGAGGACTGTCCAGCACTTCGACAACCAAGCAGCAACTCCCATGGGGTGGAGGAGCCACTCCTCTGCAGCCTCAGGCACCGACCGCACCTGTCCGGTTTTTCGTCTTGCAGACCACCGCCTCCACCAAGGGTGCATCATACCAGAAAGAGATCTTTGTGGTTCTAAGAGATTGCTCCCATCTCTCCAGTGAGTTTCAAGATGCTAGACCCTCCAGGAACCTCACAGCGCCAATACCCTGTGTACTAGAGCACTTGCTGGAAACCAAGGCTTGTTGAGTGTCCAGCCCGAATACCATTGACGCCAGAAGACAAGCTTCCAAATAGGGACTTTGGGACGGATGAGAGCCTCACCAAGAGTGGCCCTGAAGTCATGTTTTCTTCCTGTTTCTAGGTCAACCCAAGAAGAGAGAGCCTCTGACTCGAGCGACCCGCCGGACAAAACACCCCTGCATCCGAGCCCCACAGCCCTAGTTCATGAGTTCAAATGAACCGACAGTGTCCCCTTGCCCCAGAGACCCTCATGAGCCGAGGCCACCTTTTGGGTTCTGCGGCACTTGTCCCCACTTGCAGCCTTTCTTTTGCAGGTACCGTCCCATTGACCTTAACATGTAGCGATTGACACTACCAACGCAACCAGCACCTCTGCACCCGGACTCACCAGGGCAGGTAAAACCAAACTGCTGGTGGTTTCTTGGACATTGACTCCTAAGCACCTTAAGTCCTGTAAGGTATCCTCCAAAACAGATTGCAATTATATATATGCGGTGTATGTTTCTCCCATAGGAATACATTACCACGTTTGAAGGTCATACCTCAACAGCCGTTATTCCACTATTTTACTGTTTACTTGTAAAATCTATACCTCCGAAAGTACTTGCCTAATTCCGATGATCTTGGTGTCTAAAATTATATAAAAATGTGTTATTTTTCTAAATTGGTCTCAGATTTCTTTTTGAATGTGTCTCATTTATTGTCTCTGTGTGTACAACAAATTCTCAACACTCTCCTCTGATAACTCTAAGCTGCTTGACCACGCTAACACATATAGAGCACTCCGGGTTATTAAAGTAAGCCCTGTAAACCAATAATGGTTGTCTGGACTGTTTGCATGGTGTACCCCTACATTGCTACACTACCTAAAAAGCCAGTCTACTACATTGAGGGATTGAACATAAAAAACTCAGGCTACACTGGGGGGCATCTTCTCTGAAAATAAATTGGCAAACTATCTACTTTGTCCTTTTGACAAAAAAAAGAAGGCACTCCTTTATGCTCGCTCTCTTTCAATGTATTTTTTTATTGGAATTACTCATGCATGGTCAACATATAGATGCTATTCCAAATGTTGCTGCTTTTGTGGCTATAAGGCTGAAGCTACAATTCACATTTGATATGCCTGTCCGTCATTAATAGGGGAACAACAAAGATGTCTCAAGCCACTTTTTTCTCAAAAAAGCGTACCACAAAATTGACAGTTGCTGTGAAAAATTGTGGAGACTATCTCCGAATAACAGCAAATTTAGTTAAATACATGGAAGCAGCTCTATCTTGTTTGAGATAAGAGAACAATAAAAATTAACTTCTTTCCTTTGCACATATGATCTGCTGTTGTTTTTTTTTTTTTTCGTAGATTTAATTGAAGGTGGAGTGTGAAATCTTAAACCTTTGTTGGACTTCATTAAATGAATCTATCTTCTTTTTAAAATTATTTAATATTTATGCAATAGATGTATGTTACATGTGAAGTTGTGCAACAGAGGTATATGTTTTCAATTAATTCACAATAAACGATTGATTGTAGTGACAGACTGTAGAGTCACAAAAACATGAAAGTTTCTTAATTACATGTAACTGTTCTTTGTAGTTTGTCAAAGGAAAAGTGTGAGGTTTTCTTGAGTAGTGAATTGGGTATACTTGTAATATCGAGTGGATTAATAATTGATAACTTTGTTTTTGTTACTGTAGATTATTGGAAATGGAGAGCAGGTGTGTATGTGTGTGTGTGTATGTATATATATATATATATATATATATATATATATATATATATATATATATATATATATATATATATATATATATATATATATATATATATATATATATATATATATATATAATATACACAAAAACTACAATTGATGGACAGAATGCAGAACAATGTCATACATTCACCCCAGTACAGAGATCTGGGCCTAAATCCATCATTGATGATGGATTAAACCCAGATCAGTTGACTGGGGGTGAGTGTTTGATTAGCTCAAGCGCTCCGTCCATCATCCCCTTTGGTATTGCTTTGTTCGCCCTAAGTTGGCAGGGTATGCCCAGACGTGGGTCCCTTGCTCACTTTGCCACTGGATTCAAGCTAGCCTGGCTGATGACGGCTGAATAGCCAGAAACCGGTCCCAGGATGCTTGTTTCCGGTCCAGGGAAGACATGGCTTGGCAGTTCGGGCTGGACTGTTCCCATGAGGCACAGGGTCAGACTGATTTGCATATGGCCATGTCTGAACTGGGGTGGTGGAGTGAGCTAAAGAATGATGATGGATTAAACCCAGATCAGTTGACTGGGGGTGAGTGTTTGATTAGCTCAAGCGCTCCGTCCATCATCCCCTTTGGTGTTATATATATATATATATATATATATATATATATATATATATATATATATATATATATATATATATATATATACTGGTTATTTAAGCGTGGGTATACAAGGATTTTTGTAGCTGTAGCGTTTGCATCTTAGCTTCCCTGTAACTTCTTTTTGCAAGTCTTTCCTTTATCTCTTAGTCATTAATGATTGGTTTACTGGAGGTTGGTTGGATCTGGCCTACAGGCATGAACTCGATGTACTTGGCTTCTCGCACATTTTGTCGTTGCTCTATGGTGCTATCATACTTCATATATTGCAAGAGGTGACCTGCCTAGTGTTTACTGGGTGGAGGGCAACCCAGAAACATACAGGATGGTGGAAGAAACTTACTCAACACACCCTGTTCTGGCATGGCACATGGCTGGGGGAGGTGGCGACATTAGTAGGATTTGCTCACTGGGATACCATAGGCATCACTCTTCTAGGGGATGTCTGGGCAGGCTCGCCTATAGTCTCCTTCCAGGACCTCCAGCAAGCCCATACACTATCTACCGCACACTTCCTTAGTTCCTACAGCTACGCAACGCATTACGGACACACATCCCCTCTGACATGCCCATCCCAGAATTTAGTCCTATGGAGCCCAAGATAATGAGGGGGGGGGCCCTGGGCAAATGGGGGTCTCCCAGATTTACCATACTCTGGTCCTTAGTGCCCCTGGGTCATTGGATGCCCCCATGGCCCGCTGGGGGGAATGGATAGGGCCTTTGGAGGACGATGACTGGCGTGATGCGCTGTTGGCCCTAAGAGTTCTCACGATCTCCTCCAGGCTCCGATTCGTGCAAACATAATATCGCATTGTGCCTACCTCACTGTTGTCGGGCTCTTTCGAGATGGCCTTATGACCAGCCCTGCATGCTACCGCTGTTCCCATACGCCTGCGGATTCCTTTCATATGGTATGGTCCTGCCATGTTATAACCCGTTACCGTGAGGCAGTGGTGGCTGAGCTTTCGGATATATCGAGCCTGACACTGGAACTCTCCCTTTTATTGATCCTGCTGGGAGTGGATGATGGTGTGGGGTGCTCTTGGGCAGATAAGGCTTTGCTGGGTACTGCCTTTGGGGTGACTAAAAGGGACATTGCTGCACTCTGGAAAGCCCCCAGGGGACCTACTATGTCACTATGGAGGCGCGGGGTGGACTGGTGTGCGCAACAAGAAAAACCTGTGTATGAGGCCAGGGGTGTCCTGCTAAACATATTAAGATCTGGAGTAAATGTCTTGGGGCTTTGGGTGTGGGCACCTAATTAGAATGAGAAAGCACCACTTATTATGCCTTTTTGTTCTTGTATATGCTAGACTGGATAATATGATGGGTTTGCTCCTACTTGTAATTGTTGCGAACTGGAGCGTTTTATGGACTTATCATGTGACTTGTTGCTTTCTGAAAAAAATAAAAATGTGTTTATAAAAAAAAAAGTCTCCTTTTGTAGCTGTTGAATGTACATTCCTCTTCTTCCTAACCTGCTCATGCGGATAATAGTGGGCATTGAGGGTATCTTCTATGTTGAGAAATGCAGAAGGGGATCCCACAGACTTGATGGCCACCAAAGTTCAATCGGTATTAGCGTGATCTTTTCGTCCCTGGTCTTCACTGGAGCTCTTGGTTGAAGAGTAAATGAGAGGACAAGTGTAGAGTAAACATGAGGAGCAGGGGAATGCCATTGCTGTTTCTCTCCAAAACTTGTACTCTTGATGAGTTGAGCAGAAAATTAGAATAAGGGAATCTTGCGAAATGGCAAATAGAACTATCATCATACATCCTCACCCATATGATGTGATAAAAATATGTTGGTATGGAGAAGAAAGTTGACTGACAAACAAAAACATCTGGTCATCCTTTTGGCATTCATATTCGTCCTCCCTGGAACATGGGCTGCTGATTAAACCTCCAGTTGTATTTCCTCCCTCAGACAAATGTCACAACCAGTGCTTTTTCAGAGAGGCACTCAGAGTTCCTTCTTGTTTTTTTAACATGTTTTTATTGATTTTTAAACAAATGAAAATGTACATTACAGTAGCCATTGCAATAGTTCAAGGATCGCCTCTGGCAGCAGCTAGAGGGGAAGATCAAAGGCATTCAAGCAGTTTGCGGGAGATCAAAGGCTGCTTGAGGCTCACAGGGTGATGTCCAGGTAACCATGCTAGTGGCTGGCGTAAATGGCCTTTTATTGACCTAAAGAATGCTATATCCACATCTGTTTAAGCTATCCGTGTACCATGAACAGAACAACCTTTTAAGTAACATAAACAATTTCCCTTTGGCCAAGGTGGAAGGAGGGCTAGAGCAACAGTGGTTATGTAATACATACCCATATCCTTTCTAGAATAATAGGCATTATATGCAAAATGATGGTGGAGGTTAACATTTGTATTATTCCATGCTTGGAAGCAATAGTAAAGGATGTCCATTGAAGTCTACCCATAGCCTTGCTAGGGGCCAGCAATGGTGCGATTCACCCAGTGAGCAAATATGAGGGAAAATCATGTCGCAGGGAGAGGGCAAATCTTGGGCATTGACTAGGAATGCTCAGTGGGGGCATTGTCATCATTTCTATTCTCTGTCAGAGCAATGCATATTTTATCTCATTCTCCGGCTATCAGGAGTTTACAGAGGTCTCGTGCTTCTTCCCTGTGCAAGGCTGCATTTTCGCCAGGTTTAAACAGCTTGACAGCTGCTTCCCATTGATTTGTAGGTGGACTCGAGGAAGATTTCCAGTGGATCGTGATGGAGCGGTTCGCTAAAATTAATAATTATGCCCACAGGTTTAGTGCCTGCTTTCCCCTGTTTGGGCTGCGGCACAAATCCCAGGAGGCAGGTTTCTGAGGTAGTGTAACAGACCCTGCCAGTGACATTCTTTATAATAGCTCTATGCAACTGGGTACTGGCTTTGTTGTAATCTGGTGTTGCTGGAATGTTTCCTGGGCTACTCAAGAATACCCCAAGTTTTATCATTGAGTGGGTGCGCGAAATCCCTCTTCCAGCAAAGTTTAAGCTTAGTCAGGGTGGTAAGTGTGGAGTTTTAGCAGTGATCTGTAGAACCACACAATTATTACGCATTCTATGCCTATTCTGAACAGTGTCTACATGTAGTTAAGTGATTGTGGTTCTATAGTGGCGATAGACCAAAGCTCATGTAGTCTAGCTAGGAGCATCCTGTGCATCAGGAATGCCCTGGGAGGGATATCTGAGCTATTTTGCAGTGTTGCAAAGGGAGATACCAGCCCGATGCTCTATCAGGCTGCCATCGTCTTGTTCTTAATGGGTGGGAGTGCAAATAAGAGAGAGAGAGGGGAGTGTTGGTTGTATATGCCATAATGGTATATTACATGTGCAGGATCAGCCAGTGGCAATGATGAGCCACTGTAAGCAGACGGCATTAAGGGTTAGGCAGTCTAGTCGGACGTAGGACCCAGCTCATAGTGTGGGCCATGCTATTGATGTTCTCTGCTTCTCCTAGTTCACTTAAAGATAAGCTGGCTAGCCAGCACGAGGCCAATGGAACTTATGCAGAGAGGTTATAGAGTTCAAAATCTGGTGCTTCGCACCCTCCTTAGTCCATCTGCTGTTTCTGGATGGCCAGAGCCACTCTGAGGTGACTCCCATCCCAGATCAAATCCTGTAGTAGGGGTATCCATCTCTTTAAAATGCAAACTGGGGCAGAACGCAGGGCAAATTTGCATTATAGGGCGGCCGAGGCAGCATCACCATTTTGGCCACTGCTATTCTGCCTGCTGCTGTCTAAGAGAGGAAATGCCAAAAGGAGACATGGGAACAGAGGAATCGCACTGCCCACCTATGTTCCCTTTTTATAATATCTGACACCGCATTATAGATCCTAGATACCTGAAGGTAGTGGTTTCCTATCTAGGAAGGGTATTACTGATGGAATCCATGCTGGCAGGGTCTGCAGTCGCAGTGGAAAGATGTTAGTTTAATTTCAATTTACTCTCAATCGTGAGATACCACCAAATGTATCCCATTCTCGAATGACCTCTTCTATATTGGCTTCCGAATTCCTAAGCTAAAGTATGAGGTCATCATCATATAAGGAAATTGTCTATTAACCGCCCATTATGGATCTCCCATTCTCTGGCAACTGTATGAAGCTGGATTGTGAAGGGTTCTATCGTCAGGGCGAATGAGACTGGAGAGATGGGGCAGCCCTGTCTCCTACTCCAGTGTACTTTATAGGACTCCGATATAATTCGACTGGTACAAACCCAGGCCGTAGAAAGTGTGTATGGAAGTTTAATCCATTTATAAAAAGCTTCACCCAGGCAAAAGCAGTCCAAGATCCTGTATAGGATTCTCCAACCATGTCAGTTGCCACCACAACCGAGTTGGGCCACACCAACAGGGCAGGTTTAGCAATTCTAAACAGTCTGCAAATGTTCTGCGATGTGTTTCTGCTTGGCATAAAACTGTTTGTCATAATTGACTAGGCTTGTCATATGCAGTAATAATCTGTTGGCCCAGATTTTCCCCTGTATATTATAATCTACATTGAGCGTAGAAAGAGGGTGGTATAATGAGAGCTGCCCAGGAGGTCTACTGGACCTCAGATGGGCTGTGACCAATACCTCCCTAGTGGTGAGTGGCAAAAGCATGTTGGTGTATGCCTCATTATAGAGCACCACCACCCTGGCACCTAGTTACTTTGCGAATAAAATTTTAGAGGCAGTCCTTCTGCTCCCGGGGCTTTCCCATGAGCCAGTAGAGAAATGCTATTTTTAACCTCTTGGAAGAAGTTTGGACGCCCTAATTTAGCCTTATCTGTAAGTGGAAGTGAGAGAAAAGGAAGGGATTCTAAGTAGGTGTCTGCTGGATACTGGTCCAGTATCAGTGTTGGTTCATAGTGTTTTGTAGTACTGAAAAAAGGCATTAATGGATGCCAGAGATTGGTGAAAAGACCCAACCGTATCTACAATCTGGGTTAAAATAGCGCCACATTTGTCTGGATTTATCAACCCAGCAAGTTGTCGCCCGATGTATCACCCTGCACTGCTGCCGGGCAATATATGTTGCATAATCTATGCAGTGTTGTCTTTCTACCAGATTTGCATGTTATTGCTTTGCGGCGTGCAGTAAAGTAAGGGAAGTTGCATCTGTGACCGATTTTAGTTTTCTACATCTCTGATGCAACTATCTAACGAGTGAAGTTGCTGGGCTATGTGTTTCTTCAGTCCAACTGAGGTCTTTATACAATGTCCTCTTAGGGTGACCTTGAACGCTTAACACATGGTGGAGTGGGTGAGAGACACATCCCTATTCCCCCTATTCTCTTTAAAATATGTATCTAAAGGTCCCTAAGAGAGTTCTGAAAAGCCTGGTCCTCTAGCGCAAACTTAAGGTGACCTTGATCGCTGTACTAAGGCACTGCATTTTAGTTTCCATTGAGGATGGGTGTAGTGCCCTGCCCACAGTCAAAGTCGAGCAGTAGAGAGTTGTGGTCTGACACAGTGCAGCCTAGATATTTGGTTGTGTGTATATCAGAGCTAAGACTAGCATGGGCTACAAAACAATCTAAACTGACAGGGACATCGTAGATCTCAGAATAAAGAGAGTATTGTCAAGGTTCACAGAGCTCTCGCACTGTTCTGTTGTTGTTTCTATGCCCCCCTTAACCCCCCATGTTTTCCCTCTCCTATACCTTTCCTCTACCCTCAACCCTCCCTGACTGTCAATGGACCAGTTCCACAAATGGTTGTTCACTACACAGCATATATTTGTTAAGCCAAGTCATGTATACCGTGACACTCTACTCTGTGTGCAACCGCTATATATTTGTATTTTATTGCCTCTGGATGTTCTTGCTGTCCTATATTGTTAATAAAAACATATTTTAAAAAAGAGAGTATTTTCAGGGTTGAGGATATCTATGGTGCCACACATCTTTGAGGATCCAGTGTTGCAGCCAGCCCTGCAAGGCTTTTGCCTTAGTGAGCATTGATGTATTTGGCAATTGGGGATGAGAGTGTTACAGATGGGTGCCCATATATCCCTTTAAAGCCCCCCTCCCAGGATCAGACGGAGATTAGGCCATGATGCCTGTATTGGAGAAAGGGAGGTGTAGAAAGATGGTTGTCCTGTATTAGATGCACATATACTGCCCAGTACGAGAGGTCTGCCATTCAGCCTACCCTCTATTACTACATATCTCCCATTGTTATCGATGACCTGATTACTGATCTCGAATTGGATCTCCTGGGCCAATCCATATTCGGGCCCCTCTAGCATAGGAAGAATACCCCATGGTTCTTATTCAAACCCCGCCATTTAGCGTGCACCTTTTGTCCTTCCTTACGTGTCAAAAGAGTCTCCTGGAAAATGTCTATGTGAATTCCCCTATGGCATAGGTAGGAATGCACCTTATATTGCTTGGTAGTGGTGGACATTTCCCTCATATTACAAGTCAGGAACCTACATGAGGTCATCCTCACTGCAAATTAGCATACCTAAGTCAAGCTGCTGGTGAACAAGAGAAGATCTGGGTAGGAGAATGATGCTTGTATGTGTAGAAGTAACCCTCATTTGTGAGTTCTCCAAGTGTAGTTTTTTTCTGTATGTAGCCTGTCAGACAGTTTACGTTGATCTTCTCTGAGGAGGCTGAGGTCAATTGCCATGACTGCAGCCAGAATCCGCTCGAAGATGGCTAGTGGTGGTTCTAACGAACTTTGGGCTAGACAAGGTGGCAGGGCCAGTCTGAGGTAAAAGGACATCGGGCTTCATGGTGCCAGTGCGGTCCACAGGGACCCTGGACTCATGTGGGCCTTAGAACGGCCCATCAAGGAAGTGTTGTCTAGCCCACCTCACCCAGAACCTGGGAACATGAGTAGACTGAATGTAGAAATGAAGAGGCAACATGGTCACTGCGGAGTGAGACAGACACAAAATAATTCTGTGGTGTAGAATCCAGTTGTGGCTAATAGCAGTTTTCAGGTGTTCTGTCATATGCACTTGGGGTTGAATTATCCTCCGGGAGTCTAGAGTGCAGCTTTGGTTAGGTAGGATGCGGCGCTGTGTGATAGAACCTGCTGCTGCTCAGGCTTCTGGCATTTGGGTCTCATCGGTAGTTAAATGGGCCTGAACGAGGACCTTAGCATGTAAGTGCCTCACCACTTAAACCATGTTTAGGGGCTGGGAGGCTGCTAGCCCCCCAGAATAGAGACCCGAGGAGCCCTCCAGCCTTCAGTCATTAATGTTGTGGTAGTCCTTGGCTCCATTCGGCCTCCTCCCTCACTCATCAAAGTATAGGGGCTTCCAGGGCAGCGCAGGAAGAGAGAGGGCTAGGTCCTAGGCATGCCACTGCCAGGCTGCACTCGCCACACCTCTCCAGCAATCACAGAAGAGCCTGGGAGCTCGCTGCCCCCCAGCTGTTAAATGAGAAGCCCACAGCGTAAAGAAAACCACAAGGGCACAAATTCTCTCACGACTCCTGTAATGGTGGCAGCCTCACCCCAGCATTTCAGTCCTCCAGCAGTGCGTCTCTGGAGGTGCACTGAGTCTGGCTCACTACTTGTCCGCTATTACGGAGGCACCATTTCTGTTGGTTGGGAGAGTGATGCAGTCCAAACCACACAATAGGTCAGTTAAAGTAGGGTCCAGCGGGGAACACTGCAACCTAAAAGCAGCTCCGCCTCTCTGAACTGTGGTTCCCGAGTGGCAAATGTAACATGATGGCCTGAAACGACTGGGCCGGCACTGGAGCTCTCCAAGGTCCATCTGCCATGTTTTGTGGCCAAGCAATGCCCGACTTCCTCCTTGCCTGTTGACAGGTTTCTTTGCCTCCTCATTGTCCGTGTCTACTAAGCCGCTTTTTCTCTTTAGATGAGAAAGTGAAGAAGAGCTCTGTGCATGGCTTTCAATTCTGTCCAATCCGAGAACTGAACTGCTTCCTGTGGTCTTCAAGTCTCGTGAATCTCATGAGCTAATACCACATCTCCATGCACCACATGACTGTCCTCTGTTGTGAAAACTAACTAACACGAACCTTTAACTAAATGGTCCAGATTAAACCACCATATCAATTCTCTCACAATATTCTGACTGACAGAAATCGAACATTGGTAATCCCCTGCCACTGTTAATTAATGAGTCTTCAAATGATTCCACACGGGTCTCGGAGGTACTCGTGCCCCTGAAGACACAATCATTGTCACACTTATAACTGTGAAAAGCCATAACAGTCTTTAGAATGTCCTGCAATCTGAGGACTCTGCTTATCGAAGGAACACTCGTCCAACATCTGTTCTGAATGGTGCCCCGATATGCTACTAATTTTGTTCTGGCATCAGTAATGACTTGGCTTAATTTAATACAAAACCATATTGGTCCAGTATTGTGCAGACCTACTTTGTATATGCTTCCACCCTAAAAAAAAAAGGAGCAGATGTCGCCCATTGTTCTAAGTGTTGGACCACTCTTCAGTTGTGTTGGAAATAATCATGTTTAGCATGATATTCCTCTAGATTTTTGCCTTCTTTTACTGAACTCTTTTTAAAAAATTGTTTTATTTTTTTTATTGGCCATAAGACTCTTCACACTTTACTTCTGCTAACCAGTGGCAAAATGATGGTGCTCTCGCTTTCAGCATGGTAACATTGGCATACACCTAAATGGCATATTTAATTTACTTGTAAGTCCCTAGTTTATGAAACTACATGTTCTTTGGTTCTGTAAATTAAATGCTATCGGTGGACTGCAGCCCTCATTGGGTCACCCATGAAGAAGCACTTTAAAACATGCCCCCAGGCCTGCCCCTGCAGTCTGGGTATGCAGATTTAAACTGCTATTTCGAACTGGCAAAATAAACCTTTTGCCAAGCCTAAAGCTTCCTCTTTATTACTTATAAGTCACCCCTAAGTTAAGCCCTAAATGCCCAGAGGTAATGGTGCATGGTATTTAAAGTAGGGTGCGTATATTTAATGTTTTACATGTCTTGGCAGTGAAAACCTCCCAAAGTCGTTTTAAACTGTAGCAAGGCTGGTCCTCCCATAGGAAAACACGGGGTTACATTATAACAACTTATAATGCCTAATTTCGGTTTGAGTGAAGCTAGAAAAATGGTTCAGGGACCTGTTTTAATAGTAACTTAAAATCCATCTTACTGCTAAAGTCAGATTTTAAATTACTATATGAGAAATCACACCTTTAGAAATATATAATTTCTCTGCCTAGGCCAACAGGGCCTTTCTGCCAGTGTCCATTGTCACCTGACTGTAGAATGGTTCCCCCTGTTGTGAGATGTGGATTGCTCCCAGAGTGTGGACAAAAGGCTTGGGTGTATAGAGGTGTTTTCCCAGTGAGAGGGAGAAGCTGGCCTAGAACTTTCGAGTGACCACAAGAGAGCGTTTGCCCATTTCCTTAGCCACACTTTTCAGTGGGCACAGTGATCTGTGACCAGGGCAAGAAGGGTTATGCCATGCTGGTTTTAGGGAAAGAGGGGTACTGTGGGATAGCTTACAATAAAACACACAGGAAGTGCTGCAAAAGTATGGGGTTAGGATAGGCCACCCCTGGGAATTTTTACCCCTTTGGCTATTGAGTGGCTAGGAGTTTCCCTCATTCACAGGTTGGCAGTGGGCATAAATGTGGCACCCCAGTACACTCTTCAGAACACTCCTGACCCATGGAGAATCAGAAGGAGGAGTGCTTCTTCTTTATCTGAAGAGCCTGAATGATGGCCGAACCTGCTTGCCTTTAACCCAGGACCCCAGAAGTGACTGTAAGGGTCAGTTGGCTGGTTCCTGTTTGAGCTAGAGGGACACAACCAGCTTCCAAAGGCCATTTCCCCGCAACTTCCCAGCTGACCAGTACGACCTGACCTGAATCCTGCAGCTGGCCTCTGTTGGAGTGAGTCCTAACCCCCAAGTAGTGCCCCTGGTCCTGGAATCTTGGCTGGTGTTAGTATACATTTGTCCACACTGCAAAAGCAGTGTCTTAGACACTTTTTACCAACTTTCTGCCTGGAAAACCAATGGAGATCGACATTGCTGTCTCATCCGCAGCCATTGATATTGATTTGCCGGGCAACATTGGCTTGCTGGTTTTCCCCAGTGAAGGAGTTCTCACTTTCAGAAAAAATGTCGAAACATAGAGGGCTTCCTAGGGATCGATGCTGAGCAGCAACAAGGCCTTCCTGGGCACAGACTTCAGACTTTGCTTGCTTAGAGCTTTTCCGCCTTCTTCAACCGCCGGACCACTACCCCGCTCTCCAGCAGCCTGCCGTTGTTGAGCCGCACTTTGGATCCAACTTGCCTCGCTGACGACTCATTGATGACCAATTTGTCTCTAAAAAAGTTTCTAAGTCATAATGAAAACTTTACACCAGGACAGACACAGTCCTTGTATCCACTGCGCACTCCATATCTGCTGTCCTTAACTATTGACTTTGACCCACTCTAGTGCGACCAGATAACCGCAGTTGGCGCTTTGTGCTTTTTGGCTGAATTTTGAAATCCAACTTTAAAAATTCATATCTCCTGTTCTTATTTGTTTTATTTATTAAAATATTCTTCTAAATTGGTTTGGGATTTTCCTTGTGTGGTGGTTTCATTTTATTACTATTTACTGCTGCACAAATACTTTACACATTGCCTCTAATTTAAGCCTGACTGCTTTTTGTGCAAAGCTACCAGAGGGTTAAGCACAGGTTTATTTAGTGTGCTTTGTGGTTCACCCTGACAAGGATTGTGATTATTATTTGAGATGGGTTCTTTCCTGTCTCAACTAATACTCCAATTTCTACACTTTCATTTTATGAAGCTCAGCAACTAAGCATCTCGTGGAGCAAGAACCTTGCTAAACCCACTTGATGCCAGTGCTAGACAAAAAGACATTACTGCAAACATGAAATGAGCATCTTGTACTACACAAATCTTAAATGTCTTATGTGGATGGAAAGATTGGAATGTGCAAACGGGCATCTTTTAGGTCCAAAGCCGTCCAGTAATCTCTAGGTTGAACGAGGGGCAGAAGGAAGTCTAATGACAACATTCTGAAGGTTGAGACAAAACTATCTTGTTCACTGGATGCAGGTTCAACACATTATATGAACGTTCCATCCAAGAATTATCGTGTATACATGTCTCTTCCAGCAACAAAAATAAATGCATGTTGCCCGTCATGATTGAAAACATGCCCTTCTCAATAGAAAGAGAAACAAAAAACATTTTTAAAACATGATGGTATTGATTGAAATGCCAAGCAGCAAAATGATATGTGAAACAAAGTTGCAATATAGAAACGGAAATGTAAAGAAATAAAATAAAGTAACATCCAAGTGGCTGTTATCACTTCAATGCTCAAATTCTGCATTTTTCTTAAATGCAACTCAAAAAGTGAGTGAACTAGATCAAATGAGTGTTATTTCACTTGGGTGTACAAATTCAAAAAGAAGGGAAAAGAAAACGCTCTACACAAATAATCTGTGTAGGCAGCATCTGAACTATAGGCAATTTGTATTTGGCAGTGGCAACTGTATATTAATGAGGGCACAAAAATAAATAAACAAGACAGTGTAAAAAATAGATCAGACATGTTCAACAGCTAGACCCAAAAATGGATCAGTGAAAGAGTGAAGGGAACAAACCCCATTCACCATCTTATGTTTGATGCCAGTGTGAAAAACAGCCCCTTTGATGGGCAAAACATGAATTCCAGAGTTTCTCAAGCAAGGAAAAAGGATACACAAGATCCAACAGCTCAACGAATGTGCATATGCAGCTGCTCGTCCTGATTGAGGCCCCTGGGTGTCTGCTATTGAGCATAATGATGTACTCGGACTCCATTCTCCTCAAAATGCGCTCCCTCTCGCCATCTCTCACGTTCGTCACAACCCTGTACATTCCAAAAAGTGATATCTCATGAGTGTCTAGCGCATGCACTTGGTGCCAGCAACGTGCAACAGGATAGCTGGGATCTTTATTGTTTTTATCACACGCAAGTGCTCCAAAATCCTCTTCTTTTACCGGAAAGATTGTGCTTCCCACATACTACAAACCACATGGACCAACCAAAACATAAATCACTATTGCAGTTTATAAACCTCTTGATCTTGACTTCTCTGCCCGTAGGTAATCTGAATGTTTTCTTGTTGGTACTATGGAAACATGCTTTGCACTTTCCACGCTTAAAAAAAACCCTGTTGCTTTCTTAGCCAGGATCCTGAGTCTGCTTGTTGTTTCATGGGGTTAACTGTGTACCAACATATCTTTCAATTATCTACTTTTTGTATGGTTTGTCAGGGGGTGAGAGCTGACCAAATCTCCAAAAGACTTGATCAGACCTAAACAGGTGACATTGTCTAGTTAGCTAGCACCCATCTGACAGTCGCACTCACTGTTAAAAGAGGTGATTAGTCTCATTTCTTTGTTCTTCCGTTTCGGTATCAGCAGGCTGTCTTTACTGACACCCGCAACCTTTTCACAGGCTGCCATGATTACTTTCACAGGGTATCCTCTGGACTTGAACCTTCCCACCATTCTACCCTGTTCTGCCTCAGGAGCACTGCTATTCCTTTTGACCCTTAGCATTTCCCTACAGGGGGATGCTCCACTTGAGACTGGGCGGGTGATGACTGCGGGCATGTAAAACACTGTTGCTGGCTGTACTCTTCCTAAAGAGGCTCGTGTGTATGATTTCTCCTTCTATTGAGACATGAGGGCATAGAAAGAAGTACAGGTAGATAGAGGTGGTTTCTAGAAAGCTGTTAGCAGATATGATAGGCCTGCCTGGGGGGGGTGGGGGTCTGTGCCATGTTTGTGAATTTGTGGCAGTATATAAAAGCATGGTGCAGTGGGTTTCTTGACCATCAGAAATTGGAATTCCCTGTTCATGCCACTGGAGAGCAAGGTATGGCATTGTGTAATGGTTTGTTTTTATAATGTCACTGATGATTTGACATACTGCCTGACCTCTCCAACTGTTTAGATTTGTTCACATCCTACAAGGCAACATTATCGCCCTTATCTGCAGGCTTAATAACAAACGAGGTGGCTTTGCTTAAAGTGTCAAGAGCTGACCGCTGCCCTGCCGGTAGATTCTTAGCATAATTATTACTGCTGTTCTGCATTTGCATTTCTGTATTACAACTCTGTTTTAAGTATAATTTTGCCACTTGGCATTTCAAACAATACCGGTATGTTTTAAAAACGTTTTTGTTTCTCTTTCTACTGAGAAGGGCACATTAGGCTTATAATGTTTTAAAACATGACAGGCAACATGTATTTATTTTTGTTGCTGGAAGAGACCTGTATATACAATAATTCTTGGATGGAACATTAATATAATGTGCATCCAACATTATAATTTATATCATGATCTGTAATGATATATTCAGGGTTGCTTCCAAATGTATTAACTTGCTTCACAAATGACTTTTTGTTAGTCTTTTCACCATTTTTACTATGCAAACATTGATGTACTGTATTTTAAGGGAATTAGGGCATTGCTCACTGTTATGTACGGCTTTGACAAAGACCATCCAGTCGAAACGTGTCAATCAAGTGATTAAATTGTCTTGTGGAAATCAACATCTTGGAGTGCTTGCTCTTTTCTTGTGGTGATTTCAAGCAAGATTCCTTTCAAATGTTAAGCGGGTCCTATGCCCGCTGCTGAACACCAACCCCAAATGGTGATGCAGCCGGGTGAGCAACAGGAGAACATATTGATAATTTATTATTATTATATTTTTTTCTTAATTTATTTTATAAATATATAACCTACTGGCGGCTGCTAGTATGTAGTTATAGTTAGGACCTGGTTTCCATAGGAAGAGCGTTTTTTCATTTGCCAATAACTTTAGCATCATTTGACGATTCCTCGCTAAACTAGTGTGACGCACACTTCAACTGTCTTGAAAGTTTTGTGGTGATCCGTCAAGTGGGGGCCGAGAAAAAAGGGGGGGGGTCCCAAACCACGATTTCCCGAAGTTAATTCCCATAGAGATTTTAGGCACAACTATAGTCTGAACTGCTGAACGGAATTGCACCAAATTTGGCAGAAAGGTAGCTGTTGGTCCAGAAAGCTGCCTTTTGTAAATTGGCGAAATCCGTTTAGTAGTTTTGGAAATATTAAGGAAAAACCACATACTATATATAGGGATGCGGATCATCTGAGAATCCGACAGTCTCCGTGCTCAAATCTGATTGGCTGCTGCAGCCATCTTGGGACTCTGCTTCAGCCGAGTCCCAGAAATAAACGTTGAAGAATAAAAGAGAGAGAAGGGGGCAGGGTAGGAATACCCGGTCCCCCTAGGCCTCTGGGGTCGGAGGGGCAATAAAAGCATTTAAAAAAAAAATATTTTCGGTGGGAGGATCCCCGGGGACCGCCACCTCCCTGTGGAAATAAAGTTAAATTAATGAGGGGCCCACGCAGCCCTCCCACAGCCCCTGAGACTGCCACCTCCCGGGGCACTAGCAAAATATATATGCGGTCGGGCCTGCCTGTGCCCCAGGAACCGCCACCTTCCTGGGGCAAAACATTAAAATCAATGCGGGGGGCTCGCGCGGACCCCCTGCAGCCCCGGGGTCCGCCACCTTTCCAGGGCTGACATAAATTAATGTAGGTGGTCCATTGTGGACACTGGGGATCACCACCTCCCCGGGGCTAAATTGTACGATGGAAGGGGGCTGCGGGGCCCCCCCTCATGGAGCTGTTTATGGCTGTGGGGAATGCCACTCTTTCCCGCCCCCAGGGCCGGCTCCCGCTCCCTCCCGAGGTGCCCACCCTCGAGAGGTAGCTGTTTGCTTTTGCTTGATGGGAGCTGACGGCTCCCACCAAGCAAAAGCAAACATAACTCCGCTTTCTGCAAGCTGGAGCTGTCAAACAGCTCCGGCTTGCTGAAAGCAGAGCTTTCATCTGTTTCCCTGCAAACATGCATGCAGGGAAACGGATGAAAGCATTTGCTCTGACAGACAGGGAGCTGCCTTTCAGCAGCCAACTGTCAGAGTAATGCTGGCTCTGCAGCAGGCGAGATGCCGGCTGGGACTGCGGGGGCCTTGAGGCTCCCCCGCGGTTCCATTGCACACTGGGTGCCCTGGGAGCATCCAGGTAACATGGCCAGGTTCCAGGGGATGGGATCAATCATTTCTGCAGTTCCACCTTGTAAAGTTATCTGTTGAAGATGCTCAAGCAACAACCACATTGGCAAAGTTACAGACACACAATGTCGCTGGAGACATTTCCTCGGTGTCCTTTACGCAGCTGGAGTGTAGGAGATGCACTAGAAATTTACCCAACGATGTAGCACTTACAATTAGCCCATAGAAAGTATTCCAGTTGGATAGAGGTGTTGCACAAAGCAGTGGCATCTTGGGTAAATACACAGGGCAGGATTCATTCTAGCATAACGCTCATTTAACTGAAATGAAACCTCAACGGGAAGCACTTACAGATATAAACAAAGCAGGGGTCCACGTTGAAGCTCCACTTTTGTAAAGTATTAATCAACCTAACTTCGTACGCATGACCAAGGCAAAGCAAGTGTGTTTTCTCTGCATTTCCACCAAAAATGTATCTGTAATCTGTGATGGTGTATGCATCCTTGCTTTACTTGAGCGCAATATCTCATGTAGTCTCTGTGACAAGGAGGGTTCTTTCTTGTTATCTGCTGCTGAGAGCAGAGATTGTGTTCTAATCTTTTAAAAACTATAAATATGTAAACTTGCCTAAAAGCCCTGCCCATTTAGTATTCAGGATAGCCCTCTAAGAAACCAGGCAGGCCTCAAGCAGCAGCAGGGCAGTCCTCTGAAGTACAAGGTAGTCATTCAGAAGTCTTCTACTGCAGGAGTGTACTGAAGAGTGGCTCTGGAAACCTAATTTTTTATACCTGGTGTCAGCTTTTGAATTGGGTGAAATACCCTGGCCTACCCTCACATCTAGCTCTGGAAAGTTCTTCCCTTTCCCTGCCAGGCTGTTGGGAGTCTAGGGTGACAGAAGACTGGTGTTAGGTTCTTTGTGAGTGAGCTTTAGGTAGGCCTTTGAAATGTAAGCGGGGCAGGATACTGCTTCAAACCTCCTATCGTGGCAGGATGGCCCATCCTTGCAACATCTAGTCCCCCTTTGTATCACTGTCTTGGAGGAATATGCAATGGCCAACTGCCACCAACATGGTGACCTAGGTCATGTGACCTAGGACACTGGCTGCAGGCACCAAATGGTTAGGACAAGAAAATGCTGAATTTTCAAAATTGACATTTCAGAATTGTGATAAAATCCAACTTGACCATTAAAGAGGGTTTTAAATTAAAATTAATTTGAGTGTAAGCATGACATTCCCACCTTCTCCCAATCAAACATTATCACTTATTAAATGTATAAGGTAACCCAATGTTATCCAATGTGAGAGATGGGTCTTACAATAGTTAAAAACTAATTTAGGAGTATTTCACTACCAGGACATGTAAAACATGAAAGCACAAATCCACCCTTTTAATTACTTAGCACCCTGCCCCATTGGGCTACCTAGGATCTAATTTAGGGGCGACTTATATGTATTAAAAAGGAAGATTTAGGCCTTGCGAAAGGTTTTTTTTTTTTTTTTTTTGCCAGGTCAAAATGGCCGTTCACAACTTCACTACAGGCTGTAGTGGCACGCCTGAGGCATATTTTAAAAGGCTACTTCAGTGGGTAGCACAATGAGTGCAGCAGGCCTACTAGTCAGTTTAATTTACTGGCCCTAGGTATATGTATTACCACTTTATAAGGGACTTAGAAATAAATTAAATGTGCCAATTTGGTGTAGCCAATTTTACTATGTTTAGAGGAGTGAGCACAAGCACTTTAGCACTGGTTAGCAGTGGTAAAGCGTGCAGAGTCCTAAGGCCAAAAAAACAAATTCAGCAAAACAGGAGGAGTAAAGGCAAAGAGTTTTGATGAAAACCACACCATCTAACACCCTTTATGTAGGGGGGCAAGATGGCGGCTGACCTCGCAGCCGAGTGAGTTCTCGTAATCCAACCTCCCTGCTCACTCCGATGGGAGACTGCGGACCGGAACGTTAAACCGGATAAAATACGAAGCTTTGACCAGGAATGCTCTGGTACCAGTCGGCGCTGCGGTGTTGCACGGCGGGCTGTCGATTCCCTCGATTCCCACGTCTGCATCTGTGTTGGTGCTCGGCGCGTGCGGTTGCGGGACGAGATCGGACCCCCGCGCTGCTCGGGATGCCGCCGAAGAACCTCGGAGGAGGAAAGACGCGCCGCGTAGGAGGCAATGCCGCGCAGAGCAGACCCCCGGAAATGGCCCAAGACAAACAACGATGCGGAGCGGCTGACACTGCCCATGGAAGCAGTAACAACAGTAACAGCCCTGCAAGCAAGACGGGCAGTGGGAAGAGAGTTACTCCTGCAATATTTTTGGCAGCCAGAAAGGGGAGGAAGACGATCAATGGTAAAGCCACCGCAGAAGAAGCAGTTCATGCGGAGAATTCAGTGGAGGTGAGCTCAGGAAATATAGGGGTATCGGGACATGACATGGAGATCATGGAGCATAGGAGGGATCTAGATTCTCAGCACAGCCCTACATTGGAAAGGCAGGCTTCTATGCATATGGCAGAGACATGCTTAAATGCAGCGCTTGCAGACCCGGCTGCTGTTGGTTCAAGGCTAGAAATTGTGGCTTCAATTTCGGAAGCAGATAAACCAGTATCAGCAGAGGATATAGAGGGTTCTAATGAGGGTTTAAGTGATGATATATATCCGACAGATACAGACATAGAGGGACCTTTTTTCTCACTCTCCGATCAGACTAATTCATCAGGCGATGAATCACTACATCTCTCTGAGGGCCCTCCTAGCTTAGCTTGTAGGCGATGGAGTGAAGTTAGTAGTGTTTACCAAGTAATGGAGACTCCTGGAAGCGACAATGTGATGGGAAGCTCCGGGACAGTACGTAAAAAAACAGCCCCCTCTGCTTTATCCATGGTTTCGGCCTCATCTCATGTCGAGAAGCTGGGTAACTCCGGTAATTATGGGAATGGAGTTGATGGGGGGAGTCAGAGACAAGAGGGATCCGGCAGTATTTCATTGGCAGTGATATACGAAACTATGATGGCACACAGAGACGAAAGCCGGGCAGAAAGCCAAAAACTCAAGGTGCCTGTAGGAAACTACAGAATTCAATACGGCGAATGGCCAAATCCTGCTCAGAGATCGCGGAAAGGATTACAGAGGCAGAAAATCGAATTTCTACGCTTGAAGATGAAATGTCTGCGCAGAAAACAACTACTGAAACGCTAGTGTCACATAGGAATGATATATCCTGGAAGCTTGAGGATATGGAAAATCGCCTCCGGCGTAATAACTTGAGAATTCTTGGTGTGCCAGAAGGAATTGAAGGTACGGACCCCCGGAAATTTGTGGTGAAACTCTTCAATGAAGCCTTTCCAGAATTAACTAATTGGACATGGGATACAGAGATCCAGCGGGCCCACCGCTTTCCTTTTCGTGTCAAGCTTCAAGCAGGATCAACTCAAGCTAATATGAGGCCTAGAGCTATATTGATATGTCTATCTAATTTTTTATCTAGGGAGGCCCTGTATGACCTGGCCAGGCCTGATAGACAGAGAAAAGCGGCAGGCGTAGAGATTTTTGTTCGCCCCGATTTTTGCCCGGCTACAGTGGAAAAAAGGTGGCAGCTACGACAGCTAATCAATCCATTTAAGGATAAGGGCGCACAAGCATTTCTTTTAAGTCCTGCCAAATTGAAAATAATATATAAAGATAAAATAAGATTCTTTACTTCTGAGTTGAAAGCAAAAGAATATCTACATGAAATCAAGGCCTAGGAAGTATTGAAATTCCGGTTAATGAACTCAAATAACCTTTTGCTCTCATGCTGAATCGCAGTCTTTAGGTTTTTTTTTGTTAAGGGTAGATCCCTACAACTAATTGGGTTTTTTTTTTTTTTTGCCTTTGCTGGTTTTATAAATATAAGGTAGGGTGTATTGAGTAGTCGGGGGTACAGGGAGGTTCGGTGTTCTACGAGGCTCTCCATCACTGTAGACTGTTGGGTCTACTAGCCTCTATGGTAGGGAGGGCAATAGGGGGGGCCTTCAGTGGTAGAGAAGGCGATAGTGGGGAGGTGGGGGGGGTTGCTGGTGTGATGTGGGGGGGGGCTACCAAGGGTGGTGGGGGTTGCAGGGGTAAAACTAAAAATGAGTCAGTAGCTATTGCAGAAATTTTGAAATTGAAGGAGCAGGAGCTAGGGGGGAGTGGGGGAAAAGGGGAGAGAGGAGGAAAGGAAAAAAAGGAAGGGGAACGTTATCTGTTGTATCGATCCAGGGTTAAAAATGGCATCATTAAATATATGTACATTTAATATGCGTGGTCTTAATGAAAGGGGCAAACGGCAAAGAGTGGCTCGAGAAATTAAGAACATGTCCCCTGATGTGGTTTGTCTTCAAGAGACACATGTTCCATGGAGTAAACGCAATGTATTAAGGGAATTAGGATTTGAGCTTTTGGTCTGTACTTCACAAGGCACTATTAATAGAGGTGTTGCTATTCTTGCCCAAACATTTTTTTTGAAAGTAACAAGAAGCTTAGCAGACAAATACGGCCGTTGGGCGGTGATTGAATGTTTAGCTCTCAATGAGAAATGTACAATATGCTCTGTATACGGTTCGAATTATGATGAAACTCCGGTTATTGAATATTTGAATATAGAACTGGCCACCTGGGCTACCCCTTTGGTACTGACGGGGATTTTAATATCCAAATGGGGGAAGTGCGTTATGGGCCGGGGGTGATAAATACTTTGGCAGGAAACCGAAGGTATACAGAGCTTTGCAGCAGCTCGTTGATGAGCATGGTTTAATCGATGTCTGGCCCAGATTAAAACATCCAGACCCAGGGTATACATACTATTCTTGCCCTCACCAAAAGCTAGCTAGACTAGACTATTTTTTTGTCACTAAAACTCACTTAGTAGACGCACATATACAGATTTTTCCCCGAATCACCTCGGACCATAACCCTCTCTTGTTGAGATTTACAATGCAAGGCCTGACACGTACCCGAGGCGCATTTTCCTTCGATAGGAAGTTACTATTAAATGAAAAGTTTATTTGTCACATGCGAGAATGGTTAACTCAGTTTTTGTCTATAAACCGAAATTCTACTAAATGTCATATAGTGTGGGATGCTATGAAAGCAGGGCTGAGGGGTGAAATATTAAGTTTTGGGTTACATGTACAAAAGCAACTTAGGCAGCATCAACAGACGCTATATGATAGCTTGCGCTATGCTGAATATGCATTGATAGAGGCGGTTCAGGGGCGATTGGATACTACACAGGCACAGTCTGAAGTAGCATGTTGCAAAGCTAGGATAAATGAGGAGTGGGCCAAAGATATTGCAAAAAATACCATCTTTTTAGGAGAGAGTGTTATGAGTTTGGTGAGGCAACTGGTAGATGCCTGGTAAAGAAGATCAGATCTAAGGAGGCTAAAAACACTATAGCGGCAACTGAAGACTTAAGGGGGAACATAATAGAAACACCGGAAGGTATTCTAGAGGTTTTTAGGGTTTTCTACGAGGGGCTGTATTCTGAAGATTGTCATATTCAGGGGGGGGAGAGGAGACTTCTATAAAGATCCTCACAGGGGGATACTGAATGAAGAGGATCAGAAAGCATTAGAGGAACCTATTTCGATGGAAGAGCTTGTAGAAGCTGTCGGCTCCTTAGCTTCAGGGAAAGCAGCTGGTCCGGATAAGCTCCCTCTGGAATTTTATAAATTTTTCTTACCTGAAATACAGTCTGATATGTTAACCGTATTTCGGGAGGCACAAAAGGGTGCTGCACCGGCATCATGGGATGTTGCCAGTATCATTATATTTCTTAAAAAAGATAAGCCACCTACATTACCAGGCTCCTTCAGACCAATTTCACTCCTAAATTGTGATGGAAAAATCTATGCGAAAATATTAGCATCACGACTTTCCAGAGTGATTATGCCTCTAGTGTCGGTTCACCAGCACGGATTCATCCCAGGGAGGGGCACGGTCAACCACATAAGTAGGGTCACGACGCTATTGGATATTGCCAATACTCGTAAACTACCTTGTGGAGTGATACTACTAGACGCGGAAAAAGCGTTTGACCGTGTCTCCTGGGAGTTTTTATGGGCAACAATGAGGTGGCAAGGATTCGGCACGGGTTTTATTCAGGCAGTTAAAGCTATGTATAGATCACCTAGTGCCCGGGTCTGTGCGCTGGGGTTAGAATCGAATACTGTATCTATATCAAGGGGTACCCGGCAGGGATGCCCCTGCTCTCCTCTGCTATTTGCGCTCTATATTAATCCGCTCCTAAACCTATTAGAACATAGGTTAAATACACAATCAGGTCTTAGGCAGGAGCGGGTTAGTATATTAGCATACCAGATGATATAGCGATAGTTTCATCAGATCCGGGTATTACTCTGATAGAGACGGAACAACTAGCACTATTATATGGGAGGAGTTCAGGCTTTAAGTTAAATTTAGCCAAAACACAGATTGTTTGTACAGATTTAGTACATTTTAATGATCCAAGAGCCACGAAGGAGGCTATATATCTGGGGATTCGGCTGAATGCATGTCTTGACACGATGGTTCTATCTAACTGGGACCCTATGTTACAGAAGATTAAAAAGGAATTAGATGGGATGGAGGGTTTACATTTATCAATGATGGGAAGATGCAACGTCTTAAAAATGAATATCCTACCAAAAATTCTTTATTTCTTCAGGTCGGTTCCTTTAGAAATTACAGGGAAACAGATTCAGAAACTACAATCTATATGCAGCAGTTTTTTGTGGGCGCAGGGGAAACCCCGCCGAGCTATGAAATTTATGACCCTGCCACGGGAGCGAGGGGGCTGGGCTGTCCCCAACTTTCAGCTTTACTACTGGGCATGCTTACTACAATATATGGGAATTTTATTAGTGGGGGCTAATGAGGACAGCACAAACGATATACCCCATATTTATCAGTTGCTACTAGGTCCTATAACGGAGAGAAGCTTTTTTAAGATTCTGGAGCCTAGCTACTATAAAAAAAACCCGCTTCAAGGTGGTCCAGGCTGCGCATAAGGCTTGGCTCCAGATTAGGCGATATTTACAAATAGGTAGGATCAATCATTACACCCCAACCAATGCCTCCACTTTACCCCCCCCTAATTTTTTCAACCGGTATTTTAAATAGATGGAGGAATTTAGGAATACAGACGTTAGGAGACTTAGTAGATAACAAGGGTGTTAGGACATATGCTGCATTAATGTTTGAATACGATCTTCCTAAAGCAGATTTTTTTAAATATCTGCAGATCCGTGACTATTTGATTAAAAGAGGTGATGTGTCACAGTTAACACAGAAAAATAAATTACTAGAAGCTGTGAAGTGTCTGGGAAGGATTGGAAATATATATCAAACACTTATTGAAATATTGAAGGATGATGTAGAGGTACAAATTGGTAAATGGAACATCAGACTTTCTCTTGATGGAAATATTTTGTCACAATCAATTGGATTAGCTGATAAACTCTTAATCTCCTCCAATCTCAGAACACAACAGTATAAAACTAGGTTTAATTTGTATTACACACCAGCAAAAATTGCTCGTTGGGGGGGAATGAATGAGGATAAATGCACCCGATGTGGGATGGGTCAGGCAGATATAGTCCATATGTTTTCAACATGTCCTGAACTGAAACAACTAACCAATATGATACAGACTTTTTTGACGGAAGTCACAGGGGTGCAGATTGTGATAACGCCATTAGTTATGTTGCTGGGAGTTTTAGAAGATGACATGCTAACGCAGGGAATATATACTTTTAGGTATCTAGTATATATAGCTGTTGCTGTGGCCAGACTTTGTATAGCATCATTGTAGCGACAGAAAGAACCCGCCTCGTTTGAAATGTGGAGAGGGAAATTATTTGCGATATGTAAACTAGAAACCAGTTTATATGCCTTTAAAGGGCCACAGAAACAGAAATTAGGTAAAGAAATTTGGGGGGTCCTCACGGAATATCTTTCATAGACGCTATCTCTTTATTATTTGCTTTTTCGTAGCCAGTATGTATTTGTGAACTGTTAAATCCCCATTTGGCTCTACCCGATAGGGTTGTTAATTTGTTTTGATGTATAGAATTATGGGAGGATCTAAATCTTATTATGTTGCTCGCTCTCCTTCAAGTGTTTTTTTTTTTCCATGATTGTATGTTCTCCCCTCCCTTTTTCTTTTTCTTCTTTCTTTTGTTCACTTATTTATTTATTTTTTGTTGTCTGTGTCTGATCATGTATATGTTCTATGTAATGGCTGCTGGCTACTAATAAAAAAAAAAAAAACCTTTTATGTAAATTCTAATTTAATCTCAACAAATTAACTGCATAATTTAACAGTGGGCTAATTTACCTTTAATACCAATCCCAGCATGTTTGGTTGTTTGGTTTCAAGTGCTTGAAAAAGGGATTAGGTGCCAATAGAATTTTTCGTGAGGAGACCTTTAATAAGTTTGAGCTTTTGAAAAATATATTTTTGCGGTCTACATTTCCATATAGTTTCTGTTTGACCTGGCCCTCTTTGCAGGGTGACCCCCAAACGTTTTGCCTTCCTCCTCTCACATTTTGCTGAATTAGTTTTTGTTTGCCCGGGGACTAAAGTGCTTGTGCACTCTCCTTAAAACCTGCTAACATTGGCTTATACCCAATTGGCATATTTAATTTACTTATAAGTCCTGAGTAAAGTCGTTCAATATGTACTCAGGGCCTGTAAATTAAATGCTACTAGTGAGTCTGATGCACTGAAATTTTAAATCCTAGCTTATGGTGAAGTCGGATTTTAAATTACAATTCTAAAAATGCCTCTTTTAGAAAGTTAAGGGAACAGATGATGGACGGAATGCTGAACAATGCAAACATTCACCCTCCGTCACAAAAATCTGGGTTGAATCCATCGTTCTTTTGCTCACTGCACCACCCCAGTTTGGACCCAGCCATATGCAAATCAGTCTTGACCCTGTCCTCGGGGGAACAGTCCAGCCCGAACTGCCAAGCCAAGTCCTCACTGGACCAGAAACTAGCATCCTGGCACCCGTTTCAGGGCATCACCCCTCATCAGCCAGGCTAGCTTGAATCCAGTGGCGCAGTGAGCACGGGACCCCCCTTCCCACTTAGGGCGACAAAAGTGAAAGGGACAGATTTTTTTTCCTTCTTTTTTTGTAAAATTTATTTGGAGTTATATATATTGCTGGCTAGACCCGGAGGTATCCGAGCGCTTTACATAGATTGAGAACGTGAATAGTTGCACAATTAAAATAAAAGTAGATAATCGCATCAATGTCAAACATTTGGGAGGTGAAGTGGAGAAAGGGATAAACACAGGCAAACTCTGCAAGGAGAAGAGGGGGGGATCAGGAACCAGGTAGAAGGAAAATGTTCAAGTTCAGCAGACCTGTACCAACCAGGGCACGCCCGGAGCCAGTCGATCACCACCGGGCCCTAAGCGAAGGCAGACCAAACGGAGTTAGGTGTAAACACCCACTGGAAGGTTTGTGGAGGCGGAACAGCAACTCAGCGGGACGGTATCGCTCGCCGAGCCGAAAACCAGTAGACCACAGAGAGGCCATCAAGTGAGGTAAAGATGGCCACCTCGAACCCACCATCTTCATCGACCGGAAGCAGACAAAAGGCGATGGGGGAACAAGAGTGAGTTTTTGCGGTCCGGCGCTAGGCAAAGACCAAGCCACCGAAAAAAACATAATGAACGAGGCAGGCAGCAAGCAGTGAAAATCACGTTGAAAACCTCCCACCTCCATTAAGGAGGACTCCGTCAGTGATCGCCAGTCCCACAACACTTTGGCCATTCAAAAGTAAGGAGGAGACCCCAGACTCCAAAACGACTCACCCGTGGAGGAAAGGCTATCCTGACTCCTGGACCGCAAGAGGTGGGGGGAGAGGGCTGAAGACTGGAACCCAATGCTCTCTCCCCGCTCCGACCGGGGGAAATGATCTCTGGGACCACGGCAGCCGCGGTGCGAAGACGTGAGGGGCCGCCGTCTGGAACAAAATCCAAGTGAAAACTTGCCAGTGGGAAAAAGTCGAGGTGGGATGCAGAGCAATAGTGGCCAAGACCGGAAGGTAGGTGATAGCCAAGGGAAAATAACCCAAAGGGTGAATCCCAAGCTCGTCTCCGCTCAGCTGCATTGTGCAGCTCAACCGGCCAATCGGCCATTATGCTGGGAATCCGATGGCTGATATGGAGTTTTGTTTTTGTTGTTGAGTTGCTTCGATTTCGGCGATTGTGTCATCATGGAGAATCTCAGCAAATAATAGCAATCAAATCCCCCGGGTGGAGGAGGATCAAAGGGGGGAAAATTCCAGGTTTATCGCCAAAAGGCGATCCTTCACCCGGCAGCTCCCGGACAGAGCTCATTATCCATCGGCCATCTTGGTATGATAGACGGAATGCTGAACAATGCAAACATTCACCCCTAGTCACAAAGATTTGAGTTGGAGTGTTCCCATGGGGAACAGGGTCAAGACTGATTTGCATATGGCTGGGTTTAAGCTGGAATGGCATGGAGAGCAAAATAAACGATGGATTTAGGCCCAGATCTCTGTACTGGGGTGAATGTTTGACATTGATCAGCATTCTGTCCATCAATTGTTCTTTTTGCACTTTTAGAAAGTTGGCATTTTCTTGCCTTAGCCATTTGGTTCCTGCAGCCTGTCTCTGGTCACATTACTGAGTGTAGTTGGAAGTATGGGCTTTGTGTATTCCTTCTAGAGAGCCACACACAATGGGAGCTTAGGTGTGAGTGGCTGGGCCATCGCTGGCAGGTTGGAAGGAGGACACCTGAATAATCTGTGTCCTGTCTCCACACGAATGGCGGCATACCCACTGTAGTTAGTCTGGAGCCAGGGCAGGGAAGGCAGAGCATCTGTGCACACTGGGAGAGAATGTGGCCTAACGGCTAGGGCGGTCAACCTCTGAGCTGGCAAACCAGGTTCGAGTCTCTCTTTGTCCTGGTCTGGCACGACCAGATTGCCACAGTTGGCTTTTTACATCTTTTGGCATAATTTTCTATAAAACATTTAACATTCAATATCTCCAGCTCTTTCCAATTGGATTTGTGTTGTTTTGGTCTTGTTTTATTTATTAAATTAAGCTCTATTTTCTAACCTGATGAGGGATTTTTTGTGTGGTATTGTCACTATTTTACTGTTTGAAGTGTTGCACAAATACTTTACACATTGCCTCTAAGTTAAACCTGACTGCTCTTTGCTAAGCTACCAGGGATTTAAGCACAGGTTAATTTGGGGTTTGCATGTGCCTACTCTGACGAGGATTGTGGTTGGTGCTCGACCAGGGCTCACACCCCAGTCAACCAGTAACCTAATTCTTTACAGTTCTGATCCATTCCCTAATTAATTTCATTTAACCACAAAAAATATATACGCCCTGGTGTGTTTTTTTTTTTTTTCTTCTTCTTTCAAATGAAAAAGAGAGGCTCTGGGGTTCTAATTGTTCCATTGTAATTTGCGACAATAGAGCTAGTTAAATTTGTTGAGTACCCTGGTTTATACTTGTAGGTCCCATGCTAGAATCCAAGTCTGTAAAAAGAATACTATTTGATGGGTAATAACACCAATTATTGATGCACCTAGTGAGAGTATGATTGGTACTTGTCACCATATGAACGACCATATTGCTATAGTATCTACAAGTAGAGTATATGCTTATTGTAGTGCTTCTTTCTTTGGACCTTTGGGTTTGACCTTCCGCAAGGTCGGGTTTTACTTACCCTTGCTATGATAGTGACTTGTATCTCCAGCCATACCATCTTTAAAAATGAACTAAATCTTAAGAAGTATGAGGTGGCTGTTTACATTAATCCTTAAACACTGGCAGTTAAATATTAGTTACTTTGTTGGTGTTTCTTTAGCCTAATCATTGTGAGAGACACAAACAGAAAGTGTTTTAGAGCCATATTCTTTATAGCAGTGGTTCTTAATCTGTGGTCTGGAGGTCCTCAACGCCTACCCAGGGGGTCTGTGACTGCTTAGAAAAATAATTAATATTTATTGATAAAGTTTATGGAAATATAGAAACAAAATATCAAATAGAAATTTTTAAAATGCTCTGTAAATGTGAAGGAATTTGAAAATGAATGCTAAATATTAAGTTGGTATCCTCCAGTTGATTTAAGAGAGGCGCTCAAGTGCATCAAACAGAATATAGTATTGACGATGGGTGGCCTCAACTGAATTTTGAAAAGCTAACACCTTCCCGTTAATTTTAACATTTTGATATCTCTATATTTGTCTGTGAATCAATTAGCATATTTAATAATTGTATATATGTTTGAATGCTTGTTTGTGTGTTTTTTTGTTTTGTTGTGCGGTTCATATCATAGAAATTGCTCAGGCTGGGGTTCTCTGATTCCAGTAATGACTTAGTGGGGGATCCTGGATTCCAGTAATGATTCAGTGGGGGATCCTGGACTCCAGTTATGATTGTCGGGGGTACACAAATGCCAAAAGGTTAAGAAACACTGCCTTCTACATTTCTATTACAGCAAACAAATAATGGACGGAATGCTGACAATGCAAACATTCTCCCCCAGTCAAAAGATCTGGGTTAAATCCATTGTTCTTTTGCCCACTACGCCACCCCAGTTTGGACCCAGCCATATGCAAATCAGTCTTGACCCTGTGCCCCATGGGAACAGTCCAGACCGAACTGCCAGGCCAGGTCCTCCCTGGACCGGAAACAAGCATCCTGGGACCGGTTTCAGGGTATGTCACCCTTCTTCAGCCAGGCTAGCTTGAATCCAGTGGCACATTTCTATGGCTAAATAGCATAAGGTTTAAAGAAGGCTGCGGCATACAACAGCAAGCAGTTTTTCTCAGCCAGGTTCAGAGTGCAGCTTCAGGTATTTTGCAGCATGAGTGATTTCTCTTGTTTCTGCTGGTCACATAAGGCGAGACCCCAGATCTGCAGGTACACTGTAAACATTAGCTGATAAATCTGACAGTAGTACATTTTACGCCGATTAGTTTAACATTTCACAAGGATAAATAAATATGAACTAAATCTAACAGGTGTTTATTTCCCTCCATTCGATTATGAGGGGTCTTACTTGTATCATCTAGAAGTCTATGAAAATGCCTGACCAGGAATGCTTAGAGAAAAAATTGGTTTTTTATCACAATCTCGAGCGAAATTTGTATCGCACCTATCCACGTGTCATAAAATGAACTTTTGTGTATTTTGCATATTTCTTGTACAATAATTATATAAGCCTGTGGTATGTTTATCTGGATGGGTTTTAATTCACTGCTAATTTAAATGAAGCTTCACTTTAATATACATTTTAATAATACATTTCTGTTTTCCTTTATGTTCCTTTAGATCCAAAAGAATGCCTGAAGTCCGGTCAAGGTTAACAAAAGATGTTGAAAAACAACTCTGCCAGCTCTTGGGAAATGCTCGCTTGTGCCTTGTGTATAAGGGAAGTGACCACGGGATCACTGCTCAAGCATTTCATTATAAATGTGACGCACAGGGATCTGCTTTAGTGGTTGGGTATAATAAATCAGGGTATATTTTTGGAGGTTTTTCAAGTGAAGGTTTCAGGTCAAGACAGGTGTTTGTAAAAGATGATAAAGCCTTTCTCTTCGGAATTAACACGAAGGACGCCCTCCCTCACCCTATGAAAGTTCCTGTTAAGAACTCAGATGCTGCAATTTATGACCTGTCACAGCATGGACCTACCTTTGGAAATTCATCATTGCAATTTCTTACTAACGGTTTACAAGTTGCCTCAAATGCTACAAATGATTACGAATTTAAAACTATTGAGCTATTTGGAGATGACAGAACCTTGGTGGATATTGAAGTATATCGTGTAGAAGGTTAGTATTCAATTTGACGCAATTTATAAATTCTTTAGTTATTTTTATTCCTCCAAGTTATTCTTTGCCTCTGATTCTTACTCCATAGGTCTTGGTGATAATATGGATTCCCCATGGAGGAAGATTTCTTGGGCGGTTGAGTAAGTTTTATTTATGAATAATTAAATGGAGTCGAATGTCAAGAATTTTAGAAAAATGAAACTAGCCTAATCTTCGTTTCCAACTCTAAAACCACCAATATGCTGTATTGTAGGAAACCAGAATATTAAAGCTGTGGGAGGGATGGGCCCTCTGTCTCTGAGCTCCCACACTGTCAAAACAGTCTATCACCTGAAAGGAAATGCAGATTTCTTTGAGGAATCCTGAGAGTACACTTGGTAGCTTGGCACAAGTAGCAAGGCTTTCATAAAAAAAACAAGTGCAGCACCGAAACAATATCACAGTAAATAATTAAGTCGATGTAAGTCAATATCCACAAAAAAGTGCTAAAAAGAACACAGTTTAATGATTAAAAAAGGTATGAAAAGTATATTTGTGTGGATCAGGAGGTATTATAGAAGCAAATGCGGATGCTTGTGGTATCTAAAGACTTCGGGGCACATTACGATGACGGGCGGACAAAGTCACCGTAGCGGTGAATGGGACCGTCCGCCATAGGAGCGGCGGTCCCGCCGCGAGTATTAGGATGCCACCGCCACGGTGGCGGTGGCATCCCCTATTCCCAACATTGTGGCGGGCGGTGTTCACAGCACCGCCCGCCACAATGCTGGGAATGCACGTCATTCATTGGCATGCACAAGGTGACAGGCACCGCGCGGTGCCTGCCACATTGTCCATGCCAATGCAGGGGGGTACCATAGGTACCCCCCATGTGCACCCCCCACCCCCCCAACACTCTGGGGGCCCGCAACGGGCCCCCAATAGCAAAGACCGTATGCCTTTCCAAAGGCTGCTCTCCGCAACCATCCTAATATGGATGGCGGTGTCTTGCAGACACCGCCACCATATTAGTTCCCTTTTCCGCCCGGTCACCTATGTGACCGGCGGAAACCGGCGGACGGTCTTTCCGTCCGCCGGGCTCCCCCGCCATCGTAATGTGGCGGGGGGGAAATGGCATGCGGGCGGAGGGGAATGGCGGGCGGATCGCCACCGCCATACGGGCGGTGGCGATCCGCCCGTCATCGTAATGACCCCCTTCCTTTGGAAGCAACACATGTAACCGTTCCACTGATTTGGGGGCCCTTAATAGTAGCTGTGGTTTGAGCTTCCTCCTTACTTCCAGGACTGTCACAGCTGATGCAGGTATGTGCTGTGCATTAGCATGTTGATTTATCTGAAGGAGCCAACCACCGCAAGTGCAATGAGTTAATGGCACCACAACTCTCAAGGGGAATCCCATGGCGAAGTTTACAGAGCATGGACTTGAGTGAGTATGGCAAAAGCACGTTGATGCAAAGAGTGGAGTGGAGGTGTGCTGCATAGGTGCCATTGATAAGTAGTATGACTGTGATTTTCTTGCCCCATACCAAGCTTGGAGCACTTGTCTCTCAACCCTACCAAAGATCGTAACAGAAGATGATCCATGGTCAGGTGTGAGGGTCAGAGTTTCTTGCACTTACTGGCTGGCCCTGATTCTGTGACCTAATTTGATGTAAACCAAAATATGTTTCAGTTTGGTATGGAGTTACTCTGTTTAGTCTTATATACTTCAGTATCTTGAGCTGCCGTGTGTACTCAGTCCAGTGAGCCTTTACATCATGACATACAGGAGGAGGCAGCGCTTCAGAGTTAAGCGTTGGGTGGTGAAATGGGGTAAGCCAAAGAATTATAAAATGAGGGTCCAGTTTATGTAAAATACACTTTGAGACAGCGTTCAGTTGAAACACAGGGTTATTCTTCCAGGAAGGAGGAGCACAGCAAAACAAATGACCTTCGACATCTGCCCCAAATGTTATTCCTCTTCAAAGTTGAACTTCTGCATCACATATTCTGAAAACATTCACACATGCACCCCAGAGCCTTCCCTCAAGCACCATATCAGATGAAACAACACCCATACTTAGATTCACACACACAAAGTAAAACACATACCAGAACTACATACCACACAGTGATGCTGTTAATTGCCAAAATGGGGTGTTGAAGGGGCTGGTACCCTGATTTGGCAAGTTCCCTTTTGTGTCACCATCCTCTCCAATTAGCACCATTCCTGTCAGCCTGTACCTTTGAATCACAACCTCACAACCCCACCCGAGAAACCTAGTCTAGGTGCTCTCTAACCATCCAGGTCACTGACCAGAATGGGAAAGCGAAGGGGCATGCATTCATTAGTGGCCAAAAGAAAAGCCTGACAGGCTCCAGCAAGAAGCATCACTAAGACCACATAGTGTTACCTCCACCTATTTCCCCGTCTCCCAAAACCTCTCACTCTGCCGGAAAACTCTGAAGACTAACTAGGAAGATCATGAACACATTTCTGAATTCATTCCTGATCATATAGCTATCCTGCATAACTGTTGATCACGGTTTACCTGCAGTTATGTTTCTCAGATGTCCAGTGTACACCAACTGTTCATGGCTGATATTGTTTATACTGTCACTATACTGCTTTCCTGGATACCTTGATTGCCCTCTTCCCCTCCCTTGTGCCCAGTGGAAATGTCTCCACCCCTCAAAAATCATTAACAAAATACATTGTAGAGCTGCAATTTCTATACAAGTTCTGTTCCTGATTTGGGAATTGTCCCCTGACCATCGGTTAGGAGACCGAATGGAATTGGATTATTGCCAGTTACATGTTCCACAACTGTTTCTATAACCCTTAACTTGAGTTTTATCTCTTGCGTGTTTCCCCTTTGGTTGTATACTTCCGATATATTCCCTATCCCTTTTAGTTACAGTGCTTCTGCAGTGCTTCATAAGGTTCTTTATCCCATCTGAAAATTGGTTGCCATTTTACACTGACTGTAATGTTTACAAAGCTGCCTGTTATCAATTGCAGAAACCCGTTTGCCTTCCCAATTGAGATTTAATGTTTAACATGCTCCAATGCTGGGTGTATTCCTGATACATTCCGAATGTACTTCTGGTCCGTCGTCTTTACTTCCTGAATCCTCCCCAGGCACCAGACTGCTTCTGGAAAACTTGCAATAGCTCTCCGCGCCAATTGGTAACGTTGTGTGGCTTCATACACAGCTTGAGGTCTTCTTTGGATCTGAGGTTACACATCCTTAATAGAAGCCTCCTTGCTTGCTGATGTCAGTTACTTTTATGCTACACCCTGCAATGCAATACCAGAGCTCATTTCTTATTTTTATCCTTATATGTTCTTTAAAATATAAATATGGTAGGGCTTGTCACACCTGAAAGTGCTTGGAAATTGAGCAGGGAAATTTGAGTGCCTTTGATCTGCCCTCAAATGTTGTTGAAGCCATTCTCACTGATTGCCGCCCCTCCCCAACATCTATTTTCCTGTCGCTGGTTCCCCTTTGTGACTGAGGAGAAAGTTGGGCCCCTCAACTGGAGTTTGTCTGATTCTTTTTTTTTTTTTTTTACAAGTTTGCGCTATTTTTTGCTCGGCGAGGCATTGCATGGGTCTCTTTAAAAGGTTAGCTTTTTTGTGGGTCTACTTTTATTTGGTCACCTGCTGTGATGCAGTTTCCTGAAGACCACCTTTTCCTTTTCTGTTCATCTTGGCCCAGAGAGCACTGAATTTGGTTCTCATTTTTTTTGTCGGTTTGCCTTTTGAGCCCATGCACAGCTTCTCTTTTATTTAGAACAGGGTTTCCCTTATTGCTTTTACCTCAGATCGATGAATGATCAAGCTGCAGGTCATTTCAGTTCATCCTCCATTCATCTCATTCCTTATGGAACAAGTTGGATGAGGGCATCTTTTTCTCCTAAGGTGTTTTCCCAGTTCCTTGTTAAAGCCTGTGTTTATTCCTTCCAAGGAGCAAGCGAGACTGCGTCATTTGGACTCACTGTGGGCTCTAAGTTCTTACGTGACAGAACTCGGGATCATGGTGTTGATGACTAATTCTGGTATATTGGCATTTTGTGCTGTTTCATAGCCAAGAAAAAAGCCAGCTTCTTGCATTTGCACTTGTACCAGGTTAAAGGCTGCTTCCTCAGCATTGTACAGAGGCTTTTCCATTCTGAATATTTGTTGGGCTGCGATGTTTACTTCAGTCAACTCCTTCACCAGGAACTACTGCCTTGATTCCTTACAGTTTATCGGGATTGGGAAAGAAGTGCTAGGTCATGTCGCTGAAGACAAGTTCACAGTGCTGCATGAAAATACGAAAACACAAGAAGACTGCCTGCAGGAATAAAACCGGTCTACCTGGAGAAGTACTGAGGAGTGTGACTCCAGCTTCCTGAGTCTCTGCCTTTCAAAGGGTACTCTTAGGACTGGAGGAAGTGGTCTGTTTATCGCCCACACGGTTAGGAGGTTCTCCTGTTTAACTAAGAATGCCTGTTGCTACAGAGCATCTTTTCCCAAGCCTGGGAAGTGAAGAGAATCTAAGTGATGCAGCTGTAAAATAACAGACCGACAAGTACTCACTGAACCTTTGGCAGTGTCGTGAATGACCGTAGAGAAAATACTTTTTCTCACTTAAAGCCATGACATGTTGTTCCGGGGACAATCCTGGACATTCTGTGATCAAAACAAAAGCCATCGCTTAAGGCTCCTGAAGGCCAGTGATGGAATTGTTCCTCAAATGGCGTCAGTGCTTTTGCTTTGATTCGACCCCTCTAATAGTGATACCATATAACAGGATTCGCTTTAATTGGGGTGCACGTTTAAGACTGTCAGATGTTGTGTAAGGATTAATATTTCCACTGGTATGTTATTTTTCCAGAGTCGTATTTCTGTCTTTTTTTTAAACACAAAGTTAGAAATAAGTAGGTGTCTCGCACTGTTTAAGTTTACAGTGTGCAAAGTCACTTGCAATATGACACTAAAGCAAACATTATTCCTTTAAACAAGCAATGGGTTACAGTTTATATGTTTAAAATCAGAGCACTATACAAGTAGGCCTTACTTTTACAAGGCACAGTGACTCCTGACTTTATAAAGGCAAATTTAATATTTTAATTTAAAAAACATGTTCCGTTTGTAATTAAGCACTCGGGCTTTGCATTGGCACACATGCTTTTCCACCTGTCTTAGGGTTTGCTCATATGTGAGGGGGGAAATCCTTGCTGCAGCTCATTTGTCGAGCTTAACTATTACTCGGTCTGCAATATTTATGAGCACTTATGGCAGACCTAAAAAATATATATATATATCAGTTGATGTATCCAAATAGTTGCCATATTTAGGGAACAATCAGAACAATCATATTGTGGCTGTGGTTGGCGGGCCCACAGGGCCTAGAGGTCAGAAATATCAGCTATCAAGTTTCATAAAAAGCACACACAAAAAAATCAGTGACATGCACAAAGATTGTTATCCTACAAAATAATGATATCCCCTGGAAAGTGCTGTTGTGGTTGAAGTGCTTGAGAGGGGAGGTTTTTTAAGGATCGGTACTCGAAGGAAGGTGTGGCTTAGGCCTGTTCGGATACTTAATAAAAACATGAAGAACCTTATTAAGTTGTCGCAGTTTTACTGATAGCATGGAGTTTAATTTCCTGTAACCCCCTTCCACTAAGCACCTTTACAAAGATTAATTGCCTCAGACTGACAAATAATGCCACATTTGAAAGTTGACAGCCTAAGATTATTCCTTTTTTTCATTTAAGTGCAAAATATCATGGTGTAACTACTTATCATTAAGGGCAGTGCAAGCTTGAAACCTCCCTCCTGGAACCATTGTAAGCAGCAGTTGTAGTTCCTCCCTGCCTTCTTTGGGGCCTATTCACAAACTGCATTTTGTAGTACAGTTAATATTACTACAGTACTACTACTAACATACTACAAAATGCTGTTCACAGACCTATGTGCGAAGGTTCCACCTCTGCCTCTCCTAACTTTTGCTGAGATCTCCACCTTGACCGCGGAGTCTCACACACTTAAGGTTATGTTTTAGTAGTAAATGAGGGAATGACAGAGGGGAGAGGCTGGAAAATGGGGAATCCTTACTACTAAAGGGGAGAGATTAAGGGATGAGTAAGGAAGGGGTTAGGGAGGGACATGCACCCACCCACAAAAGAGCAAGCCCATTACTGTTCCCAAATGCACTTCTAAATTTACTACACCCAAAAGGACCCAAACTGTTGTAAATGTACTCCAACTCAGAGTAGAAATAAGTCCAGCACCACACTTGGCCATCCACTCATACTGCAACACCCTCGCTGAGAAAATAATGGAGATAGGGACTTAAAATAAAACCCAATAGGAAAATGTTACATTACTTAAACTAGTTAAAAATATAAGTATATGTCATTTAATGTCGCACATCTCTTGCATATATTTAAATGGAACATATTTTAATAACTTTTTTTTAAATGTAAAAAGTTAATGTAACAAATCTTTTATTAAATAAAATTGGATTACTTTCAAGTCTATACATTGCTTTTAATCATTTTTAATACATAATAATTTTTTTTAACTTAAGGTGGATTTTTTTATTTAATTTCTACATCTATTATAATTATTTTAAAAAACTGATTTCTTTTTTTAATGTAAGTTGAATAAACTGTAATACCTTTCACTACGCTTTACCATACAGAGAGCTCTGCTCTGGTGGCATAGACTTCTGACTACATGTGCCAAATTACTAGTAGTAAGTTTGAACTAGTAACTCCTTTTTTAAATAATTATTAAATTATTCAAATATACTAAATGAAATAAAAATATTTTTAAAGATTTAATAAGAAGAATCCCATCTATAGTAAAATGTTTGTATTTAGTTTTGTATTAAACATTTGTAAAAATTAATGTATAGAGTTAAATTAAACAAATGTACTTTAAAAAAAATACATTTATTTTTAAATCCACCATTAACTATTATTTTTAATATATCTTTTAACAATCAATTTCATTGACATATATTTTAAATGTCAAAGCATTTGAACTTAGCATTATTTCCTAGAGGGCTCCATTTTAGGTGCTTGCCTCCATTATTTACTGTAGCAGAGTGATGCAGTTTCAGTGGTTGGGCCATGTGTGGTGCCAGACTTCTTTCTAGCTGTAGTCACTTCACACCTGTAAATTAGGGTCCACCCTCTGAAATCGGACAGCGGAACACGTCATGAATGAACCCCTAAGGTATAACGGTTCATTCATAATAGATGAGTCCTTGAAGAAATCAATAGCCCTGTGCTAGGGAAACTCCTGAAGCCTAAGGGTCTGTTCTTCAAGAACTCGTTGTGACGTTAGGGTGGACAGATGTCGGAGACCATGCCTGTATTTGGAGTGCACGGTTTAATGCCTAAATAAGGACTGGGATTTCATTCCTATATAAGGGCGAATTGTGCCTATATAAGGACATGATACAGGAAAGCCCGTGTATGAACACCCTAAGAGGAATACAACAAGCTTTTACAAATATAAATTTACTACAAAGTGTAAGAGTAAATTTACATATGTAGATTTACTCGCATGTGAATTTACCTTTGCGAATATCCCCATTAATGTAGCTCACTGCCATGCTATAGGCACATGAAAGATTTCCTGATAGCCTTGAGCTACTCTACCATATATTTGTCTCCCATATCAGATATTGGAAGAGGAAGGTCTATCTGCCCCTGTGAATCGCTTCTTTCTTCAGAGCCTCTGCTCTCAATAATAACATTTGATCTAATATATACTTGTAGTCTGGTTCACCAGAATCTGAAGAGACTTACTGTGCAAATCTTTTCGCGAGTCATAACGAGAGATTCTTTCACTCTGTTAGAGAAAAACTCCTCAGTGACTCTGCCCCGGACGTGCAGATTTCCTTATATTTGTAGTGAGTTTGACTAATACATTTGACACAATCAGTCATTCATAATTAAGTTTATTGTATTCAAAGTAAAAAAAACTGTACAATTGTTAATTAAAAATTATAAAAGCTGCTTAACAAAAAAATTAACTGACACCCATCTAACACACAGAGAGAAATAAGAGAAGACGACAATTTAAAGTTTGTAAAGTTGGCATTATCAAATGTTCTTACAACTAATCTGAGTTATGAGGCAAAATGTAGGATCTACAAAGTTTGTTATTCTTCCTATTGCTTGGTAGATCTGTGTTAAAAAAAAAAATATCACAGCTTCCTTTATTATTCGAGTCTCATTGGCAATAAACAAAGGCTTCAGATACTTTTTCCGCAACTCGAGGAGAACTGGGCAAATATAAAGTGCTTGATAGTTTCATTCTTGTAATTCCAAAGCCAGCAAGCTTTTGTGGCTAGACAGTTCAAGATCTACATGCCTTCTAACTAGGCTAGTGGGATATAAAACAAGCAAAAATATCAGAATTTGAGTTCACAAGATGGTGCCAAGGTTGATAAAAGATACCCCTGAGTTGCGTGTGAATAAGAATCCATGGTATAGTCAGAAATTCTGTATGATTTTAATATGCTCGGATCCGCTTTTCTGCTATTGGTGTTTAAAGTTTCGCGATTCAAGCTTTTCCTTTATAGCCATGATGCTGTAGCCAAGTCCTGCAGGGGCGGTAGATTACTTATTGCAACAATATTATTTACTGAGGCTACACTCCTCATAGAACCGATAGTCTAGGTACTTCTCAATTAGTTGGTGATAAGTTGCTTTATGGACTCACCTGTCTTTGCTAGACAGTCACAGGTGTAGATTATCTTAGTCAAGTGATGCCTGCTTATCAGAGATGACAAGGAGATTTCCAGTCTAACTCTCGTCTCTGGTGTTGACTGCCATAAGGATAGCAATGATTTTCTCATTATTGTAGATTTTATTCAAGATAATAACCATTGAGTGATCTAAGACCATGGAACCATATAATAACCTTGGAATCAATTTCACATTAATTATAGTAAGTGCCTGTGTAACCACTCTCCTGCCGTAGTTGCTAGCACATCTCTTCACTAATTTAGTGATAATGAATGTTTTCTTCCATCTATTCCCAACATGTGCAGGTAATGATAAGGTGTTAGTAATGGTGACCTCCATTTAGTCAGTCAGTCAAATATACTTTTATTTGATTTCATTAAAAAAATCATAAAAGGGTGGGAAAACCACCATGAGTAAAACATACAAGAATATACATTTGTTATATTTTTAAAAGATGTAGAAAAGCGGTATTTTAGAAAGTATTAACATATAAGCAGGGCAGTAGAAGGATTTCGGAGCCGAATGTTCTAGCACTACTTGAGTTGGTTGGCGGGTTCTGTTTTGGCCAGTTCTTTTGCTGTATTTTTCAAAAAGTTTATAGCTCTGCAGGACAGTGGGATTGATGAGCCCCTGAGACAATGAATCACTGCAAGTTCTTATTTGGTCCTTCCTAAAGATCTCCCGAAGGTCCGTTTTGCGCGTTTCTAGTAGAGCAGGACAGATGCATATTAAATGCAGTAAGGACTCATCCCCTACTCCGCATAGGCGGCATTCCTTCGATTGCCATGGGTATTTCCATTTCGGGATTAGGTCTTTGATGGATATGACCCAAGCCTTAGTAGCATGAAGAAGTGCTTTTTTTGAAACGGAAAATAGTCTAGCAAATAAAGGTTGGGGTTGCAACCTCTGGTATGTCTGTATCACGGTCCAGGCGTGTTTTTTTTTTTTTTTTTGCTAGGGCTGTTTTATCTAGTGATAAAGAATACCGTTTTATGGCTTTGTTGACCACAGATTTAAAGCCAGGGTAGGTAGGAGCAGTGAGCCAGGCCTCCTCTAGCTTCAGTGCCGAGAACGAAGCCTTCAAAACTTCGAAGATTGAATTTTTAAGCCTGGCTTGCTTTTCAATTTCTACCTCCGTTTAGTCATATGATTTTCTATTTTCAAGACAAATCCCGTTTATGTATCACCTTCCAGATTTCCTGGGCTTCCTGAATATCCTTATTTTAGTCTTCTCAGAATTTACCCATAGATTAACATGATTACATTCTTCCAATTACCTTAGATGTGTTTGGAGACCACTAGGGGTAAGTGATTGAAGTATAATATCCTATAGGCTAAATAGAGTATGATTGATTTCTTAATTTTGTTGCGAGTCCGCTGAGATTCTCAATATGAGACCGATCTGAAATGTATGATGAGAAAAGAAGAAGTGGTGAAAAAATACAGCCTTGTTGAAGGCCGTTGTTGGTGGACATGCTAGGGGAAAGCGTATTGCTGGTTAGTTTAATTTGAAGCCAGGTGTTTTCATGCAACAAAACCAAAAGTGTTGTAGTGTTTGATTAATGCCCCAGTTAGTTTTCCCCATAAGTTTGTTCTGGTAACCCAATCAAAAGCTGAGGAGTAATCAACAAAACATGTATAAGTTGAGGCCCCTTTGCAAATGTTTTATCAATAAGAGCTTTTAAGCTGACAAAGTTGTCTGTGGTTGATCAGGTTTGGTGTAGTAGCAAAAGCTGGGATTCCATCATCCAAGCATATAATGCATTCAATAGATATTTGCCAAATAGTTTTCCTTCGAAGTCAAGCAGAGTTATGAGCCGGTAATTTTCTGGGACCGATTTATGCCTTTTTTTGTGGACCCAACTTTACAATGGTTCCTTGCGAGGATGCAGAATTTTGTCTGATCCGAGAATTTCTGTAAAAAGTGTGTACAAAAGAGATGGCCAAAGGCCTGGATCAGATTTGATTGCATTGATTGGAATTCTGTTTGGGCTGGTGACTCCTGATGGTTGAGATTTTTATAATGAGTAGTTTTATTTCTTGTCTAGATATGTGAAGAGTGTTATTTAGTTATATAGGTAAAGGCAATAACAGCTCCTTTCTCTATAAAGGTAATACAACTTCTTTCACCATCACAGCCACCAGCTTCTTTACCATCATTCTTTATTCCAAAGAAAAGATGGGATCTAAGAACAAATGTAAAATACCGAATCATCACAAAAAACAGCCCGTTTTGTTAGACCAAATTAGAAATGGTAAAATGTAACTAAATTATCTCTTCACAATTCACATGAACTATGGGGTTGAACATCAAGTCCGGCTTTTCAGACTCTGCCATTCTCCTACAGCTTTTCAATACTTGATAGATAAGGCTCTAAGAGGTGATTTAGTTAAATTTGAGCATGGTTAGGATGACATTCTGATATATCCCTGGAGACCGACTTACAAAACCTCAAAGCAGTTCTAAAACAGTAAAAAAAAAATGTAAAAAAAAGAATACCCCGACGTTGCAACATCCCAATGTGGATCGTTCATTTATTGTGAATACAGATATTTTTTAGTATGCTATCTGATGTGTTTTGTGTCCCAAAAATCCAGATGAAAGTCTGGTCCATCCAGTAGCTTATATTTCTCAAAGGTTTCCCCCAGCAAAGTTATATTAAGCCATCTCTGACGAGAAACATTTTTCAATTCAAAGATCTTTTGAGGAATGGTGACATTATTTTTTGGTGGCTATTCAAGAAATTTGCAGTTTTTAGAATTAATTGGAACATTCACACCCAGACAACTTTGATGCATCAGGTTCAATTTGATTGTGATTTTATTATTCATTGCAGTCCAGGAGCAAACAATGGTGAACCAGACAATTTTTCCTGGCAGACTCTGAAAATGAGAATGAACAGATTAAAGGTCCACCATTAATTGTGTCATTTTTACATTTCAAACAGTAATTTCTTGTCCAATATAAATGTGGAGGCATGCATGAACAGAAATGTTGTCTGTAGATTAGGGAGCTTTTATCAAAGAACAGGAAAAATAAAGATGGATTGCTGTACCAAAAGAAAGGTATGTATTGTCTATCTGTTCAGCTAAGATAGCAAGATGTTAATTGACTTGAGTCTTAAATTGTGTGGCATCCTAGAATAGCTAATTTCTTAGTTACAGTTAAAAGATGTTTTTAGTGACCAACTTTATTTGCAGATGTGAAACCTGTTCAAACTTGTTCCATTTGTGCTCAGATAAAAGTCCCCATACAAAACATGTAGACCTTTTGAAACCTTTACCTGTTCCACCTTGACCTCGGCATATAGTGACAATGGATTTTTATGTTAATTACCCAAAACTCAAAATTGCACTGCCATCTTGATGTTCATAGATCTTTTGACTGAAATGGATAATTTTAGTTTACTATCAATATTACCCCCATCCAAAGAGTTGGCACAAGCTTTTCAAATTGAATCATTCATCTAAAAGGTGTCCCACAAGTTCTAATTACTGATAGAAGGTGACAGTTTTGGTGAGCTTTTTGTAATCGATTGAATATGGGTTATAATCTGTCTGCTGAGAGGTTTAACCAAGGGTTTCAACAATATTTAACTTCTTTAATGTGGAGGACAGACATTCACGTTCTCCAAATTACCTATATACTGCAGTGGATGTGAATGCCTCATCTTCCCACTAAAGGGAAGAAATCCCTTTGGTGCTTGCACCAGAGGAATACTCTCTTCAAATCTTCTCCTTGAGTTCTGAAGGGGAAGAGCTTTCTCTTCAGCCCAAGGCTTTTTTTTGGTTTGAGTGATGATCATGCACAGTGCACTGATGTCATCAAAGGGAAAGCAGCAGGAGCCTTTCAGCTTTGGCTGCTTTCAGATCAGGGAGAGGTAACTTTAGAAAGGGGAGATTTTTCCCTTTCTACTGGTATCTCTCACGGGTGTACCCCTGTTTGGTTAATGCTGCAGTAGGGTTATTCCCAAGAAGGCATCCACCCACTAGATGCCAGGGACCTTGGTAAAAAGGGAGCAGCCCCAAAGCATGACCAAATGCTCTCACACCATGACCCCGCAACAGTCTTTCTGACCTCTGGGGTGGTCAGGGAGGCAGAAAGCACCACTAGAAAAGAGTTTTTGTTATATAAAACCAAAAGGATGAAGGACCAGACCGAATTGCCTTCAGGCCACTCACCTCTGTCCAGGAGCACACCGTCATTTTACTTCACTTAGAGAAGGATTAGGGGAGTTTGCCCCTAATCTCGTTGCCCAGGTAGGTGGATGGCACCAGGGATTTCTTTTGTTAACAATATATGTGATGTGGACTAGCCAGCATTGGTATCAACCATATCCCTCCAACCAAGGGGCCATAATGTCTTTTGGCCCCCTGGAGGCGGATTGGGGAGTTTACCACAATCTGCCCAACTCTGGAAGAGGGCAGAATACACCACTATGCTCTTAGAGTTTTTTGTTGTTGTATGTAATCAAAGGGGTAGAGGCCATGCCAAATTGACTGCACCCCTCCATCCTAGGAGCACACAGTATTTCTGCCCCCGTAAGGGAGAGTGATGGAGTTTACCTGCATTCAGCTCACCTACGGAGCACTACTAGACACTTATCTGCCCACCCCTTGTGGAGCATAAAGCACAACTAGCCACCAGGGAGATTTGTTTTTTAAAGAAAGTGATAGAAAGTATCCCAAATTAGCATTAGACCACAACCATCCAACCCCATATTCTTTTTACCCCTATGGGTGGCTAATTGCAGGTGTTTAGACCCAGCCTGTCCATCTATAGGGGCAGAAACCTCCACTAAACTCTAGGGCTTACTTTCTATTATAATGTGTAGAGTGGCAGGCCAGCCTGTATTGGTATTGGTCCATACCGTGCCATCCCAGTCAGTCTTTCTGCCTTCTGGGAAGCAGAATAGGAAGTTTACCCTCTAATCTACCCTCCCAATGGGGTAGAAAGCTAAAGAGACATATTTTAAAAATAAATATAATAGGGTATGTGGCTAGACCGTCCAGCATTAAGCTGCCCCCTCCCCAATCCAAGGAACAGAACAGCCTTTCTACTCTGATTGGGTTATTTGCCCAATATGCATCCCTATCTGCTCCCCACTAGGATGCAGAAAGCTCACTAGCATCATAGAGATTGGGTGAAAAAAGTGGAATGTGGTGCAGATACAGCCTATCCGAGTTCATTCCACCCCACTTCACATGTCCTAAGACCCAAACAGCCTTTCCCCTGTGAGGCAGATTTGAACCCAATCGGTTCTCCACAGGGGGTGCACAAAAGCACACAAGGCACCTAGGCCTTTATATAAAGGGGTTTAAGGGCATTTTTGTCCAGTGCTTGCATCTCTGGGGCACTTTGGTGTGATGGATGAGGTGAAAGATGCTTGTGGAGCCCCTTCCACAATTTGGATCATGCCATTGCAAATCTTACATTGATGTGATCCTAAGGGGTCATTCACTCATTTGCATGGGGGTGTGGCCTTCTGCAAATGAGCGACCACTTCACCTTTACACCTTCATCATATTTCATGCGTTTTGCACCCAGACTGTACATCACATAGAAGTGGTACAAATCAGTGCTCTCCCTTTTTAGCTAGAGACTTCTAACTACAGATTCCTCACAGTTTGAGTGTTCCTGAGGCGTCCTACTGGATCTGGAAACTTTTGAGTAGTACCTCTGGGCGCCGGTATGTGGCAGAGTGTGGATCTGCATTGATTGCTGGTCTGCTACAGAAATGACTTGTGAGTACAGTATAGGTGAAAGAAAACAAATTGTTTCTCATCAAATCTCCTCAGGGGAGAGATCCCTTTTAGGATGAATACCCTCACCCACCTATGGTGGCATGCTTCATCATATGGGTTTCTCCTCCCAGTGGGAATACCTAGTCCCACTGAGGGCTACAACTCCCTCTCTAAGAGGAAGGAGCTCTGGGATGTTTTCAAAAATAGTGCAATACTACTAAGGATGCTAAAATCCCATACGGAAAGTATCTGGTAGGGTGAGTACGCAGCGCAACAGAGTAAAAAAGTTGTGAAAAATCGTGAATTTAAAACTACCTAATGTCAGCAAAACAAAGATTTTTATTCACTTGTTAACACTGGCAGGATTAAAAGCAGTGCAAAGAGCAGTATAAATTATAAACTGCTCAATTTTAAAAGTGGTCAACATGTTTCAGCCAATACGATCTACAAAAGTATCCGGCTTTCTTCAGGACCAAATGGACATTATTGCTGCTGCTAATGCAAAATGTGAAAAATAAAATATATACAACCAGTAATCCTGTATATTGTTTGTTATAGTAATACTGGAACTATTTGTATATATAAGACAAAAAGAGAAGAGAAAAGGAAAGAGAAAAAAACATAAGTCAAACAATCAGTATTGCTCATACGTATTTAGCTGGAAGGATTAGATCTATATCTATTCCATATCGGTATTTAACCATAATTATGTTGAGAAGATTCAATGAAAGAAAGAATTCTTCAATTTTCTCTATGAGTAACTTACCCAACAGTATAGGATAAGTAGCCACACCTCTACCTGGCAACAGCTCAGGGAAGGGGCCCCGCTCTGCAAAAATCAGAGTGAAATCATGTGTCACACACGATAACAACTCGGTTTAAGCACTGATCTAACAGATTAATGCGTGAGTAGTTCCATCACAGTTAAAACTAGCACAATGCAAAGGGTCTGGTACAAATGGCTAAAATTGACAAGAAAATCAATTTTAAAACCCACAGAATGGTCCAATGGGTAATGATTGTAATATGCTTTCAAAGAAAGTAAAAGTTAATCAAAGAAGGTAAGACACTACCATGATGACCCAACTTGCATAAATGTATAATATAATGGGCCAAAAAGATCTTTGAAAAAACTCCAGAGTACTGTTATAGACGAATCACATATCTTAAGGGAACGCCCAAATGCATCAAAGGAGGCTCCACCAAGATTGTAGAACTGTTAACAAAACATCTCTCCTCATAAAGGGACACCCAAGACTAACATGAAACACCTCTGTTCTGAATGTAAATGCTCATGAGAGCACATCCACAAGTAACGAGGAGACGCAATCTCTAACATCAACAAACACAAAGTCCGTCAAGAAAAGTGTGTAAAGAGCCCTATAAGCATTCCAAAAAGAGCCCATAACAATCCGGTCATGACGCCAAAGAAGGTTGGCGGACACACTACACAAAGCTTACCTCTCCGTCGGTACCCCGTCACGTTCAGAAGCTGCGACCGGAGGTATTCGACCGGAGGCAAGGAAAGCTCTTAAATAGTGTCCAAAGCCAACATTTTCAAATCAGCGCGTGTAGTGCAAGGACCCCTAGTAGGCGAAAGGCAACGCCTAAATTCTAATATAAATGGAACACGCATGCGCGCTACTCGCAACACTGTTTTCTCGCGCATGTGTGAAAGGGAGAAGTTATTCTGTTTCCAAAGGACGTCGTCTGCGCATGTGTAAACCATTTTGCCACAGAAGAAAAATAGCCGCTGAAATTGGAATTCAGACATGTTTCATTACGCAAGCAGACTGAACTAAACCCATCCACAATTGATACATCAATTTCAGCGGCTATTTTTCTTTATACTCTCCTTTGGCACATTTTTAAGATAACCTTTGGCCAAACAATGTACTCTAGAAGTCCTTTTAACGAAGTTACATGGGTTATTAGTCAAAAGAGTGCTGTGGCAAAATGGTTTACACATGCGCAGACGACGTCCTTTGGAAACAGAATAACTTCTCCCTTTCACACATGCGCGAGAAAACAGTGTTGCGAGTAGCGCGCATGCGTGTTCCATTTATATTAGAATTTAGGCGTTGCCTTTCGCCTACTAGGGGTCCTTGCACTACACGCGCTGATTTGAAAATGTTGGCTTTGGACACTATTTAAGAGCTTTCCTTGCCTCCGGTCGAATACCTCCGGTCGCAGCTTCTGAACGTGACGGGGTACCGACGGAGAGGTAAGCTTTTGTGTAGTGTGTCCGCCAACCTTCTTTGGCGTCATGACCGGATTGTTATGGGCTCTTTTTGGAATGCTTATAGGGCTCTTTACACACTTTTCTTGACGGACTTTGTGTTTGTTGATGTTAGAGATTGCGTCTCCCTCGTTACTTGTGGATGTGCTCTCATGAGCATTTACATTCAGAACAGAGGTGTTTCATGTTAGTCTTGGGTGTCCCTTTATGAGGAGAGATGTTTTGTTAACAGTTCTACAATCTTGGTGGAGCCTCCTTTGATGCATTTGGGCGTTCCCTAAGATATGTGATTCGTCTATAACAGTACTCTGGAGTTTTTTCAAAGATCTTTTTGGCCCATTATATTATACATTTATGCAAGTTGGGTCATCATGGTAGTGTCTTACCTTCTTTGATTAACTTTTACTTTCTTTGAAAGCATATTACAATCATTACCCATTGGACCATTCTGTGGGTTTTAAAATTGATTTTCTTGTCAATTTTAGCCATTTGTACCAGACCCTTTGCATTGTGCTAGTTTTAACTGTGATGGAACTACTCACGCATTAATCTGTTAGATCAGTGCTTAAACCGAGTTGTTATCGTGTGTGACACATGATTTCACTCTGATTTTTGCAGAGCGGGGCCCCTTCCCTGAGCTGTTGCCAGGTAGAGGTGTGGCTACTTATCCTATACTGTTGGGTAAGTTACTCATAGAGAAAATTGAAGAATTCTTTCTTTCATTGAATCTTCTCAACATAATTATGGTTAAATACCGATATGGAATAGATATAGATCTAATCCTTCCAGCTAAATACGTATGAGCAATACTGATTGTTTGACTTATGTTTTTCTCTTTCCTTTCTCTTCTCTTTTTGTCTTATATATACAGATAGTTCCAGTATTACTATAACAAACAATATACAGGATTACTGGTTGTATATATTTTATTTTTCACATTTTGCATTAGCAGCAGCAATAATGTCCATTTGGTCCTGAAGAAAGCCGGGATACTTTTGTAGATCGTATTGGCTGAAACATGTTGACCACTCTTTAAAATTGAGCAGTTTATAATTTATACTGCTCTTTGCACTGCTTTTAATCCTGCCAGTGTTAACAAGTGAATAAAAATCTTTGTTTTGCTGACATTAGGTAGTTTTAAATTCACGATTTTTCACAACTTTTTACTCTGTTGCGCTGCGTACTCACCCTACCAGATACTTTCCGTATGGGATTTTAGCATCCTTAGTAGTATTGCACTATTTTGAAAACATCCCAGAGCTCCTTCCTCTTAGAGAGGGAGTTGTAGCCCTCAGTGGGACTAGGTATTCCCACTGGGAGGAGAAACCCATATGATGAAGCATGCCACCATAGGTGGGTGAGGGTATTCATCCTAAAGGGATCTCTCCCCTGAGGAGATTTGATGAGAAACAATTTGTTTTCTTTCAGTTTGTTTTTGTGCGTATATAGACCCAAGGTTATTTTGTGTTATCATTGTGTTAGAAAGGGGATATTTTTCCTTGCAGGTCTCTAAACTCCCTCCCTTGGACCCTCTTCTCCTGTTTTTTGTGTTATGAGTACAGTATAGGTGCCACTCCTGAGCACTGTTGTCTGTTGCTTTCTCTTCGTGCCCCCAGATGCGGATCCAGAGCTACCCATCGTCTCTTTTAGACCCCTTTTACATCAAATTTATAGTGTGCGAGGGAAATACCACCTCCCAAAATGACATGTTTTAAACACTGTAAGGACTGTTTCAGACAAATATCTGTGACTGATCCTCCTCAAGTTTGTCTATGGTGCCTGGGGTCCAGTCATGTCTCCAAGGCCTGCAATGACTGTGCATTGATGAACCTGAATCCCATACAGGACTGTGAAATTAAAGTTTGTTGCTAAGCCCCCCATGTCGCCATCAGTCCAAGTCAAAAGGTCAGTTTCGGTCCCATTCCCCGTTCAGAAGTCACAGGATTCGATGCCGAGGTCAGTCATCGTTGTGCTCTAAATCTTTACTTGTACTCCTGAGAAGGTGTGAGGGGTTCACCTTGTCTCTCCATCTCGCTCCTGAAGTCAATTGAGGTCAGAGCCGATCCTCCAACTTGTTCTAGCAAGCCTGAGTTTCTGGGAGCTGTCTGTGCCACTGAAGCAGATTCAAGAGTTCCGCAAGGCAGTGCTACAACACTTCAGATCCTTCCGACTCTCTGGTGTGCCTGTGGGTCCCAAGAAGCTGAGAGGCCCTCCATCTGGGACAACTCCAGTGGGTTCACCCTCGATGCCAGATGGACCCTCTAAACCCATCACTGGGCATCCCCCAGCCCCTGTACTGACTCTGTCCTCTGGTATCCGTTGATTGCTCAGGGAATTGGCATGGATCCGGAGCCAAAGTGCCTATTGTGCTCTCCGACTCTGAGTCGGTTTCACTCTGACAGATGCCGCTTTCGAGTTCTATCGACTCGCAACCTTCTGTCACAGAGGAAAGTGGTTCCTTTGAAATAGTCATGATGAGGGTGGCTGAGGTTCTCAAATTGTCCAGAAGGGGTACGCCGTTCCCTCTGCCACCCCTTTCGCCATCCCCAGAACTGACAGAAGACCATCTATCCTTTTTATGACCGGAAGTGCAAGTGCTTTTGGCCAAAGGGGCTATTGAGAGGGTGCTTGCACCAGAAATCAGTCCCACTACTTTCTGGTGCCAAAGAATGATGTAGGCCTTAATCCCATTTTAGACATAGACCTTTTCAATGCTTTCTCTGAATGGACAAATCCAAAATGCTCACCCTGACTGAGGTCTTGTCTGTCCTCGACTGGATGCTGGCATTAGACCTGCAGGTTGCCTATTTCCATATACCCATCCTGCAGACCCATCAACACTACCTGCGGTTATATTGGGACAGGAGCATTTTCAGTTCGCTGTGCTCTTTTTGACAAGTGCCTTTGGGGTGTTCACAAAAGTGATAGTGGTGGTAGCAGCACATCTTCAGAGATCAGGAGTCCAAGTCTTCCCCCTACCTTCACAACTGGCTGATAACGGCAGGCTCTCCCCAGGCAAATACATCCAGGCTACAGCGAACTTCCTTTCATCTTTGTGGTTCATTGTGTTGAACTCCTCAGATACTCACCTTCACTGCAGCCTTCCTGGCCATGGTTTCGTTTTGTGCCTTTCCACTGGAAAGAAGAGTCCAGGACATTCAGACTCTGATCCTGATCGTTCAGCCTCTGTCCTGGATTTCATTGATGTTGACTCTGTGGCTGCTAATTCTGATGGTCTCTTGCATTCTGCTGGTCAAGCTCACCAGGTGGCAAATGCAGGCTCTGCAGTGTGATCTGAAGTCTGTATGGGCCCAACATCTAGGGGACCTCTCCGACCAAGTCCAGAGTTCGGAGTAGACTATGGAAGACCTGCTGTGGTAGTGGTTACCGGACAGCAATTGGGTTAGCTCCAGACCCGCTCTCCCCACCCCACCCCACCCCTGACAGTAGGGATCAGTGCATCACCTCTGGGGTGGAGAGGCCATCTGGGAGAGGTGGTGATCAGAGGCCAATTTTTCTGGTGTTTTTGTCTCTTGCCCGGCAAGGCTGTGCTCTGGGCACAGTTAAAGGGTATCTTTCAGCTGTTTCGGCCTTTTCGTGGTTGTCCGATCAACGTGTGTGTGTGTGTGTGTGTGTGTGTGTGTGTGGGTTTGTGTTACTATCCTTGTGGGGACTTGGGTGTGATAACACACTCACGCTGTGGGGACTTGATTGCACTGTGGGGACCTGAAACCAGGTCCCCACAAGGCAGTGTCCTTTAAATGATAAAAAATGGCTTCAGGAACATCTGTGTCAATTTTTACAACTTTTTTAAAAATTGTCTTGTGGGGACCTGTGTTTCATGAAGTGTGTTTATATTTTTGCTCAGGTCTGCCCCTGTAGACAGGAGGCGGTACTGCAGTCTTAAACACACTTTGCATTTAAACACACTTTGTTCACCAGGAACACAAGTTAGCAGCAGAAAGTACAGATATTTCAAAGGAAATGCTGCAAAACCCTGTGTTAAAAAATAATTGTCATGCAAAGTAACATTTTCCCCATTTAATAAAGTAAAACTTTATTTAAATGAAAATTTTGAATTTAGGCTATTTGAGTTTAAGAATTGTTAGTGGTTTTATGAACATTGCTAAAAGCAATTTGGGTATGTTTCGAATCCCAGATTACGTCACTATTGCAGTTTGATCCTTATCTGCAATTAAAGAATGATGGTGCATTAAAACATGATACAATATAAACCGATCTGATCGTTTTTGCAAATTTGATTACACATTAATATGCATTTTGGAATACGTTCTTAAGATGATTGCTAGATGAGTGAGTGCCTAGAGTTGCATTGTGCTAACAGCTATGCTCTCTCAGACGCCGAACTGCAGTAATGTCATGCCCACAGCATGGGGAAGTTTAAATTTAACAGAAAAAGCATGTTCTTAGAACATTAGTGACATTCTTAGAAATATATTCAAATATTGCCATAAGATGAAATTACATTTAAATCCTTTGAATTGCTTAATTTCCAAACTGTTCCCAATGCTTTACAAATTGAAGCAGCTTCATCCCCAAAGATGGGTGAAGAACAGTCATATAACAAGCATTGGCAAAGCCAACAGGTGTCACCTACGAGAGAGCCACTGGCTTTGACAGAGTTTTTTTGCCCTGTTGTACAGCAGCGTGCCTGCTCTGCCGCATTGATGAAATAGAAATTAAAAATTGTAAAAAGCACAATGATGCAGCCAAAACAGACCACATCAAGACACTTATTTTTATTGCTGGCAGGAGGGTGGGGATGTGTGAGGGGTCAACACTATCAACGGAGGGGGTGGGGAAAAGAAAAATCGCTGACGCTGCCACTACTGATTACAGTATATAAAGAGGTTGTCAGAGCCTTCTTGGCCTTATTCAATTATAAAATGCAGACTCTGATATATATCAACCTTAGTGAAGTAGGTGCAGAGAGACAGGGTCCTGGTTCACCCTAATTAGTGGCTATGTTTTAAAAGCCAAAACAGGGGAGGTGGATAGGAGACCAAATCCCTATCTTGCGTTAGGGCTCACAGTGCCCTTAATACTGCATTGGCACCCACACTTATAACAGTTTGGACTTAGTGCTTCAGCTAAGGTGCAAAGTTCTGCTGTAAACTGGGCCACCTCTTGTTGGTGTCCACTTCAATTTGCCCTTCTTGTGTATTTAAATATAGTTTGCCTTCCAAGATCATACTAGTTTAACTACAACATACTGCAGTAGCATAGGCTGTGCTCAACCACCTGACCTATGAGTGAGAAGGTCTTCAAGCCGGAAGTGTGGAGAGGATGTGGCGTTATGCTAGAGCTGCAAATTTGGAACTCAATTCTTGACGTTGGCTTGACATCCTGTGATTCTGGTCAAATCACTTAATCTCCCTGTGCCTAAAGAAATTGTACATGACTTAACTGGTGCTCATGTAAAGTGCTTCAAAGTGGAGTGACACAAGCACAGCACTGATGGGAATGAGGCATTTACCAAAGTATGTGAGAAGTGGCTTCTGTTGCTTCACCATGAGAACTTTTGTGTGGGTCAAGTCTACTAATGCAACCACAGCCATGGGTGAGGATGATATCCACTTCTCAGGTCTCGAGATCTGTCATGAGGTAGCTGCAGCCTGTGACACATCAGTGCTAGACCTACTGAGAAGATGAACTGCCTGTGTGTTCATATTCCTTCCTCTTTCCTTCAATTGGGAATGTTACTATCATCTGCCTGGAGAAGAAACTCAGGCAGGGCTTCAGGGCAATGATCCTCGCACATAACAAATTTCCCATTAACAAGTGAATAGGCCGGTGCACCTGAACCTCCTGAAGTTGGTTCCACTCCCAGAGTGGGAGATGGGCCCTGCTGGTAAGAGCGCACCTTTTGAAATAGAAGCAGCATGGTGTGTGCCTGACCTAAGACCTTGAAAGCAACTAGGCAGGGAATGAAGCATCTAAAACAGAGGGCCTCACTGATCAAAAACATTTGCTCATGGCATAACATACATCAATATCAAAATGTCCGGAGCACATAATTGCTGTACACAGCTGAACTATTTTAGCTACTCAAAGCCCTTACTATGACTATACACTTATTCTGTATAAAAATGACTCAATCCTGGAGAGCCTCATACTCCACCCAAGAGAAGAAGGGCTTTCACCTCTGACATAGGGTGCATAAAGAATGGACAAGTATACCACATTTAGGGGGTGAAAAATGTCTTGTTTAGAAGTGAAATATTTTTTGGCATAATATGTTATCTATGATCATATTGGTCAGCAGTTGGGAGCAGAGATTGTGGGATTCGCTTAACTGCAGACTATTAAGAGTGTTTATAAGTTTAGGAGGCCTACCTTCAGCAAGGAATCTACCATACGTGTATTGGAATTGAAGCATGAATGTTGCTGTAATTAGACTGTCATTTAAGGAGGGCAGTACTTTTTAAAATGAGGCACTACACTAAATATTTTGGGTAAGCCTAGAAAATTATTGGTATACATCTAAGAAGAAAGAGCCATAGCATGGATATGGGTGCGGGCAGAAAACAGTAGATGTGTGTCTGTTTTGGAATGTAATTGTACTACATTACCTACAGCTCATACCCTAGCATGGAAATAGTCTAAGTTAGTGGCTAAGCTGTAGACAGTATATTATAGCCATGATTTACTCACATTTTGATCATGTACTCGTGTGGCATTGAGGGGGATTCAATCAACTTGGCCACATAAAATGCTTTTTGTGTCAAACGTTGACGTGAGTGCAGCACCAAATTCTCTGCTCTGTGGTGCACAAACCCACTATCAGGGTGGGAACAGTTCAAAGACAACTGGAATCCACACAAAGCCAGATCTACTTAACTAATGTGTCCTGCCGTTGCATGAAGTTATACCACCAAACGAAACCAGGAGCAAACAATGGGTCTACGGAAAAGCCTAGGATATTTCCTGGCACTCATGTAATTTCTGCAAAAATATCCACTTGACACAGCTTACCCTTAGCCTCTTGACATTGTGCTGAAGTTTGTACTGGAGGGCTTCATTGTATATAAATTTCACAAAAGACACTACTAGCTTGCCTTAGCACTGTTGTGCAATGCTTAGAATCACGCAAAACAGACATCATTGGCATGCAACTCTTTGAAAATATGGTGCTGTACTATTTTTACTGTTTGTCCAAGGGAGTGCAATGGAATATTACAAATGTTTATATAGCACTGCACCATGTTTAGCTTATCTAGATCACAGGGTGGCACCACAGCTCTATGTTTCTGAACAAGAGAGTAGCCAGAAAATGAGCATACTCCCCGATTTTGAACTAAAGCTCTGATGGTACCAAGTAAGTGAGCCCAACCCACCCTAGAAGAGTTCCCTTGTCTCTTCCATCCAAGCATCCTTTCACCCTTCCACCTATCTGTTGATATCCACTATTTCACCTTTACATTGTCTCAGTCATTCATTCTTTCATCCGTCATTCATTCTTCCCCATTACATCCATCAAGCCATCCATCTATCCAGTCTGCCATCCATCCATCCACTTTGCCATCCATCCACTCTGCCATGCATTCATCCATGCATCCATCCATCCATCATCCACTCTGCCATCCATCCATTATCCACTCTACCATCCATCCACTCTTCCATTTATCCTGTCTGCCATCCACCCATCCACTCTACCATCAATCTACTCACTCAGCCATCCATCTAGCCATCCATCATCATCCACCCATCCACTATGCCATTCATCTACCCACTCAGCCATCCATCTAGCCATCCATCATCCATCCATCCACTCTGCCATCCATCCCCTCTGCCATCCATTCAGCCATCCACCTACTCTGTCATCCATTCACTCATTCATCCACTCTGCCATACATTAACTCATTTCATCCAATCATCGATCCATCCATCCATCTCTTTAATCTGACATCCTTTCACCTGCCCATCCACCTATCCAATCATTCCTCCATCCAGCAATACCTTTACTCTGCCATCATTTCACCTGTCCATTCACCCCACTATCCATTGCTTTACTCTGCCATCTATCCATGTCTTACCTCTGCTATCCTTTCACATGTTCACCCACCTATTCATTCACTCTATCATCCATCCAGCTATTTACTCTGCCATTCTTTCACCTATCCTTCCATTTATCTATCCATCCATCGCTTTGCCATCCATCGATGTCTTACCTCTGCCATCCTTTCACATGTTCATCCACCTATTATTGTGCTCTTTCATCCATCCAGCCATTTACTCTGCCATCCTTTCACCTGTCCATCCAACTATCCATTCATTCCAAGCATCCTTTCACCCACTCATCTATCCACCCACTCATTCATCCACCTACTCATACACCCATCTTCCTTCCTTTCACCCGTCCTTCCTTTAAATATTCCTTCTTTCTTTCTTTTTTATCTTCACCCATCTTTTGTTCTTCCTTTCTCCAGTTTGCTTTTCTATTGAGGCAGTATTTCTTTATTGCAATAATTACGACATTTTGTCTGCCCAGGTGCAGACAGAATAGAAGCACAAAGAACTACAGCCCCCGCTGTAGCTGCTGAAGCAACACGACACCCCTGTTTCTGAGCTGTGCTAGCTCCAGCTTATTCACTAACTTGTACTTATCAAGTTATTGCATGCCACCACACAGACATTCTGGGTTAATTCAAACAGGTACACTGCTCCTTTCAGCATGATATGCCTTCAGGACTCTTTAAGCATGTAACTTGAGTAAGAAGAGTATTAGACTGCCCACTGAACTGTGATCATCCACAACAGGTGTGTTTGTGGATTTGCAGCCAGCCAGGGAAGACTTCTCAAGAGTGGCTGAACATCCCAATAACTAAACACTATCTCTGTGGGGACTTGAACATGTTAGTAACCACACATTATTTATGGGGATATTTGAACATTATATTTACACACTATCTTTGTGGGGACTTGAATAAGAATAATTTCACACACAATCTGTGTGAGCTCTTGAACAGTCCTATCACCACACACTATTCGTGTGGGCACTTAAACATCATAATCTTCACACACAATTGAGGTGACTCGAACATGATTACCTTCACACACAATCTCTCTGAGATCTTAAACATTCCTATAATCACACACTATCTCTGTGGGTACCTGAACATCATTTACTTCACACATAATCTTTTTAAGACTTGAACATTCCTATAATCCTCATTACGATGTCGGTCGGAAAGCGTCTGACCGACAGTCGGATTCCCCTAGACCGTGTTGGAACCCATCCGCCCGACTCAGTCAGAAACAATTCCGACCTACCGATTATGATGCCCGCGGTCGGAAGGTGAATTCCGAATTGGTTCCGACCGGCATTTGGAGAATCAGAGTCGGTCGGGACTGATTCGTACAGCTCAACTGTCAGCGTTTCTGCCTGACCGATTACGATGTCGGATTCCAACAGCCTTTCCGACTCGGTCTGTCCGACACAAAAAGGCTGTTGGAAACGGACTTTGGTGGGCCCTAGCAGGCCCCCCTTCATCCTGAGTCCTCCGGTTTGGGCTCGAGGGTATGTCCAAGGGACCCCCCTGTGAAACTATGCACAGTGTGGCAGGCACCATGGGGTGCCCGCAACAGGGAGCAAGGTTTTCCGCAGACACCCATTTTCCCAATAGGAGCCTGTGTTGTCGGTCGGAACACAGGCTCCCATTGAAGTCAATGGGAGTCCTTACGAACAGTGTTCGGAAGCATCGTAATTGGTCGGGCGGAACCACCGACCGCAAGTCAGTCGGAACCGAATCCGACAAGGAGTCAGGCGTTGTAGTTTCCAACCAACATCGTAATGAGGCCCTAAGTATGTGCAGAGTTGAACATGCCTATAATGCATGTTTGAACGTGAACAATTGTACCTTCACATGCTATCTGTGTAAGGACATGAAGATTATCTTTAAACACTGTCACTGTAGGGACTTGAAGACTACTATAGTTGCACACTATCTCTGTGGGGACTTGAACATAATAACAAACACACACTATCTTTGTGGCTGCTTGAACACCCCAGTAACCACATACTATCTCTGTGGGGAGATTTGACCATTATATTCACACACTATCTTTGTGGGGACTTGTATATGATTAACTTCACACACAATCTGTGGGAGGTCTTGAACATTCCCATAATCACACATGTCCTGATTCACACAGGTAAACTTACACTTTTGTGTAAGTTTATGACATTTTGCAATTCACAAAGCAATTTTACAGGTAGTATCTTTACAACTCCTTATCTTTTTATGTGCTGAGTCTCTGCCATGAGTTTAGAGGCTCTGCAGCCGTAAAGATACTACTCATTAAATGCCTTTGTGAATTGCAAAAATTGTAAGCTTAAACAAAAGTTTAACTTTACCTTTATGAATCAGGACCACAGTATCTCTGTGACACTAGAACAGCATTTTAGTGGAGACTTGAGCATGATCATCAACCACTATCTTTGTGGCAACTTGAACATGATTACCTTCACACACAATGGCTGTGAGGTCTTGAACTTTCCTGTAATCGCTTCATTTCTTTGGGGACTTAAATATCATTAGCTACACACAGTATCTTTGTGGAGACTTGAACATCATCTTCATGCACTATCTTTGTGTGAACTTGATCATCATTATCTTCTCACACCATCTCTTTGAGGTCTTGATCGTACCTATAAACACACACAATCTTTGGAAAACTTGAACATCCCTATAATCACACACTATGTATATGCAGATTTGAACATGCCTATAATCAGATAGAATTCCTGTTTAAATGTGAACATCATTACCTTCACACACTATCTGTGAGGAGACTTAAAGATTATATTTAAACACTACCAATATAGGGACTTAGGGCCTGATCTAGATTTCGGCAGACAGGTTACTCTGTCACAACAGTGATGGATATCCCGTCCACCGAAATATAAATCCCATAATAGCCTATAGGATTTATACTTCAGCGGACGCAATATCTGTCACTGTTGTGATAGAGTAACCCTTCCGCCGAAATCTAAATCAGGCCCTTGAACACTATTATCTTTGCACACTATCTTTGTGGGGACTTGAACATCCTAATAAACACACACTATCTTTGTGGTAGCTTGAACATCCAAGTAACCACACACTATCACTGCTGGGACTTGAGCATCCCTGTAACCACACACTATCTTTGTGGGGACTTGAACCTGTTAATAATCAAACAATTTTTGGGGGAGATTTGAACAATATATTCACACACTATCTTTGTGGGGACTTGAATAAGATTCATTTCACACACAATCTGTGTGAGTTCTTGAACAGTCCTATAATCACACACTATCTGTGTGGGGACCTGAACATCATTTACTTCACATGCAATCTTTTTGAAACTTGAACATCCCTAAAATCACACACTATGTATGTGCAGGGTTGAACATGCCTATAGTCCCTGTTCGAATGTGAACAATCTTACCTTTACATGCTATCTGTGTAAGGACATGAAGATTATTTAAACACTATCACTGTTGGACTTGAACACTACTATAGTTGCACACTATCTCTGGGGGTACTTGAACATCATAATAAACACACACTATCTTTGTGGCAGCTTGAACATCCAAATAACCACATGCTGTCTCTGTAGGGACTCAAACTTATCATTACCACACACTATCTGTGGGGAGATTTGACCATTATATTCACACACTATGTTTGTGGGGACTTGAATATGATTAACTTCACACACTATCTGTGGAAGGTCTTGAACGTTCCCATTATCACACGGGGCCTGATCCACAAAGGTAAACTTGAATATTTGTATAAGTTTATGACATTTTGCAATTCACAAAGCAATTTTGCAAGCATTTTTTTACGACTCTCTACCTTTTTATGTGTGGAGTCTCTGCCCCGAGTGCAGAGACGCATCAGTCATAAAGATATACTCGTAAAATGCCTTTGTGAATTGCAAAAATTGTAAACTTAAACAAAAGTTTGATTTTACCTTTGTGAATCAGGACCATAGTATCTCTGTGACACTAAAACAGCATTTTAGTCATACACTAGCTTTGTGGAGACTTGAACATGATCATCAACCACTATCTTTGTGGTGACTTGAACATGACTACCTTCACACACAATTGCTGTGAGGTCTTGAACTTTCCTGTAATCGCTTCATTTCTTTGGGGACTTAAACATCATTATCTACACACACTATATTTGTGGAGACTTGAACATCATCTACATGCTCTTTCTTTGTGGGAACTTGATCATCATTACCTTCTCACACCATCTCTGTGAGGTCTTGATCGCACCTATAAACACACACAATCTTTGGAAAACTTTAACATCCCTATAATCACACACTATGTATATGCAGATTGGAACATGTCGATAATCATATACTATCCCTGTTTAAATGTGAACATCATTACCTTCACACACTATCTGTGTGGGGACTTAAAGATTATATTTAAACACTACTATTGTAGGGACTTTGGGGCAGATGTATCATCATTGTAGTCCTTAAAAGCAAATTTTACCGATACGCTATTAAGGACTCGCAAAATGCAATGTATGTAGGTTTCGCAATAATAATTGCGATTCCTACATATTCCTTAATTGCGATTCGCAATTAAGGAATACCTTCCCATTCATTCCTATGGGCCTAGAGGCCCATAGGAATGAATGGGAAGACATTCGCAATTTGCGAGTACCCAATAGGTATTCGCAAATTGCGAATGCAATTTCAAGGGTGCAAGGGTGCCAAAAGGACACCCTGTTGCACCCCTGAAATATGCATGTGTGCACATGTGGCGCACATACATGCCCTAAGGGCATGTATGTGCGCCACATGGCACTTTGAAAAATGCAAAAAAGTGAATTTTTCTAGAAAATCGCGAATTACCACCAACTTGAAGTTGGTGGTAATTTGCGATTCCTTAAGGCCAAATCGCAACTTTTGGGTGCTTCCAGAATTGCATTTAAGGAATCGCAATCTGTGATTCCTTAAATGCATTCGCAAAATAGGGAATCGCAAATTTTGCGATGGCCTTTTGGGATGATACATCCCAAAGGCTGTTCCCGTTCGCAAACGGGCCGATTCTGAGAATCTGGCCCGTTTGCGAACGGGAAAACGGCTTGATACATCTGGCCCTTAGGGCCTGATTTAGATTTTAGTAGATGGGTTACTCCGTCACAACAGTGACGAGTATCCCGTCCACCGAAATATAAATCCCATAATATCCTATGGGATTTATATTTCGGCGGATGGGATATCTGTCACTGTTGTGACAGAGTAACTCTTCTGTCTAAATCAGGCCCTTGAACACTATTATCTTTGCACACTATCTTTGTGGGGACTCGAACATCCTAATAAACACACACTCTCTTTGTGGCAGCTTGAACATCTCAGTAACCACACACTATCACTGCGGGGACTTGAGCATCCCTGCAACCACACACTATCTTTGTGGGGACTTGAAAATCCTAATAAACACACACTATCTTTGTGGCAGCTTAAACATCCCAGTAACCACACACTATCACTGCGGGGACTTGAGCATCCCTGTAACCACACACTATCTTTGTGGGGACTTAAAAATCCTAATAAACACACACTGTCTTTGTGGCAGCTTAAACATCCCAGTAACCACACACTTTCACTGTGGGGACTTGAGCATCCCTGTAACCACACACTATCTTTGTGGGGACTTGAACATGTTAATAATCACACAATTTTTATGGGGAGATTTGAACATCATATTCACACATAATCTATTTGGGGACTTGAATAAGATTAATTTCACACACGATCTGTGTGAGTTCTTGAATAGTCCTATAATCATGCACTATCTGTGTGGGGACCTGAACATCATTTACTTCACACGCAATCTTTTTGAAACTTGAACATCACTATAATAACGCTATTTATGTGCAGGGTTAAACATGCCTGTAATCCCTGTTTGAATGTGAACAATCTTACCTTTACATGCTATCTTTGTAAGGACATGAAGATTATTTAAACACTATCACTGTTGGGACTTGAACACTACTATAGTTGCACACTATCTCTGGGGGTACTTGAACAACATAATAAACACACACTATCTTTGTGGCAGCTTGAACATCCCAATAACCACATGCTGTCTCTGTGGGGACTCAAACATATCACTAACCGCACACTATCTGTGGGGCGATTTGACTGTTATATTCATACACTATCTTTGTGGGGATTTGAATGTGATTAACTTCACACATAATCTGTGGAAGGTCTTGAACATTCCCATAATCACACAGGGCCTGATTCACAAAGGTAAACCTAAACATTTGTGAAAGTTTATGACATTTTGCAATTCACAAAGCAATTTTACGAGCAGTATTTTTAAGACTCCCTACCTTTTTATGTGTGGAGTCTCTGCCCCGAGTGCAGAGACTCCTCGTCATAAAGATAATTCTCGTAAAATTCCATGGGAATTTCGAAACATCGTAAACTTACACAAAAGTGTAAGTTTACCTTTGTGAATCAGGACCACAGTTTCTCTCTGATACTAAAACAACATTACAGTCACACACTCTTTATGGAGACTTGAACATTATTATCAACAACTATCTTTTTGGTGACTTGAACATGATTACCTTCACACACAATCACTGAGAGGTCTTGAACTTTCCTGTAATAGTTCTATCTCTATGGGGACTAGAACATCATTATCTACACACACTAACTGTGCGGAGACCTGAACATCATCTTCATGCACTGTCTTTGTGGGATCTTGATCATCATTACCTTCTCACACCATCTATGTGAGATCTTGATCATACCTATAATCTCACACTATCTCTGTGGGGACTTGAACATCATTATCACACACTAGGTATATGCAGTTTTGAACATTCCCATAATCATATACCATAGCTGCCAAGGTTTCAGATTGTTATGTATGACATTTTCATAATTTCAGTGTAATTATGAGTAAAATTTCAACGACTATGAGTGACAGTTTCTCGCAAGCAAAATCAAGCAATAAAGACAAGGGAAATATATAAATATCAGAAATTACCATTTGAGCAACAAGAAACACTAAGACAATCTCAAAACTGCTGCAAAGCACCAGAAATGGAAGGGTACATCCGGGCCTGCTCTGTCCGGCCATGAAATACTGTAGCACACAGTGACACAAGCGTTTTGCCGGAAAATAAGAGCAAGTTGCCACCATCAGGATCCATATGAGGGCACTGTCTCTGCCTTTGCCGCAGGTCCAGATACATTTTTATATTTATCAAGCGCTTCACTGAAACAAAGAGGGCGTGATTCGCTCACTCTGAGCTCGACGCGTAGCTGCCAAGTTTTCAGATTTCTTATTTGTGACATTTTTATGGTTTCAGCGTACTTATGAGTAACATTCAACCACTAATTGTGTGGCACTTAAAGTGACACTTTTACACCAGCTAAATCGAGCAATGAAGTCCATGGTAATAACAGATAAACATAAGAAATTACATCCATTTGAGCAAGAAGAAGCTCTAAAAAGGTCTTGAAATGGCTGCAAAGCACCTGAAATGGAAAGGCACTATTCTACTGCAGCTTTGAAATCTGATCATGCTGTAAATCAATTGTGTAACCACACTCCAGTCACACCCTACATGAGTTTACACCTGTTCTGACCATTGCAGTTGCTTTCAGACCCACAGACAAATGACATCATTGTAAATTTGCCAGACCATGTTTGGCTATGAAACACCTTATTGCAACTTAGATTTGCAAACCATCTCTTTTTTATTTTAAACAGTACCATATTATGTGATCTCTCTGTAAACACAAAAATCACTGAACTCTGTAGTGCTTGCCCCGCCTGTAACAGGCCACGCTGCTGGGAAAATGCTGCCTTGGGCTGACGCTGTTCTAGTAGTTTGTTAGCTGGGATGTGGTGTTATAAGTATACAATTTCAGTGATGGAATCATCCACTCCTTCCCTTTACAACAATAATATAACTCTGCACCTACATACTTACTCTCTTCGAAATTACCATTTTACTTGAAACTGTTTATTTAATGTTAATTGGCGAGAAAGCAACGTCTGATGCGAACCTGTTAACTACCTCGACTGCACAGTGCGAGCACGACATAAATGCAAGAAGCCACACAGCGCCTCGAAGTCCACCTTTTAATGTCATTAGTAGAATAGAAGCAGTGATTAATCCAGTGGACTAGAGAGTGGGCAGCAATCTGCACACTGAAGCCCAACAAGAGCCCAGCGTACAGAGAGTGATTGCACTTACTCACTACTTCCTATCCTCTGTTTTCCTTAACACTCCAAGTGCACGCACACAGGGACATCTTAAGGATTTCAGGGGCCCTGGGCTAAATGTAATTTGGGGGCCCCTGTTAGGAACAGCTTTGGGGTCATGATCTACTTTTAGCTCTTTCCTGCTCTCTTTGGCCACGTCACTCAAAGTGTACAGGCACACTGGTCCATATTCTATGTGTGTTTACATTTAATACTCAAGGATGGTGACTTGTTTTCAATATTAGAATATACAGCTCCAGCTCACTAATATTATTGCAAATAATCTTTGTAACTCCCACCTATTTCTCGTTTGTGAGGCCCTGTTTTGATCTAAAAGATTTATGGATGTAGCTATTGTTGAAAAACATAAGCATTTCCCTGAAAAATGACTGTAATAACACATCGCCCACATTAAAATTAAATTAAAGGAAAACGGTGTTTAAAACAATCTGTTTAAAATTTACCAGGGTCATCATGGCAACACTGCAGAACAAAGGTGGCTATATCAAGGAGGGGGCCCCTGAAAGGCTGGGGCCCTGGGCCAGGGCCCACTTTGCATATGCCTTAAAAAGTCTCTGCACGTATGCACACACTCTTTCTATTGGCATTTTCATTTGAGCAGGAAATGGCCCCGTCTGGCTCTCTGACAGAAAAGTAAAGAGGAGAAAGGGTTTTGTACAGTAAGCTGTGGGGAACAAACACTGCTGACAGCTGCTCTGCTCAGGGCTGCTCAGATAGTACAGTGCTCCAGTCAGTCGAGCAGCCCGGAGACCTCAGTGCTTTGACCGGGGACAGATCAGGCAGATATTCCCAGAAGTAGACGTTTCGGTGAGTGAGCTAGTCCGTGGAATGGTTTGTCGGACTGAGCTTTACCTTTAAAGACAGCACTCACTGTGACAAGTTGATCTGATTCAGAGCCTTGTCTGGAGTCACACAATGTCTTCCTGGAGGCTCGACAGAGCTTTCTTAAAAACATCCTGCCTGGTGCAAGTCAGGCATGCCCACCTCCTAAACTACATCATCACCAGCACTGAGGCTGACTCGCACTACGCCACTTGGACCAGAGGGACACTGAGCAGTGCAACAAGGAGAAGCAGAGCTCCTGCCTGTCGCCTCAATTACTCCAATAGGATGTTGTATTTTTTAACGTGGTGACATGGGGCTGTGACGGGGCAAATGATACCTAGAGCCACCCGGCTGCCTGAATGGTAGCTTGATCAATGCAGCCCCCAGGCTGCAGCGGCACCATCCTTTTTCTTTTTAGAGTTGTAGCAGCCATGGCCATCGAATTTGCCAATAAACTCAGAGTACATTCTATGCAGCATCAGTCTCAGACAGCGGATAGTGTTCACTCTGCCAGTAGCGCACTCGCGTCGCTGCTAATGCAGCACCTCTCATGGTAAGGCTTGCACAGCGCTGTTGTCGTCAGTGAAGCGCTATAAAGGCATGACTAACCTATTTTAGTGTGGTGATGTGGACAACACATTAAAATGCATTAGTCTACCGCCTGATGCATGGTACTTGGCAGAACTGACATGTTATCCGTATTTGAACGTGAACATCATTTCTTTCACACACTCTCTGTGCTGGCTGTGGTGAGACGGACAGAGTTCTTGTGTACGATGGCGAGTCCTCCTCCCGGGTGGTTCAGGCGGTCCTTCCTCTGGATCTTGTATTTGTCGGGGATGACGGTTGCGATGTCGGGGTCGGAGGTGGCGTTGGTCCAGGTTTCTGTGAGGAAGGTGACGTCTGGTGACAGGGTGTCGAGGAGGACCCAGATTTCTACTGCGTGTCTGTGCAAGGAGCGTACATTGAGGAGGATGCAGCTCAGGGGTTTGTGTGCGATGGTTCCCGGTGGGTGAGCGGTAGCTGTCGGGGCCCGGAGGTGAGTGAAGGTGTGGCGGCAGTGTCGGCAGGAGAACTGGCCATGGGTGGTGTTCAGCGTTGACAGCTGGCAGTTGTTGTTTCTTCTGGGATTGAGTGCATGGAGGGCAGCTGAGTCAAAGCGTTGGGAGGTCAAAGAACCAGGGTCCCTGGCGCTGGTCGCGGTCGGGTCGCGGACGGGCGCAGATAAGTTTGCCTTTGGTGTGCCAGCGGTGCGGCCGCACAGCGGCCGCCATTAGGTAGGGGACGGGAGAGTGAGCACAGCTGAGAGGTGGGAGCGGAAACCGGCAGGGGGGAGGGGCCGCGGGGGCAGCAGCAGCGGGAAAGGGAGTGGGAATCGGCAAACAGGAAAGTGGAAAAATGGCTTCTAACGGAACGAAATAGAACAAAAGGCAAAGAGAACAAATAGACAAAAAGGCAGAACGGGGCACAAAAACAGGGGACAGACAGACAAAGGCAGACAGACAAAAGGCAGACAAACAAGGCAGAAAACTACAGAAGGCTGGCAGTACGGACCAGCAGAAGAGCAAGGCTCTCCCACTGGACCACCAGGGATGAGGCGCAGGCACCTCAAGCTGTGGAGGATCCGTGGATTGAACAGAAAAAAAGATAAGACCTGATTGGCTGCCACCACATCAACACAGATGTCCATGTGGGATAACAATTTCAGGCCATTATTAGAAACCTTGATCAAGAGTAGATAGAGCCTCCTGACATATCGAATGCATAATACAAAGATTTTGGCACTTCATGATCACGTTTACAAAAATTTATGGGAGCAAGTGGTACACAAGCCTATTCAGGGCACAATTCTGGGTGAGAGTGGATACTGAATTTACACTCTCTTTTATAACAATATGGAGAAAATATTGTCAAATGGTTCTTTGGAATTGGTAGACATGAATTATGCTTGGGAATATGCAATTGAGAAAACCCACAAAGAATGATCATGGTTAATCAGGAAATATGCACAGATATACTATGAATTGTGAGTATTGTAAATAGTTTGTACATACACAATGATTATTTTTCTCAAAATGAACTGACATATCACAGTTGAAGATAAATTGTAAATAAGAAAAAGGAAAATGTGGTTGACATAATAACATAGAGGAAATGAAATGTTATGCGACATGAAATGCAGAACCTCTAAAACTGTGCAAAGATGACCGTCGTATATGTACCATTAGTAAAAGAATGATCCGTTTTCTATTTTGCCGATATACATTGCCAACCAATCGAAATGGCGAGTATAGGTTGAGTATGTTATGAATGCCGGTTAACCCGACAATGACAAAGGCTTGTAGCCGAAACACGTTTGTCGGAGCGATTTTCATCAAGTGGCTTATTAAAGAATATTGCAACGATTTCCCGCAATTGTGCGATTCTATTATGGTTAAATGAAGATAGCATGAAACTCCGCCTTCAGGAATCACGGTACCCTCAGTGTCAAGTGCGATATATATCTCAAGCTGTGGAGGATCCGTGGATCCAACAGATTAAAAGATATGACCTGATTGGCTGCCACCACATCAACAAAGATGTGGGGGCAACCATTTTAGGACTCTGGAACTCAGTACCCTGTCCAGCAAAAAGGTTAAAAAAAAACATATAGGGCTGGGTAGGGATACCCTGTCTCCCAAGGCCTGTTTGTGGGTTCCCAGAGGGAGCAATCTGGGACCAAGAACTTAAAATATTAGTGTGAATTTGTGGATGATCTGTGGTAGCTTTTAGAAAAACAAAACACCGGGATGGGCTAGGGCAGATTTTTCAATTTAGTTAGGAGCATGCGGCTTTCCTCTCCAAGCTGCTTTCTGGCCCTGGGCCCCCATCCCCAGGAGCCTGCCATTTATTTGGATGGGGAAGCAGTGTGGGGGGGTGGCTGTACTGGACATCTGTGTGTAGGTGACCTTTCATGCTCAATGAATGAGATGTGTGTGACCAAGCCCCTACAGTGCACAGCCTTCACTTTGTACAGAAGTCTTCATGGATCACCCACTCCCTCCAGACACTCTAGTCCCATTTGATGTCCAAAACCCTACTATGCAAAGCCTTTGCCCTCTACCAGACCCTTTTTACGTAGACAATCTCTTGTTCACAAACAACGAGACATGGCTGGCCAACCCCCCCTACAACACACAGGCTTCGCTTTTTGTGCGTAGGGAACCTTTCATGTGCAATCCATGAGATGTGGTTTGCCAAGCCCATACAACGTAAAGCCTTCGCTTTGTTTAAAGGTCTGCACAGAGTCCACTCTCCCCAGACACCCAGACCCCATTAGGTGGCAAGTTCCAACTAGGCCCTGTCTTCACCCTAAAGTGAAGCATTTGTAGGTAGAACGACCTCAATGAGAAGTAAGTGGCCATGTCCCTAAAAACTGGCTCCCAACTGCAAAAATATACTTTTGTAAGCTGTGTTGCATCACTCACAGAGCAATAAAAAACAAAGAAATTGAATTCCTCTGATCAAAATGAACCAAATATTTCCATCCAGGGAGCTTATATCACAAGATGGCACTGTGTTTACTAATGCCTGGCCAGAAGAAAAGTGTAGGTGGCACTACCTTCTCCTTTCAAGCCACCAAACTATGGAATTCCCTTCTTGAAATGATTAGAGCTGTTCAGAATCACTTAGACTTCCAAAGAGTGGTTAAGATTTAGGTTTTCCCAACATAATAAATCAGAGAAACTATATGATCTCTTTCACAATGAGTACCCTCACACATTCTGACCACTCTGCCTATAAACAGACGTCACTGCAAGACCCTTTAAGATCAAGGGAGAACTAAATAAGCACAATACCTTTATAAACACCCCCTTAGTAACATCAGGAGATAACCAGATCACCCTACAGATATATCAATCATGCATCTTTCTCAAAAATACATAAAGAACAATAGTTGCAAATCACAGAGGTGATCCACTCCTCTAAATCTCACCTGACAAACCCAAGGCACAAAAATCAGGCATAACACAGTACCTCACATTAGAAAAAGGGAAGCATAAAGTTGTAAAGAACAGAAAAATTCATCCCGCTTTCCATTAACATGAACTCACATTATTGATCACACCTCCCTCCTAATAACTTAATCTACCACAAAAAACTGGAGGAAACGCATGGAACAGTTTCTTGAGAGCACAGCTCTAGCTCCACTAATCAAAAATAACTAACAATGCCTAATGACCACCAGACTAACCACAGACCTTGAGTACTGAAATAGTGTGCTTCCTGCACAAAACACTTCAATATCTCGTCAGTGTTAGTAAGAACTATATAAAGCAATTAAAATACAATAAACTGGCTCTAATACCTTTTTGCTGCAAGTTACTAACTGCTTTATGGTGTGCTAAATTCCATACTACAGATTTCGTTGTAATACTTCATGTTTGCAAGCAGATTATCTTTTATTTGTAAGAGCAAGATAACGAGAATGTAAGTGGTTTGTGAGGCGAGTGATGGTGTGATCATGTATTATAAGCCATAAAGTCCTCTCTGCTGTATGTTAAAAGGATATTGCAAATCACCTCGGAATTTAAATGACCTACAAAGGAATTTGGATTTTAGCCTTATTTCTCTAAACAGAATCATGGAACTCCTTACTGATTTCCAATATCCTCTCCATGTACAGCAGCAGTGACTTTAACCCATTTATGAAAATATTTGGTGTTCCCGCCCGGGCAAATAAAGTACTATCTCCTTCTATATTTCATTGCTTATATTAGGAATTTCTGTTCTATCTATATACCAGTTAAATCAAGTACTTTTCTTTTAACAACATAAAGTACAGACTGGATATTGATGTTATTGAGTGCTGTTCACTGTTTCATACTGAATCTAAGTTATAAAGAATGGAAAGTCCACCTCCAGTGGTAAGACTTAATTCGATTCAATCAATCAATCATAGAATTTGTAGAGCGCACTACTTACCCGCGAGGGTCTCAAGGTGCTGGGGAGAGAAAGGGGGGGGTGCTGCTACTGGTCGAACAGCCAGGTCTTGAGTAGCCTCCTGAAGGTCAGCAGGTCTTGGGTCTGTCATAGGCTTAGTGGAAGGGTGTTCCAGGTCTTGGCGGCTAGGTGTGAGAAGGATCTGCCGCCGGTGGTTGGTCTTCGAATGCGAGGGACGGTGGCGAGGGAGAGGTCGGCGGAGCGGAGCTGGCGGTTGGGGACGTAGAAGAAGAGTCGTCTGTTGAGGTAGGCTGGGCCAGTCTTGTGGAGTGCCTTGTGTGCGTGGATGAGGAGTTTGAAGGAGATTCTCCTGTTGACGGGGAGCCAGTGCAGGTTCCTCAGGTGGGGGGTGATGTGGCTGTGGCGTGGTACGTCGAGGATCAGGCGTGCGGAGGCGTTTTGTATGCGTTGCAGTTGCTTGATGAGCTTGGCCGGGGCTCCCGCGTAGAGGGCGTTCCCATAGTCGAGTCTGCTACTGACGAGGGCCTGGGTGACTGTTCTTCTTGTATCTGTCGGGATCCACCTGTAGATCTTGCGAAGCATGCGGAGGGTGTTGAAGCAGGAGGAGGAGACTGCGTTGACTTGCTTGGTCATGGAGAGCGTTGAGTCGAGGATGACTCCCAGGTTGCGTGCGTGGTCGGCGGGTGTCGGGGCTGCTCCCAGCGTCGTTGGCCACCAGGAGTCGTCCCAGGCTGAGGGGTTGGAGCCGAGGATGAGGACCTCTGTCTTGTCCGTGTTCAGCTTTAGTCGGCTGATCTTCATCCAATCGGCGACGGCCTTCATTCCTTCATGGAGATTGGATTTGGTGGCGAGGGGGTCCTTGGTGAGGGAGAGGATCAGTTGAGTGTCGTCGGCGTAGGAGATAGTGTTGAGGTCGTGCTGTCTGGCGATGCGTGCTAGCGGGGCCATGTAGATGTTGAACAGTGTTGGGCTGAGGAAGATCCCTGGGGTACGCCGCAGATGATCTCGGAGGCTTCGGATCGGAAAGGTGGGAGGCGGACTCTCTGGGTTCTGCCGTCGAGGAAGGAGGTGGTCCATTCCAGGGCCTTGTCTCGGATCCCTGCGTCGTGGAGGCGTGCGCGTAGAGTGCGGTGGCAGACAGTGTCGAAGGCGGCGGAGAGGTCCAGCAGGATGAGGGCTGCGGTCTCACCGTTGTCCAGCAGGGTCCTGATGTCGTCGGTGGCGGCGATGAGGGCAGTCTCAGTGCTGTGGTTGCTGCGGAACCCTGATTGGGATGGGTCCAGGATGCTGTTTTCTTCGAGGTATCGGGTTAGCTGTTTGTTGACGATCTTCTCGATGACCTTGGCTGGGAACGGAAGCAGGGAGATGGGCCGGAAGTTCTTGAGGTCTCTCAGGTCCGCCTTGGGTTTTTTGAGTAGGGCGTTGATCTCTGCGTGTTTCCAGCTCTCTGGGAAGGTCGCGGTCTCGAAGGAGAGATTGATAACGTTGCACAGGTGGGGTGCGATGGAGCTGCTGGCTTTGTTGAAGATGTGGTGCGGGAAAGGGTCTGACGGGGAGCTGGAGTGTATTGTGCTCATGGTCTTGATGGTGTCGTCGATGTTCACGCTGGCCCAGGCTGGCAAGGGGTCATGGTCGATGGTGTGCGACGGGTCTGGTGTATCTATCTTAGTAGGGGCTGTCTGGGTGTTGAAGCTGTCGTGGATGTCGGCGATCTTGCGGTGGAAGAAGGTGGCGAGGGAATCGCACAGGGCTTGCGACGGCGGGATGTCGTTGGTGTTGGAGCTGGGGTTGGAGAGTTCCTTCACGATGTTGAAGAGCTCCTTGCTGTTGTGTGCGTTGTTGTCGAGGCAGTCTTTGAAGGAGATTCTCTTGGCGGACCTGATGAGGTGGTGGTGGTTACGGATGGCGTCTTTGTGGGCTGCGTGGCTGTCCGGTGTCTTATCACTGTGCCATTTCTTCTCTAGTTTCCGGCAGGTACGCTTGGAAGCTAGGAGTTCCGGGGTGAACCAGCTGGCTCTTTTGGTGGTGTCGCTGTAGGTGAGTTTTTTCAGCGGGGCGAGGGTGTTGGCACAGTCGTCTATCCATCGTCTGAGGTTGCAGGCAGCGTCGTCGGTGTTGGATGGGTCGGAGGGGCGCTGAGAGCGAGGTTTGCCTGTAGTTGGTCTTCGGTGACTTTGCTCCAGCAGCGGCGTGGGATCTGTTGGGTGCGGTGGTGTGTGGTGGGTTTCTGGAAGGTGAAGTGGATGCAGCGGTGGTCGGTCCAGAGGAGTTCCGTGGTGTGGCTGAAGGAGACGTGGGAGCTTGAGGAGAAGACGGGGTCGAGCGTGTGGCCGGCGGAATGAGTCGGTGTTGTGACGAGCTGTCTCAGTCCGAGGTTGGCGAGGTTGTCGATCAGGGTGGTGGAGTTGCTGTCGTTGTTGTTCTCCAGGTGAAAGTTCAGGTCTCCGAGGGGGATGTAGTCGGTAGAGGACAGGGAATGCGTGCTGATGAAGTCGGCGATGGAGTCGCTGAACTGGGGTCGGGGCCCAGGGGGTCTGTAGACAAGGGTGCCTCTAAGGGTGGTGTTGGGGTCCGTGTGGATCTGGAAGTGCATGTGTTCGGCGGTGCGGTGAAGGTCGTCGGTGCTGGTCGAGACCCTGATGGAGTTCTTGTGGACGATGGCGATTCCTCCTCCTACTCCGTTGACGCGGTCTCTGCGGGTGATCTTATAGCCGTCTGGGATGGCTATGTCGATGTCGGGTGCAGAGGAGTCGTTCATCCAGGTCTCTGTCAGTTTCGGGGCGGCCTTGAAGCAGTTGTGTGTCCGTCCCGGGTTGAGAGCGTGGAGTGTGGTGGCATTGTAGCGGCGTCGGTCCTCGAGGCTGGTGCGGGGGCGCGCGGCCCAGGGGTTCTGGCACTGGGCGCGGTCCAGGCGCGGACGGGCGCAGACGGGCTTGCCTTAGGCGCGCCCGCTGCGCGCATCCGCAGCGCGGCCGCACAGCGGCCGCCATATATGGGGGAGGTGGGAGGGAGGAGCAGCTGGGAGGCGGGAGGCAGGGGCAGCGAATGGGCAGTCAGGGGGGCGGGGCCGCAGGGGACGCAGCGGCGGGAGCGGAGAGAGGCAACGGGGTTACAGAAGGCAAAAATCGGGCACAAAAAATGGGGGCACGGGGGGAAACAGAAAGCAAAATCGGGCACACAGTAGATGGGGGCACGGGGGGAAACAGAAAGCAAAATCAGGCACAGTAGATGGGGGCACGGGGGGAACAGAAGGCAAAATCGGGCACAGGAGATGGGGGCACGGGGGAAACAGAAAGCAAAAACGGGCACACAGAATGGGGGCACGAGGGGAAACCGAAGGCAAAATCGGGCACCGAGGCAGCAGCAGAGGGGCAAGCTTACCAGCAGCAGCAGCGGGCAGGACAGCACAGGCGGAGCTGTGTGGCGGGGGAGCGACCTACCTGGCAAGGTCAAGGGTCGCTTCAGGTGCTTTGCACAAATGAGCCTCTAGATTTGCCCTGAGGTAAATTGAGAGAAAGGTGTCCTGTGCGCTCTTTTGAATGAAACATATGTGACAGCCCTTCAGGCATTTCTTTGTAGCAATATCTATTGAAATCACTCTAGGTGGTGTCCCAAAGCCCTTTCTGGTATATCAACAGTTCCTACATATCCCTTCCTAAAAGCTTTTTAGTGCTCTCTGCTCTGAGGGTATTGGAGAACTTTACATGAGCACCCGTTACATTATACAAAGTTGTAGGTCCCATACACACTGTGTCACTGGAACCAAGCTATACCTGTCTGATGAAACCTTACTAGAGCGAAAACCGATGGTCTGGCCTAGCAGTTTGGGATGGACTGTTCCCATTGGAGCAGGGTCAAGACTGATTTGCATATGGATGGGTCCAAAGTCAGGTGGCATAGTGTACAAAAAAATCAATAGACGGGGATGCGGCCAGAGTAATTACCAGTGGCTGAGATGAATTCAAACATTCCATTCATAATTTTTTTGTATAAGTTAGTGTGTTGCCCTAAAACTAGTCATAGTATGGAATATGGGAATATTTTCATTTGGCAACTTTCATGCAACAGAGTTTTGGAAAACTCTATATATTTCAAGTCAGAAACTGAGCCTTAAGTTACTCAAATAATACCCGTTACGGGAAAATATGCATCCTTCTACCACCTCTACCCTCCTCCCACCCAGAGAAATGCAAATTGAATCGTATACTGTCATTTGCTTCTGCTACTTTAAGGGCCTCATGTACAAAAAGTAATTTTTCCAGTTCCTATTTAGAAATAGCAAAATGTTATGTACTATGGGTCCAGAGTCTTAAATAGCAACTTTTATGATTCGTTATTTAAGAATACTTGGGGGTATATTTACTAAGATTTAGCGCTGTATTTGCATCTCAAAAGTGACGCAAATCAATGCAAAATCTTTTTGACTAATTTACTTTCCAGCGCAAAACTTGTTTTGCGCTGAAAATCACTTGAAATTAGTGCAAAGCAGCTTATTTATTGCAAGGGAGCGTTCCATGGGTGGTGCATGGGTGTTCCCATGCAACCACCCAAGGATTCTGACACAAAACCCTATTTACTTAAAAAATTAGACAGGGTGTTGCGTCAAAAAATAGTGGCCACTTCAACCAGGCGCTATCACTGAGAAATGCTTTTATTTCTTCTTTCTTTTCCTACTTTGCATGTGTGCTGCACTGTACAGCAAACATACAAGGTGGGAAAAGTTTTAAAGTTAGTCGAAGCATAGTATTTTGTATTGGAAGGGTATCCTTCTAGTACAAAACCTATGCTAGACTCACGCAGACACCCTTGCACTATGGTGCAAAGGTGTATGCATGGTGCACAACAGTATATTTCTGTGCCGGCTCTAGGGAGAGTGCCATATTTCTGTACATATGGTGCTCTCCTGCTCTCTCCTTCTCACGCAGTGCAGCATTTGCAGCTGCTGCACTGCTCCGCTTGATAATTTATTAAATCTGGTAAAAGGGGTTGCAATGTGCACATTGAATTTCACCGAATGCATCTGTATTTTGCGAACCAACCAATGTACTAGTAGGTCAGTTCACATCATACAGAATCGTAGTAGGTCGCAATTTGACCTACCTTATTAGTATGCATGAGCTAGGTCACAAATTGCAACCCATTATGATTGGCTACAATCACAGGGATGGTGACCTGCATGGGTGTTTAAAAATGTTGTATGTAAGGCGCCTCTTACCCATTTCACATCACCCCAAATCTATCCATCTGAACTTCCCTACATATTCCTCACGCCATTCCTGTAATTCTCTTCCTTCTCTAAAGTTCCACTAAAGCCTTATACATATTTCTCTGATCTTACACAGTTCTGCACACTTTCTACATTTTATCCCTCTTCAAAAAGCAATCCCCAAACACTCTTGTGTTCTTCTTACGTCATGTCTCTCCGTGGTCTCCCCTTTATATGTTTTATTTTGTAGCTCTGTCACTTTCTCCTTCCCCACATCCCTCCATTTCAATTAAATGAACAACTTGAGAAAACATATCTCCAAGCGTTCACTTTGTGAAGGGCTCGAGATATGAGGCCCTTTCCTACTGCACAAAGTCATGGCAGAGATGCAGCTATTTAATTACAAATAAAAGAAAGTGCATTTTAAAGTTAGTTCTGCCTTTTAAAATGAAAAACGCTGCGTGATTGTTGCAATTGTAAATTTATTTGGACATGGAGTTTCTGCTCACAGACAGCCTTTGTCTGCACGCCTCAGCCCCATCCTTGCTGCAATCACGGCCGCATATCAGAGCTTTCCCAGGCTGCTTACTTGAAGGAAGGTGTGTTGTAAGGAGCAAACCCATCCCCCAGCCAGGAAAGGTAGCAGACTTCAGGTGTTTTCGGCCGCACGGGTCTCTTGCGATGCTAATGACCCTTTTGTTATGCACAGAGACGCTCATTTGCAACTCTGCCGGTCTGAAGTCCTGCCTTGAGTTTCCGTTCAAGGCAGATAGTATGCACTTGATGTCTGGAAGGAAGGCCTTTCTGTTATCCTCTTCAGGATGCAACAAAACATTAAATACTTTCATGCCTTTCACTAAAGGCGCGAAAAGCGTGTTCTTTGTCATGAACTTGTTTGGTTTAAAATCGACAGACATTCTCACGTTTGCATTACATGCATTGTCCTGAAATTAGGGGCATTTCACTGCCACTGTTGTAAAGACAGTACTTTTTTCAACAGGTCTCAGATTTTAGAATAACCCCAAAACATCTCTCAGATGTATTCAGCGCCTGAGTGATCCATTGAGACACATTAATAATAATTACATTTCTGTACGGATTGTCAGGGCTTTTTTCATAATGGAAGGAGGTGCATCCAGAGGCCCAATAATGTGAACACTTGGTACACCCAAAATTGAAAACACAGTTTAAAACAAAAAACAAGGCATTCCTATTAGTACACTTGTGCTTTTGTGCTTTTATTTTCTTTTAATTCAACATTTGTTTTACACTTGCTCCTTTAATGGGGAGAATGTGGCATATGGCCAGAGCTGCTAATGCTGGAACTGGAGATCGTGGTTCGAGTCTCAGCATCAGTCCAGTAATTCTGGGCAAATCACTTAATCTCCCCATGCTTGGAATAAAATATGTCCTTGTGTAATGTAAGTAGTGCTCATGTAAAGCGCTCCAATACCTTACGGTCGATTTTGCGCTATATAAAAGTAGCCAAAAAGAATTTAAGAGCCTCAATGAACAGCATTCATAAAATGGTGTTCTGGGGCATCCATGCACAAAATACACACTATTATGTTGGTAAATAACAATTTGATTATCACTTACTGAACTCGTAGTTAAGTTTCTTAAACCACTGCGCCTTCTGCAACATTGGAATTTGTATCAATGTATGTTAAATGGTAAAAATACTAGAAATAAAGCCTTAGAATCTGATGCAGAACTTCACTTTAGATGCATAGTTCACACATATTTTGTAATTTTGTGTGCATAATTTGCTTTTTAATTTCAGGAAGGCTGACATTATTCCATAGGCTGTGAGTATGCCCTTCACAATGTATTCGCTTAGTTCTGCAAAGTACACGCATTCAATACTGATGTGGTATAAGTTACAAGAGGCGTTACACACTCTCATTAAGGGCACATTGATCAACAAATCATGCGATACAACGCAGCAAGCCACCTTGCTGCGCTGCACTGCTTGATAGGGAAAGGGCAGGAATGCGCTGTACTTAACATTATAGAAGTCATTCCTGTCATTTCCCAGCGCTGTGGCACGATAGACTGCCTAGCACCAGCGCAGGCACCCATGCACCATCGTGCAAGGGTGCCTGCGTTATGGCAGGATTGTGTTTGTGCAGGAAAGGGCACCTTCCTGCACAAAAACAATCCTGAGGTGTTAGAAAGAAAAAAAACAATGAGAAATAAATATATTTCCCCTCATTACGCCTCACCTGGGGTAAAGTAGAATTTTGACACATTCCAAGGTTTATCAGTGTTAGTAACTCTGGGAAAGTGCCAAAAGCCATGGGTGGAACCTCCGGAAATAGGTTTCGTTCAATGAACAGATTTGACTCTTTGAGGCCTCACCTTCCTTCTACACCTACACATCCTATCAGGGCTCAAGAAACTGTCTGCGTATATATGCCCAGAAAAGACATGGACCTTACCCACATCCCTCCTTGTTAAGTGTGAAACTCAGGTATCTACATATAGCTATTAGGGTCAGACTTCCATTCCTGGAAAGTTATGAGATTTCCCTCTGCGAAGAGCACATCTTTTTTTGCAACATCTATTGGCATGTAAAGTCATTGTTTCTTTTGAATATTCCCAAATTTTGTACCAGTATGTGTGAAGGGCTGTACAAAACCATAGAATATGTACACTGCCACAGTCTATTGGTTGGCATTTCTAGCCAGAGAGAGGAATCAATCAATCAATCAATCAATCACGGCATTTATAGAGCGCGCTACTCACCCGGGAGGGTCTCAAGGCGCTGGGGGAGGGGGTAAGTTACTGCTCGAACAGCCAGGTCTTGAGCTGCTTCCTGAAGGAGAGATGGTCCTGGGTTCGCCGAAGGTGAGTGGGGAGGGAGTTCCAGGTCTTGGCTGCCAGGTAGGAGAAGGATCTTCCTCCGGCGGTGGTTCTGCGGATGCGTGGTACGGTGGCGAGGGCGTGGCTGGTTGATCGTAGCTGGCGTGTGGGCGTGTAGAAGGTCATGCGGTCGTTGAGGTACTTTGGGCCCAGGTCGTGGAGGGCCTTGTGTGCGTGGGTGAGGAGTCTGAACGTGATTCTCTTGCTGACGGGGAGCCAGTGCAGGTCTTTCAGGTGCACGGTGATGTGGCTGTGTCGGGGGATGTCCAGGATGAGTCGTGCGGAGGCGTTCTGGATGCGCTGGAGTCTCTTTTGAAGTTTGGCTGTGGTTCCGGCGTAGAGGGTGTTCCCATAGTCCAGTCGGCTGGTGACGAGTGCCTGGGTGACGGTCTTCCTGGTTTCAGTGGGGATCCATCTGAAGATCTTGCGGAGCATGCGCAGGGTGTTGAAGCATGAAGATGAGACGGCGTTGACTTGTCTGGTCATCGACAGGGAGGAGTCCAGGATGAAGCCCAGGTTGCGTGCGTGGTCCGTTGGCTTGGGCGCGGTGCCCAGGGCCGGGGGCCACCAGGAGTCGTCCCAGGCGGAGGGTGATGAGCCCAGGATGAGGACTTCCGTCTTGTCTGAGTTCAGTTTAAGGCGGCTGTTCCTCATCCAGTCGGCGACGTCTCTCATCCCGTCGTGTAGGTTGGCTCTGGCGGTGGTGGGGTCGTTGGTGAGGGAGAGGATCAGCTGGGTGTCGTCGGCGTAGGAGATGATGTTGAGGTTGTGTCGGCGTGCGATGGCTGCGAGGGGGCTCATGTAGACGTTGAAGAGGGTTGGGCTGAGTGAGGATCCTTGTGGAACGCCGCAGATGACTTCGGTGGCTTCGGATCTGAACGGGGGAGGCGGACTCTCTGGGTTCTTCCGGCGAGGAACGAGATGATCCATTCCAGTGCTTTCTCTCGGATTCCGATGTTGCTGAGGCGCTTCACTAGGGTGCGGTGGCAGACGGTGTCGAACGCCGCAGAGAGGTCCAAGAGGATGAGGGCAGCTGTTTCCCCGTTGTCGGTTAGGGTTCTGATGTCGTCGGTGGCTGCGATAAGGGCGGTCTCGGTGCTGTGGTTGGCCCGAAACCCGGACTGCGAGGGGTCGAGGGATCCATTCGTCTCGAGGAAGGCGGCAAGCTGTCTGTTGACGGTCTTCTCGATGACTTTGGCCGGAAACGGAAGGAGCGAGATGGGACGGTAGTTCTTGAGGTCGGTGGGGTCCGCCGTTGGTTTCTTCAGGAGGGCGGTAAGCTCGGCGTGCTTCCAGCTCTCCGGGAAGGTGGCGGTGTGGAAGGAGGAGTTGATGATGTCCCGGAGATGGGGTGCGATGGTGGCGTCGGCTTTGTTGAAGACGTGGTGTGGGCAGGGGTCGGTTGGTGATCCGGAGTGGATGGAGTTCATCGTGCGGGTGGTGTCTTCGGTGCTGATCGGGGTCCAGTTGCAGAGGGTGGTGGTGGCGGGCGTTGGTTCGGCGGTAGGGTGCGTTGTTTGTGCGTCGAAGCTGTTGTGTATGTCGGTGATCTTGCGGTGGAAGAACGCGGAGAGTGAGTTGCAGAGGTCTTGCGAGGGGGTGATGTCGTTGTTTCCGGCGCTGGGGTTGGAGAACTCTTTGACGATGCTGAAAAGTTCCTTGCTGTCATGGGCGTTGTTGTCCAGTCGTTCTTTGAGTGCCGACTTCTTGGTGGCACGGATCAGCTGGTGGTGTTTGCGGGTGGCGTGCTTGAGGGCGGTCCTGTTGTCTGTGGTCTGGTCGAGTCGCCAGGTTTTCTCGAGAGTGCGGCAGTTCTTCTTGGATTCCTTGAGTTCGTTGGTGAACCAAGGGGTTTTCTTGCTTCCGGGTCTGCTGGGAGGGTTTTTTAGTGGTGCGAGGTCGTCGGCGCAGGCGGTCAGCCACTTGGCGAGGTTGCTGGCTGCTTCGTTTGGGTCCGTTGTGTTGGTGGGTGTGTTCTGGCTGAGGGAGGCGGTGAGCTGCTCGGCGGTGATCTTGCTCCAGCTCCGGCGGGGAGCCTGTTGCGGGTGGTGGTGGGTCGCAGTCTTTCTGAAGCTGAAGTGGACGCAGCTGTGGTCGGTCCAGTGGAGTCCGGTGGCGTGGCTGAAGGAGATGTGCTTGCTGGACGAGAAGACGGGGTCAAGCGTGTGGCCGGCGTAGTGGGTGGGCGTGTTCACCAGTTGCTTGAGTCCGAGGTTGGCGAGGTTGTCCAGCAGGGCGGTGGTGTTTCTGTCGTTGTTGTTCTCCAGGTGGAAGTTGAGGTCCCCTAGGAGGATGTAGTCGGCTGAGGGCATGGCGTGCGGGCTGATGAAGTCTGCGATGTCTTCGCTGAATAGTGTGCGTGGTCCCGGGGGTCTGTAGATGAGGGTGCCTCGGAGGGTGGTCTTGGGGTCAGTGTGTATCTGGAAGTGTAGGTGTTCGGCGGCGGAGAAGGTCTCGTCGGAGTTAGTCGAGATGCGGATGGTGTTCTTGTGTACGATGGCGATGCCTCCTCCCGTCTGGTTGACGCGGTCCTTCCGGGTGATCTTGTATCCATCCGGGATGGCTATGGCGATGTCGGGCGCTGAGGAGGCGTTCATCCAGGTCTCGGTGAGGAAGGCGATGTCCGGTGCTGTTGCGTCGAGCAGGTCCCAGAGTTCCACGGCGTGCCTGTGGACGGAGCGGGTGTTCAGCAGGATGCATTTCAGGTGGTTGCTGCTGTTGCTCGACTTGGCGGAGGTGGTGCACGTCCGGGGGCAGGTGAATCGGCAGGCTTGGCAGGCGAAGGGTCCGTGGGTGCGTCTCGGTGAGGCTCGGTAGCAGGCAGGGTTCCGGCCGGCATTGAGTGCGGTGAGTGTGGCGGCGTCGTAGGTCCGTCGAGTAGTGTTGCGTTGGTGGGTTCCAGGGGTTCTGGCGCTGGGCGCGGTCCAGTCGCGGACGGGCGCAGACGGGCTTGCCTTAGGCGCGCCTTCGGCGCGCCAGCGGCGCGCCCGCTGCGCACGTCCGCTGCGCGGCCGTGCAGCTGCCGCCATTTATGGGGAGGTGGGAGGGAGGAGCAGCTGGGAGGCGGGAGGCAGGGGCAGCGAATGGGCAGTCAGGGGGCGGGGCCGCAGGGAACGCAGCGGCGGGAGTGGCGAGAGGCAGCGGGGGCACAGAAAGGAAAAACAGGGGGACAGCAGACAAAATCACGGGCACAACAACAGTGGGGCAGCGAGGGGCACAGAAAGGAAAAACAGGGGAGAGCAGGCAAAATCACGGGCACAACAACAGTGGGGCAGCAAGGGGCACAGAAAGGAAAAACAGGGGAGAGCAGACAAAATCACGGGCACAACAACAGTGGGGCAGCGAGGGGCACAGAAAGGAAAAACAGGGGAGAGCAGACAAAATCACGGGCACAACAACAGTGGGGCAGCGAGGGGCACAGAAAGGAAAAACAGGGGAGAGCAGACAAAATCACGGGCACAACAACAGTGGGGCAGCGAGGGGCACAGAAAGGAAAAACAGGGGAGAGCAGACAAAATCACGGGCACAACAACAGTGGGGCAGCGAGGGGCACAGAAAGGAAAAACAGGGGGAGAGCAGACAAAATCACGGGCACAACAACAGTGGGGCAGCGAGGGGCACAGAAAGGAAAAACAGGGGAGAGCAGACAAAATCACGGGCACAACAACAGTGGGGCAGCGAGGGGCACAGAAAGGAAAAACAGGGGAGAGCAGACAAAATCACGGGCACAACAACAGTGGGGCAGCGAGGGGCACAGAAAGGAAAAACAGGGGGAGAGCAGACAAAAACGGGCACCGGGGCCACAAGCGGAGGGCGATCTTACCTACAGGAGCAGCGGGCAGACAACACAGGCGGAGCTGTGTGGTGGGGGAGCGACCTACCTGGCAAGGTCAAGGGTCGCTCTCCTCACCGTGCAGCGGCCGCCATTTATGGGGAGGTGGGAGGGAGGAGCAGCTGGGAGGCGGGAGGCAGGGGCAGCGAATGGGCAGTCAGGGGGCGGGGCCGCAGGGAACGCAGCGGCGGGAGTGGCGAGAGGCAGCGGGGGCACAGAAAGGAAAAACAGGGGGACAGCAGACAAAATCACGGGCACAACAACAGTGGGGCAGCGAGGGGCACAGAAAGGAAAAACAGGGGGAGAGCAGACAAAATCACGGGCACAACAACAGTGGGGCAGCGAGGGGCACAGAAAGGAAAAACAGGGGAGAGCAGGCAAAATCACGGGCACAACAACAGTGGGGCAGCAAGGGGCACAGAAAGGAAAAACAGGGGGAGAGCAGACAAAATCATGGGCACAACAACAGTGGGGCAGCGAGGGGCACAGAAAGGAAAAACAGGGGGAGAGCAGACAAAATCACGGGCACAACAACAGTGGGGCAGCGAGGGGCACAGAAAGGAAAAACAGGGGAGAGCAGACAAAATCACGGGCACAACAACAGTGGGGCAGCGAGGGGCACAGAAAGGAAAAACAGGGGGAGAGCAGACAAAATCACGGGCACAACAACAGTGGGGCAGCGAGGGGCACAGAAAGGAAAAACAGGGGGAGAGCAGACAAAATCACGGGCACAACAACAGTGGGGCAGCGAGGGGCACAGAAAGGAAAAACAGGGGGAGAGCAGACAAAAACGGGCACCGGGGCCACAAGCGGAGGGCGATCTTACCTACAGGAGCAGCGGGCAGACAACACAGGCGGAGCTGTGTGGTGGGGGAGCGACCTACCTGGCAAGGTCAAGGGTCGCTCTCCTCACCGTGCAGCGGCCGCCATTTATGGGGAGGTGGGAGGGAGGAGCAGCTGGGAGGCGGGAGGCAGGGGCAGCGAATGGGCAGTCAGGGGGCGGGGCCGCAGGGAACGCAGCGGCGGGAGTGGCGAGAGGCAGCGGGGGCACAGAAAGGAAAAACAGGGGGACAGCAGACAAAATCACGGGCACAACAACAGTGGGGCAGCGAGGGGCACAGAAAGGAAAAACAGGGGAGAGCAGACAAAATCACGGGCACAACAACAGTGGGGCAGCGAGGGGCACAGAAAGGAAAAACAGGGGGAGAGCAGGCAAAATCACGGGCACAACAACAGTGGGGCAGCAAGGGGCACAGAAAGGAAAAACAGGGGGAGAGCAGACAAAATCACGGGCACAACAACAGTGGGGCAGCGAGGGGCACAGAAAGGAAAAACAGGGGAGAGCAGACAAAATCACGGGCACAACAACAGTGGGGCAGCGAGGGGCACAGAAAGGAAAAACAGGGGGAGAGCAGACAAAATCACGGGCACAACAACAGTGGGGCAGCGAGGGGCACAGAAAGGAAAAACAGGGGGAGAGCAGACAAAATCACGGGCACAACAACAGTGGGGCAGCGAGGGGCACAGAAAGGAAAAACAGGGGGAGAGCAGACAAAATCACGGGCACAACAACAGTGGGGCAGCGAGGGGCACAGAAAGGAAAAACAGGGGGAGAGCAGACAAAATCACGGGCACAACAACAGTGGGGCAGCGAGGGGCACAGAAAGGAAAAACAGGGGAGAGCAGACAAAATCACGGGCATAACAACAGTGGGGCAGCGAGGGGCACAGAAAGGAAAAACAGGGGAGAGCAGACAAAATCACGGGCACAACAACAGTGGGGCAGCGAGGGGCACAGAAAGGAAAAACAGGGGGAGAGCAGACAAAATCACGGGCACAACAACAGTGGGGCAGCGAGGGGCACAGAAAGGAAAAACAGGGGGAGAGCAGACAAAATCACGGGCACAACAACAGTGGGGCAGCGAGGGGCACAGAAAGGAAAAACAGGGGGACAGCAGACAAAATCACGGGCACAACAACAGTGGGGCAGCGAGGGGCACAGAAAGGAAAAACAGGGGGAGAGCAGACAAAATCACGGTCACAACAACAGTGGGGCAGCGAGGGGCACAGAAAGGAAAAACAGGGGGACAGCAGACAAAATCACGGGCACAACAACAGTGGGGCAGCGAGGGGCACAGAAAGGAAAAACAGGGGAGAGCAGACAAAATCACGGGCACAACAACAGTGGGGCAGCGAGGGGCACAGAAAGGAAAAACAGGGGAGAGCAGGCAAAATCACGGGCACAACAACAGTGGGGCAGCAAGGGGCACAGAAAGGAAAAACAGGGGGAGAGCAGACAAAATCACGGGCACAACAACAGTGGGGCAGCGAGGGGCACAGAAAGGAAAAACAGGGGGAGAGCAGACAAAATCACGGGCACAACAACAGTGGGGCAGCGAGGGGCACAGAAAGGAAAAACAGGGGGAGAGCAGACAAAATCACGGGCACAACAACAGTGGGGCAGCGAGGGGCACAGAAAGGAAAAACAGGGGGAGAGCAGACAAAATCACGGGCACAACAACAGTGGGGCAGCGAGGGGCACAGAAAGGAAAAACAGGGGAGAGCAGACAAAATCACGGGCACAACAACAGTGGGGCAGCGAGGGGCACAGAAAGGAAAAACAGGGGAGAGCAGACAAAATCACGGGCACAACAACAGTGGGGCAGCGAGGGGCACAGAAAGGAAAAACAGGGGGAGAGCAGACAAAATCACGGGCACAACAACAGTGGGGCAGCGAGGGGCACAGAAAGGAAAAACAGGGGGACAGCAGACAAAATCACGGGCACAACAACAGTGGGGCAGCGAGGGGCACAGAAAGGAAAAACAGGGGGAGAGCAGACAAAATCACGGGCACAACAACAGTGGGGCAGCGAGGGGCACAGAAAGGAAAAACAGGGGGACAGCAGACAAAATCACGGGCACAACAACAGTGGGGCAGCGAGGGGCACAGAAAGGAAAAACAGGGGGAGAGCAGACAAAATCACGGGCACAACAACAGTGGGGCAGCGAGGGGCACAGAAAGGAAAAACAGGGGGAGAGCAGACAAAATCACGGGCACAACAACAGTGGGGCAGCGAGGGGCACAGAAAGGAAAAACAGGGGAGAGCAGACAAAATCACGGGCACAACAACAGTGGGGCAGCGAGGGGCACAGAAAGGAAAAACAGGGGAGAGCAGACAAAAACGGGCACCGGGGCCACAAGCGGAGGGCGATCTTACCTACAGGAGCAGCGGGCAGACAACACAGGCGGAGCTGTGTGGTGGGGGAGCGACCTACCTGGCAAGGTCAAGGGTCGCTAGTGTTGAGGCAACCAATGCCAGCCTTGGATTACTTTGAAGAAGTTTAGTTTCAAGTGGGCCTGTCTCAAGTCAAGGTCATGTAATGACAACATCTCTGGCTAACTGTCCACCAAGAAAGTTGTTTGGGGTACATCCTGCCAGCCGAGTATCAGACAAGTTTCATTTTGTTTAGAAGGTGCATTCTGGGATGATTGTTTTGTACATACCCGGCACAACTCTGCTTTAATGTCCCCAAATTTTCAAGAAGTAATTGATTGGTGAATTCCTCTTTAGTGCAATCACGGGGCAATGAATGGTTCCTCAGGCACTGTGTCAGTTGTAAGTATTTCCACTTTCATTACTAGACAGATGAAATTCCTGTCACAGAGATTCAAATATTTTGATTTAACCATCTCGCAGTTGGTGCTTTGGCCGTAAAAACCTTTTATTTTCTAGGTGTGCCAAAAGAATTTTTAGCCACCAAAATCAGACCTTAAATGTGCCAAATAAGAGCATTTGAACATTTCAGCTGGTCGATCTTCAGTGTTTATGTATGGAGTGCCAGGTGGGAAACTTTGCATTTAACATAGGTCATCAGTGTCTAGAGGGGCTTGTTTTTGTGTACAGGATGCCTGTTGCTGAGACTTAGAATTGTAATAGTCCCTTTTCGATTAGAAGCCAACCGGGATCCTGAGCACTGGGTATGAGGGGTTTCAACTGCAGAATGTAATAGGCCTCACAGTAAGACTGCATGTGCAGCAATCACAGTCCATCTGTTGTTGTAGCTGCATATAGTTTAAACATTAGCAACAGAAGTTGGGAGTTGTTCCACACAATGTATTATTAGGTTGTGAGACTGATGTAACAGGTGGCAGGGATTTTGAGGGGAAGCATCCTAAAGAGGTAGTTATATCTTGCTACTACAACTCTTCCAACAGTTTGCAATCTTCTGATATGGAAAGTTGTAAAGGCTTTCATTTGACATCATTTGCTGAGGTTTTGGCATTAAGGGGGAGTCTGATTGTCATGTGCCATGTTTGCTAATCCCATATGGAATGCTTCACTTTACAATCAGTTAATTTTACAATCCAAGAAAGAAGAAAAGTCAGTCATCAGGTCTTCAAGGATGTAACTGAATCATCAGGCTCCAAAAAGTTATAGGCATATAACTGTAGTTTGAGCTCCCCTGCCTGTTTCACTATGCTGTTCAGATTTCCTAAAGGCTACCTCCAGAAGTTATAGAGTCAGAATGAACATGAGGGGTGAAGCAAGACAGCTATGGTGCATGCCTCTGTGAACATGGATGACATTTGACAGAAATCATCACCTTTGAATCTAGCTTGTGAGATTTGTACAGCTACTTAAATTGTGCTATAAAGTTTGGTTGAATACCAGTTCTGGAGAGAATGCTATTCATATATTCACATTCAACACTGTCAAATGCTTTATCAGCATCCAAGGAATGCCTCTTTTTCTCATTTGAGACATTACAAGCTTACAATAGGAGGTGTTGGAGCATTCTGAGGTAGTTCCTAGATAATCTTCCAGGGAGAAAGCCTAGTTGAGAGCAGTGGGGACTGGGGATCACTTTCTTTAATTGACTGGCAAGTACTTTTGCTTAAATCTTCACATCGGAGTTGATAGTGAGATTAGTCTGCAGCTGGAGCAAAGTAGTTGGTCTTTCCCTGTTTTGGATATCAACGTGATAGTTAAAATCCATTTGGACTTAATCACTATCTTTGGCTTCCTTGAAAACTGTGTACAACAGAGAGGCTAGCCTATTGGGATTGATTTTACATGAAATCAATAGGGAAACCACCCTCTCTCACTGCCTTGACAGTGGACACTAAATTAATTCCCTCCTTGAGCTCTGCTTCTATGACCTTGCTTGAGTCTGAATACTTCAGTGTGACGTGAATGCCCAGACATATGTCCCGTGCTCACTGTGCCACTGGAACCAATCTTCACCTGTCTGAAGGACCCCAATCAGGGAGAAACCAATCTTGGGTTGCTTGTGTTCAGGTTCAAGGAGTGCCTGGCAGTTTAGGCAGGATGCTCCTATTGGAGCAGGGTCAAGACTGATTTGCATACAGCTTTTCCAAATGGAGGTAGGATGGTGTGCAAAATAACGATGGACTGGGATGCAGCCCTGAATAGTTACCTGTGGCTGAGGTCTATTTAAACATTCCACCAGCACTCTTTTCTATACTTCCCTCTGAACCCAGGGTAAACATGTTTCAGTCATCAAACAAGATAGCTGGGGTCTATAGCTTTCATCACAACCAGCATCCCACTACTGATGTCTTTGTATGTAGGCTAAACCTAATGTGTGGTAGTTAAGGTGCATTCAATATCAAGAAAATTAATATTTCTTCTACCAGGCCAGTTTATTTTCTCTGAGTTCAGGAAATACCTAACTGTAAAAAGAGGTTGAAGAAATTGCTTGTGCAGAATCAGTCGGGTAGAAATCACATATTACTAATATCTCCATTTATACATGTAAGGCTTGGCTATTCATTCATTTAATGGTTGTGAAGCCCTGTTTACTGGCTATAACCAAATATGTTTTAGAAAACATAGCACACACATGCAAGGTGGCGCACAGTGTCATGAAGTGGTAAAGAATTTATAAATGTTTAGCTTAACGGTGAACAATTAGTAAAAAGATATTTGTGGTAACAAGTTTTTTGGGCTTTAAAAGGACACTTAATCTATTTAAAATAGGAACCGGGCATGATGGAAGATGTTGTTGTGTCAGGGCGAAATGTATAAACTGTGATGAAGTAAATACTGGAACAATTAGTCAGTCTCTATGTGGGGACCTCAAGTAACCATCCCAGTTTTTGGCAAAAAATAAGCAGCTCTTCTGGGAAGGTGAGCGACTACCCAGAGCAAGCGGCATGCTGGCTTCCAATGTCCACTGACAGTACTTCCCCATTTTTATGCACCTTTTGGAGGTCTGGAAAAAGAGGTGACATCACCACGTCAAACATGTGTGTGTCTGCTCCATAGAAAACAGTTGTCTGTGGCCCAATTCTACACAGGACACACAAGCGATAGACAAAAATAGAATGACAAAATATGAACAAACATATATTGAGGATCTTGCCTTGATTGGGCAGTATTTAATATACCCACAAATGCATTTGATATGTCAGCGAATATATTGATAAAGTCCAATCTCAACTACTACATAACGGCTGGTTGTCAATATAAGACTGCTACGTAGATGGAGCTAGCAATACAGGATGACTATAAGTCAGACTTTATCAAATGCACTTAGCACAACGGTTGCACCTCTGAAGGGAGATGAGAATGACAATATTCGAAAAGCATCACTATAAAAACACACTATCTTTGTGGGGACTTGAACAACACTATAATGACACTGTATCTTTGTGTGGACTTGAAAATCACTACAATAACATGCCATCTCTATGGGCACTTGAGCATTCCTGTAAATACACACAACCTCTGTTTGGACTTGATCATTAGCTGCACACTTTCTGCATGGGGATTTAAACTTAGTCTGTACACACTATTTCAGTGGAGACTTGAATACAATCATATTCCCACACTGCTCTGTGGGGACTTGAACATCACTACGATAACACAATATCTCTGTGGGGACATGAGCAACACTATAATAATGCACTATATTTGTGGGGACATGAACATCACTATAATAACACACTATCTTTGTGGGGACTTGAACATCTCTACAATAACATACCATCTCTGTGGGGGCTTGACCATTCCTATAATTACACACAACATCTGTGTGGACTTGACCATCATTAGCTTCACACTCTTTATAATGGGATTTAGGCTTTGAATCTACACACTATTTCAATGGGACTTAAACACAATCATATTCCTGCACTATCTCTGTGGAGACTTAAACATCACTATAATAACACACTATCTCTGTGGGGACTTAAACATCTCTATAATAACACACTATCTTTGTGGGGACTTGAACATCACTATAATAACACATTATCTCTGTCGGGACTTGAGCATTCTTGTACCTACGCACAAGCTCTGTTTGTTGACTTGAGCATCTTTAGCTGCACATTCTCTGTATGGGGATTTAAGCTTTGTCATTACACACTATTTCAGTAGGGACCTGAAGACAATCATCTTCATGCACTAACTCTGGGGACTCGAATATCCCAATACTCTCATGCTATCTCTGTGGGGACTTGATCAACACTATAATAACACACTATCTTTGTGGGGACTTAAACATTACTATAATAACACACTATCTCTGTGGGGACTTGAACATCTCTATACTAACACACTATCTTTGTGGGGTCTTAAACATCTCTATAATAACACACTATCTTTGTGGGGACTTGAACATCACTATAATAACACATTATCTCTGTCGGGACTTGAGCATTCTTGTACCTATGCACAAGCTCTGTTTGTTGACTTGAGCATCTTTAGCTGCACATTCTCTGTATGGGGATTTAAGCTTTGTCTTTACACACTATTTCAGTGGGGACTTGAACACAATCATATTCATGCATTAACTCTGGGTACTTGAACATCCCAATAAATTCATACTATCTCTGTGGAGACTTGGACATAAATAAATTCACACACTATCTCTGTGAGCACTACTATAATCATATGCTATTTCTATGGTGACATGAATAAAATGATCATCACATTGTACTTTGTGGGAACTTTCCTCACAGCTGAAGACACCATCTCTATACAGACCCTGGTGCTACTGTGATCACAACCACCTCTATTGACATTATCACACACCATCCCAATGTAGTGATGAGATACAACCTCTGTGGGCATCATCTGAAACTACCCCTATGCAGACATTAACATTGCATGCATTCCTAGGGAGGTGTTGTCCAACAGCTATTTTGGCAAAAATGTAAGCAGCTAACAAAGATCCGGGGTCCACTTGACCATATTCCTTGATTCCATATGTTAATTTCTTTATGGGTTAGTTCCCTTATCTCCTAAGATTTTAAGCACTAACAAATAGGTTAAATACAGTTTTAAGTGCCTTTCTGTAATCAAGATATACTTTCGGACACATTAACATAATCTGTCTTTTGTGTATGCCCCTAGTATATATACAGCAATTCATATATGAATAGATTATAATGTTGTCTGTGTATATTGTTGATAAAACAAACATTTAGCCATGTGCCTTTGACTGTATTAAATTACAAATAGTATTATGGACTAGGTCCTCACAAGGATGGTAGCACATGTTCAAGTCCCCACAAGGATGGTTCTGTGCGCGTGATTAAATAACAATATATTTGCAAATTTGAAGCAGGATCCTGTATCATGAATTTTTTCTTAACATTTTTCTGTTACTGGTATATTTTAAAAACATTGGGAAAGGTTAGTCCCCACAAGGCAGGTATCCACATATAGTCCCCACAAGGATGGTAACACGTGTATGTGTGTGTGTGTGTGTGTGTGTGTGTGTGTGTTATATGTGTGTGTATATATATATATATATATATATATCTATTTAATTTCATTATCTGTGACTCTTCAATTATATTTCCCATCTCTTTGCTACTCGACTCACATTATGCATTTCCTACTCCATGGATTAAGTTTTACTTCCTTTTTCATTTTCTTTTTCATTGTACCTCTCTTTATCATATTCATCATGTTCCTTTGACATTTATGAATTTATAAATATATTATGATATATATTTCTTTTATTATTTGTCTTACATTTTCTATAAGACCCTTTTTGTAATTTTCTTTCCTTTAAAATTGAATTATATCCCTTTTCATGATACTTTTTGGGAGCTTATGATGTTATACAGTATTTTCTATGCATTCATATTTCTCTGTATATTAATTTTTTCTAATAAATTATGAAAAAAAAAAATTACCGCATAGCAGTATATGCCCCCAAAGAGTTTCCCATTCTATTGTCTCATTTAAGATGGTTGGTCCTTCTCTTTCATCACTCTGGTGAAAGAGGCCCATAGGGCAAAGGACACCACATGCGAACTCAGGTGTGTCAGGAGAAAATTTCAATCCCAGCCGCTAACCTTACTGGCAGACGCTTGCAGTAGGAGAAGAGGAAATGAGGTGTAGCTTGCTGCTGCTTTCTTGTAGGGGCCTCTTGCATGGTCCAGAGGATGGCTTCATGCCCCAGAGAAGGAGGGGCTTGCTCCTGGACCACTTTAGATATTACTACTTATTGACCAGGAGGACCCCCATTGTTTTGCTCCTCCTCTGTGTCCACATCGACCACCTCCTTGGTGTTCTCTCCAGCTTCTGTCTGGAGACTCTTGTCCGTTTAGTGGCCAATGTCTTCTCCCTCTCCTTCCCCCTTGGCCCCATGAACACCCCTCTTTCTCCTTGGCTGCCATTAGAAAAGCTCATTTGAGAAACAAATCATTAGTGCTTATGTAAAATACCTCATCTAAGTCTGAAAACAACTTATTAGAGTGAGTGTTAAATGTGACAAGGAATGAGAATGCCATATATGCCCTTTGCCATTTAAACTTCCAAATGTAATATGCCGCTTTCTCAGCGGGTGACTAACAAAGAAAGATACTACCCACATCTTCCTGTTTTTTTTTTTTTAACAAAAAGAATTGTTTGACATAAAAAAGGAAATGCCACTCACTGATAAGTCATGCTTAGATACACTAAGGCACTGCTACCTTAACATTCACTTTTGATTGCAAGAACAAAAGCATGATTTGATATTTAAATCTTGTTTATTGATTGGCAGAGCATGCAGGTGAATCCTGTCTACGTGTTGAGGGTGATACTTGCAATAGTACATTTTATGTACATATCATGACCATTACTATTTTGCGCTTGTAAATCTGAAAGTAATTTTTAAATATTTGTAACAATCTGTCTAAGACGTGTGAGTGGGTTCTGAGAAACATCTCAAGGATTATTTAAGTAATGTGCATTTAAAATAGGAAAGTCAAAAACAATGACTAAAAACAAAAAAAGAAAACCTAAAGGAACATTTGTGGATGTATCAATATAATATATATTTAGAAACAGTAATTGTTCAATTATCAGTAAAAGTATATATACATTTATAACTATCATTTACATTTAAATTTTAGTCAACGCATAAAATATCTAAAACATGGATATAAATAAACATCAAACAAGACACTGCAAAACTTTCATAGCAGTTTTTTAAGAGTTGCCATTTTGCGTCTGCTTGTGGGATGAGGGTAGTGGGTTGGCCATAATCTCAGGACCCTCTGGTGCAGTGGGGAGAGTTTGAGAGACTGTAGGATAGACCTAGCACATCCTCTGCTTTCAACTTGCCCAATGCTGGAGATCATCTTTGAATCTGCATGTTTCCCTCCACCCACTGTAGTGTAGCCATGACAATGGCCTGCAATATTAGTTTGTGCTACATTGCTTCACTTAGTCTTCGTACTCAAGTAAAGTTTTTAGTATACTTCTGGAGCACCCCCCTACCCAGTGATGTCTAATCCCTCCTGGGAGAAACTGAAGTCTCTCTTGTCTTAATCCTCAACCATTTTTAGGATTTCTAGAATCAAAGTAGAAGCAGGATAGACAAAGGTTGTGGGGCAGTCCTTAGATGGCTCAAGAATAGCCTACTTCCTGTTTCTTTGTCATATCCGGTTTGTCGCAGTACATGGATAACTCCTACTTCTCTTGAGTTATTTTTTTCCGCTGTGGCATTCTCTGACTTGCAGAAGTGCAGAAATCTGCTACATATGTGGATTAAAAGTGTTTGTTTAGAAAGGAAAGGGCACCACATAAGTGGTTGTGAGCATGTGAAAGTGTGTGGTGGTACATGAAATATAAACTAATTAAATTGAATTTACATGCATGTGATCTATGAAGTTGTGTAAATTCTACCTGTTTCTATTTATGCACACACTACCTGTGTGGTGTTGCCATGTACATTATAATTATTACTTTGTGTGAAAGATGATTGTATTATAACATGTAACATATGAATGAATGAGTGAGTGATGTCCTGGTGGATCGCATTGAGACTTGCATATTTAGATGTAACTTTGATGTGAGTAACATGACTTCTTTATATATTTTTAATGTTATGTACAATACAATAGAAAGCAGGCTAACCTGTTTTATTAGTACAACTTATAAGTGTGTGCTTGGCTGAATGTCTTTCTTAAAACCTATTTTGAGAAATTGGGATGATGCTTGAGAAGGGCTCACATACCCCCCGCCTCCCCCCCCAGCCAACAGCCACAATTCATATCAGGGTGAGCTACAAAAAATCACTAAATTAGCCTGTGCTTAACCCTCCATTAGCCTGGCACTAAAGCAGTGAGGCTTAATTTGGAGACAATATGTAAAGTATTTATGCAGCACACAAACCTCAATGAAGTGAAAATACAAAACAAACATCCCACCCTAATTTTAGAAAAGTAGAATAAAAGTTAATAAATTATCTGACGCCAAATCAACAAAAATCCAGTTAGTAGAACAGGAGCTATGCAGTTTCAAAGATTCATGATAACTATAGTTCCTAAAAGCATAAAGGGCCACTTGTCGTAATCTGGCTGATTGAAAGTCGCAAGTTAAGGTTAAGGACGACTGTGATGGAGCTCGGGCCATATACAGGGACCAGGTTAGGCTGAATGTATGATGATACAGCGCGTACCATCACAACGCGGTATGTTACATCGCGGTCTTGACCACGCAAGCCGTTACATCGACTTGCGCTGGAGTGCGCTGGACTTGGGAATAGTGTGAATTACTATTCCAACTCCAGTCTACGTACAGTAGGGAAGGTGTTGGAATAGTAATTCACACTATTCCTTAGTCTACAGCGCCCTCCAGTGCAAGTCGATGTAACGACTTGCGTTGTGAAAACCACGATGTAACCATACCGCGTTGTAATGGTTTCGTGGTAAAAGATGTTTCCCGGTTAGGCCTGCTGAAAGAGTTCCCTTCTTAAAGTCTGGCGTGAGTAGTCCAGTTTGTGGTGGAGGAGTCCGCGAGGAGCAGAGAGAGCGTTTGGTGGTGTAGCGCGAGGAGAAGCCCAGGTGTCCTGGTCAGTCATCACTGTAGCGTGAAGATCCTGTTGGATGTCACGGATGGACGTTGCTGGAGCTTTATATTGGCGGTCACCGTGAGCTGACAATGCTGTGGCTTGAGGAGCAGTTTGTCGTGCCAGTGGTCACTGGCGGTCGCTATAGAGCAAAGTTGGGTCCACCGGAGCTTCACATTGGTTGCTGATTGGTGAGATCTTGGTGCAAACAAGCATTTTCACAGTTGCAAAGAGCCCAAAAGTTAGGATTTCTCCTTTTACCCACAGGAAGAGCTCAACTAAGGGTCCGGAACTCGCTCCAGCAGAGGCCAGCAGGGCTCAGGCAGGTCCTGTTGCAGGCCCAGTACGGCAGGTCAGGTGGGCAGTTACAGGAAGGCTTCTGGAGCTTGTTGTGTCCCTGTAGCTCAGAACAGAAGGTCAGCCACCTGACTCTTATTGTAATCACTTTGTCTGGGAGGAAGGGAGCAGGTCAAGTCTTTCTTCTCGCAGGGCAGACCTCAAGCAGCAGGGAAATTCTCTGGCAGCTGGGCAGTCGTTTTGTAGCATCCACGGATCCCTGGAGTGTACTGAAGAGTGGGTCTCAGGGCGAAACTTGTAGGGTTCGCCCCCGACAGATGGTTCTGGAATTTCATTCCTCCCTGCCCTGGCCAAAGGTTATCTGGGTGACAAAAGCCTAGTGCTATAAGTGTATTGAGGTAGCTCCTTTAAAAATGTAAGTGTGGTAGGTGACCGCTTTGCCCCCACCCATCCTGTTAGAATGGCTTATCTTGCCAACACGCAGTCTCCATTTGTGCTACTGTCTAGGAGGAAAACACAGAGGTCACCTGCCACCTACACCCAGTCATGTGACCCAGGCTACAGGCACCAAATGGTTATGACAAAATACCAACTTGAGTGATGGAATGCTTGAAAGAATTTCAGCCACTGGCAATTGCTCTGGGCCGTGTCCCAATTCATCATTATTTGCCCACCATGCCACCTCAGTTTGGCTTCAGCCATATGCAGATCAGTCTTGACCATGCTCCACATGGGAACAGTTAAGCCCAAACTGCCAGGCCAGGTCCTCCCTGAACCAGAGCACCAGCATCCTAGGACCAGTTTCCCCGTAGTTAGGACTCTTCAGCCAGGGATAACTTGGTTCCAGAGGCACAGTGAGCCCGGAACCCAAGTCTGGGTATATCCGACGCACTTGGGCTGCAAATGTAAAAACAACAAGGTAAGTGATGGAATTATTGAATTAATCTCAGCCACTGGCAATTGCTTTAGGCCATATCTTAATCCATCATTTTTGCCCACCAAAAAAACAATGGAATTAGCCCAGATCTCTAACTGGGGGGGGGAGAGTGTTTAAAATTGTTTAGCATTCCGTACATCAATTGTTGTTTTTGCATTTGTCACCCTGAGTGGAATGGGTGTGCCCAGATGTAGGTCCGGTGCTCGCCATGCCACTGGATTCAGGCTATCTGGGCTGAGGAGGGGTGATACCCAGAAACCAGTCCTAGGATGCTTGTTTCCAGTCCAGGGATGACCTGGCCTGGCAGTTCGGGCAGGACTGTTCCATGCGGAGCAGGATCAAGACTGATTTTTATATGGCTGGTTCCAAACTGGAATGGCGTGGTGAGAAATAAAACGATGGATTTAGGCCCAGATTTAGGCCAGATCTGAGTGTTTGACATTGTTCAGCATCCGATGATCAATTGTTTTTTTGAACTTTCTAGAATTGGCATATTCAGTATTGTGACTTTACGATTGAAGGCGGTTTTAAATTACAATGCCATAGGCACCACACATGTAATTTCTACTTGTTCCCCAAAATTTTGTATCACTTATTATATCTAATAAGGTTATCCAATGTTTTCTAACCCAATGTTTTCCTATGGGAGATGTAGGTCCTTCAGTATTGAAAAATGAAAGTTTCACTACCAGGACATGTAAAACTTAAAAGTACATGTCCAAACTCTTAAATACAATGCACCCTGCCCTATGGGCTGTTTAGGACTTACCTGAGGAGTGATTTATAAGTATAAAAAAGGAAGGTTATGCTTTATTTTGCCAGGTCGAAATGGCAGTTTAAAACTGCACACAGGTGGCAATGACAGGCCCGAGACATGTTTTAAAAGGCCTACTTAAGTGGGTGGCACTAAAAGCGCTGCAGGCCCACTAGTAGCATTTAATTTACAGGCCCTGGGTCGAAGCAGTAACACTTTGCTAGGGACTTATAAGTAAATTAAATGTGCCAATTGGGTGCAAGCCAATTTCTCCATGTTTAAAGGAGAGCACAAGCACTTTAGTACTGGTTAGCAGTGATAAAGAGCACAGAGGCCTCAAAGCCAACAAAATCAGGTTGAGAAAACTGAAAGGGTGAAGGCAAATAAATTGGGGTGACCCTGCAGAAAAGGCTAAGTCCAACAGTTATGCTTAAAGAAAGACGAGCAGGAAAATTCCATTCTCTGGTGCACATCTTCTTCATGAATGGGGCAGCTTAAATGTAGCTACAAGGAGAGATGACCTTGTGTGTGCCATAGTGTATAAAGAAGGTAGAAAACTAGCACGAAGCTTCAGTTTATAAACACATTTTTTTTTAAAGCATTGTTCAGTATCCTGTGCAATAAATGAGCTGAGCATGAGCTGACGATTCCGTGCTCCATAAAACATCAAATATAAGAAAGGTTTATTGAATACCTGTGTAGGGATGGGGTTTAACACATGTGACTTGCGGTCTGTTGGCACAGTAAGGTACGCGGCAAAGCTTAACGTACTTGTCATAATTTAATAGGCTAATGCGAACATGATGGTAGATGGACGATTAGAACTTAGAGTACAGTAGTGGTGTTTGATTAAATATGTCTGGGGCTTGTCTAACATTTTTCCTACATTGTTTAATTGTTGCCAAGCTGTTTGGAATATTTACAAGCATTCTGACACGTGGTTTGTAGACTAATCGTTAATTATAAATAAACATAGTGTAAAATATTGGCCATTGTGTATGTATGATTTATGGGTATGGGGTCAGGCTCTGTTTACACCACCTGCAAATTTGAAATTCTCTGAAAGGTTTGTCTGACACTATACACTCCTGCCTACCAGAGTGTAACTCAGTAGTAGAGGCATGAGAAACATCTTCAAGTTTACATTTTCTCCAAAAAGGCTCTAGTTTCTTTTTTGGGGCTTAGGAAATCTACCAGATGAGCCCCTATAATCTGGTTTATGTTGTAACAGTGGCGTATCAGTGTTAGAAATGGGGGTCTCTAGTTGGCAATGGTTTGCACCATTGTCAAAGTATGGACCCTTCTTCCTAGTCCAGATAAGTAGGATATAATTCTAAAGTAACCCCTGCTCACCCCCTTGGTAGCTTGGCACGATCAGACAGGCTTATCTCAGAGGCAGTGTGTAAAGCATTTGTGCACAAATGCAGTAAAACATTGAAAACACTACAAATGGACACCACACCAGCTTGGAAAAAAAAAAATATGTAGCCTTTATCTAAACCAAACAAGACCAAAATGACAAAAATCCACAATACAGTTATCAAAATATGACTTTTAAAAGGTAGAAACAGTTCTGTACATAGCAAACGACAGATGTGACACGTTCAACACAAAGTACCTTGGATGCATCAAAATCATAAACAAAAACAGTTGCAGAGAAGGTGATGCGTCGGTTCCTTGCGCGCAGGGAAGGTGATGTCGGTTCCTTACTCCAGGGGAGGTGATGTGTCGGTTCCTTACTGCGACACAGGGGAGGTGATGCGTTGGTTTCTTACTGAAGGGGAGGTGATGCATCGGTTTCTTACTGTGCAGGGAGGTGATTCGTCGGTTTCTTACTACGACCCCAGCGTTGATGTAGACTTGGCGAACCAGTGCGATGCATGAGGATCAGGGATGCTTTGGTTTTTGATGCACTGGTGGGAACGGCGCTGCGTTGGTTTCTTCAGCTGTGGTCCCACGATGCGTTGCTTCTTGCAGCCGCACAGCAGGGCCTGCGTTGGAATTGGTGCGGTGATCTTGGACTTCGTAGATCTGTGCACTCGATGCAGCGTGCAGCAATTTCTCCAGCCGCGGGCAGGTGCTGCATCAGTTTCTGCGGCGATGCGTCAGAAACAGGTGCTGATGCGTCCCGCTTCTCATTGTTGCGTTACTTTTCCAGCTCCCAACAGCAGGAACAACCTCCAGAGGCCCAGGACAGCAACAGGCACCTCTTGGCAGGTCAGAGCTCCCAGCAAGGAAGTTCAGGGGAGCTGGGGATGAATTCTTTGTGTTCCTGAGACTTCAGAACAGGAGGCAAGCTCTACTTCAAGCCCTTGGAGATCTTCCTCAAGCAAAGGACACAGCGCACAGCAAAGTCCTTATCCTTTCCTTGGCAGAAACAGCCACTGCCGGCCAACCCCAGACAGCACACAGCAAAGGGGCAGTACTTCTCCTTCAGTTTCTCCAGCTCTTCTCCTTGGCAAAGGTTCCTCTTGAATTCCAGAAATGATCTAAACGTCTGGGCCCCACTTTTTATAGCACCAATTCTTTTGTTCTCTGGTGGCAGAGAAGCTCTTTGGTACAGCTTCCCGGCAGGAGGTGGAGACAGCATTGTGTAAGGCAGACCAAGCCCTTTCAGGTGAAAGGGAATCTCCTCCCCCCTACTCTGTCCAGCCCTGCCTCATTCAGGAAAGGCAGGACACACATCAACCCCCTGCCCCACAGTGGCTGTCTGAGAGAATGCACATCCCAGCCCCTGTCACTCCAAAGCCAGACAGTCAATCCACAAACCAGCAGAGGCACACAGGATGGCTAAGCAAGAAAATACCCACTTTCTAAAAGTTGTATTTTCAAACACACAATATAAAAAACATCTTTACTAAAAGATGCTTTTTTATATTCTGAGTTCAGGCATACTAAACTCCAACTATCTATCTTGTCCCAATGGGAAGTTATATTTATACGATATTATAAATAAACTCCCATTCTATCATATGGGGCAGATAGCCTTTCAATAGTAAAAAAACAGAATACACTGTATTTCACTATCAGGACATGTCACACACCTCAGTACATATCCTACTTTTCACATACACTGCACCCTGCCCATGGGGCTACCTTGGGCCTACCTTAGGGGTGTCTTACATGTAAGAAAAGGGAAGGTTAGGGCTGGCAAGTGGGTGCACTTGCCATGTCGACATGGCAGTACCAAACTGCGCACAGACACTGCAGTGGTAGGTCTGAGTTACATTTACAGGCTGCTCATGTGGATGGCACAATCGGTGTTGCAGGCCCACTAGCAGCATTTGATTTACAGGCCCTGGGCACACACACTGCACTGTACTAGAGACTTATCAGTAAATCAAAAATGCCAATCATGGAATCACCAATCCATAAACACAATTTACAGGGAGAGCATATGCATTTTAGCACTGATCCGAAGTGGTAAAATGCCCAAAGTCATAAAACCAATACAAACCGGGTCAAAAACAGGAGGCCAAAAAGTCTGGGGGTAAACCCGCTGAAAAAGCCAGGTCTAACAATCAGGGTAGTATATGTGGGCTAGGCACACTCCAGCATGGACTCAGCAGTGTTCAACCACTTTGATAAAGCAACTAAATTGTCAGCCTACTAGTTGGTCACACACCTGCACACTCTGACCTCTGTTTGGTGTATCATCCAGTGAACCTGAATGAGGCCATACCTTAGAAGTAAGGTCTTCATGGAAGTCCTGCCATGTGATAGTGATGTGCAACAGGTTGCAGTAATCTTGCACTCTGCTTCTGGAGAATACTAAAGCACTCCCTTTCCCTCTACCTGTATGGTCAAGAAATCTGAATCGCCACTGGACAATACCAAAAGTGCATTTAATGATGCCACATCACACTCACAGACCTCTGGCAGAGATCGTCCATCCATTTGACGTAAATATTGTCACCTATGCAGATGACATTCAGCTTGTGGTGGCGTTAAACCACCCCGAGCGGTCACCTAGCACCCTAGGCTGTTGTCTAGAGGAGATCGCCAAGTGGATGGACCTCTCATGCCTTAAACTTAATGGGGACAAAACGGAGCTTATGCTCCTGGGCAACTCCCCCGTATTCAACTCTGCCCTGTTGTGGCCCAACTGTCTCGGGTCCGCTCCAGTTCCTAAAGATCAGATTAAGAGTTTGGGAGTATGGCTTGAACGTTCCCTCACCTTTAATCATCAAGCTGTAAAACTTTCTGCCTCCTGCTTTGGCTTACTCAGAATGCTGCGTAAGATCCTTCCCCTTCTCCCTTTTCAGGCTAGAAGGATCATGGTCCAGGTGCTCATCCTCTCTCGCCTGGACTATGGGAATGTCCTTTATCTGGGCGCCCCTTAATACACCATCAGCAAGCTCCAGACAATCCAAAATTGTGCTGCATGCCTTCTTTTACAGATCCCTCGGCGGCAGTCTGCGAAACCTGCCCTGAAGGCCTTGCACTGGCTGCCGATTAGAGAAAGGATCCAGTTTAAAGCCATGTGCCTAGCCCAGAAAGCCTTCTGGAAGATCGGCCCCTCGATTATTCAATCCTTGATTATCCCATACCAACCCAGACGGGCCCTCCATTCTACTACTGCTTTCCTATCTCTTCCCCCTAGAATAAAGAGAGCCAGAAGTGGTGGACGGTCCTTTACCTATAATGCATCAACTCTTTGGAACACTCTTCCACTTTCCCTCCGACAGGAATCCAATCTGCTTGCTTTTCGGAGGCTTTTAAAAACCTGGCTCTACAAGAACTGTATCTAACTCTCTCCTGCCCGGTCCTGGCTGTGTTGTCTGTAGCGCTGGGAGGCCTCCGGGTAGCCATCGTGCTCTATAAATCCCCATTCCATTCCATTTAATTTCATTTCATTTCATGTATGTGTACCTTGTTACACTTCTGTTGAGGCACTGTAGGTGGAGGTCAGAAGGGGGTTGACAAGGCACACATGGAATCACCTGCAACAAAGACAAGTGATATTTATTAGAATGTGGTAATCTTGAGAATGTAGATTATTAACAAATGCGTGAATTCAATCTTAGTGCTCTTTGCGTCTACTGTTATGTGGTGTAGCTATGAGTGACTGTGATGTCATTCATTTGGTATTCAAGCAGTGCTAATGTGACTTTGGTTAAGTTACCTAGTGGTTGCATTTCATTAAAATCACCAGCAGTCAACTGCTGTTCAAGAGTTAACTTTCAGAAAATGTAGCCATCATGTGTGCACCCATGAAAGACGGTGTACGCTCATTGAAGCAGCTCTGTCTTCAAAGGCAGCTTGCACATTGATGGAGTGCCAGCAGTTTCTGCTACTGAAATAGTGTTTCTTGTGGTGTAGTGGTTAAACTGCATTGTGTGTGCAATCGATGGAACCTAATACTTGTGATAAGGAGACTGGTATACAATTCCCTTGCAACCTGTTGTCTTACTGCCAGTGACGGTGGCATGGTAATAAACTAGTTTAATTGGCTGGTAATGCTTCTCTGTACCTGTCACAAGCAGCACGATTTGAGATACCCACCATGTCCCCACTGTCCTCTGAAAGGATTCTCTGGTGAGTAAATGGGGTGCAGCTACTATTTTGACATGAGCAGGGGTGGCTTGGGAGCAGGCTGTACTTTACGTATAATCCTGCTTCATGTCTGCAACCATGTCCAGCATCAAATCAGGTGAACAGCAGTAACTAGCAATGGCGGCTTCCCTGCATATATCAAAGATGTTGATCCTCTGCCTGTGAATCCTCTTCCTTCTTATATAATTGCTCCTCAAAATGATAAGCAAGACCACAGAGATATTCCGACACATTGAACATATTTTTTGTCTGTGACTTGCTTTGAACATATTTTTTGTTTGTGACTTGCTTTCTTATGTAGATAAGCTTTGCGTGATTAGTTCATGAGTTTCACCTGCTGCTGTGTGCTGGGGAATCCTGGTTGTTCACACCCCTCCACTTGCTGTAAATGAAGTGCTGAATATGAACGATTCCTTTGCAATACTTGTTCTTTATTTATTGCTATATTACTGTTGTGTGACTTTTTTTTTTTTTTCCCATAATAAAAATGTTCCTTATATTTTCTTTGTTCCTTACCACCATTGATTTGTATAACGTGTATACCTAGTGTTACACATTTGTGCATGAGTAGACCACTCAGCATAATAGAAAGAAAGGTCCTTGAGAATGAATTTCCTGTCAATAAGCTTAATAGAGTTTGTTGTACCATCACTATCAATGCTTCCAGTCTTTTTTTTTTAAATGCAAAAAGATTAGTCAGGCCAATCAGTGCCATGCACATTTTTGCCAAAATCTGTTGGTAAGCCTGTTTGTGTCTCTGGCTCTCCTCCGCAATTGTAAAAGAAACAATTGATGGACGGAATGCTGGACAATGCAGACATTCACCCCCAGTCACAAGGATCTGGGTTAAATCCATCATTCTTTTGCTCACCACACCACCCCAGTTTGGACCCAGCCATATGCAAATCAGTCTTGACCCTGTTCCTTGTGGGAACAGTCCAGCCCGAACTGACAAGCCAGGTCCTCCCTGAACCGGAAACAAGCATCCTGGGACCGGTTTCAGGGCATCACCCTTCTTCAGCCAGTCTAGCTTGAATCCAGTGGTGTAGTGAGCACGGGACCCACGTCTGGGCATACCCTTCCCACTTAGGGCGACAAATGCAAAAGAAACAATTGATGGACGGAATGCTGGTCAATGCAGACATTCACCCCCCAGTCACAAGGATCTGGGTTAAATCCATCATTCTTTTGCTCACCACACCACCCCAGTTTGGACCCAGCCATATGCAAATCAGTCTTGACCCTGTTCCTTGTGGGAACAGTCCAGCCCGAACTGCCAAGCCAGGGCCTCCCTGGACTGGAAACAAGCATCCTGGGACCGGTTTCAGGGCATCACCTTCTTCAGCCAGGCTAGCTTGAATCCAGTGGTGTAGTGAGCACTGGACCCACGTCTGGGCATACCCTTCCCACTTAGGGCGACAAATGCAAAAGAAACAATTGATGGACGGAATGCTGGACAATGCAGACATTCACCTCCCCAGTCACAAGGATCTGGGTTAAATCCATCATTCTTTTGCTCACCACACCACCCCAGGATGCTTGTTTCCGGTCCAGGGAGGACCTGGCCTGGCAGTTTGGTCTGGACTGTTCCCATGGGGCACAGGGTCAAGACTGATTTGCATATGGCTGGGTCCAAACTGGGGTGGCGTAGTGGGCAAAAGAACAATGAATTTAACCCAGATCTTTTGACTGGGGGAGAATGTTTGCATTGTCAGCATTCCGTTCATCATTTGTTTGCTGTAACAATTTTCGCCCTAAGTGGGATGGGTATGCCCAGACGTGGGTCCCTTGCTCACTGTGCCACTGGATTCAAGCTAGCCTGGCTGAAGAAGGGTGACATACCCTGAAACCGGTCCCAGGATGCTTGTTTCCGGTCCAGGGAGGACCTGGCCTTGCAGTTCGGTCTGGACTGTTCCCATGGGGCACAGGGTCAAGATGATTTGCATATGGCTGGGTCCAAACTGGGGTGGTGTAGTGGGCAAAAGAACGATGGATTTAACCCAGATCTTTTGACTGGGGGAGAATGTTTGCATTGTCAGCATCCGTCCATCATTTGTTTGCTGTAACACTCCTCAGCAATTATGGCACAGAAGCATGAGATTGGGCACTGAGGCACAGATATACTAATGTTTCACTTAAACTTGTGCAGCAAGCAAAGTTGCTACACTGCGTTGCGTGAACTGGAGTGAGCAGAAATGTGCTTCTGCTCCATCTTAGCGCTGGTGCACTATGTGCTGCATAGCACTAATGCAGACACCCGTGCACCATGGTGCTAGGGTGTCTGCAGTGGCGTAGCTAGGCACTCTGCCGCCCGTGGCGGTCCCTGCCTTTTGCCGCCGAGCGCCTAAGAGCCGGGGGGGGAGGAGGGGGGGGGTGCTGGCGATAAATTTACCTGCCGCCCGAATTCTCGTGCCGCCCGGGGCGTACCGCCCCCTCCGCCCCCCCCTTGCTACGCCAGTGGGTGTCTGCGTTACAGGTAGGATTGTTTTTGCGCAGTAAGTATGACCTTCCTGCACGAAAACAGTCCATAGTCAATTTCCTCTTTCTATGGGTGCTGCTTTTTCATGCAATCTGAGGCTTACTGCCTTTTGTTAATCAAGGATTGCATCGGACTCGATGGGTGGATGCATGGGAATGCCCATTTTCCATCCATGGAATGCTTACAACGACGAAATGTAACGCAATGCAAATCACTGCGTTGCATTACATTTCTTTATAATGCCACACAAGACCATGCAAATTGGCCCTTGCGTGGCTTTGTAAATCTAGACAAGCATATTGTGTTGTGTCTGCTCCAAAAAGTAGTGCAACCATGATGCAAAATGGTATGCAATATACACATGGCTTGGGTGATCTAGATTTGAATGCTTTTTTAGCTGTCTGTTGCACCCAGTGGCATATCTTCAGGTAAGGTATGCTTTCCTTTTTTGTAGCCTATAAATGCTGCTTACATTGCTTAAAAGTTTTAACTTTCTCACCCCGGAACATATACCTTATGATCCTACAGTACCACTGCCACCCTTGGTTGTGTAAAATATGGATTGCAGTTTATGAAGGTCAGTGGGGACTAGAATGTGGTGAGTCCCTTTTTAGTAGCTATCTGATTTGATTCTTCCAGGCTACTTCTAGTGACCTGGATTAAATGGAGATTGGCATGGGTAGAGTATTGCAGGAACCTTGCCAAATCCCACATTAGTCTCTCTGCCTTTAATTGGTCCAGGTGTATTTACACTTCTCTATCTCCCTGACTGATCACTTCTTTTCCCTCAGGGGTGTAATTTGGCAATGCTGCAATATGTGAGGGGCTGCCATGCCTTACTTTCTTTTGGGTGCCCTCATCATGTGTATTGAGATCCTGACTTTGCTTCCTACGTAAATTAAGTTTTTTTTGTAAGTCTATTAGCTTCTTCTTGGGTAAGTTTTGAATATGTAGATCTTTTCTATCCATGAATTGAAAGGCCTTCTTTATCTCCCCAAGTCTACCAGAATTTCCTGTTTCAGTGTCCGCCATTTCAGTTAAGTAAACTTTTAGACAGTGTTGTGTAGGTTAATATAAAGATGTTTAATAATTTCTCATGCTAATTGAAGTGGAGTACCTGACTTTAGAAGGTGTGCTCCATCAAAATATACTTTATTGGTATCCCTTTTTTATCTTCAGATCTATAAAGTTTCCTTTTAACTTTGAAACCTTTACAATTAGTTGAACCATTCATATACATTAAATTCTACATTGATGAACCATACCATTGGCAAAATTTGGTGAGGTTATGGCAGTATACTTGAGGGATTAAAAGCTGTTCCTCCATTTCCTAAAGGGTTCTATTCAGAATATGCTTTTCTCTTTGGGTACTTGATGATTTAAAAATCCTAAACTATTATATTTTAACTTAATTTAATGTGGTTTAAATTATTTTTTTTATATGTAAATGTTATTTTTTCCTCTGCCACTCCTTACAGTATCATTTGTGTTGAATGTGTCACAATCTTGGATGCAAGTTATGTATCACTGATACATTTTTTAAATGTATTAATATATTATGACTATTGAAAAACTAACATTAAAATGTATTTTCTTAAAAAATATATTATGTAGATTCAAATAAATTTGAATAATGTTTGATTTAAAATATTATTTAATTTTGTTTGTTTTATAGGTTTCCTTGGGTGTGAATGTTAGCGCCTTCCTCAATTGCGTTCTGTGGCCTTGTTTTGCTGTAGCACCGTTTTGACTATATGTGATGCTTGACTTACTCCAGAAGTATTTGAATTGAATTTTGGGGGTACATAAAGTAGCAATACGTTTTTATACTCCAAAATGGCTCTTGTGAATAGGCCTCCATCTCTCTAAAACACACATAGTGATAAATGGTGGCATAGACTGTTTTTTAGGTCTGGTCTTGTCAGGGTAATTCAATCCGAAAAAATACATCCTAATTAATAATAATATTAGGCACTGAAAGGGGCTTTAGTCAGCCTTCATTAGCTTTGATTTGAATGACTGGAATGTTGGTATAGCCCGCTGAAAATCATTCATGCAGTGTGGGAATGGGTCATCCTTCTTTATATTGGCTTGATTAGGAGCGTCAGTCTTCTACTAAGTCAGCCCGTAGGGCAGGCAGTTGGTAATTACACGGCAAGTTATGCTGAATGATGGCATTTTTGCCATCCAACCGGAGTTTAGGATTTGATTGGGTGGCAAGAGTGTGCAAACACCTCAGCATTTGGGGATTTGTTTGTTCATTCTTTGATGTTGGAAAGGAAGCCGTTGTTTGCAAAGCAAAATAAGTAAAAATGCCAAGCAATTTAATGTTTTGATTTTAATTTTAGCCAATTTGATTGGTTATTTTTAAGAACGATATGGTTGTAATATATACTTAACTTGTGCCTGGAAAATATTCTAATCTGTGATACAGTTTGTACCTAGAATAGTGGGCTACTGTTTACTATCAACAATGTTTTAATATAAACTTATTGAAATATATTGTGACATTGCAATACAAATTTAATGTGTGCACATCATAAAAATAAATATTTGAAATATTGTTTGCAACACTGCATACCAAATGGTTGCATCTTCTAAGAGCTATAAATAACAGCTATCAAGCTATAGGTGCCATCACTTTTTCTTTGTTGCATATGCTTCTAATGCTTCACTATGTGTTTGATAAAGGACATATTCTTAGTTTCCTTGTAGCATGAATGATCTCAAAATAAATGGTTAGCCATCCAACCAGAATTGCTCTTGGCAATCAAAACAAGACTTATTGGCTTTGCCAATGTTTGTTTATCGAACAGGTACCCGGTATCAAATGTGTTATTGCTCAACAGTCAAAATTATTTGATACACAAAATATTTAGGGTGCAATCATAATGAGACTCCGAAATGCAATTCCTTTTGGTCAAAACTGCAAACTTTAATTACAACCGACTCTTAAATACTTTACATTTTCATTCATGCTAAAGAAAGGCTTTATATATGGCAGAATTAACTAAATATGACATGAAATTTAAAAAGTGCATCTTATTAAGCATCTCCAAAAGTTGTCAAAATATTGTAGACGTCTTTATACACGATATCCAATTTTAACAGTTTCAAGTGTTAGAAAAGACAAACGAAACGTTTTTGCAACGCCTGACTTTTTCAAGGCTGTAATGGAATGAAAGAAAAATGGAAAGTGACAAATCAAAAATATAATATTGCATGTAGCTTCAAGTCCTTAACAAGAAAACCAATTTGGAGTAGATTCTATATATAATTTACTGTGCAAGCTATTAGAATTTGCAAATTAACACTAAAGCACACCATACATCTATCCATTTATGTAGGGAGAGAAAGTTAGGAAGTTACCACTTATATACTATCTCTCAATTACAGAACACATATTCATTTGATATTGTAGAATCAAGAACATCTTAAAACACACATCTATATGCATATCCAATCTGTGATGCTATACACATACCCAAATACAAATTCAGTTATTTTCTAATGTTCAACACACCAATATTCCTGATCCAGAAAACATTGTAGCAATTCACAAACAATTGTTTAGGACAGCGGCTGCAACAAATAATAAAAAGATGCAGAAACAACCACTAAGTCGTATTTGTCCAATTGATGGTTATAATCCAATTATATATAATGAGGCAAAGAGTTACCTTGTCCATCAATAGCAAAAATGATAATAGATTCCTCCCATTTTTTTCAACTTGCTGTTACCCCAGTTATTCAGAAACCAATCCATTTATTGACTTGGCATCCTTCACTTGTCACCACTAAACCTGAAACTTAAGTCGGAGTCCTTTTCTAATATGAGAGAAATGCTTTCTAAAGTTGAAATGTTCATTTTATACTTTCTAAAGTTTAAAAGTCCATATTATCCAACAATACGTTAGAATCCAGAAGTTCAAGTTACTAAAGACTTGATTACGAGTTTGGCACAGTGGCACCGGCTCAATGCCGCCTCCACTGCGCCAACCCCGCACATGGACCAACGGGCATATTGCGAGTTGTAAAAGTACAACTTGTATTACGGTTGGTGGTACTTTGGCCTTTCCCATGACGGTTCCTTGAAAGCATGCACGCAATGGGAACGGCCAAAAAGTTCCAGCACGGAATGGACGGTGAGGTCCATGCCGTGCAGAAACTGGGGGGGAATACAGGCAGGGTGGCACATGATTTGCCCGCCTGAATGTATCCCCATGGTGGGGGGACATGGGGCCCTATAGGGCTCCCTTTGTTCCTGCACCGACAGCCTTTTCATGACTGGGCACCTCCATGAAAAGGCTGGTGGTCCAGGAACATCAAATATGCTGAGCGGGACTGTGCCAGTCCCAGCTCAGCATAATGTGTTGTGGTGCTCCTCTGCCACCTCCAGGGAATGACTGTTCCCTGATGCAGCTGGCGGTCCACTGCCAGTTCGTAATTTGCAAAAAAGTTGGGCTGCTACTCCTGCGCCACCACCAGGCTCATAATCAGGCCCTTAATCATTATAACAAACACAAAACTGTCTCCTACACTCTCATTTCTAAGATTCATCAGAGCTATGCATTTAAAGATTGATCTCAAGACCACTGGGAAAAGAAATAACCATAAAATGTAATTAACTCAGTAAGGTAACACATCTACAGAAATATTATCACATAATAGTAATGCAACTCTAGAGCTTACTTTGTTAGTTTCAACCGCATTATTTGAGCCCAGCGAAGCTTCACTGATCTCTTATTTCCATTTTTATTGGCATTCCATAACGTCTGTAACAAGGTTGCCTTCTTATTGGTTTTTGGAAGAGAAAATAAACAAATGACATTGTGTTGCCACTTGCGTCAGGACTGCAGTGCTTTCATATGTTAACTTTGTATCCGCATTCAAATTAGTCCAAAGCAGTATTGTCGTCTCAAAGGTTTCTTACAAAAGTGAATGGGCGACCAATTACCATTGTGTAGACGGGTGAATGTTTCAAAAGACCGCATTCCATGTTTAAAACTCTAGTCGCTTTTACATTGCATTTAAAACTTGCTTCGCTTGGCTAGAGCTTAGACTTTGATTTAGAGGAGAGAAATGGAAGCTTACATGTTAATCATTCGGCGTTAGTCCAAGCAGCAGATATCTTCAGAGCTGCAATCGTGCATCAGTCGTGGCAGCGGGCGTCTAAAAGTTACTGATCCTTTTAGGTGATTAGATACTCTTAGGGGCTTTTTTGAGCTGTTTTTGTTTTCTGTGATTAGGGAGGGCCCAGATACGTCCTCGTTCTGCATTTCTTTTATGTTTGTTAGCGAGTTCTGGTTCACCATTCATATTGTCTAGTATTAGATTACAGACAGCTGAAAAACAGCCACATCTACATTCGCTGTACAAAACTTGCATAAAACGACACTAATGAACAACATAGTGCAAAAGAAATACAAAACCACACTAGATATCTTGAATGGATTGTCCTGCCAAAACATAGCACCTGAAAGCAGGTATTTGACCTCATTTAGCACTCTCGGGTCTCAAAAGCAGTTCTGTCTTTTGCCTCAAGGGTATAAGAACAGCCTGGGTTACAGAACTTTTGCAAGAATTTGACGACCAGGCATTGCCCTTGACTTTTCAAGTACACGTTGGACAACTGAAAACACACAACTCCTACGTTCAGTACAAGCTGACATGCTAGCTTCAAGACACTAACACATGTGTAAACACAATGAATCTGATGATCCGTATCGTTGCGGGTGCATCAGGATATACCTACGTTAAATTTACAGACGGAATCACTGTACCAATTGCATATAAATTGCATTTATTCACCAATGCTGAAGTGCATTTTGCACTGAAAGAAAAGATTCTGATGGCGGTACAGAATGCTGTAGTGAGAGCGAGATGTTTGGCTCAAGGGAAATGCATCATTGTCATGATTACAGTTCCAGCCCTTGATGCTGTCAAAAAAGCCAACATACCCAACGCTAGGGCTTTACATCCACAATGGGTACGGTGGGCCTCTTGATGAGTATGATTACATCACCTATACTGACTGTTCTGCACAGCCTGCCATAGGGAAAAAAACAATACTCTGCAGTTTGCGCCGCTGTTAAGGGTAGAATGAGGGTGGTGAATTCTGTCCTCCCAAAACCTACACGCAGTCAGTAGGTGATTGCACAGCACAACTTGCAGAACTCAAGGCTTTAATACTTGCACTGGAGAATACAGATCCCTGTTTCCCCACACTGATTGTGTGTGATTTGTATTATTGTATCCAGTCTTACAATGAATACTTACGCTACTGGAGCCAAAATGGATTCAGAGATTCCAGAGGTACACTATAAAGCACAAAACGCTTTGGGTACAGGTGGCAAATCTGAGTGTTTGCCACAGACTCAAATAATACACACACTTAGTCATCAGCATGTAGAAATACATGTTGTAGGGAATTCCATGACTGACGAAGCCACAAAAGCAACAGTGCAAACTGTTCCAGTCGCTGCAATTACCAAAGGCGCGCCAAAGGCAAGCCCATCTGCGCCCGTCTGTGTCCGGATCGCGGCTACAGCCAGCCACGCTGCTCATTTTGGTAGCGGTAAGCTCATTACTTGGCCGCATGATTCCCTCCTGGCCTTAAGGGGGAACCTATGTTTAGCTGGCCAAAGTATTAACCTTTCGAGTGCTGAACTCCCACACTATTGCAAAGGGTGCAATTATGCTTTAGGGACACTGGAGGGGACTACCCGGAACAAGGGCACGAGCCTCACTCCCTCTGCGCAGAGGATGTCGGAAGACAGGATAAGAGCCTGTCTGGTTAATTGCAGATCACTTCCCAAACACGCAGACGATATCTGGCTATCGCTGTCTGATAATAATTGGGATGTGATGTTTCTGACGGAAACATGGCTGAGGGAGGAATCTAAACCGGCCCTATCCATGGCTACCCCCCCTTGATTCAGAATTATCTGCGCCAACAGGGAGGGCGATAAAGGAGGGGGTGGGGTGGCCTTCATTGTGATGAAATCATGGGAGATCTCCCCAACAGAACTGAGAAATATGGGTACTTTAGAAGGCCTGAATTTCTGTATAATTATCTCACCCACGCTCTCCTTTGCTGGATTATTGATATATCGACCACCTGACTGCCCACACAGTCTTATCTTAGACCTGTGCACCCTCATTGCTCAGAGATCATTGCAATATGCCAACTTTACGGCCCTAGGAGATTTTAACCTCCACATAAATGATCCTAGCTGTCTCTATGCCTCTCAGCTAACTAGCTCACTTAATGGAGCTAATCTTACACAGCACTTAAATACCCCCACTCACAGTGCAGATCATATTTTAGATTTTCTGTTTTCGAACATTCCTTCCATGGGAGATGAGACCCCGCGGCGATTGGTCTTGACTGACCATTGCCTGGTTCCCTTTTCTTTTAGCTTGAAAAAATTACAACTTAGCGGAGGAATCCGCAATATGCTAAAAAGGAATTGGAAAAAGTTAACTGCAGAGACCCTTGGGTCAGTGTTATCAGAGTCAACCACAATTAACGAGCAACCCCAATGTTGACACGTCCGCACTAAATACGTGGATCTCCACTGCCCTGGATACAGTAGCTCCTGCCACATTAGTTAGGATCTTGAGAGAATCCCCATCTGCCCCCTGGTTCTTGGCAGACCTCAGAGTGGAAAAGATAAAGTGTAAAAGATTGGAGCACCTTTGGAGAAAATATTATAGTCTGACGGCTAAACTGGCTTATAAGGAAGCCTTGAAAAAAAACTGCAAACTGATGAGGGTGGCTAGAAGGGATTACTTTGTGAAGCGCATTAACAGCGCTGAGAACTCGGGCAAAGAAATCTTCAGGATACTCCGTTCCTTTACCAAGCCTTCTGTGCTGGAGGGCAATATACAGCCGTCCCCCTCACTATCTATAAAGTTATCGAACTTCTTTGAGAATAAAATTCAGAAGGTTTATGCTAGCTTCATGACAGAGGTTGAGGCAGTTGAAACAGAATCACTGGGAATCTTAAATACCAAGGATACCCTTTTAGATTTCCTACCCATCTCCCAGCAGTAATCTGTGGCTGAAATCCTGAAATGTAAGTCTGGTTCTCCTGAGGATCCATGTCCCCCAAAGTTGTGGAGGACCCTGGCTCACCTGATTAACCCTGCTTTGAATCACATTTGGAATACCTCGCTTTCCACTGGCATCTTCCCTGACATCTGGAAACATGCTTTTCTATTGCCCCTTATGAAAAAGCCAAATGTTAACCAGTTGGAGCGTAACAACTACCGCCCGATCTCACTACTGCCAGCACCTCCCAAGATTCTGGAAAAGCTGGTACAGCGCCAACTCACCAATTTCATTCAAGGGCACAACATCCTCCGGCTTCAGTACCGAGACTGTGCTGGTGGAGGTGGCGGAGTCAGTAAGAATGACTGCGGACGCGGGAGCGTCAGCAATGCTGGTACTTTTAGACCTGTCCACAGCATTCAACATGGTTGCGCACCCAATCCTATTAGACAGACTCATACTGCTGGGACTGCAGGGGATGGTACTCTCCTGGATTCAGTCCTACCTAAAAAGATCGATCTCAAAGGGTCTTTCTCCAACCCCATCAATCGGACCCTTAGCCACTGTGGTGCAGGGTCCCCCAGGGCTCGGCCTTGAGCCCACTACTCTTCAACACCTATCTGACGCCTCTTTTTTTCTCTCATTGCTTCCTGGGAAGTGAAGGCAGTGTCCTATGCGGCTGACACCCAGCTGGTGTTTTCTTTTAAGGATCACTCTGCTGATTCTTTAACTAGATATAAGGGGTGCTTGAAGGACATTTTATGTTGGATGAATAATAATAGCCTAAAACTTAATGCGGACAAGACAGAGGTCTTGTTCTAAGGCCAGGCATCTCCTCCTCCCGCTGGACTTTGGTGGCCAGCAGAAATGGGCTTGCCACCTATTCCAGCAAGTACGGCGAAAAACCTGTGCGTTAAATGGGATACGGACCTTTCTTTCTCGGCCCAAGTCCATCATATATCAGCCTCATGCTTTGGTAAGTTGAGAAGCCTGAGGAAATTCCTGCATTTATTGCCAGAGGATTGCCGAAGGGTCATAGTCCCTGCCACAGTGACATCTCGGCTGGACTACGCAAATTGTGTGTACCTGGGATTACCTGCCTTTCTGATTAAGAGATTGCAGATGGTACAGAATGCGGCTGCAAGATTAATTCGACGAGTGACATTTCGGCACCACATCTCTCTGCATATTAGACCACTTCACTGGCCTTTCGGGCACTGCAAGATAGAAGCCTGCGATACCTCAAGCATCGGCTTTGCCTTTACCAACAAAAACGATTCTTGAGATGTAACTCCCAGCACCTGCTTTGTGTACCTCGCTATGCTAAGTCCTGCATAGGCAGTAGGTCCTTCACGGTGGTGACGGCCAGATTGTGGAACTCCCTGCCTTTCTATATTCGCCTGATTCAGTCTGAACATCAGTTCAGAAAGACCTTGAAGACTTGGCTCTGCAGCCAAGTCTAGCACCTCGGTAACCCCCCTCTCTTGCCTGTCCGCAAAGCGCCGGGACACCTCTGCTTGAGGTAGCTGATGCGCTCTATAAATTCTGTTATTATTATTATAATTACTTGTTCAAGTACAAGGATAGATAGAGACATCATGGTGGCTGCCAACACTGTGCATGATGACAGCCACCTGCCGACAGACTTTCCTGTAAAGTACTCCTACCAGTTCAGTGCATACAACATTCTGTTTGCTCAGATTCCTGGAGTGGGGGATTGAGTGATACCAAATTCAGATCGCAAGTTAGGATTGATCTTAGTTGTACATGAGGGCCTAGAATCTGGCCGGGGGGGCTGGCTTGCAAGAGCAAGATGGTGGGTGAACTTTAATCTCGCTCCGCATCCCACCCAAGTTATCCGCAAATTTCAGCAACACAGCGAGCAATTGAACGAGGCTGAGCATGCTGGCTATGTGCTGGGGGCACTCTAAACACATTGGTGACCAGAGCGGAGCTTGCTGATGAAAAACTGCGGCTCAGGACTAAGCGTGCTGCGGAGCCCGGAACCGAGTGGGGCCATACCCGAGGTGAGACATGGCAGCCAGGAGCGGGTTCTGGCGCATAGGAGCGGAGTACAGAACACGCGGCAGATGAAGAGTGACAAATGCTCGGGTAAGCCTGTCGGCTATGGGTGAGCAGCAGTGAGAAGCTCGCACTATTGGAGAGGAGATTGCAGGACAGATTCCGATGTGGTGCTGCAGGCCGGGGTCGTGGCTGAGGGCCCCGGTGCTTGATGCTGGCTGCACTGTCAAGGGAAAAGAAGGGATCTGTCGGTGGTGCATTCGGCCCGCGAGCTGGGACATCTCCTCCCGCCGTGGGAGGAGCACTGGTATTGGGTCCGGCGGTGCGGGACCTGGTCGGGCCTTCTCGTGGCCGAGGCTGAATCGAGTGCTGCGCACTGCCTGCTGTCTACTGGGAGACCCCTGTGATCGTTGGTCACCAACATTTTTGTGTGCTGTGTGGCAGAATCCCAGGGATTGGCGGCGGAGAGCTGATGTACGGGGGTGAGTCATCAGCCGTGGTGCTGACGCGATGCTGGCGTGGACGTAATGAGACCCTGATGAGAGACTAGAAGAGGCTGGCCAGTGGAGCGCTCTGCTGGTACGCGGAGACAACTGCCCTCATCGCACTCAAAGATTGCAATTGGCCCCGCTGCATGACTTGCACTGAGCCCACAGCAACATATACCAAGTGGAACGTACTTGGCTAAACTGGCACCCTTCCACCTGGGCTTAGGAGAGTGTATGCGGGAGGATTTCTGCTTGGAGGCCGGGTCCTGGTAAGTGGTCCCAACTCACAAAGTACTGCATATGCCACGCAGAAGCCCATTTTTTCCAGATATAACATTATGAATTCTCACGGCTAGAGCGGTCGACCTCGAAGCTGGGAACCGGGTTCGAGTCTCGGCAACGACGCTCAACATCCTGTGATTGTGGGAAATTCACTTAATCTCCCTGTGCCTAACAAAAATGAATGTGTCCATCTGTAACAAAACTGGTGCTCATGTAAAGCGCTCCGATACCTGATATCTTTGGGTAAAGTTTGCTCTATATAAAACTCTTAATAAAAAAAAACCTAAGGTGCAGCTCTCAATCTGAATAGAGGTATGTTGTAGACGGATCGGCCCTGTGGTGACCTTGCTGCACTGGGGATAACTAACACTGCGGCGGGACGCAGCTGTGCGGGGTGGGTTGTTACCCACCTGGGGAGCATTAAGGGATACTGGAGGCTAGTCACAGACCTACTGTGAGACTGGCAGAACGAAGACGCGCTTAACACCGCCTGTTCTACACCTTACACGCCAACTACGTTGCAGCAGAGATGGGAAAATCCAGGGGAGTGAGCTCCAAGGCATCTTCTCAGTCCTCCTCGGTGGTGGAGATGGATCAGAGGGAATTGCAGTCACAACAGGCCTCTGTTCTGAAGACAGGATTGATATGATCCTTCAAGCCATTGAGTGGTCCAGGCTTTCACTGGAATCAAAAATAGATAGTGTGGTGGCAGACCTCACGCTTTTGCATGCAGATCATAGAAATCTGACTGGCCGCATTTGTAGTGTAGCTCCTATTTCCCTAATAGGCTCTGCGCATTGGAATAATATATCCTATAGGTTTGACATAGGACTAAGGTCGGTATGTCCCTAACGAGTATATTAAACTTAATTACTTGTGCCAGCTAGCTCAGAGGCCACTAGAAACTTCTTAACGACAAGAAGGGAGTAGTTTCTGGCAACCGCAAAACATGACCACCTTTGTTTCCTTTTAGAATCAGGACGTGTCCCAGAGTCGTAGAAACAATAGATAACTATTTCACTCAGCTCAGTCGTGCATGCTTAGTTTTCCTCAAAGTTACACAGAAAGAACAGACGGGCATTTCAATAAAAGATTTATTGAACAGTCTTGTTTCTGGTGTAAGTTAAATGTGCTGTTACGATCACAAGACAGTATGCGAGATAAATAATGTACTGAGTGAGCAGTAGAAATAAATAATACGGCGTTAGCATTATCTTTTCAGCATATATGCATTTACATAAGATGACACAGCCTAAAAATGCGAGTACTCATACGATGCGTTTCTAGCCTAGTTCTACCCCAGTGTACCTAACCTAACCTAGGTGTAGGGAGAAGTAGAAGTAGGTGAAGTATTCCTTACTATGGTATACTAAGAGTATGTTAAGCCTAGTATGCCAAGAGTCCCTCTAGGTTCTTGTCAGCTCCATACCTGAAGAATGAGTGAGGTAGGAATCCCCTGCCAGACTCGAACTCCAACACCCCGCAAGGAAAGTTAGATCACTGGAATCTGGACTCTCTGCGTGCAGGAATGACAGCGTCTTCTCAGTGTGTCCGGCCGGGAAACGGGCTCCTCTGAAGTCGAGGTCTCCTCTGATTTACATGGGTTTGGGAAGGTATATTTATACCTGAAAATGTTAGCATTGACGTGAGTTGGACAGCGGAAGACGTCATGAATGAACCCCTAAGGAATAACGGTTCATGCATAATATATGAGTCCTTGAAGAAATCAATAGTCCTGGGCTAGGGAAACTCCCGCAGCCTAAGAGTCTGTTTTTTTCATGAACTCGTTGTGACGCTAGGGTGGACGGATGTCGGAGACCATGCCTGTATTTGGAGTGCACGGTTTATGCCTAAATAAGGGCTGGGATTTTATGCCTATATAAGGGCAGGGCGAATTATGCCTATATAAGGACATGATTCTAAAAAGCCTGTTTATGGACACCCTAGGAAGTATACAACACCCACTCCTCTTTCGTGTATTCGATAATACTAAAATGCTAAACATTGAAAATGCTAAACATTAAAACGGAGTACTGCATATTAAAATATTTCCTAAAAGCATTAAAAAACATATTAAAAATGCAAAAGGTACTGTACATCATTAAGCAATGCTTTTCATTTCCAGCATAAAGTTCGAAATAAATGCAATTGGAAAAAAAATATAAAAAGCAATATTTACAGATGACGAAAATGATCGATAAGTTGTTCAAAATCAAAGTCATTTCCTGTCATGAAAATTAAATGAACTGATTTAGACACACAAGATGACTAAGTGTCCGTGGAAGTACCGCCAAGTCTGTATTATAAGGCTAGTTCTACTTTAAGCAGATTGCAGTGCCATTTTCGTTCGAAAAAAATGGGACAAAAAGTTCAAATTTGGTAGAGTTCCAAAGTTTTGAAAAATGAAGGCCAAATTGTTACTGCATCTCTGGAACACTGTACGCTGAATCAGAGTCAGTTTACGGGTCTGGTGTAAACATGAGATCATCTATTTCAATAGACAAAACATCATCCACTGTCGTTGGTGTAAGTTGGAACACCTCGTGGAGAAGATTGACCGCACAAAGATGTGAAGCATCGCTCTCAGCATAGGTCGCCGCAGCAATGTTCGCGTCCGTTGTTACCTGTGTGCCTGGAGTTCTTTCTCGTACCTCAGCAGCAGCCGGAAGCGTCTGTGAGATCTCAATGAATGCTGACATCAGGATTGGTAGCCGCTGGGGACAACACAGAGCATGGGCCGTTATCGGGACCAGCAAAGTATCGACATCCTTTGGCGTAGCTGATGGATATGTTAGACAAGCGTCCAACACGCATTCTTCACCGCATAGCAGGCATCGTAGAACAGGTAAGATGCAATCTTGCCAGATTGGTCTGAATGACAGGAACCAAGTTGTATTAAGGTCCCGCAGACGAGTCATGCCCAATAGCTGTACTATTCGCTCACAGCACTTTCTTTCAAGGAGAGCTTTCTCCATTTCGCTCGGAGTGATGTCTGCGAATAGACTGGCCATAGCGCAATAGCAGGAAGAGAAATAGAATTCCGGCAACAAGTGCTAGAATTAATGGTATGCCACCAAACACCGAATGTGCAAAGTTCGGGATGATTCCAAGTATTGCCTGAAAGGTGCTAACACACCGGAGCAAATGCCCTTAAATACATGTACAATTCCTGTTGTAACTGACATGTTAAAGATACGTGATATCATTTCTACGAAATGTATAGGGCAGTTTGTACGTATTAAAGTCTGTATCTCAGCCGAAGTCCTTGCTACTTGTAGATCATAGGTTTCTTTGGCTGAGGTCAAAGGCACTGTTTGCTGTAAAAGCATGGCTTTCATTCTGCTCAATGTATCAAATCTTATAAAAGAGACGTTCAGCGAAGGCCATAGAGGCGACTCCCTGACTGTGTCTATTGGGGAAACAATACTTGCATACAGCAAGTGACCCTGGAGTTGACCGTTACTAGATATGGGATGCCTGGCAACATTCCACAGCAACTCTGATCATTCAACATGAGGTAACTCCCGTTAGAAAGTTGTCCAAACGTTGGATTAATCACAGCAGCTGGTGTACCCTGCTGATGGCAAGACAAATTTGCCACAGAACCATTACAAGCCCCGTGTAAAGAAATGTCCTGACATATAAGCGAACCGGTCAGTGCATTTTTACAGTTAGTACCGCTCAGAAACACTTCACGATCCCCACTCCAACATCTATGTGTATACGGTAAATCCCAAGATGTCTTAATGTATTCCTTACCCAACTTTTCATATTTGCCTGCTTGCATTTGTCTGAGGCAATACTGAAACTGAAAAGTTGTCACAGGTAATGTTATTTTGCCATGAATGAGCCATTCTGTAGCTGGTTTTTCTGCCACTGTGAATGGTAATTTTTCCAGTTTTTCAATGCTCAGCACTGTATACCTTGCTCCTCTTTGTGCCAATTCGATCTGTTTATCAGTAAGATTGTATTCTGCAAACAGAGACGACGTGTTGATGAAACGCCAAGGCACATAGCCCGCTCGCAAAGATTGCAGCGTCCAGCTCAATGACACTATAGAACGTAATTGAGATTGACCTTGTTGTAACATCACCAAATCTTGTTCTAGAATGTCGATAGCAGAGGATACAATGCCATCCAATGAATATATTCTGGAGGACAAAGTTGTTAACCCATTGTCGACCACAGAGCGTGTTTTCTCTAAATTAATACGATCAAGTTCACGTGTTCGTTCTGCGGCCTCTATCTGTGACACTTTCCATGCTTCATTATAAGCAGCATAAATGCCGGCATAAATGAAACGTTTTTGACGCGGTTTTCTTGGTCCAAGCAAGAATTCCCTAAGATTTGCGTCATCTGCAAGTAAGGATAAGTGTTGTTTCACATCCTGTAGTGTAGATCTATGCAGCCAATCTAGGCATAATTTTCCTACACTGTATGTTGTTACTACCCCCGGATATTGTCTTTGGACATATCTTGGGTCTGGCCTATGAATAGTAAAGCCTTGAGTTTTATTCAGGAATCTTTCCTGACAGTTGTTCGTGTCTGTGGGCCAGATCAACCATTTCTTCCAATCAGGATTAGATCTGTTGAGGTGTAGTATATTATCAACTGTCACCACTGCCTTTGTATTATTATCACTGGCAGGTGTTGGCACAGAAGGTGTTTTCATGTCTTTGATCTTGGCTAATCCAAGACAAGATGTTTGTTGGACGGTTTGATTCAAAAACAGTATTTGTTCAGGGATGATACAGGCTCTAAATAAAGCTTCTATACCCTGTACTTGCAAATCTTTACTACCCCAGACAGTTTTTGTCTCTATTGTGTCTTTCCATAAGTCGAAAAAAAATGCTGCTGAGTATATCTGTTTAGTATTTGTTAACATCATTTTCAGTCCTGTTTTGTTTACACTTTTATAGTAAAACGTTTCTGGGTCAGATGTATTGTAACCTGAAAAATATGGAAATTTACTAGCAAAAGTTTTTGAACTACCTTTTGGTGGTGTAGGACAATGTTCCCATTGGTTAAACATAAACACATTTCTTGGATATGCAGTTTTATGCAAATAATGATGACCATAGTGGTTATAACAATACAGTTGTTCATAGTCTGATGAACCCTCTAAATATTCATTTTTAGAAAATGCAGCAGATTTTTCTAGATCAAACATTATATTATTGACAGTCTCAAAGTCCCAATCATCTGAATAGGTACTGGACGTTATTAAATCACTTAGTGAAATTTTAAACAAATGTGGAATGTTCAATAGTTCCGTCGGTCCGAAAATGTCATAATCTGTTTTGTCCCACACTATACCATCCTGTATAGGAACGGCTGTGATGTTCACTGATGACAAGTCTCTTGCTTCACGATGGGAAGATTTATGTGGTTTCAAATGTACGTTTACGTCTTTTCCTTCAGTGTTCACATGGATGTATCTGCCACTTATAAGCACGCTTACAGTTGTTACCAAAGCTAGCCAGAGCAGGAAAACAAATAGTCCAGATGTAATCCAGAGTTCAATCCATGGAGAAACCAGATAAGTCTTTTTCATAAAGTGAATAAAGTCTTGTACTTGCTGCTTGAGTTGGAATGATGCTGGCGTCGTTTCAGGTTCACTTGGATCTTCTGAGAACGTATCAAAGCCAATGAAATAGCCAGAAGCAGTTCTGTCAATTGTTGGAATTGCATCAGGATTTGTTGAAATCACAGGAGACAGTTCATCACGTGTCACGTTGGTGTAGACAGGTGTATTTGGACGAACTGTTACTTGGTTGTCAAGAGGGATGAGTTCCATAGCTTGGTTGCTTAGTCCTCCATCAGTTACAGCTGAATTCTCAATTGTTATCAGTCTTTCAGTCTGAACCTCTTGGATAGTAGCGAGAGGAGTGCGTCTGCTACTAGGTCGGAGTCCACGAGGCCTACTGTTCAGTATTGGCCACATACTGTGGTTTGATGAGGTCGATGGACACAAATCTTTTCTCCTTTCTTCCAGCAAGGGGCGGCAGAAGTACTGTCCTTGTTCCTTGAACAGCTAGAACAGGTACTGGTTGTCTGTAAGAAGGTCCAAATTCCTTCTTGTCCGTGATTTTTTCTCTGACTAGATCCCCAACTTTTGGAATCCAGACAGGCCTTGCTGGGACAGCCGATGTTTCCCCAGTGGTGGTTGGCTGCAGGAATACCTTGCTTTGTTTCGTTCTTAATTGATTCAGTTCCTGTAAAACAGCCAAACGATCTTTGATTTCAAATGGTTTATTTTCCACCATTGTGTCTACGTGTTCAAGGTCTGGTACCCACATTCTTGTCCCAAATAGAACCTCATATGGAGTGACCCCCCCTAGAAAACTTCTTGGCAGATTATTAAGTGCGCACTGTACGCTATTGAGGTGTTTGACCCACCCATCACCCGAACCTAATACCCTAGCTGTTATAGACTGCTTTATGTCCCGGTTTTTCCTTTCCACAACAGAATTTCCCTCAGGATGGAATGGAGATGAGTACCGCAATGCAACGCCCAGACTGGCCATGGCTTCTTTGTAAGCCCTAGAGCTAAACGCAGGACCCTGGTCAGAATGTAGCGTGCCTATTGCGTATGTGCCGATAAAGACTCGTAAATCTTTTATAACAGTTCGAGCGTCAGCCGAGCGCTGAGGCCAAAACCATAGGAACCTAGAGCATGAATCCACTACAACCATGATGTATTTATAATTACCGTCCCTTTGCAAGGGTCCGCAGTGGTCCAGGTAAACACAAGCTAATGGTTTGTCTGAAATTAACAAGGGTGTCTGCGCAGGACGTTTCACTGTTGAGACTTTCATCTGTTGGCAAATATCACATTCTAAAACATAGTTCTTAGTTTGTTTCCGAATGCCAGGCCACCAATATCTTTGCTTGAGTAAAGATACTGTCGCAGAAACACCTGCATGGGCAGAAGCTATCCCTTCGTGTGCTGCTAGGATTAATCCTAATCTGCGTTCCTTGTTTGGAATTACCCATCCCCCACTCCAGGGATTCGAGCAAAAGGAACGTTGTTCGCATCAATTACATATGAGTACTTGAGTGGAAACTTTTTTGGTAACGCTGCACTGCTGCCTTTGCTTGAAGCATTGACAGCCAACATTATCTCACCGTCTATTTTTGTTTTTGAATGAGTGATCGCAGCTACGGAAGCCGTCTGAACAGCCCCTTTTGCGGCTTCGTCAGCCAATGAATTCCCTGCAACGTGAACGCCATCACGTTGGTGACTCAGTGTGTGAATCACGTGAGCCTTTGGTAGTTCGTTTTTCAACTGAACTACTTGTTCCCAAAGCAATTTATGCTTTATTGTGCCACCTTTCGCATCTTTGAAACCTTTTTCAAGCCAGGTTCGTATATAGTCATTATACGACTGAACACAGTAAAAGGAATCGCACACTATCAGTGTGGGGAATTCTCGATCCGTACTCTCAAGTGCCAGTTTGAATGCTTGTAGTTCAGCTCGCTGAGCTGTACAATCTCCTAGGGATTGAGTTTTTGTGACCATAGGTCTGAAGATGCCATTTCGCATGCGGCCTTTAACGATAGCACAGGCTGCACTGTAAGCTTGCTTACTCCCTGTTGTGGGCTGTGCGGATCCGTCAGTGTAAATTATAAATTCGTACTGATCGAGAGGCAGAATCTCAGTTTGGCAGAGGACATTCTTGTTCATATTGGAGAAATGCTTGTGTTTTTAAATCTTAATCAAAAACATATTCAACATCAGTTGCAGCAAGAGAATTAACCCATTGTATCCATCTCGGATGTAGTGCTTTAGCATTTGGAATGCTTGCTTTCGTGACCGCTTCTAAAGCTGGTACCGGGGTTACGACAATAATGCGTTTCCCTTGGGCTAAGGCTCTTTCTTTTGCTACAGCGGTTTGAACTGCTGTTAGAATTTTTTCAGTAGAACTGAAGCGCATTTCCGCTTGTGTGTACAAATGGGATTTGTATGCGATTGGTATTTTTTCACCCTCATTGAAGGTTAAGTAAGTGAATCCACATTGACCCGAAATTATTCGGATCACCAAATGTCTTTGACTTATGCGTGTTTGTAAGTAATTTGTTGCTAACATGTTAGCCTGGAGTGAACGCTAAATTTCTGTGTGTTCCTGTGTCCAGTTTTTGATTGAAAAATCAGGTTTGATTAATGCGTAGAGAGGTTTAACCCTTTCTGCGTAGTTTAGAATGTATGTTCTACCAAAGTTTAAGAAACCCAGGATGGATTGCAAGTTTTTTAGCGTCTTTGGGGGTTGGAGCAGCGCGCATTTCTCTAGAAAGTTAGCTGCCAAGCTCTTGCCTTCACTTGAAAGCTCATATCCCAAAAATAGGACATTGAGATGGGCAATTCGGGACTTTTTAAAGTTGAATTTGTAGCCCGCAGAGGCGAATCCCAGTATAATGGTGCTCACCCTGTTCAAGTGTTTTTCCAGGTCATCGTCTGTCAGATAGATGTCATCGACATAGGACAATGCCTCGTTGTCATAAATTTGTAGTAACTCCATTACCCTCGCTGAGAATAAACCTGGGCTGTTCTTGAACCCTTGTGGGAGTCGACAAAAGTGACGCTGGGTCCCCATTATGGAGAATGCTGTTAAGTACCTGCTTTCAGGTGCTATATTTTGACAAAAGAAACCATTTGAGATGTCTAATGTTGTTTTATATTTTTTACGCACAATGTTATTCATTAATGCTGTGCTATGTGCATTTTGCACTGCAAAAGTTTTAGAACAAGTGTTTAAATGTCTGTAGTCCAAAACTAGACGATATGTATTGTCTGGTTTGGAGACAGGAAACAAAGGATTGTTCATGGAGGAGGTGCATGTTTCAATCACCCCTTGGTATTCAAGTTAATCTAAGATCTCCCTGACCTGTTTCTTAGCTTCTTGCTTAATTGGATACTGCCTTTGTGCAGTTGGTTCATGTTTCAGATGTATTTTATGGTGAGGCGAGTCCTCATCCCATCCTACATGATTTTTATATAATGCTGGGGCCTGGGCCACTGCCCATTTCCTGGCATATGTATATCTTAGATGCATTGGTATATGGTTGGAGAAGGCAGGCATAATAATGTCCTCGCAGTTAGAAGTATGTCATAGCCCTTTGATAGTCTCTCCCAAAAGAGTGCTTTAACCTGTCTAGGTTTGTCTCCCTCCATCCGGAGTGTTACGTCATATAACTTTTGTGGAGTACTAACCCTGGTATCTACAGTCTCTACTGTAATGTACTCATTCAAGTCCACTATCTCCAGAAGTTCCATCACGTTCTGGCCAGCTATTGTGACTTCTGCTGCACTGTCCAGCATTGTCTGAGCCCATTCTCCGTTCTTGAGTTGTGTTCTCAGTATTCTCGGCATGTCTTATCTTCGGACCTGCTACCTTCTTTTGGAGAATTGAGGTTTTGCTTTAGTTTTTGGAGCGTGTTTGTCGTCTTTCGATTTCACGCGTTCTTCTCTATGTTCTGTTCGTCCTCTTCTTTCTGAAGTCTGTGATGAGACCTGAAAGGGACGAGAGGAACGTGTATCAGTTTCTTGATACCTATCAGGTTTTCTCAAATTATCCCTATTCCGGAGGTTATACCTCCTTTCAGAGGGCTCCTTTTGAGGAGACCTACCTCGGGATTGAGAACGTTTCTCGTTTGAATTTTGTTTATTAGACTCCCACTTCTTTTTAGAAGATGTAGGAGTTTGTTTAATTGAGTCCTTCTCAGGACTTTCAGATAGTTTTGGTTTAACTAGTCTCCCACCCAAACTATCTCTGCCTAATTCTGCATAAGATTGTTCTATAATTCTGGGTAGCTCTGTTTGATGTTCTGTAACATCAAATTCCCTTAATTTTTGTCGGATCGCCACTGCTGCTGCCTCCCCTTTAATATTAGATAATATTATTGTTGAGACCTGGTCGAAATTTTTCAGTAATTTCATTCCTAAATTTAAAGCAGGCTCTGCCCCGTATTCGTTTTGAATTTGTTTTAGGACATCAGGTATTACCGCAATTGACGGAATGCCGTGTGTTTTAGTGTAGATGGCAGCAAAGACTGAGCCCCAAGTGGTGCAGTCTTACAGTTGTGGTGTGATCCCCATTGGTAAACTAATGGTTAGGATTCTGTGTTTCTCATGCGGGCTAGTATTTGGAAATACTGCTTCGATTTGAGTAATTTTTGAGCTATCCAAAGCGGAATTTGCTCACGCTTAGTGGGCATTTTACCCATGACTGCGTATAGAGTCTGTGGTGTTATTTTTAGAGTGTTCCCCTGGTGAGAGGTATGATTTGGAAGTGTTAATGGTGGTTGGACTGTGAAAGTCCGCATGACATATTGGACCAATTGTCTGTATATTTTTATTAACTCTGTGAGTTGAGTAAGTAGTTCCTCATCTGACATTATGTCAAGTTCAGGATGAGGTGTGTAGCCGGCTAGAATCGGCCATGTTGCTCCTGGTCTACCTAGTGGACCGAGCCTGATAATGTTTCTGTGATGTTTTAGGGCGCCTTTAAACCAGAGCTGGTGCTCTTGGTATGTTAATGGAATTTCTATATCCTCGAAGGGAATGTATTCCTCTGGTGGTTCATCTTCTTTGTAGAAGTGAAACGTGTGAGCCACTGGATTGGATTCAGGAAGTATTACCCATGAATAGAATACCTCTGTCTGAAAGGATTCGTGTGCCTCTATCACGAAAACTGCTCTACCGCCTCTCGGCGGTAGGCCATGTTTTATACGTTTTAGAGTAATGGCTCTTCTTAAGTTTGGAGCGATGTCAATGACACCCTCCTCGGTTTCATTTAAACCGGTAAAGTTAAAAAGTGCTGGTTGGGCTGGATCAGCCTCCGCCTCAGCTCCACCGTCTCCGGCGTCTTCATTCATTTTGTTTTATGAAAAATGTAGAACAAGTTTCAAGGAAACAAAGATAAGGTGCACAATATTTTGGGACACTGTATCCTTCAACGTTGAGCAAACCAAACAGCTAATATATATAGGGTACTGCCCTATGTAGCCGTGGTGGATACTTAACCCTGCCCGCTCCAGACGTCTTTTGGAGTATATGGGTAGGGGTCTCTGAGAGAAAAGGAAGAAGCACGGCTGAGTTACTCAGTATCTAACGTTGAATTACTGCCTTACCAAACCGTTGGGCGCCATGTAGTGTAGCTCCTATTTCCCTAATAGGCTCTGCGCATTGGAATAATATATCCTATAGGTTTGACATAGGACTAAGGTCGGTATGTCCCTATCGAGTATATTAAACTTAATTACTTGTGCCAGCTAGCTCAGAGGCCACTAGAAACTTCTAAACTTCTTGACAACAAGAAGGGAGTAGTTTCTGGCAGCCGCAAAACATGACCACTGTGTTTCCCTTTAGAATCAGAACGTGTCCCAGAGTCGTAGAAACAGTAGATAACTATTTCACTCAGCTCAGTCATGCATGCTTAGTTTTCCTCAAAGTTACACAGAAATAACAGACGGGCGTTTCAATAAAAGATTTATTGAACAGTCTTGTTTCTGGTGTAAGTTAAATGTGCTGTTACGATCACAAGACAGTATGCGAGATAAATAATGTACAGAGTGAGCAGTAGAAATAAATAATACTGCGTTAGCATTATCTTTTCAGCATATATGCATTTACATAAAATGACACAGCCTAAAAATGCGAGTACTCATACGATGCGTTTCTAGCCTAGTTCTACCCCAGTGTACCTAACCTAACCTAGGTGTAGGGAGAAGTAGAAGTAGGTGAAGTATTCCTTACTATGGTATACTAAGAGTATGTTATGCCTAGTATGCCAAGAGTCCCTCTAGGTTCTTGTCAGCTCCATACCTGAAGAATGAGAGAGGTAGGAATCTCTTTGCCAGACTCGAACTCCAACACCCCGCAAGGGAAGTTAGATCACTGGAAGCTGGACTCTCTGCGTGCAGGAATGACCGCGTCTTCTCAGTGCGTCCGGCTGGGAAACGGGCTCCTCTGAAGTCGAGGTCTCCTCTGATTTACAGGGGTTTGGGAAGGTATATTTATACCTGAAAATGTTAGCATTGACGTGAGTTGGACAGCGGAAGATGTCATGAATAAACCCCTAAGGAATAACGGTTCATGCATAATATGAGTCCTTGAAGAAATCAATAGTCCTGGGCTAGGGAAACTCCCGCAGCCTAAGAGTCTGTTTTTTTTCATGAACTCGTTGTGACGCTAGGGTGGACGGATGTCAGAGACCATGCCTAAATAAGGGCTGGGATTTTATGCCTATATAAGGGCAGGGCGAATTGTGCCTATATAAGGACATGATTCTAAAAAGCCCGTTTATGGACACCCTAGGAAGTATACAACACATTACAGCTGTGGAGCAAACCCTATCTGAAGTACAGCCCACAGTGAACAGTGTGGAGAAACAAATGAGGGACTATGATCAGAGGCTGCATTGTCTGTAGGAGAGGGCGGAAGATGCAAAGAGACGCTCAAAGCGCACAAACATATGTATAATTGGCATGCCGGAGGGAACAGAGGGATGAGATGCAGTGGGTCACATAGAGCAATGGCTGCGAGACCTGTTGCCGGTGGAGTCGCTGTCCCCATTTTTCACGGTGGAATCAACGCATTGTGTCCCCTTCTGCAAATCTGCCCCCGGCTCGAGTCCCTGTCCCTTCCTGCTCAAAGTACTTCACTAACGGGATAGAGACTCCATACTGAGGGAAACTCGTAAACTACAAGAGATCCGTGTGGGGAATGCTAGAGTCCTGTTCTTTCCGGATTACACCATAGGAGTGCAGCATCAGCGAAGCTCATTTCTGGCAGTAAAACAACAACTGCAACGTCTTGACATCACGTACTCCCTGATGTTCCCCTCCAAGCTACGGATAGTGATGGATGGAAAGACTCAATTTTTTGTGACGCCACAGGATACCTGGGACTGGCTGGAAGCAACTGGAAAATTCCTGGGACCCAGACCTCGAAAAAGAAACTGAAGGTGGTAACCCTATAAAAAAACCATAGACAGACAGGCGAAGGATTAAGGCTCGAGCACCTAAGCTAACAGCAGTGCCGAATCTGGAGCAGATGCTGCAGGAGCGCCAACGAGCGGTCAGAGAGGCATAGCGGATATCTGACCTCTCTAAAGAATCTGACAGAGAAATGTCTGCCAGGTCCACGGAAGATGCAAGTGCCTCCATATTGTGCCCATCTGACACTAACTCTCTCACTATGCCAGACATTACCCCACAAACGTCAGAAGTCATAATATGAAACACATGGCCTACCACCTAATGGTTTACTCAACTGTTGTTTAAGCTTGATTGTGCATGCTAAAATATGATTGGATAATGAGGTGGGGGAAGGGAATAGTAGTTATTACCGGAGGGAGTTGTGGGGACTGTGCGGAGACCCCCAGTTGCGGGGGCGCCCTACATGGATGGCCTCTAGAAACGTTTTAGAAAACTGCTGTTTTACCTCTTTTTATCACATAAATGGGTGGGGGAAGAAAACGCTCCTGATCGCACCGTCGGGTTACGCCCCCTCATACACACGCTGGTCGAAGGGTTGATCTAGTTGATACATTAAACAGTAATACGTTTGGGAAGTTCCCTACGACGTTAGGGTCTGTTCTTTTGGTATTGTATGTTGCCATGTTGGCAGATAGTGTTAAATGGTTCAAATTCAGACATTGCTGCACGCCGCTGCCACCACCATTGAATGTACACCAAGTTATGACCATACATGACTATCCTCTATTGCTCAACTTCTACCTAAGCGAACACCTCAGACATGACTTCACATAGCATAATAACATGGAATACTAGTGGGCTGCGCACCCCTTCCTGTAGGTATGCAGTCTACGCATACTTAAAGTGGCATGATACACAAAAAGCTCTCTTACAAAAGCCCCACCTGACACAACTAGAGGTAGACAGATTGCGGCACAGGTGGAGGGGGCACATTTTGGCTACTAATTACTCTGCTTTTGCCAGAGGAGTGTTGATTTGGGTGCGTCCTGGTACCCCTGCCCCCCTTCTAATAGAGGAAGAGGAAATAGACGTGGCCTTGAGGTATGCTTTTCTGAGACGCTTACTAATTGGTAACGTTTATGTGCCAAACACAGACCAGGGCCCGTAAATTATCTACTGTACTCTCTAAATGGTGCAATTTACCATGGGGGATCGGAGGGGACTTTAACAATCTACTAGACATAATCCTTGATCGCACGTTTCCCCCACTGAGGGGCACAGCGGCGGCCGCGGGGGCCATGCTGCTACAAAACTGGGCTAACAGCTGGGGATTAATAGATATCTGGAGGCATCGTAATCCTGAAACGCACACGTACTCTTTTTACTCGGCCCCACACACTTTGCATGTCCACATTGACAGATTATTGTGCATGCCTAATCTACTACCTTGCGTGCAACAAGCGGACTACCTGGGTCGCACACATTTGGATCACAACCCACAGAGTGTATCCCTGAGGTGGGATATCGGGCTACCCCCGATCCCATTGTGGAGATTACAACCCACTATGCTAGAGGACTTGTCCTTCCGTGATTCTTTACGCCCTTCAGCCAAACAATATTTTGAGGACAATACAGACATGGCATCCTCCAAAGAAATGGAATGGGAGGCATTTAATGTGACACTCTGTGGTAGCTGTCTGGGGTTGGGGGGCGGGATGCAAAGACAGGTGGACAAGGAGCTCAAGCGACTAGAGCGTGAGCTATTGTCACTAGAAATGGCCCTGTCCGTGGGAGTACCATGCCCTGCGGTGACTCACTCAACTCTAATCGAGAGGCTTAGGTGCCTCAATTATGCTGCGCATTCCACTAGGGTTCATGCTTGGGCAGACCGATCCGGGCGCCTGATCGCCTGGCTGAATAGGCAGGAACACCCGACTAACACGATCACCGCCTTACAGTCCCCTGCTGAACTGATGAAATCTACCCAACATGAGATTCTCGAGGAGCTGATCCTTCACTTCACGTCCCTCTATCAGTCAATGACGGAGGCTTCTGAGCCTGAAATAACCAGTTTCTTGTACAACCTTCAGTTTCCCACACTGTCACCTGATCAATGCATGGAACTCGATGAGCCGATCCCACTGGAGGAAATACAGGGAGCAATTTGCTCCCTGGCCTCAGGAAAAGTGCCGGGTCCGGATGGTTTACCTGCGGAAATATATAAAACTTATATAGATCTAATAGCGCCAAGGCTATTAGATATCTATAACGAGGCCATACATTTATCAAGCCTGCCAAATTCTATGGGTGAGGCCTTACTATTTACATTGCTGAAGCCGGATCGTGACCCCATGCTGCTTGGCTCTTATCGCCCACTGGCATTACTAAACGTTGACTATAAGGTCTTGGCCAGTATTCTTGTGGGACAACTCGCACTGCTGGTTCCCCATCTGATCCGTGATCCATGCTCCTTAATGCATACTACTGGCCCTCCTGGGATGCTTCGGCTCCTAGTGATCTGGATCCTGGCTCTTCATCCGCAGAATCTGCACCCTCTGTTCCTCCCTGAGCGGACACTATAGGGGATGGACTGGAACATCTTTGCTCTATAGACCTGATGCATTGGGTGCTTATGGGATCATTGTCTGCGGATGCAGGGAACAGCAATGTTTTGTCTACTACTCGAAACACATAAACATTCTGCCCATTTCAAGTTGTTGGGTATTTTTTAATTCCGACTTGTTTTAACATTTTATATTGTTTTATACACTGTCTTTTAACGCATTTTTTTATTTTTATTTTATGCTTTTTAAATATGGCTTTCTGTATGCTTTTCCCCTCAAACTTGCATAATGCCTTATTATAGTTTTAAGGGTTTTTATGCTTTTATGTAGGTTTAGCATTATATTCAGATAGCTATATTTTGGTCGTCTGAAGGCCAAGGAGTCGGTGTCCTGTGGAGGTATAAGGCCCGGTTAAGAAATCGCCATTTTACTTGCGCACATTTTTAAGTTGCATTCTCTCCCTAAACACGATGACATTTGAGACACATTAATTTGCGTGCATATATAGAATAACATTCTTCATACTCAGTTTGCTTACAACACCATTTCGTAGGTACTCTATCAAGACACCGTGAACAATCTGTACGAGGGCTAAGTTCAGCACGCAAGACGTTGTTTTTTTTTTGGGCCGCTCGACGACAGAACTATCATTATAGACTTCTATCTTGATCGAATACAAGTAACACAAGACAGAAAGCTCTATGTCCAATTCAGGTTTGGCATGCTTCCAGTTAATGAGGTAAAAGCCAGATGGCATACTAAAGACCTGTAGGAAATTCAAGACGGTGTGTCAGGAATGAACCGTGTTCACAGCTGAATAACAATACACTTGCTAAATCAAATTTGAACACAGTATCTTCACACTTTTAAGCATCATAGACCAAAACAATAATTCTATGTTTCACCAATAATTTTCATTTTACTTTCAATGAAATGAAACTTACAATATCAAACAAAATGTACGACTGCTGTTGTCATTACTTCATGATAATCAATGTATGAAGAAAACATTACACAAAATATAACCCATTAACAAAATAATATAGACCGAATCAATGGCGATTGATGTTCTTCAGCCCAATGCATTTCGGGACCTGTAGTCCCTTCTTCAGGGGCCTCTGTAAATTAAAAAAACCAAACATGTATCTCATTTATACAAATACAGTACACAACATAATTTTAGACTATGACTCCGAAGTCACCCTCAAGGATCTGCGAGAATAATAACATCAGTCTCACAGAGAAAAAGAAGATAAAGTCGTGTGTACCCGGTGGGTGCTGAAATGTGAGAGCGTCGCATTTGCATGCGTGACAATGTGCAGAAAATAAAAAAGACGACAGAACCCACTGCCGAATATAAACGCGAATCACGTAGTAGTGATGATTGAAACTCTGCCCTGATAACGTGGTAGCGAATAAACATGTGAAAACACAAAACACCCGTGTGACACTGACGTGGTACACAACACAAACGAAAGAAAAATGCAAAAACGAGATGCTTACGTAAGATAACACCAATACCTAATGCCTTAAACAGCGGCGAATGGCCGCGACCTCCTGAAAAATATACAAAGGGTAAGGTAACTGACCCGTAACATAAATGCGAGAATACGACAGTGTAAAGAAAACAAAACAAAATTCCAACCTGAAAAACCGCTGTCACCTGACTTCTTGAGTGTTAAAACACGAGTTACCTACAACAATAAACAAAACACTCAGTTTGCATGTGAACTCAAACGTGCAAAACGCGGAAAAACCAGAAACTGACAGGGGTGACGAACCTGGTGCAACTCCACTGACAACTCTACACGCTCTGCTCGCCAAGATACATCAGGAAACAATGATGGAAACGAGTGAACTAATGAGCATGGCATCAATAAAGTTTAAAGAATATCACGTGATATCCGAAACGCGATGCAACAGAGCACTCCAAAACGGTGGCCATCTTAGACGAGAATGAGTCTGAATAATGAACACAACGTCCCATATCTCGAAATAACACGTACTTTACAAACGATAGGACTATGTCCCCAAAACATTATAAATGTACTCGAAATGTACTCTAAAAATGGCGTAATCGTGATCTAAACATGGTGAAACACTGTAAAACACTGCATAGCGAAAAAAAAAGGAAATGAAGTGTCCAAAGCCACGGACATGTACAAAAATGTACAACTAAACCACCTCAACCCAAAAAGTCCACCACGAACTGTATGGTGTTTGTCTCTAAATTCTCCACGAGATCGGCAAGCATCAAGAAAATCATCCGCAATCGTTGGGAACTACTACAGAAAGAGGGTGATTTTGGTAATTCTTTCACAGACCAACCTCTATTTGCGTACAAACGCAGTCTCAACCTCAAGGAATCTTTGTCAAGTACAAAGGACTTTATTACCACTCATGGCGTGGGCATGAAAAAATGCAACAATTGTACACATTGTAATAATGTGATGCAACAAAATTTTGTGACGCATCCCAGAACCGGTGAAAAAACTCCTCTAAAGTTTACAGCGGATTGCAACACTACTAATGTCATTTACAGCATCAAATGTCCATGTCGACTCTTATATATAGGCAAAACTGAAAGGAAAATCAAAATAAGAATCGGTGAGCACAAAAGTATGATTCGCACCAAGAATACCAATTCCAATTTGGTAGTCCACTGGCTACAACAACAGCATAACATTTCTCAAGTGCGATTCTTAGTATTAGAAAAAGTGTCAGTCAAAGAAGGTAGGGACCCCAGTCAATTGTTATCTCAACGTGAAGTAATATGGATCAAAAAATTTAACACCATGGAACCGTTGGGATTGAATGATAAATTGGACATGAGTTGCTTTCTTTGATTAAATCACCACATAGAGTATCCACCTTTCAGATAGTCCAGATGCCGGTACTTTTAAGAATTCAAGATTAGTCACATATACGTTTGTATATTCATCTTGTTATCCCATGCCACTCATGTTCACCCATCTACCATCACGCAGCTTAGGGTAATATTCATGTGTCACCATGTACCTGTTTGAGCATCAGTTCTATGTTGTAACATGTTCCATGTAGTATTCATGTGTTCATGCAGGGTTTGGGTCACATTGAGGTACCACCACGTGTGTACTATTGCATCAGCGTCACGTTGTATACATTTTATGTATTGTGTAAGTGTTTTGTGAGAAACCAACATTCTATCGGTCTAAGAGAACTCAATTGGTTTGTTCACCTCAGTGCACCTGTTAAGGGGACTTTTTTCATCATTTTATTCATCACCTTTTTCAGCACCTTCGGTATCGACATCCGTTCACGTGTGCATTGTCCACTTTTTAGTTTTATGATACAGGTTGAGGTGGTTTAGTTGTACATTTTTGTACATGTCCGTGGCTTTGGACACTTCATTTCCTTTTTTTTCGCTATGCAGTGTTTTACAGTGTTTCACCATGTTTAGATCACGATTACGCCATTTTTCGAGTACATTTATAATGTTTTGGGGACATAGTCCTATCATTTGTAAAGTACGTGTTATTTCGAGATATGGGACGTTGTGTTTATTATTCAGACTCATTGTCGTCTAAGATGGCCGCCGTTTTGGAGTGCTCTGTTGCATCGCGTTTCGGATATCACGTGATATTCTTTAAACTTTATTGATGCCATGCTCGTTAGTTCACTCGTTTCCATCATTGTTTCCTGATGTATCTTGGCGAGCAGAGCGTGTAGAGTTGTCAGTGGAGTTGCACCAGGTTCGTCACCCCTGTCAGTTTCTGGTTTATCCGCGTTTTGCACATTTGAGTTCACATGCAAACTGAGTGTTTTGTTTATTGTTGTAGGTAACTCGTGTTTTAACACTCCTAGGAAGTCAGGTGACTGCGGTTTTTCAGGTTGGAATTTTGTTTTGTTTTCTTTACACTGTCGTATTCTCGCATTTATGTTACGGGTCAGTTACCTTACCCTTTGTATATTTTTCAGGAGGTCGCGGCCATTCGCCGCTGTCTAAGGCATTAGGTATTGGTGTTATCTTACGTAAGCATCTCGTTTTTGCATTTTTCTTTCGTTTGTGTTGTGTACCACGTCAGTGTCACACGGGTGTTTTGTGTTTTCACATGTTTATTCGCTACCACGTTATCAGGGCAGAGTTTCAATCATCACTACTACGTGATTCGCGTTTATATTCGGCAGTGGGTTCTGTCGTCTTTTTATTTTCTGCACATTGTCACGCATGCAAATACGACGCTCTCATTTCAGCACCCACCGGGTACACACGACTTTATCTTCTTTTTCTCTGTGAGACTGATGTTATTATTCTCGCAGATCCTTGAGAGTGACTTGGAGTCATAGTCTAAAATTATGTTGTGTACTGTATTTGTATAAATGAGATACATGTTTGGTTTTTAATTTACAGAGGCCCCTGAAGAAGGGACTACAGGTCCCGAAATGCATTGGGCTGAAGAACATCAATCGCCATTGATTCGGTCTATATTATTTTGTTAATGGGTTATATTTTGTGTAATGTTTTCTTCATACATTGATTATCATGAAGTAATGACAACAGCAGTCGTACATTTTGTTTGATATTGTAAGTTTCATTTCATTGAAAGTAAAATGAAAATTATTGGTGAAACATAGAATTATTGTTTTGGTCTATGATGCTTAAAAGTGTGAAGATACTGTGTTCAAATTTGATTTAGCAAGTGTATTGTTATTCAGCTGTGAACACGGTTCATTCCTGACACACCGTCTTGAATTTCCTACATGTTATTGTTAACAGGCAGCCCTCTGACACCGTGTAGCACGCCACAGTTTGATTTATTTGTCATTCTTTAATTCAAATTTTTTTTTGGGAGAACTTATCTGTACTTACGGGTGTGCAAGTGACAACTCCTTCATTTTCGTATACTAAAGACCTGTGCCTCAGTAAATGTCCAGGATGCGAGGCTCCTGTAGAGTCCATAGCCCATGTGGTGTTCGCTTGCCCTGCTTACGCATGTCCAAGATGGAAATGGATTAAGCCCATCTGCCAGCAACTGGGCACAAGGAACTTATGGGAAGCTCTCTGCATCTTAAAATCAGACACGAGCTGTATTTGTTTGCGGAGTTGCTAAGTTCCTTGGCCACATGTGGGGTATTAGGTTAAAGAGGTAGGGAGGTCACTCAACAAGTAGCAAAGCGGCTAATAGCATTTAATTGGTCTATCTCTCGAGGTGGTATACATCATCACAAACCGCTGGCCAACAACCAATGGAGGCTTAAACTGTATAATTACTACAAAAGTGATTCTGGTTAGTTTTAATATTGTGTGTGTGTATGTGTGTGTATGTGTGTGTATATATATATATATATATATATATATATATATATATATATATATATATATATATATATATAATGCAAAAAGAGTTGCCTCTAGGTGGCAACCACCAGTAAATCCCCGTAATAATTATGCTCGGGTGAACCACCTGAAGCAATGCTTCCTGGGACTGGTGGTTCAGTAAAACCCAAGTGGGTCGCTGCCGGCACTCGCATTCAAAAATGTCTTTAAAAGGATTGCCGATGGTCGCCCCGGCACCCCTGCATATAACAGGCACCTCCTGTTCCACAGTTAGCTGCCCCAATAAAGCAGCCGCGGACCCGCAAGTGTTTCCCGGTGGTGCAATCCCGCGACCAGGCAGGCCGCTATACAAAATGCAAAAAGAGTGGCCTCTAGGTGGGATGCACTCCCAGGTGGAAATTATGCCAAAGCAAGGGCACACGCCATGAACAAAGTCCTTTTCTGGTTTCCTGCCAGACGCGTTTCGGGCCAACACCCTCTTCAGTGGCAGACCATGTGACGTGACGGCGTGCGGCAACCACCAGTAAATCCCTGTAATAATTATGCTCGGGTGCACCACCTGAAGCAATGCTTCCTGGGAGGTATATATATCCATCCTACTGGTGGTCGCCAGTAGGTAGTCATAGTTAGGACCTAGTTTCCATATGAAAAGCGTTTTTTGTTTTCCCAATAACTTTGGCGCCGGTTGACAAATCTTCGCGAAAATTTTCAAAACTAGTGATCAGCTCCGGTCAGCTCCTGTCTTGAAATTTTCGGGGTGATTCGCCTAGCGGGGGCCGAGAAAAAAAGGGGGGTCCCAAAACGCGTTTTCCCCATGTTATTTTCCATAGGAAACCTTAGACAAAGCTACAGCCCGAACTGCTGAATGGAATTACAGCAAATTTGGCAAAAAGGTAACCCTTGGTTGAGAGAGTCCATTTTGTTAAATGGTGTAAATCCATTCAGTAGTTCATGAGAAATTAGAAAAAGAAAAAGTTTTGATATCTAGGGACGCGGTGGATTCGCGAACCCTCCCGACCACGAGATTCATTCTCATTGGCTGCCAACACTCCAAACCAGGAAGTGTTGGCAGCCATCTTGTGACTCGGTAGCTGTTAAAAAAAAAAAAAAAAAATGCGTGTGGGGGTCCCAATCCCCCCTACGCTGCCCCGGGGACCACCACCTCCCCGGGGCACTAAAAATGTAAATGCGGGGGTCCGTTACCTCCAGTAAGAACCCATGAGCTGTGTTGCAGAGAGGTGTAAAAAGGGGCGTGGCCTCAGAACACCTCTCTGCAACACAGCTCTGTGCCGCTTCCTGGAGGTACCTGGTGGGCTAGTTGGCCCCCAGGGACCCTCAGGATTCAAGGGGACTTAATCCCCCAACTTACAACGTGCTAGGGGGCACGTTTTCACAGTGGTGCAGGGAGGGGGCGGGCCTGATATAAGAAGTTAGTAATCCTGCTCTGTGGGACTTACTGGTGGTAATAAAAGGGATAGTTGGCCCCCAAGGTTGACGTTGGAGGCTAACTACTCCTCCTGTTAACCTCCAGTAAATCCCACACAGTGGAATTGCTAAAAGGTGTTTCGGAGGCCACTCTCACCTTTCTCTACCACTCTGGAAACGCGACTGGTATATTATAGTTAGAAATTAGCATTTAAAAAACCTTTGAACTTCACTGAAAAAACCATAGGTTTCAGGGACGTTCTAGTTAGAAAGTTGGCATTTAAAAAACCTTAGAAATTCGCTGAAAAAAACCATAGGTTTCAGGGACGTTCTAGTTAGTTGGACATTTCTCTCGTACAAAACCATAGAAATTCCCCCATTATAGTTAGTTCAGCTAACTATAACTCGCGCACCCGCAATGACGTCACATATTACATCATTCATGACATGGTCAGTGACATCAGGAAGTGTTAGCAGCCATCTTGTGCCTCGCATCGAGTGAAAATATAAAAGAAAGGTCCCGGGGGCAATTTAATATACCGGAGCTCTGTCTGTGCGAGATACCGCTTTCACGCTGCGTCTCCCTACATCAGCAGGTAACGCACCTTTTTCCACCATCAACAGCATACCTCCAACAACATACTTGGGCCCGCAAGTCTGCCTCTGCGAACCACTTGTCGGCTCACAGCTCTTCGGGTGCGAGTTCGCGGGCCCGCAGTTGTATCTGTGAAGCCAATACTGGAAATATACCGGAGGTGTCTCTCTGCGAGATACGCTCTTCACGCTCCCTCTACCCACATCAGTGTTCCGCAGCTATCCCTTTGGAAGCCGATGGCTCGCACCTTTCCCTATACTAGTCGGCCCGCAGGTGTTCCTCTGCTAGCTGGCCCGCAGCTCTTCCTCTGCGAACTGACGGGCCGCGGTTCTCCCTCTATGAGCCTGCTAGGCGGCTCGCAGTTCTTCATCTACGAGCCAGACTGCCGGCTCTTAAGTCTCTGAGAACAGATATAATGGAGGCAACGATCATGCAGGTCGGACACCCAACACTGCTCCGACATCCCCCAGTAGGAGCTCCTTGTCGGCCATCTCCCCTCACCCCCCACAAACAAATGTGACAGTCACGTTAGGTAGGACAAATAAGAATCTTAGTCATGTATGGATTTACATATAAAACATTTTATTAAAACAAAACAACAACAAATAAAACTATGTACAGCCATGTCGTGTCATCGCTGGACCATTTGTGAATCACAGCCTGTAAGACAAAAAGAAAGATAAGATGGTGCATCATGCGTCCAGCAAAGGAGAAAGAGAAAGAGTGAGGGAGAAAGAGAGAAACAAAGAAAGAGTGAGAGCGAGAGGAAGACAAAGAAATAGAGAAATAGAGAAAGAGAGAAATAGTGTGAGAGGAAGAGAGTGAGAGAGAGGGAGAGAGGAAGAGAGGGAGAGAGGGAGAGAGGAAGAGAGGAAGAGAGGAAGAGAGGAAGAGAGGAAGAGAGAGGGGAGAGAGAGAGAGAGGAAGAAAGACAGAGAAAGAGAGAGAGAGTGAGAGAAAGAGTAAGATACAAGGAAAGAGAGAGAAACAGTGTGAAAGAGAAAGAGAGAAAGAAAGAATGAGAGAGGAAGAGAGAGAAAGAATGAGAGAGAGGAACAGACAGAAAAACAGAGAAAGTGTGAGAGAGAGAGAAAGGAAGAGATGGAGATGGAGTGTTGACACTGGAGAAAATCTTCGCAGCTTACCTTTGTGCCGCCGGTGTGTCTCCAACCACGTGCCGGGACATAGTGCACCCTTAAGTTTAGTGATCTGAAATATAGTATAGAATTAGTAATTGCAGAGTACATACAACTGCACACGCCTAATTATCTGTTTCGGCAATGCGCACTCAGGCTGCTGCAGCCCATCCACTCCCACTGCTCGGAGGTGTCTGTGCGCTCTTGTGCGCCCATTCTGCTGCACACTATCCACTCTCACTGCCCAGAGGTTACTGCCCGCTGCTGCGGAAAGAAGCATCTCTGCTCACCTTCCGCCACCGGCGTGTGTGTAAGAGGGTGCACCACGTGCTGAAGCAACTTTGTCAGGCATTGTCAGGATGGCCACGCATCATCGCAGTTTGTACACTCGTTCAGCTGTGGTGGTGTGGGGTGGGGGGGACGTCGATTCGTGAATCACAGCCTGTTAGATAAAAAGCAAGATAGGACTGTGCGTCATTCGTCCATCAAAGGAGAGAGAGAGAGAGAAAGAAAGAGTGAGAGGAAGACCGAGAGAAAGAGTGAGAGACGAAGAGAGAGAGAAACCGTGAGAGACAGAAAGAGAGAGAGTGAGAGAGAGGAAGAGAGAAAGAGTGAGGAAGAGAGGAAGACAGAGGAAGACAGACGGAGAGAGTGAGATACAAGGAAGAGAGAAAGAGAGAAACAGTGTGAGAGGAAGAGAGAAAGAAAGAATGAGAGAGAGGAAGAGACAGAGAGAGAGTGTGAGAGAGAGAAAGGAAGAGATGGAGAGGAAGAATGAGTGTTGACACTGTGGAGAAAATCCTCACAGCTCACCTTTGTCACCGGTGTGTCTCCAACCACGTGCCGGGATATAGGGCAGCCCTCAAGCTTAGTCATCTGAAACATAAAAATGGAATCAGTAATGGATGAGTACATACAACTGCGTATGCCTAAATCGATGTCCCGCCTTTGTGTATCCAGGCTAGTGTACCCCATTCCACTTCCACTGCCCAGAGGTGTCTACCCGCTGCTGTACACCCAGGCTGCTGCACTCCATCCACTCCCACTGCCCAGAGGTGTATGACAGCCGCTGCGCACCCAGGCTGCTGCACCCCATGCACTCCCACTGCCCGGAGGTGACTGCGTGCCGCTGCGCAACCAGGCTGCTGCACCCCATCCACTCCCACTGCCCGGAAGTGACTGCCCGCCACTGCGCAAACAAGCATCTCTGCTCACCTTACACCACCGGCGTGTGTCGAAGAGGGTCCACCATGTGCCGAAGAAACCTCCTCACCCGCTGTGTACACGCGGAGAGTGGAGCTCACAATTCAGGTTGAGTGTTGATTGCAGGAGGGCCACGCTTCATCGCAGGCCTGCAAGACAAAAAGCAAGATAAGATTGTGCGTCATGCATCCATCAAAGGAGAGAGAAAGAGAGAAAGAAAGAGTGAGAGGAAGACAGAGAGAGAGAAAGAGAGTCAGAGGAATACAGAGCGAAAGAGAGAAACAGTGAGAGTGAGAGGAAGAGAGAGAGAAAGAAAGTGAGAGGAAGACAAAGAGAGAGAGTGAGAGAAGAAGAGAGAGAAAGTGTGAAGGAGAGAAAGGAAGAGATGAAGAGTGACAGTGAGTGCTGTGTCTCCAACCACGTGCCGGGACCTAGTGGAGCCCTCAAGCTCCCACATCTAAACATAGTACAGAATTAGTAATGGGAGAGTATATACGATTGCGTACGCCTAAATCGCTGTGCCGCCTTTGTGTATCCACTCCCGCCGCCCAGATGTGTTTGCCCACCGCTGCGCACCCAGGCCTCACTGCTCACCTTTTCGCGGACAGGGCACCCTCCGCATCATGCAGTCCCGCTCCGCAGGACCAGCTGGTCTCACATTTGGTGCTGCGTCTTGATTTTGCCATGCCAGAGGACATACTAGTGCACCTATCATCATCGCAGGTTGCACACCCGCTCAGTCCTTGCGGTGCCACTAACTCAGTGAACAGTGAGGCCACGCACGTGGTGGTAGGCCTCCCTGTTCGGTGGCTCAGGCCTACACTGCGGTCCAGCAGGGCACACAAAACCTGAGCTGTCCAGACCGCCGGGACGGGCCATCACCGCAGGCTGTACACCCGCTCAGCAGTTACGGTAACCGTACCTCAGTGGACCGAAAGTCACCGTCCCGTGCCAGTGTGCCTGTGCCGGCCGCAGTGCATCTGGTGCGAGCAACTCTGAAATGGTGTCGAGCACGTGCGCCCATTCTTTTTTATTGGCAGGGTCACGTGTCCTGTGACGCCTGTGCTGGATGGGTGTGGTGTGGGTGTATACTAGCCGTGGCTGTGGCGTACTGACAACTAGGGTGTGACCAGCAGATCACTGCAATGAAAATCTGGGCCATGTAGCGTTGTTGTCCTTCCCTGTAAGCGTAAGCGGAGTGGGCTGGCCTGGCGTATGCCAGTTCTGCGTGAGGCTGTGAAGAATGACTCCGGAGCTATGGGCGAGGCTCCATCGTGAGCTGTATGAGGAATCAACTGATGCGGCACTGTTGCCAGATTGGGCTAGATCACGCACAATTGGGCTATATTTTTCCCTGTTGTGCGGTAAAATTTAGGTTTGTGCTAGTTGCCAGATTGTAAATATATATACAGCGCTCCAGCAAACTAGTATGTTAAAGCGCTTTATTAGACAAATATTTACTTGGCAGCCTGCTGCAACATCAATTCCAATCCATTCACCGCCTGCTAACGATGTCCCTGCCCCTCCTTCCTTAAAGTAGCAATATTGGGCTAGTTTGGGCTACTTTTGTTTGTCTTTGGGCTAGAGAATGCTTAAAAATCTTGCAACAATGCCGGCGGTGTTCTTGTTGTAGTGCTGCCATCACCCGGGTCGCAAGCGTCCATGTGTCACTCTGTGAGCCAAGTCCCTGAACATGGCAACATGGAAGGTACGGGGAATCACTGACCCTACATTCATCCATAGTTCCACACAAGAAAGATGGTGGACATGACACATCTGTGTGGGTGTGAATGTTTATTGCACATTCAGTGGAGTATTGCAGCTGTAGCAATACTGGGCCATGCAAAATCCAAATTTCAGTGTTTGGGACATGGAGGGCAGCCAATTAGAGACAAGCTTGTTGTCAGAGTTAGGGTGCGCCAACATATGTACTTGTACAATCACTCCGCCAATCCCCACGCACTTATAAATTCACTATACACTCTCCTTGCAGTAATCTAATCATCCAGTCTCTACGTACGTACTTGTACAATGACCGAGACAAAGTTACATACCCAAAGTTTTCTCCCACTGTCAAAGGTAAGTTGGTTGCATACGCTGTCCAGAGCACAATGTAATGTGGTAGGGCCCAGGGGCAGCATGTTGCATACATAATGAACACACGGACACAGATAGATAGTGGAACTGGATACGAGCACGTGCACTCGACTCCTTTTTATTACCAGGGTCACATGTCCAGTGACGTCTGTGCTGGATGCGTGTGGGGTGAGTGTAAGCCAGCCCTCCGGGAATGGTTGGTGCTGGTAACAAGTACAACAGTAATCATCAGATCACACACAGAGATTCAATCCTAAAGGGTCCATGACTTGTGCTACACTAAGTTAGGGGCACCAGATCTGAAATCATACACAAAATATTCTGTCATAAAGGGTCCATCAGTTGTGGTGGACCGAGGTAGGAGCATCAGAAGCATTCCGCGTGTGCACAGCTAGCGATGATGCGTGGTCCAGGAGGGCCGCACTGGTAGCAGTGTCTGTTGCCTACTGGACTGCGTCATCTGCAATCGCAACTCCATCTGAATTGTGAGCCCTGCTGTCCACAGTGTAGATCGAAGGCAGTAGTCAGCACAGACATCGAGGAAAGCTTTTTGTCACTTCCTCTTGAGAAAATTCAACGACCGAGTACAATTCTGTCTGCATTTAATAAAAAAAAAAAATTCAAATTGTGAGCTCTGCTGTCCGCAGTGTAGACTGCCATTCAGTGTTCCTTTGGACTTGCAAGATGAATTTGGTCATTGTACTAAAGCTATAATTGATATCAAAAAAGTTCTTGAAGCAAGGATACTAAAAGGATATTATGTAGGTTTAAGGGTACGTGGCGATGACTTATGGTGCAGTGAGCTAATGGCACCTGAAGCAGTCAGCGTGTGCGCATCCTGCGATGATGCGTGGTCCGTGTGGGCCACACTGGTAGCAATGTGTTTTGTTTAATGAATTCTGCCTTAATAAGGCCACGTGGCATTTACTTGTGGTGCACTGAGTTAGTGGTACCTCTGGCGCTCTGCGTGTACGCAGCCTGCGCTGATGCATGGTCCGGGCGGGCCGCACTGGGAGCAATGTGTCATGCCTACTGGACTGCGTCATCTGGAATCGTGACTCAATCTGAATTGTGAGCCCTGCTGTCCGCAGTGTAGATCGAAGGCAGTGGTCTGTACAGACACAACTGTGCAGTGCTGTGCCGCTGTGTTCGCAGGGGGCTTGTGTCGAGGAGGCCCGCGGTCATGGCGGCAGCCACGTGGCAGGGTGAAGGTCGCCGCTCTGGCAGACGCATTGGCTTTCACACAAGTGAACCACACCCAGAACTCCGGCCTATTTATTCACACTTCTACGCTGGAGTGGCGTACGTTGGACCAGCCCACTGCGCTTCCGCTTACAGGGGGCGACGACACAGGTTCATGACCGAGATCTACCCCACTGCCTGAGGTAACATGGTTGCGTCCACTGTTCACAACACTACAAACACCAGCTTGTTTTTGGATCGCACAGCAGATGGGTTTAATGAACATTATAATTAGAAATTAGCATTTAAAAAACATTTGAAATTCACTTAAAAAACCATAGGTTTGAGGGACGTTATAGTTACAAATTATCATGTTAAAAACCTTTGAAATTAACTGAAAAAACCATAGGTTTCAGGGACGTTCTAGTTACTTGCACATTTCACTCGTACAAAACCATAGAAATTCGGCCGTTATAGTTAGTTGAGCTAACTTTAACTCACGCCCCCACAATGCACTGCTGATGACATCACATATTACATCATTCATGACATGGTCAGTGACATCACTGATGACATCACTGATGACATCTCAAGTGACATCATCCAGTGACTGTGTGTTTCTGTAAAGTTTAAATATGTTTTATAAATATACTGGCCAAGGTATATTGTAGAATGAGTGGCTGTATAAGTGTGTGGATGGAGGATTTAGTAGGTGTGTGACTGACTGTATAAGTGAGTGATTAAATGTCTCTTACTGAATTCATGGGTTAGTGACTAACCTGTGTGAATGTCTATCAGTCTGTCTATTGCTGTGCATTGGTTGATGAGTAGCTACATGAGTGTCTATATGGGTTATTGATTGGTTGCCTGAGTATTTGTATGGGTGCCTGAGTGTGTGTGTGTGTGGGTGGGAGGTGTGTGACTTTGTGCATAGATGTGTGAGTTCTTTATTCACTGGGTGTATGGGTTCAAGAGTGCATGTGGAAACAGCTATATGGGTGGGTGAGTGTGTGTATGGGTGTGTTGGTGAGTGAATGGATAGCTCAGTGCTACATGTCCAAGTAACTACATATGTAAAACACAGTGCATGAGAGAGTTGGAGTATATAAATGACTATACGTGAGAGTCAGTGATTGTGAGAGTGCTGTATGGATGAGTGTGTACTTGTATCAGTGATTGTATTAGAGAGTAAGTATATGTTAATATCACTATGAATAAGTGAGGTTGTGTGTCTATAACTGTATAGCTGAGTAAATAGAAGTGTGATTGATTCTTTGCATGACTGACTAGATGTGTGAGTAACTCTGGATGAGTGGCTGTGTGAGTGTATAGGTGTATGCATGCCTATAATAGTGTTGTATTGATGAGTCACTGCATGTATGAGTGACTTTATGGGTGAATGAGTGGATGTGTTTGTAGACCTAGGAATCAGTGCGTGCGTATGTAGTAACTGGTATTGGTGTCTGTATTGTTTCGAAAATGGTAGTCTGTATTTTAGAATGGGTGTATCAAAGGTTTTATTAAGGTATGAGGAGGTGCATCAGATTTTCACGTGGATGATGTCATCGGTCATTTGAGATGTCATCAGTGATGCCACTGACCATGTCATGAATGATGTAATATGTGACGTCATCAGCAGTGCATTGTGGGTGCGTGAGTTATAGTTAGCTGAACTAACTATAATGGCCGAATTTCTATGGTTTTGTACGAGTGAAATGTGCAAGTAACTATAATGGCCCTGAAACCTATGGTTTTTTCAGTGAATTGCAAAGGTTTTTAACATGATAATTTGTAACTATAACGTCCCTGAAACCTATGTTTTTTTGCGTTATAGGCGGAGATGCAGGGCAACTAAAATAAACTTGTGACTGCACAAGGAACTTGAGAGAGAGAGAGAGACCGAGAGAGAGAGAGATATATATATATATATATATATATATCGCTCTCCAACCAACAAGTTGCCTGCTGAAAAGAGAGCCACACGACAGGTAAGTCTTTGCCAACTATTATTTATTGCAGGGTACAGCGAGGAAACAGCCGTGGATCACAGAAATCAAGTCCAGTTTCACCTGACGCGTTTCGTGCAGGATTGCACTTCTTCAAAGGCACCTGGACAAGCAACAGACGGGGCATTCTACCGCTTGTTGGTTGGATTCAAATATGCGGCTTTGCCTGAGCCGCAGAGAGAGCCCCGTTGCTGTTTCAGCATCCTGCATCGACGCTGCTGTTTATGGGACAGGTGCCTGTTGCAGCAATCATTATACCAGCGGGGACTCAAGCCCTGTATCGCAACCCACTGGGGCTTTTTTATGACATTGAGCACGGACACAGCAGCTCACAGTAGCAATACAACGTACTACAACACCCAGCAGGCCACGAGAGAGGCCCCGCCTATCTGGGCGGGGTGTATGATTTTAATAGCGGTGCCAATAGAATGCCCTGTCTGTTGCTTGTCCAGGTGCCTTTGAGGAAGTGCAATCCTGCACGAAACGCGTCAGGTGAAACTGGACTTGATTTCTGTGATCCACGGCTGTTTCCTCGCTGTACCCTGCAATAAATAATAGTTGGCAAAGACTTACCTGTCGTGTGGCTCTCTCTTCAGCAGGCAATTTGTTGGTTGGATTTATATATATATATATATATATCTTAATTCTAGCGATGTTTCGACGGCCACTATTTTAAATTCTTTATTAACTTACTTGTATGAATGTGTTTTTAAAAAAACGAACGATTTTATATAGTTGTATGTGACACTTTTGAAGGCTCTTTTGCTGAAATAATGTAATTTGATGAGATATATATCATCTTGCCTTTGTTTATTCAGTGGAACATTTCCCTGGCACTGAGGTCAGTCCATGCTGGAATTCCAGCTCAGCTGATTCCGGTCACAACATGCAAGGGATGCTGTCCTACTCTACACTAAGAGGGACAGCTTGCTGACACTTACCGACAGGTCATCATCATCAACAACTTTATTCGGTTTTTACAAGTAAAACCAGAAGTCAGACAAGCACAAATAAAAATCTCCATCAGAAACTACAAAAGGAAGCAATACAGTGTGTCCATCATAGGCCCGTAAATACAAAATTAACTAGCACTAAATAAAAAACAGAACAGACCAAATATATATATTTTTAAAACGGCATCAATGCCCCATTATTAGTAAAGACTATATTAAAAGCCATAAAACCATCCAACATGACCCCATCACTTATGCATTGTTTAATCCCCTTACATTACAGCAAGTATTGCATTGGATGTATTGAAAAAAATTAAAACATAGGTAGTTTGGATATTTATATGTAAATAAATCACCAAAAACATTTGTTATGAGTGATGAGAGAGTGGCACTAATACAAATTGATGTGAATTAAGAAGTCCTATCACTTTTTATGAAAATCATTGGCAATATAAGTTCTTACAAAGGTCCACATACAACTTTGTTGTTAATTCAAGTATTTTTTTTTTAATAATTGTAATTGAAATTGAAGAAGAGTAAAGATTGGTGTGTGGCCCCTTCTGTTGACAGCTATCAACCGTTTTCTATAATGTGTGTGTACATATATATATGTGTGTATGTATGTATGTATATATATATATGTATATGTGTGTATATGTATATGTATGTATATAATATATATATTATCTACTGGCGGTCGCCAGTAGATAGTTATAGTTAGGACCTATTATCCATAGGAAATCCGCGACATTCTATTTGAAATAACGTTGGCGCCGGTTGACGAATCTTCACGAAGTTTCCAACTTGTTGGGGCGCTCAGATCCGCTCCTACCCTGAAAGTCTCGGGGTGATTCGTCAAGCGGTGGCCGAGAAAAAAGGGGTCCCAAAACGTGTTTTCCCCATTCATTTTCCCATAGGAAACTTTAGACACGGCTACAGCCCGAACTGCTGAACGGAATTACACCAAATTTGGAAAAGAGGTAGTTCTTGGTTCAGAAAGAACCCTTTTGTTAAATGGTGTAAATCCGTTCAGTAGTTGCTGAGAAAATCAAAGTAAAAACACATATGTATCTGGGCGGAGCCTAACCACACATGTCATCGTGAGATCTGATTGGCTGTCAGCACTTCATCCTGGAATTGCTGGCAGCCATCTTGGGACCAATATAAATGATAGTACCCTATTGAAATGCATTGTAGTGAATCGAAGATTTTGAGGGTTACCAAAAGGAGAACTATAAAGGGTGATAACAAACTTTAGTTACATTAGAATTCATTTGTTGATGGTACCATACTAATTTCAGGAATTGTGGTGTGTTCTAAGGTGATTTTACCCTGTGGAAAACCTTCTGCTGGGATATCATGAATCATGTTTGAGAGAGAACTATTTTCACATGCTTGTCCCATACAGTTTTGGAAGGTGCTCCAGAAGCTAAAATGAGAGCATATTTTCTGTAAATTCACATTATCTTTCTCAGTCATGTGAGAATGAAGTCTGACATTCTCAGTAAAACATGTACATCCAACAAGGGCAGAGACTGTCAGTTGATTCCTTTGTGTTCTACTGCAGCTTCCCAGAGTGTTCTAAAGAACAACTAGAGTGCTAACAGCCTTACTTATGACAAAAGTATGGCACACCTGGAGCCATCTTGATCGGAATAAACTGGTAACACTTAAAACATTTAATTTAAAACGAACAAATTGATGGGGTTCATTTTGTCATAGAAATTATGGTTAGTGCTGCAGAAAGAAAAATTAGGACATGTTTCAAGTGTGATCTCAAATAACTTCCTGTTATATTTCAACAGGAGCAGCCTGCCAGTTGATGCCTTTGTGTTCTACTGCAGCTTCCCAGAGTGTTCTAAAGAACAACTAGAGCGCTAACAGCCTTACTTATGACAAAAGTATGGCACACCTGAAGCCATCTTGATTGGAATAAACCGGTAACACTTAAAACATTTAATTTAAAAAGGAACAAAATGAGGGGTTCTTTTTAAATAGAAATTATAGTTAGTGCTGCAGAAAGAAAAATTAGGGCATGTTTAAAGTGAGATCTCAAATCCTCTTCTATTTCATTAGAAAATTCTGACATGCAGACTGAAACAATCACTTTCAATACTAGCAGCAGACTTCCAGTTAACTCCTTGGTGAGCAGTAGCTTTACTGCAGTGATCTAATGAGCAACTAGAGTGCTAACATTCTGAATTCATGGCAAATGTGAGACACATCTGAATGCCTTCTTGATGGAATCAAAGAAAAAAACTGAAAGCATTTCCTACTGAGGAGACTGCAGTAAATGAGGAAATTAGGAAACTTCATAACAAAGAAGTCTTCCAAGATGGCCACCAGTGAAAAAAGAGCCCAAATGTAGCACAAATATTACCCAGATGTAGCCCACATATAGCCCAATGACAAAAGTGTGCAAAACACTTTTTATTTTTAGTTTTTTTGCAGTTTTATGTAGTGCAGACTGGTCAGGTATTGGAGCGTTGCATCTTAAAACATGACCCCCTACACTACAAAAACACCACTGCACTACCCTAAACCCTAAAACACTACCCCCAGCACGACCCCCTACACTACACAAGCACCACTGCACTATCCTAAACCCTAAAACACTACCCCCAGCACGACCCCTACACTACACAAACACCACTGCACTACCCTAAACCTAAAACACTACCCCCAGCACGACCCCCTACACTACCCAAACACCACTGCACTAACCTAAATCCTAAAACACTACCCCAGCACGACCCCCTACACTACCCAAACACCACTGCACTAACGTAAATCCTAAAACAATACCCCCAGCACGACCCCCTACACTACCCAAACACCACTGCACTACCCTAAAACACTGACCCCCTACAGTACACAAACACCACTGCACTACCCTAAACCCTAAAACACTACCCCCGGCATGACCCCCTACACTACACAAGCACCACTGCACTACCCTAAACCCTAAAACACTACCCCCAGCACTACCCCTACACTACACAAACACCACTGCACTACCCTAAAACACTACCCCCAGCACGACCCCCTATACTACCCAAACACCACTGCATTACCCTAAAACATGACCCCCTACACTACACAAACACCACTGCACTACCCTAAACCCTAAACCACTACCCCGAGCACGACCCCCTACACAAGCACCACTGCACTACCCTAAACCCTAAAACACTACCCCGAGCACGACCCCCTACACTGCCTGAACACCACTGCACTAAACCCTGAAACACCAGCCCCTGCACGACCCCCTACACTGCCCGAACACCACTGCACTGCCCTAAACCCTGAAACACCACCCCTAGCACGACCCCTACACTGCCCGAACACCACTGCACTAAACCCTGAAACACCACCCCCTTCACGACCCCCTACACTGCCCGAACACCACTGCACTGCCCTAAACCCTGAAACACCACCCCCAGCACAACCCCTACACTGCCCGAACACCCCTGCACTGCCCTAAACCCTGAAACACTACCCCCAGCAATACCCCCTACACTGCCCAGAACACCACTGCCCTAAACCCTGAAACACCACCCCCAGCATGACCCCCTACACTGCCCGAACACCACTGCACTGCCCTAAACCCTGAAACACCACCCCCAGCACGACCCCCTACACTGCCCGAACACCACTGCTCTGTCCAAAACCCTGAAACACCAGCCCCAGCACGACCCCTACACTGCCCGAGCACCACTGCACTGCCCTAAACCCTGAAACACCACCCCTAGCACGACCCCCTACACTGCCCGAACACCACTGCACTGCCCTAAACCCTGAAACACCACCCCTTCACGACCCCCTACACTGCCCGAACACCACTGCACTGCCCTAAACCCTGAAACACCACCCCCAGCACAACCCCTACACTGCCCGAACACCCCTGCACTGCCCTAAACCCTGAAACACTACCCCCAGCAAGACCCCCTACACTGCCCGAACACCACTGCCCTAAACCCTGAAACACCACCCCCAGCATGACCCCCTACACTGCCCGAACACCACTGCACTGCCCTAAACCCTGAAACACCACCCCCAGCACGACCCCTACACTGCCCGAACACCACTGCTCTGTCCAAAACCCTGAAACACCAGCCCCAGCACGACCCCTACACTGCCCGAACACCACTGCACCACCCTAAACCCTGAAACACCACCCCCAGCACGACCCCCTACACTGCCCGAGCACCACTGCACTGCCCTAAACCCTGAAACACCAGCCCCAGCACGACCCCCTACACTGCCCGAACACCACTGCACTGCCCTAAACCCTGAAACACCAGCCCCAGCATGACCGCCTACACTGCCCGAACACCACTGCCCTAAACCCTGAAACACCAGCCCCAGCACGACCGCCTACACTGCACGAACACCACTGCACTGCCCTAAACCGTGAAACACCAGCCTCAGCACGACCCCCTATACTGCCCGAACACCACTGCACTGCCCTAAACCCTGAAACACCACCCCCATCACGACCCCCTACACTGCCTGAACACCACTGCCCTAAACCCTGAAACACCACCCCCAGCACGACCCCCTACACTGCCCGAACACCACTGCACTGCCCTAAACCCTGAAACACCACCCCCTGCACGACCCCCTACACTGCCCGAACACTTCTGCACTGCCCTAAACCCTGAAACACCATCCCCAGCACGACCCCCTACACTGCACAAACACCACTGCACTGCCCTAAACCCTGAAACACTACCCCCAGCAAGACCCCCTACACTGCCCGAACACCACTGCCCTGCCCTAAACCCTGAAACATCACCCCCAGCAAGACCCCTACACTGCCCGAACACCACTGCCCTAAACCCTGAAACACCACTCCCAGCAAGACCCCCTACACTGCCCGAACACCACTGCACTGCCCTAAATCCTGAAACACCAGCCCCAGCACGACCCCCTACACTGCCCGAACACCACTGCACTGCCCTAAACCCTGAAACGCCACCCCCTGCACGACCCTCTACACTGCCCGAACACCACTGCACTGCACTAAACCCTGAAACACCACCCCCAACACGACCCCCTACACTGCCCGAACACCACTGCACTGCCCTAAACCCTGAAACACCACCCCCTGCACGACCCCTACACTGCCCGAACACTACTGCACTGCCCTAAACCCTGAAACACCACCCCCAGCACAACCCCTACACTGCCACGAACACCACTGCACTGCCCTAAACCCTGGAACACTACCCCCAGCAAGACCCCCTACACTGCCCGAACACCACTGCACTGCCCTAAACCCTGAAACATCACCCCCAGCAAGACCCCTACACTGCCCGAACACCACTGCCCTAAACCCTGAAACACCACCCCCAGCAAGACCCCCTACACTGCCCGAACACCACTGCACTGCCCTAAACCCTCAAACACCAGCCCCAGCACGACCCCCTACACTTCCCGAACACCACTGCACTGCCCTAAACCCTGAAACACCAGCCCCAGCAAGACCCCCTACACTGCCCAAACACCACTGCACTAAACCCTTAAACACCACCCCCAGCAAGACCACCTACACTGGCCGAACACCACTGCACTGCCCTAAACCCTGAAACACCACCCCCTGCACGACCCCTACACTGCCCAAACACCACTGCACTGCCCTAAACCCTGAAACACCACCCCCTGCACGACCCCCTACACTGCCCGAACACCACTGCACTGCCCTAAACCCTGAAACACCACCCCTCAGCACGACACCCTACACTGCCCGAACACCACTGCACTGCCCTAAACCCTGAAACACCAGCCCCAGCACGACCCCCTACACTGCCCGAACACCACTGCACTGCCCTAAACCCTGAAACACCACCCCCTGCACGACCCCCTACACTGCCCGAACACCACTGCACTGCACTAAACCCTGAAACACCACCCCCAACACGACCCCTACACTGCCCGAACACCACTGCACTGCCCTAAACCCTGAAACACCACCCCCTGCACGACCCCCTACACTGCCCGAACACTACTGCACTGCCCTAAACCCTGAAACACCACCCCCAGCACAACCCCTACACTGCACGAACACCACTGCACTGCCCTAAACCCTGGAACACTACCCCCAGCAAGACCCCCTACACTGCCCGAACACCACTGCACTGCCCTAAACCCTGAAACATCACCCCAGCAAGACCCCCTACACTGCCCGAACACCACTGCCCTAAACCCTGAAACACCACCCCCAGCAAGACCCCCTACACTGCCCGAACACCACTGCACTGCCCTAAACCCTCAAACACCAGCCCCAGCACGACCCCCTACACTTCCCGAACACCACTGCACTGCCCTAAACCCTGAAACACCAGCCCCAGCAAGACCCCCTACACTGCCCGAACACCACTGCACTAAACCCTTAAACACCACCCCCAGCAAGACCACCTACACTGGCCGAACACCACTGCACTGCCCTAAACCCTGAAACACCACCCCCTGCACGACCCCCTACACTGCCCAAACACCACTGCACTGCCCTAAACCCTGAAACACCACCCCCTGCACGACCCCCTACACTGCCCGAACACCACTGCACTGCCCTAAACCCTGAAACACCACCCCTCAGCACGACACCCTACACTGCCCGAACACCACTGCACTGCCCTAAACCCTGAAACACCACCCCCAGCATGACCCCCTACACTGCCCAAACACCACTGCACTGCCCTAAACCCTGAAACACCACCCCTGAACGACCCCCTACACTGCCGGAACACCACTGCACTGCCCTGAAACACCACCCCCAGCACGACCCCCTACACTGCCCGAACACCACTGCACTAAACCCTGAAACACCACCCCCAGCAAGACCACCTACACTGGCCGAACACCACTGCACTGCCCTAAACCCTGAAACCCCATCCCCTGCACGACCCCCTACACTGCCCAAACACCACTGCACTGCCCTAAACTCTGAAACACCACCCCCTGCACGACCCCCTACACTTCCCAAACACCACTGCACTGCCCTAAACCCTGAAACACCACCCCTCAGCATGACCCCCTACACTGCCCGAACACCACTGCACTGCCCTAAACCCTCAAACACCAGCACCAGCACGACCCCCTACACTGCCCGAACACCACTGCACTGCCCTAAACCCTGAAACACCAGCCCCAGAAAGACCCCCTACACTGCCCGAACACCACTGCACTGCCCTAAACCCTGAAACACCACCCCCAGCAAGACCCCCTACCCTGCCCGAACACCACTGCACTAAACCCTTAAACACCACCCCCAGCAAGACCACCTACACTGGCCAAAACCCACTGCACTGCCCTAAACCCTGAAACACCAGCCCCAGAAAGACCCCCTACACTGCCCGAACACCACTGCACTGCCCTAAACCCTGAAACACCACCCCCAGCAAGACCCCCTACACTGCCCGAACACCACTGCACTAAACCCTTAAACACCACCCCCTGCACGACCCCCTACACTGCCCAAACACCACTGCACTGCCCTAAACCCTGAAACACCACCCCCTGCACGACCCCCTACACTGCCCGAACACCACTGCACTGCCCTAAACCCTAAAACACCACCCCCAGCAAGACCCCCTACACTGCCCGAACACCACTGCACTAAACCCTTAAACACCACCCCCAGCAAGACCACCTTCACTGGCCGAACACCACTGCACTGCCCTAAACCCTGAAACACTACCCCCTGCACGACCCCCTACACTGCCCAAACACCACTGCACTGCCCTAAACCCTGAAACACCACCCCCTGCACGACCCCCTACACTGCCCGAACACCACTGCACTGCCCTAAACCCTGAAACACCACCCCCAGCAAGACCCCCTACACTGCCCGAACACCACTGCACTGCCCTAAACCCTGAAACACCACCCCCAGCATGACCCCCTACACTGCCCGAACACCACTGCTCTGCCCTAAACCCTGAAACACCACCCCCAGCAAGACCCCCTACACTGCCCGAACACCACTGCACTGCCCTAAACCCTGAAACACCACCCCCAGCAAGACCCCCTACACTGCCCGAACACCACTGCACTAAACCCTTAAACATCACCCCCAGCAAGACCCCCTACACTGGCCGAACACCACTGCACTGCCCTAAACCCTGAAACACCACCCCCTGCACGACCCCTACACTGCCCAAACACCACTGCACTGCCCTAAACCCTGAAACACCACCCCCTGCACGACCCCTACACTGCCCGAACACCACTGCACTGCCCTAAACCCTGAAACACCACCCCTCAGCACGACACCCTACACTGCCCGAACACCACTGCACTGCCCTAAACCCTGAAACACCACCCCCAGCATGACCCCCTACACTGCCCAAACACCACTGCACTGCCCTAAACCCTGAAACACCACCCCCTGAACGACCCCCTACACTGCCGGAACACCACTGCACTGCCCTGAAACACCACCCCCAGCAAGACCACCTACACTGGCCAAACACCACTGCACTGCCCTAAACCCTGAAACACTACCCCCTGCACGACCCCCTACACTGCCCAAACACCACTGCACTGCCCTAAACCCTGAAACACCACCCCCTGCACGACCCCTACACTGCCCGAAAACCACTGCACTGCCCTAAACCCTAAAACACCACCCCTCAGCACGACACCCTACACTGCCCGAACACCACTGCACTGCCTAAACCCTGAAACACCACCCCCAGCACAACCCCCTACACTGCCCAAACACCACTGCACTGCCCTAAACCCTGAAACACCACCCCCTGCACGACCCCCTACACTGCCGGAACACCACTGCACTGCCCTGAAACACCACCCCCAGCACGACCCCCTACACTGCCCGAACACCACTGCACTGCCCTAAACCCTGAAACACCACCCCTCAGCACAACGCCCTACACTGCCCGAACACCACTGCACTGCCCTAAACCCTGAAACACCACCCCCTGGACGACCCCCTACACTGCCCGAACCCCACTGCACTACCCTAAACCCTGAAACATCACCCCCAGCAAGACCCCCTACACTGCCTGAACACCACTGCCCTAAACCCTGAAACACCACCCCCAGCACGACCCCCTACACTGCCCGAACACCACTGCACTAAACCCTGAAACACCAGCCCCAGCAAGACCCCTACACTGCCCGAACACCACTGCACTAAACCCTGAAACACCCGCCCCAGCATGACCCCCTACACTGCCCGAGCACCACTGCACTGCCCTAAATTCTGAAACACCAGCACCACCACCTACACTGCCCGAACACCATTGCACTGCCCTAAACCCTGAAACACCAGCCCAACCCCCTACACTGCCCGAACACCACTGCACTGCCCTAAACCCTGAAACACCAGCCCCAGCACGACCCCCTACACTGCCTGAACACCACTGTACTGCCCTAAACCCTGAAACACCAGCCCCAGCAGGACCCCGTACACTGCCCGAACACCACTGCACTGCCCTAAACCCTGAAACACCACCCCCTACACCACCCCCTACACTGCCCGAACACCACTGCACTGCCCTAAACCCTGAAACATCACCCCCTGCACCACCCCCTACACTGCCCGAACACCACTGCACTGCCATAAACCCTGAAACACCACCCCCTACACTGCCCGCTACACTGCCCGAACACCACTGTACTGCCCTAAACCCTGAAACACCACCCCCAGCATGACCCCCTTTACTGCTCGAACACCACTGCACTGCCCCAAACCCTGAAACACCACCCCCAGCACGACCCCCTACACTGCCCGAACACCACTGCCCTAAACCCTGAAACACCACCCCCTGCACGACCCCCTACACTGCCCGAACACTACAGCACTGCCCTAAACCCTGAAACACCACCCCCTGCATGACCCCCTACACTGCCTGAAAACCACTGCACTGCCCTAAACCCTGAAACACCACCCCCAGCACGACCCCCTACACTGCCCGAACACCACTGCACTGCCCTAAACCCTTAAACACCACCCCCAGCATGACCCCCTACACTGCCCGAACACCACTGCACTGCCCTAAACCCTAGAACACTACCCCCAGTACGACCCCCTATACTACCCGAACACCACTGCACTACCCTAAACCCTCAAATACTCCCCCAGCACGACCCCCTACACTACCCGAACACAACTGCACTGCCCTAAACCCTCAAACACTCCCCCAGCATGACCCCCTACACTACCCGAACACCACTGCACTGCCCTAAACCCTAAAACACTCCCCCAGCACAACCCCTACACTACCCGAACACCACTGCACTAAACCTAAAACACTCCCCCAGCATGACCCCTACACTACCCAAACACCACTGCACTGCCCTAAACCTAAAACACTACCCCCGCATGACCCCCTACACTACCCAAACACCAATGCACTACCTAATCCCTAAAACACTACCCCCGCACGACCCCCTACACTACCCAAAGACCACTGCACTACCTAAACCCTAAAACACTACCCCCACTGACTCCCTACACTACCCAAAGACCACTGCACTACCCTAAATCCTAAAACACGACCTCCTACACTACACAAACACCACTGCACTACCCTAAACCCTAAAACACTACCCCCTACACAAGCACCACTGCACTACCTAAACCCTAAAAACTACCCCAGCACAAACCCCTACACTACCCAAACACCACTGCACTACCATAAACCCTAAAACACTACCCCCAGCAGTACCCCTACACTACCCAAACACCACTGCACTTCCCTAAATCACTACCCCATCACGACCCCCTACACTACCCAAACACCACTGCACTACCATAAACCCTAAAACACTACCCCCAGCATGACCCCCTACACTACCCAAACACCACTGCACTACCCTAAACCCTAAAATACTCCCCCCAGCACGACTCCCTACACTACCCAAACACCACTGCACTACCCTAAACCTACCCTCAGCATAACCCCCTACACTACACAAACACCACTGCACTACCCTAAACCCTAAAACACTACCCCCAGCACGACCCTCTTCACTACCTAAACACAACTGCACAATTTGTTACAGGCGTTGCAACGCAGGCCTGTGGTGCTTACTGGAAGTACCTGGTGGGCTAGTTGGGCCCCAGGGACCCTCAGGATTCAAGGTGACCTAATCCCCCAACTTAAAACGCTCCACGGGGCGCGTTTGCACAGTGGTGAAGGGAGGGGCGGGGCCTCAGGTGACATGTGCGCAAACTCGCCCTGTGGTGCGTTTTAAGTTGGGGAATTAATTCCCTTTGAATCCTGAGGGACCCTGGGGGCCAACTAGCCCACCAGGTACCTTCAGTAAGCACAACAGAGTTGCGTTGCAGAGAGGTGAAAAAGGTGCGTGGCCTCGGAACGCCTCTCTGCAACTCAGCTCTGTGGTCCTAACTGTAGGTACCTGAGGTGCTAGTTGGGCCCCAGGGACCCTCAGGATTCAAGGGGACTTAATCCCGCAACTTAAAACGCACCACGGGGCGTGTTTGCACACATGTCACCTCAGGCCCCCCCTCCCTTCACCACTGTGCAAACAAGCCCTGTAGATCGTTTTAAGAGGTAGTTTTAATCCCCCTGCCCTATTATGTATTAGGGACTTGCAGAGGAGGTCATGCTAATCACAGGGGTACCCCAACGCATAGTGTTCCCTAGTGTATGTAGGTGTTTTCACTGTATTCTAAGTGTCTTTTAGCATAGCACTGGCTCTGGTTAGTCAGAGTCAGTTACCACCAGTACCCGTCTGAAAAAGTTGTGGGCACAGGATGATTTTGCAACAAGGCCTCTTTCTGCTCCTCTGTTGGTTCTTTCTGCACATCTTTTGCTTCTTTCTGTGCGTTTTTCTTCTTTCTTCACATGTCCTACCTCTGTAGGCATAGTTAGAAACTAGCATTTAAAAAACCTTTGAAATTCACTTAAAAAATCATAGGTTTCAGGCACGTTATAGTTAGAAATTAGCATTTAAAAAACCTTTGAAATTCACTGAAAAAACCATAGGTTTCAGACACGTTATAGTTAGAAATTAGCATTTAAAAAACCTTTGAAATTCACTGAAAAAACCATAGGTTTTAGGGACAGTTATAGTTAGTTGGACATTTCACTCGTACAAAACCATAGAAATTCCCCGTAATAGTTAGTTCAGCTAACTATAACTCGCGTCCCGCAATGCACTGCTGATGACGTCACATATTACATCACTCATGACATGGTCAGTGACATCACTGATGACATCACTGATGACATCTCAAATGACATCACTGATGACATCATCCATGTGATAATTTCATGCATCTTCTCACACCCTAATATAACTTTTGATACACCCACTCTAAATTACAGACAGCCATTCTCAAAACCATAGACACTCCAACACCAAAAACTACATACCCACTCACTGATTCTTAGGTCTACACACACATCCATTCACTCACCCGTACAGTCACTCATACTTACAGTCACTCAGTACAGGACTATCATATGCACTCATACACCTATATAAACACTCACACACCGCCACTCATCCATAGAGGTACTCCCACACCTAGTCAGTCATGCAAAAATTAATCACACACCCATTTACTCACCTTTACAGTTATACACACACCAGCTCACTTACTCATACAAATACTAGCACATTCTTACGCTCTTATACAATAACTGATACAAGCACACACGCATCCATACAGCCACTCTCACTATCACATACTCTCACTTATAGCCATTTAAATACTCTAACACACATATATACTGCCTTTTACATATGTAGTTACTCGCACATGTACCACTGAGATATACATTCACTCACTAACACACCCATACACACACTCACCCACCCAAGCAGTCCATCACAGATGCACTCTTGAAATCATGCACCCAGTGAATAACCCACTCACACATCTATGTACATTGTCACACACACCCCACCCACACAAACACTCAGGCAGCCATACAGATACTCAGAGAACCAATCAATAACCCATATAGACACTCATGTAGCTATTCACAAATCCATGCATCCACTTACACACCAACAAACAGACGGATACAGACATTCACACAGTTTAGTCACTAACCCATGTATTCAGTAAGATACGTTTAATCACTCACTTGTAGAGTCAGTCACTCACATACTAAATCATCAATTCAGACACTTATACACCCACTCATTCTTCAATACGCCTTTCCCTATATATATTAAACATATTTAAACTTTACAGAAACACACAGTCCCTGGATGATGTCATCAGTGATGTCACTGGCCATGTCATGAGTGATGTAATATGTGACGTCATCAGCAGTGCATTGCGGGCGCGAGTTATAGTTAGCTGAACTAACTATAACGGGGGAATTTCTATGGTTTTGTACGAGTGAAATGTCCAACTAACTATAACTGTCCCTAAAACCTATGGTTTTTTCAGTGAATTTCAAAGGTTTTAAATGCTAATTTCTCACTATAACGTGTCTGAAACCTATGGTTTTTCAGTGAATATATATATATATATATATATATATATATATATATATTATCTACTGGCGGTCGCCAGTAGATAGTTATAGTTACAACCTATTATCCATAGGAAATCCGCGACATTCTATTTGAAATAACTCTCTTGCCGGTTGACGTATCTTCGCGAAATTTTCAAACTTCGTGAGGCGCTCCGGTCCGCTCCTACCCTGAAAGTCTCGGGGTGATACGTCAGCGGGGGCCGAGAAAAAGGGGGTCCCAAAACGCGTTTTCCCCATGCATTTTCCCATAGGAAACTTTAGACACGGCTACAGCCCGAACTGCTGAACGGAATTACACCAAATTTGGCAAAGAGGTAGTTCTTGGTTCAGAAAGAACCCTTTTTGTTAAATGGTGTAAATCCGTTCAGTAGTTGCTGAGAAAATCAAAAAGTAAAAGTACATATATATCTATGGGCACGGAGGATTCGCGCACCCTGAGCGCACCCTGCGCGCACCGTCCCGATCACGAGCTGCATGTTAATTGGCTGTCAGCTGGCTGTCAACATTCCGATTCAGGAAATGTTGGCAGCCATTTATCCCTCGGTAGAACCGAGGGACAGAAACAAGTGCGCAAAGCGCACAAAGGGGAGGGTAGAAACACCCTGACCCCCTAGGTTTGCTCAGGGGTCCCACAAGGACCCCCTGGGCAAAAAAAAATTTTTTTTTTTTAAAAATCGGCAGGATGCGCTCAGGGTGCGCGAATCCTGCCGAAAAAAAATCGAGCGCGGTCTCCCGCGCTTCGATGTTGATTGGCCCCGGGTGGCCCAAGTCCCGGGGGCATGGTGGGGGATAATTTAATGTGTGGGGGCCTCAAAGGGCCCCCAAGCCCCGGGGACCGCCACCCCCGGGGCTTTTTAAAAATGGTGCGGGAGGGCTCTGAGCCCTCCCGCAGCCCCGAGACCACCACCTCCCGGGGCTTTTTAAAAAAATTATTAAACCTGTGTGGGGGCTCCAGCCCCCACACGCCCGAGGACCACCACCTCCCGGGGCACTAAACATTTTAATATGGGGGTCCGTTACGGACCCCCAGAGCCCGGGGACCACCACCTCCCGGGGCTGTGTACTGAATGGGAGGGGGCCGCGCGGCCCCCTCCTGGAAGCCCTTGATGGCCCTGGGGACCACCACCCCCAGGGCCGGCTCCTGCAGTGTCCCGGGGTGCCTACCCCGGGACACTGCTGTTTGCAATGACAGGACGGGAGCCTCGCGGCTCCCGTCCTGTCATTGCAAACTTGCTTTGGATATTGGAAGAGAGAGCAGAAACCTGCTCTCTCTTCCAATATCCAAAGCCGACTGCTTTACACATGGGGAGCAGCATGTTAGCTGCTCCCCATGTGTCAAAGCAATGCCGGCACCCTAGGGACGCGGGGAGCCGGCGGGACTGTGGGGGATTGGGGACCCCCACAGTCCCCAACGAGAGGCCAGGCCCCGGGGGATGGGGTCCCCGGGGCAAGTAGTGGCCCGGGAGGGGGCCACGCGGCCCCCTCCCCAAAAAAATAAATAAATAAAAAAAAAAAAAACGGAATGGCCGGCCCCGGAGGATGGGGTCCCCGGGGCCTTAAATGGCCAGAGGAGGGGGCCACGCAGCCCCCTCCAAAGAATATAAATAAAAACGAGGCCATGCCCCGGGGATGGGGTCCCGGGGCCAATACAGGCCCAGGGAAGGGGGCCACGCGGCCCCCTTCCCGTTTTTTAAATTACAAATTTAAAAAAGGGGTAAGGCCCTGGGGGATGGGGTCCCCAGGGCATAAAAACAGGAAAAAGGAAGGGGGCCACACAGCCCCCTTCAGGAGACAAAAATTTATTTAAAAAATTAAAACGATCGGCCCGCAGGCCCCGCCCCTTCCTTCACCACTCTGCAAACGCGCCCCTGGCGCGTTTGCAGAGGAGAACGAATTCCCCTTGAATACTGGGGGTCCCTGAGGGCCAACTAGCCCACCAGGAACCTCCAGTATGCGCCAGAGGGCTGCGTTGCAGAGAGGTGTAGAGAGGCCACACCCTCTTTACACCTCTCTGCAACGCAGCTCTGTGGCGCTTTCTGGAGGTATATGGTGGGCTAGTTGGACTCCGGGGACCCTCAGGATTCAAGGGGACTTAATCCCCCAACCTAAAACGCGCCACGGGCGCGTTTGCACAGTGGTGAAGGGAGGGGCGGGGCTTCAGGTGACATGTGTGCAAACAGGCCCCGTGGCGCATTTTAAGATGGGGAATTAAATCCCCTTCAATCCTGAGGGTCCCTGGGGGCCAACTAGCCCAACAGGTACATCCAGAAAGCGCCACAGAGCTGCGTTGCAGAGAGGTGTAAAAGGGGTGTGGCCTCTCTACACGTCTCTGCAACGCAGCCCCTGGCGCATATTGGAGGTTCCTGGTGGTCTAGTTGGCCCCTAGGGACCCTCAGGATTCAAGGGAACTTAATCCCCCAACTTAAAACGCGCCACGGGGCGCGTTTGCAAGATGTCACCTCAGGCCCCGCCCCCTCCCTTCACCATTGTGCAAATATTCCTCTAAAATCAGCCGAAATAGGAATTCCGATTTACTCACCTGTTATAAGGAGAGACCTCAGTGCTGTATCTTTCAGCCCAGTACTGGTCCTGAAAAGTAATTTTAACCGTACTTACCGGTAACTTGAATTTCCTTCATAGGCTAACATTGACTGGTTTCACTTGGAAATTCTTCTAAGTGTGGAGTTTTGGAACTTTAAAATATTCCTCTAAAATCAGCCGAAATACGAATTCCGATTTACTCACCTGTTATCAGGAGAGACCTCAGTGCTGCATCTTTCAGCCCAGTACTGATCCTCAAAAGTAATTTTAACCGTACTTACCGGTAATTTGAATTTCCTTCATAGGCTAACATTGACTGGTTTCACTTGGAAATTCTTCTAAGTGTGGAGTTTTGGAACTTTAAAATATTCCTCTAAAATCAGCCGAAATACGAATTCCGATTTACTCACCTGTTATCAGGAGAGACCTCAGTGCTGCATCTTTCAGCCCAGTACTGATCCTGAAAAGTAATTTTAACCGTACTTACCGGTAACTTGAATTTCCTTCATAGGCTAACATTGACTGGTTTCACTTGGAAATTCTTCTAAGTGTTGATTTTGAAACATACAAATATTCCTCTAAAATCAGCCGAAATCCGAATTCTGATTTACTCACCTGTTATCAGGAGAGACCTCAGTGCTGCATCTTTCAGCCCAGTACTGGTCCTGAAAAGTAATTTTAACCGTACTTACCAGTAACTTGAATTTCCTTCCATAGGCTAACATTGACTGGTTTCACTTGGAAATTCTTCTAAGTGTGGAGTTTTGGAACTTTAAAATATTCCTCTAAAATCAGCCGAAATACGAATTCCGATTTACTCACCTGTTATCAGGAGAGACCTCAGTGCTGCATGTTTCAGCCCAGTACTGATCCTCAAAAGTAATTTTAACCGTACTTACCGGTAACTTGAATTTCCTTCATAGGCTAACATTGACTGGTTTTCAGCAAAAAAGTTTCAAAGTGTTGATTTTCACAAACTACAAATATTCCTTAAAAATCGCCTGTATGACTTAAACGCATTCTTTCAACTGTTTACAGGAGATGCACCAGTGCTGGATCCAGGATCCAACACTGAGTAAGAAAAAGTAACGATAACAGTTTTTACCTGCTAAGTGAATTTCCTTCCATAGGATAACATTGGTGATTCTATGAGAAAAAGTTTCAAAGTGTCAACTTTTAAAATACAATAATATTCCTTAAAAATCACGACTGTAACCAAAACGCTTTTACTCAACTGTTTACAGGAGATGTACCAGGACTGAATCTAGGATCCAGTCCTGTGGTTACAAAAGTAATCCATAAAGTAACTAATTGCATTTAACTAGAAATTCACATTGAGCTGAATGTTGCATTGTGTTTGAAAATGTGTTGCCCATTGCAACAACTGTAACTACTGTACTTAAAAGTCTATTGCCTATCTGCAAAGTATTTAAACTAAAGTAATTCATTCTGAGAAAGTATTTTTTGTAATGTAATGTATAATGTAATTACAATGTAATTTGACAAATAAAATATGTAAAAAAAATTGTTTCTAAAAATGTAGTAAATCAGTATGAAAAAAATTAATATAACAATTAATACATTTAAAAATTGTCATTTACAAAACCTTTGAAATTCACTGAAAAAACCGTAGGTTTCAGGCACGTTATAGTTAGAAATTAGCATTTAAAAAACCTTTGAAATTCACTGAAAAAACCATAGGTTTCAGACACGTTATAGTTACAAATTAGCATTTAAAAAACCTTTGAAATTCACTGAAAAAACCATAGGTTTCAGACACGTTATAGTTACAAATTAGCATTTAAAAAACCTTTGAAATTCACTGAAAAAACCATAGGTTTTAGGGACAGTTATAGTTACTTGGACATTGCACTCGTACAAAACCCGTGAAATTCCCCGTTATAGTTAGTTCAGCTAACTATAACTCGCGCCCGCAATGCACTGCTGATGACGTCACATATTACATCACTCATGACATGGTCAGTGACATCACTGATGACATCACTGATGACATCTCAAATGACATCACTCATGACATCATCCACGTGATAATCTGATGCACCTCCTCACACCCTAATATAACCTTTGATACACCCACTCTAAATTACAGACTGCCATTCGCAAAACCATAGACACTCCAACACCAATAACTACATACCCACTCACTGATTCTTAGGTCTACACACACACATCCACTCACTCACCCGTACAGTCACTCATACTTACGGTCACTCAGTACAGGACTATCATATGCACTCTTACTCCTATATAGACACTCAAACAACGCCACTCATCCATAGAGATACTCACACACCTAGTCAGTCATGCAAATAATTAAACACACTGCCATTTACTCACCTATACAGTTATACACACACACCAGCTCACTTACTCATACAAATAGTAGCACATTGTTACGCTCTTATACAATCACTGATACAAGCACACAATCATCCATACAGCCACTATCACAATCACTCACTCTTGCTTATAGCTATTTATATACTCCAACACACATATATACTGCCTTTCACATATGTAGTTACTCACACATGTACCACTGGGACATACATTCACTCACTAACACACTCTTACACACACTTACCCACCCATACAGTCTATCACAGATGCACTCTTGAAACCATCCACCCAGTGAATCACCCACTCACACATCTATGCACAGAGTTGCACACACCCCTCCCACACAAACACTCAGGCACCCATACAGATACTCAGACAAGCATTCAATAACTCATATAGAAAATCATTTAGCTATTCACAAACACATGCAGCCACTTACACAGCAACAGACAGACGGATACAGACATACACCCAGTTTAGTCACTAACCCATGCATTCAGTAAGATACGTTAAATCACTCACTTATAGAGTCAGTCACGCACCTACTAAATCATCCATACAGACACTTACACACCCACTCATTCTTCAATACGTCTTTTCCTATATATTTTAAAAATATTTAAACTTTACAGAAACACACAGTCACTGGATGATGTCATCAGTGATGTCATTTGAGATGTCATCAGTGATGTCATCAGTGATGTCACTGACCATGTCATGAGTGATGTAATATGTGACGTCATCAGCAGTGCATTACGGGGCGCGAGTTATAGTTAGCTGAACTAACTATAACGGGGGAATTTCACGGGTTTTGTACGAGTGCAATGTCCAAGTAACTATAACTGTCCCTAAAACCTATGGTTTTTTCAGTGAATATATATATATATATATATATATATATATATTATAGCTAGCCACTGGGTAGTTATAGTTAGGATTGTGTTTCCAAAGAAAATGCTTTTGTAGTGTTGCTAATAACTTTAGCGTTGTTTGGCGAATCTTCACAAAACGTTCCAAAAACGTGCTACACGTTGACTAGTTTGCGCATGGAAAAGGTTTCAGGATGATCCGTCAAGCAGGGGCCAAGAAAGGGGGGGGGGTCCTACTAATTTTTCTAGAGGAACTTTAGACAACACTACTGCCCAAACTGCTGAACGGATTTATACCACATTTGACAAAAAGCTAGATCTTTGTCCAGATAGACTTTTTTCATTTTGGTGTAAATCCATTCAGTAGTTTTGGAGAAAATAAGGTTAAAAGTATGCATATTTCATGCTGCAAAGGGTCAGCAGAGCGGACAGATCTCAAAGTGAGATCTGATTGGCTGCCACCACCTCAACCAGGAGCTGTTGGCATGCATATTTGGACAGGGAAGCAAGTATAACTCATCCATTTTATATCCATTCTGTAGTCTATCTAATTAACACTTTCACCCAAAAAGTAAAGATTTAGGGTTTATACTTACAATGTCATACAGTATTTCAAATATTTTTCTAAAAAATGTATATAAATGTGTCAAGTTATATTTGCTTCCCTCTATGAGTGACGTTGAGAATCCATGGGACGCTGTGGGATGTAGGAGAACAATGAGAAAAAATGGTGGAACAAAAAATATTTTAAAAAATAGCTATTGTATTTCTAATGTTGGTGTCGTTTAAATGTGGAATGTAATAGATGAATATTATAATCCCTAACTAAAATGAACCTGTAACCTTTGTTTTTTTGTGAATTTCATGGGTTTTTAGAAGAATTAGATTAAAATAAACAATAGATTTTCTGTAGAGTGACTGAGAGGCAAGATGGCAACTGCGTAGGTGTGCGACGGCGGCTCACACCTCTCACCTGCTACCGAACCAGAGGAGGAATGGCTGCAGCAGCGGAGAAACTTGGGCCTACTAACTAATAAAACGAAGTGACCTACCCGGCATGGGGAGGAAACTGCAACTCTTCTGTGGCTATGATTTTGGCTGTCACGCTTCGAGAGCTTCAAGGACTCTGGGAATTTTCTTCTGAGATGTCGGCTGTTTACGGCATAGTGACGCGCCCAGCAAGTGGGTGGGCCGTCCTGAAGCATTTGCCGGTGGTCTTCTGAGTTTTGGGACTGGTGTCTCATGGGTGCTTGCAGTGTTCATTGTTATGGCTCCTAAAGCTCCCAAAGAACCCCGCAAGAAGGATTGTTTCAATGCGGACGACTGGGCTGGCAGCTAGAGGGCAGAGACCAGAGCCGACCCACGAGCAGCCAGGTAATGGTGCTGGTTCAGGTAAGCCCAGTGACCTGTGAAACACCGACCTGACAGCTTGGGGGCAGTACGGAAGAAGAATTTGGGAGACCCTTTAGTATGTTCTGGTGGAAAACTCTTGTCCTTGCCTTGAAACCGGTCCCAGGATGCTTGTTTCCGGTCCAGGGAAGACATGGCTTGGCAGTTCGGGCTGGACTGTTCCCATGAGGCACAGGGTCAAGACTGGTTTGCATATAGCAGTGTCTGAACTGGGGTGGCGAAGTGAGCTAAAGAACGATGATGGACTCAACCCAGATCTGTGACTGGGGGTGAGTGTCTGAAAAGTTTCAGCGCTCCGTCCGTCATCGCCTTGTGTTTGCTTTGCCTGTAGCAAACCTTGAGTTGGGCTATGTATGTGCTTTCTCTGCCATTCCACACCCGGCAATTACGTAATTTTTTCAAACAAAAAATTAATTGTCTAACACAGTCTCTCAACCTCCCCAGGGCTCCCCGGCTGAGCAAGAGGGACATCAGCTTTCTCTCGAGCCCAGCCTGGTAGATAATAGCATTGGAGTGGAGCGGCTTTCTAAGAAACAGGCACAGAGGTTAATAGCGGAAGCCTCAACTCCCCTAGGGGGTTATGGGGTGGGGGTCCACATCTGCTGAGCTAGAGGCGCAGGTGAAAGCCGCAAGTTGCAACACTAGGAGTCAGCAGTTAAATGCCAAATTAGATCTGGGGCCCGTGCGGAGTACCGAACTATGTGACGATAGCTCACTGAATAATATGGCGGAAGGGACCGATAACCTATTCTCCCTGACAGATGGTTCTGGCTCAGATGCCTCTAAATCCAACCTAAGTGATGATGGATTTAGCACCTCTCTAGCTGATTCAAGCATCCTGGATGTGCCCAGAGACAGCACTGAAACACCGTAGATCCCTTAAAGGGCCCAGGAGCCCCCTGGATCTCTACAAAAGCAGTGGCATAACCTTGCCAAGTGCAGGGCTAAAATGGGACTACTCCCACTCTAGAATTATGAATGATGCAGAGGTCTTTACAAACCTACAGTCTTCAGACCAACAAGGGCTGGGAGGAGAATCCATGAGCCCTTTCCTGGGCTTGATCCTGGAGTCAATCAAAGAGCATCGTGCTGAGACCCGGGCAGATGGTAATTAAACAAGACAAGCAACGAAAAACCTAGAGAGGGCTATCAGAAAAGTTGGCAAATACTGCATCGAAATTGGTGAAAAGCTGAACTGCTTAGAAGAAAGGGCTTCAGTGGCCGAGGCAGAAATGACCAAGGTTAAGGAGCAAGTTAAGTACCAGGATGCCCAACTTTCGGAAGTGATGTGGAAGCTTGAAGACTTTGAAAACCATCAGAGATGAAACAACCTCCGCTTCCTAGGGATAGAGGGAGGGTTAGAGGGAGACGATATGTGAACTTTTATGTTGGAGTTACTGAAAAATGCATTTCCCGAACTGTCAAGGTGGAACTGTGATGAAGTACAGAGATTCCCCATGAACGTACATAACTAGGGCCAAGGACAAGGGGGAACAGAGGAAACCTAGGGCGATACTGTTTTTTTGGGGGGGAGAGGGGGTAATTTCCTGCCGAGGCAAGCTATATTTGAGAAAGCCCGACCTGAGGCCAGAAGGAAGTATAGGGATTCCTCTTTCTTTGTTCGCCCGGACCTCTGCCACACGACAGTGGAACGCAGATGGTGCCTACGCCAGTTAATTAGGCCTTCTCGGGTTGCAGGGTTTGAAGTCTACTTATTGCTTCCGGCTAGGCTGAAAACTCTGGCGAGGGGCAATATCCGTTTTTTTCCTTCAGAAGTTCAAACACGAGAATGTTTGAGTGAATTATTGGCTGATAAGGCTCTTAGATAGTCCAGTGTCCCTGTTTGGATAATATCCCCGGCTATCTTAGGGACTTCTTAATGTATGCTTTGAAGAGAAGCTGGCCCCGGGGCTATATTGGGTATGCAGGCGACACAAGGGGCTGATATCTTGTAAGATTAGTCTCTGTTTTCTAGGTACTCTTTTATTTTTTGCTTTTCTCTTTTTCTTTGGTGTGGGGTGTGTGGCTGGGGTGGGGGGGGCGGTGGCACCTTTTTCAGTCGCCTTCACACACACCCTGTTGGTGGCCTGGCTGCATCTAATGGATGAGGATGGAAGGGGGGTGGGTGGTGTGGGGATATGGTGTGGATGGGTGGCACTGGGGGGGTTGGTCAGGACAGGTCTTTAATGTAGTTGAAAAAAAGCAAGCATTTACATGGATTGGACAGCTAAAAATTCAAGGAAGGTGAGACTTAAATGCCAAAATAGATGAATCAATGATGTGGCTGAGTCGTAGATCCCTTGTGGGTAAGAGTGCATGGAAGATTGACCATGTAGGCGGTGAGCAATATCTGGGGAATGGCTAATTTGGGTATCATTTCTGTAAATATCTGTGGGTTAAATTGTATCACTAAAAGGAGAAGGATTCAATAGGACCTAAACATTTTTAATGCAGATATTTACTGTCTTCAAGAAACCCATGTGGCCTGGAGGAATAAGGCCTTGTTGGAAACACTGGGATTCACCGTTCTTTGCTATACATCTCATTAGGCGAGAACTAACGGAGTGGCAGTTTTAGTGAAAGGGAATACCATCTGTAGCAGACGTAAGGCCGTGGATAAGCACAGGAGATGGGTGATGGTGGAGTGCAGGGAAGGCTTGGAGTCTTTTGCATTTTGCTCACTTTACGAACCTATTTTAGACGATCCCGTATTGTTTAACTTCTTAGTAACAGAGTTGCCAACCTGGCCAGCCTCTTGTAACTTATGTGGGGACTTAAATCTAAACGGGTTAAAGGGGGGATTGTGGGGAATACAGGGAAGTATGCGGGTCGTAAACCACAGGCCTCTACATCATTCCAATATCTCTTAACAGAAATTGAGCTCATTGATATTTGTGCTAATCTGAAACCATCTGATGCTGGGTTTACATATTACTTGGCTCCTCATGGAACATTTGCTAGACTGGACTACTTTTTAATATCGCCTTCACTGGCGGGGGGGGGGGCACGGATGGAGATCCATCTTAGGCTAATGTCAGACCATAACCCTCTTGTTTGAGAGCTGGCTCTAGAGGGATTGGGTAGGTCAGCCAGGAAATGGACCTTTGAAAAGAGCTTTTTGCATTATTGAGTATATAAATCATATGAAGGGCTGGATTCCTGAATTCTTTTAAGTCAATAAGGGTAGCTCTCCCCCAGGTGTTGTTTGGGATGCATTCAATGCCGGTGTAAGAGGGCAAACCCTAAGCTTCAGTATTATGAAGCAGAAGCATACTCCACTCCAGATCAGAGAGCTGTATCAAAAGCTAGTAGAGGCGTAGGCAGACCTGGTAGAGGCTGTGTCTTCTGGCCAAGAAGCATACTTTGCTGTGAATCATATAGCTATAATCAGATCACAGATGAATGAGTTAATGGCTAATAAGATGGCTGGGAAATATGTAGCCAGAAAACAAGAATGTTATAAATATAATGAAAGCGTGGGGTGGGGTGGGGTGGGTGCTTGCGATCAGGTCAAGGCAAAAGCAGGCGGCAGGTTTAATCAGTGAAATCAGGAATGGGCATGGTAGTACTGTGAAAGCTCCGGTGGAGATCAGAGGTGCCTTCCGGGCATTCTATGCCAAAGCTATTAAGCCTCAGTTGCACCATGTCCTGATGCCTTAGTTCAGTATCTGTCCTCCGTTATGCACATTAAAGCAACGCAGGAAGAGCAATCTTTGTTAAGGGCTGAATTTTCCCTTGATGAAATCCAGCTAGCACTTTAGGACCTGCCAGCTGGACAAGCGGTGGGAACTTACTCAATTCCACTGGAATTTTATAAAAATAAAAAATCATCTGAACTTTTGGTGGAGCTGTCAGTTATTTAAGCAGGGACGGCATGGAGAACCCCCTCCAGACTCATGGGCTACAGGCAATATTTTTTTTTTTTTTTTTTTTTAAATTTTATTAGCAAGGCGGCGATAGACTTGGGCTCCTATAGGCCTATTACGCTGTTAAACAGCGACATAACACTTTATGCTAAGATTTTGACAACTAGATTAGGCCGGATTATTCATAGATTAGTATCAAATCGGCAGCATGGGTTTATTCCAGGGAGGGGGACCTCGGATCATGTGCACCGCATTATCGCACTGTTTGACGCCACAGAGTATCTGGAAGAACTGATGGGAGCTGTTATGTTGGATGCCAAGAAGGCATTTGACAGGGTGTTATGGGAATATCTGTGTAATGTCTTGGAAGCCTTTGAACTAGGGGGGGGGGATCTTTTATTCAAGCTATTTGAGTGATGTATTTTAATCCAGTAGCTCGACTTCAGATTTTGGGGCAGGAATCTCAGCCTTTCTAAATAGAAAGAGGTACCAGGCAGGGCTGCCCGGCTTACTCCTTGCTTTTTCCTGTATATATAGACCCCCTATTGCGTAAACGGGAAGCTTTTATTGATGTGATGCCGATATGCCTACATGGGTGGGAAACTACGGTGCTAGTCCATGCAGACAATGTCGCAATCATCACAAGAGACCCTGATAAAGCTTTTTATGCAATTGAAAAGATAAGCAAAGAATTTGGAGCCTACTCCAGGTATGCATTAAATAAGGATACAGCGCAAATAGTGGTGAATCAATTTACAGATACCCATGACAGTCGGGTGGTAAATCAGGCCGTGTATTTGAGGGTCACTATTTCAGCCAATTTGGTAAAAGTGGTTGAATTGAACCTCTCCCAATTATTGAAAAATCAAAAAAGAACTTTGGAAGATGGAACAATGTACATCTTTATATTATGGGAAGGTGTAATTAGTGAAAATGATAATTCTCCCAAAATTATTGTATCAGTTTCACGTGATCCCTCTTGAATTTAGAAATGCCTGGTTGGAAAGTATAGACCCACTCGATTCATGTGGTCCATATGGGAATGTCAGGAGATCTAATAGGTATTTGTGCCTCCCCAGGGGAAGAGGGAGTGGGGGCTGCCAAATGTTAAATTATTTAATTATTGCAGATTTCCTCCGGGTCCTGAAATAGATCTGCCCTTCCCATGCTGGTAAAACTTTCTCCAACATACCTTAAGCCAGCAAATACGATTAGAGTGGTCAAGGGAAAGACAGTCCCTTAGAATATCCTTGCTTAGGGTATTCCCGCCTTATTCCAAATTTTCATCCACAATGATAAAGGACAATAAGCCAGCACATTTGAAAAGAAGGCCATCCCTAATTCTTCATGGGCCACAAAGGATGGAATGCACTGCAGTAAACAGAGTATCCATCTCAGAAAAGTATTTTCAACGGTTTGCAATACATTGTGCTAAATATAGCCCCAAATCTCACCACTATAAATAACCTTAGAAAGCCATTTAGCTTTGTAAATCTGCAAAAGTGTCCCAATCAGCCTACTTCCCAGTCTAAAAACAGCAGCAAAAGCCCTAACAAGGTCCCCTTTCTTTCGGCTTATCAAAGGGTGCCAATTCAAGGCCACATCAAACACCACCCCTAGGTAGGAAACAACATCGGTCTTCGGGACCGGCATAACCCCTACCCTAAATGTATATGACTTGGTTGGTCGAAGACCCATCTGCATTACAAACGATTTGCTGTTATTGACCAACAAGTCCAAGTCCTCCATAAAGTGTACAAAAGGAGTTCAGCAAGGATTGTAAACCCATCGCTGTCCTCGCCATGAGGACAGCATCATCAGCAAACAGGAGGACCGGCAAACTTCGCTTACCCACCTGGGGACAGTCATTTTTTTATTTCAAGAGGACCTGCTCTAGATTGTTGATATACAGATTAAAAAGAAAAGGGGCCATAATACACCCTTGACGGACTTCTCTCTGGATTGAAAACTCGCAAGTCTCTTTAAGATCTTTAGAATAGCGGACTACAGCTTTAGTGTCTCTATGAAGATCCCTTAGAAACAGGACAATGTCTTTATCAAGCATTTTCTGCCAAAGTTTGCATCTGTTAACGCGATCAAATAAAGAAGGCCGATCCATAAAAGCTAAGTAAAGGGTGCCAGTGCGGGCAACGGTATACTTCTTCAAAACCATATATAGATTTAAACTCTGATCCACTGTTGAGCAATCAGGACAAAAGCCATAATGAACCTCAGCCAAGATGTTATCATTGTCTACCCAGCTCGTAAGACGGTCTAGTACTGTACGACCCACCACCTTTACAGAGTCCAAAAGGGAGATGGGCCTGTAGCAATGAGTACTATCCCAATCTCCCTTTTTAAAAACGGGGACAATGGTAGATAATGTCCAAGTGCCTAGGCGGCCAATAATGAAAGCAATGTTAATAATTAAGATGAGTGCAGGTACCCAAATGTCCAAATTCGATATATATAGGTCTGGGGGGGATCCCGTCAGGACCTGGTGCCTTGTTTTTTTGACAACCCCATTATACCTGCTCTTACTTCCTGAGCTGTAAATACAACCTCGGATTTACCCTCCATGATTTCTTGGGTTTCCCCAGAGATGGAGTCAGGCTGAAACATACCCTCGAAGTGACTTACCCAGTCATCCTTGGTAATATGGGCATCCAGTAAGTTAGCGCGATCTACTGCCAGAAAGGGGCTATTGATAGTGCTCCAAAACTTGGAGCTGTTACTCAGGGTACTGGCCTCTAACAAATCTCGGGTAATTGGGAGTTGGACCACCCGGACAGTGATTTGGAAGATACACTCACCTCAGACACGATAGGGTAGAATGCGCTAGGTGGGAGTACACTATATTACAGTATATAAAGCTTATAGTTTTCTATAATCCTCAAAATGGTTGAATTGTTAATCTTTTTCACTATTTTTTAATGCTAATAACATTATTCTGTTTCCTTCTATTAATCATTGCTGCACACTTATAAATGCTTCAATAAATATTGAAACCATGTGTTATATATTTCTTGGGTATCTCTTTGGGTATGCATAAGTAACTGAGCGAAAGGGTATTTGATCTGTTACCACGATTTCCTTGGGCGGTCAGGGTTGTCATGTTCTGAGGTTGCACATATATTTGTTACCCTGTCTGGTTTGGAGTGCAGATGGTCCACTGTGAGCTAGCAGAACTATAGTCAAACATATCCTCAGGGGTGCTCCGAATCGGCCTCGCACCAGTCCAACCTTTGTTGTTCAACAAACGCACAGTTTTACTTGAAAACGTAAAAGCTGTACGACCACAGGATGGGGGGAAGAATTCTATAAAGTCTCAGCTGCAGTGTGTCTTGATGCCTTAGATCAGTATCTGTCCTCAATTATGGACAGTAAAGCAACCCAGGAAGAGCAATCTTTGTTAAGGGCCGAATTTTCCCTAGATGAAATCCAGCTAGCACTTTAGGACCTGCCAGCCGGAAAAGCGGTGGGAAGCAAGTTATTCCACTGGAATTTTATTTTAAAAAAATCATCTGAACTTTTGGTGGAGCTGTCAGAGTTATTTAAGCAGGTACAGTATGGAGAGCCCCCTCCAAGCTCATGGGCTACTGCCAATATTGTGTTTCTTTTTTTTTTAAAGGGCAAGGCGGCGACAGACGTAGGCTCTTATAGGCCTATTACGCTGTTAAACAGCGGCATAACACTCTACGCTAAGATCTTGTCAAATAGATTAGGCTGAATTATTCATAGATTAGTATCAAATTGGCAGCATGTTAATTTCAGGGAGAGGGACCTCGGATCATGTGCAGCGCATTATCGCACGGTTTGAAGCCACGAAGTATCTGGAAGAACCGATGGGAGCTGTTATGTTGCTTGCCAAGAAGGCATTCGACAGGGTATCATGGGAATATCTGTGTAAAGTCTTGGAAGCCTTTGAACTGGGGGAGGGGGGGCGGGAGGTTATTTTATTCAAGCTATTCGAGTGATTTATTTTAATCCAGTAGCTCGACTTCAGATTATGGGGCAGGAATCTCAGCCTTTCTAAATAGAAAGAGGTACCAGACAGGGCTGCCCGGTTTCCTCCTTGCTTTGTGCTTTATATATAGACCCCCTATTGCGTAAACTGGAAGCTTCTATTGATTTGATGCCGATATGCCTACACGGGTTGGAAACTAAGGTGCTAGCCTATGCAGACCATGTTGCAATCGGCACAAGAGACCCTGATAAAGCTTTTTATGCAATTGAAAAGATAAGCAAAGAATTTGGAGCCTACTCCGGGTATGCATTAAATATGGCTATGACGCAAATAGTGGTAAATCGATTTACAGATACCCGTGACAGTCGGTTGGTAAATCAGGCCGTGTATTCGAGGGTCACTGTTTCAGCCAATTTGGGAAAAGTGGTTGAATTGAACCTCTCCCCAATTATTGAAATGTCAAAAAAGGACTTTGGAAGATGGAACAATCTACATCTTTCTACTATGGGAAGGTGTAATTTAGTGAAAATGATAATCCTCCCAAAATTACTGTATCTGGTTCGCGCTATCCCTCTTGAATTTAGAAATGCCTGGTTGAAAAGTATAGACACGCTCGTGGCTAGATTAATTTGGTCCATATGGGAAAGTCAGGAGATCTAATAGGTATTTGTGCCTTCCCAGAGGGAGTGAGTGTGGGGCTGCCAAATTTTAAAATTATAGTATTTAGCATCAGCCTTGCAGTATCTCTAACCTCTTTTTGATAACAGGGCAGGTAGGAGCTGGAAGAGGGTTATTTTCCATCAATCTTTGAATTAGTCATGGGGACTGCTGTTAAAGGCTGTCTGCTGAACTTTTTCGAAGCAAGCTATTATAACAGAACCCAATTTAAGATCATGATAGCAGCATTTAGGAATTGGATGGGGAACAGGAAAAAGCTGGGGGTAGGGAGGTATAGTCGGTATACCCCTTTGTTTCGGAATAGCCAATTGCCTGGAATATTTCATGATGGATGCTTCTCGAAATGGGGGCAAGCTAGGGCGAATATGTGGCATCCTTTGCAGAGATTCAAACTAGGTTTAACACGGGGCACGTGATTTTTTTAAAGATTTACAACTCAGGGATTTTCTGTTGAGAAAGGTGGGGGGCATAGCGGGTCTCGCTAAGGTGCCCCTACTGGAAATCCTGACTAGGGGGACTGGGTATTCAATATCACAAATATGTGGTTGCCTAATCGAAGAGAACCCAGATAATTTAGATAAGCATGAGAGCAAGTGTCAGGTGAGAGTGGAGATGGAAAGCCCCTGCTTTCTGGAATCCTCAGACATGGGGAGTGCAATCTTGTGTTCATCTAGTTTGCAAACTCAACATTACAATATGATTTTTGCCTGTACGTTACTACTGCTAAGATAGCCAGTTGGAGGGGGGAAGGGGGCTGGTACCGGCTGTCCGCGGTGCCAAGAGCAGATCTGATACACATGTTTTGCACATGTCCCTGCCTGAATATATCTAGGGCTGAAATTGCACTTTTTTAAATGAAATTCTTAAAAAGAATATCACCCTGTCACCGCAAGATATGATGTTGGGTATTGATGATGCATCTAGATGGACGGGGCTGAATTAATTTTTATCGCAATGATAGTCTTTAGAATATGTGTTGCCTCTGCATGGGTGGATCCGCTGCCCCCCACATCTCACCAATGGAAGGGGCACTTTTTTATCTATTTTTAAACTAGAGAAGGCACTTTACGAGCGGAAGGGGAAGAAAGTGAAAATAAAGGGGAAGAGAATATGCTCGAATGGTAGGTGTCTTATCAGTAGTAGGTGGATCTCTAGATAGAAAATATCAGTTTTGTAGATGGCCTTTGAGAGTACATTTGCCCGACCCAGGGAGTTAATCTTATATTTTGTACTGCATGGTAGGCCAACTCTTTGCACTATATCTCTCTGATAAAATTGACTTTGTGATGAACTGCCATCTTTTTAATTTAATCTTTACTCATCTATTGGATATGATTCTATTTATGACCTTTCCATGTAAAACTTGCTGTTGTAGATTGTAGTACTGAATGAAAAGCATAAAATAAAAGATTTTCTGTAAAGTATCACTTTATTGAACTGACGAAATACTGTAAAACAAATTTTGTTTTTGTTTATATAGATTTAATAAAAGTAGGTGTTAGGGGATGCTTTTTTCCTATTAGAAAAACACTATATATTTAAAATATCAGAAAGGAAATAGGTGTACTAATATAAGTATATTATCTACTAAAACTTAATATAGGACTATGTATAATAATGCTGTACAGCAACAAAATAAACTATGCAGGAAAAAGTGTGTGCTATTTTGTAGTAACATTGGTCTATACTTTTGTACCCTACAGTCATATACTTGTATAATATAGCAAATATTAACACCTCTCAGTATAAGTGAAATAAAATTATTTGTAAGGGGGTGGTTGTGTGTTGTGACAATGTATTTTTGTGAGGTTTTTTTTGTGTGTTATCGTCGGTACTATCTCGGTAGTACCTAGCGATTTGTAACACAGCTTCTGATAGGCTGTAAGGCTTTCTCATTGAACCAGTAGAAAGCCCCATTTTATTTTTGGGTCGGTTTGTTGGGCTTTTGTGTATACCAGAAGCAAAATACTTTGGCAGTTGCTTTTGGTTTTCTTGTGGTATTCGTGAGCCTGCAGTGGAGGTGGAAGAGGAGGCCATTGCCCAGGAGGATGAACAGCTGGAGAGAAAAAAACACCTAAAAGAGTCAGTGGTGTGGCATTTTATTTGGTTACTAGCTGGGGAGAAGGTGAATGCATGGCATGTACTTTGTCATAAGGTGATTTCCTGAGGGAGTGGCGCACAGTACTCGCTGTGGATTTTATTCATGGGTCCGTGCGATATGGTTAAAATAAAGCAGAGAAGGGTACTCGTGACTTAGTTGTCAGTTTCGAGAGTGTTACCCTTCTGCGATTCTCAGTGAAAAAAGATCTCCGTCAAAGAGCCCTCTTTAACTAAAAAAGAAGTTAGGTATCCTTTTACCTACACTTCTGGCGGCCAAATTGACCTATGTTTCCTCCACAATGAAAAGTTTAGGGAGACCAGAACTTTACCATGATCCAAGTGGTATTGCTCAAACTGATAAAAGATGAGTCAAAGAAGCGTTCAGAGATAAAATGACAGCAGATCAGGAGGCCTCAGCCCAAATCAAGCTTCTAGCATGTCACATACTTTTAGTAAAAACTGTAAGTGGCTTGGAGCCGTATCTTACCTTGGACATGCCACGTCACCAGCTACGACTGCTGACTTTTTTCAGGCTTAATCTATTCTCGCAGCTTGTGTTTTTTAATCATGGTTGTTTTAATGACTTTAGGCTCCCTGTGTGTGATTATGACAATGTTTCTGTTAATGATACCTTGCACATAATTATTGTCAGCTCGAAATAAAACAATCTGCGTTTTAATTCTATACTTCCACTTTTGAAGACAATGAACTTTACCCAAGAGAGACCTGCTTACTGTTTCTCCAGTTCTTAACCACTCCCACAGTGTGCTTTTTTTTTATCTTGCTATCTTTCTGGTGTATTGAAGTCAACCTAGTGGTATTTTATCTGATTTATATTTTTAATGAATTGTATTGTTTTGTGTTTGACTTTCATGATTTTATCTCTTAAAATCGAATAAAGAAGATTGATTGATAGTTAATATAATAAATAGATACCATAAATTTATGATTAATGCATCAGCTTAAAATTACTATAACTCGCGCACCTCCGAACACAGTGTTGTCAACTCTCTGGGCACATCACAATAACTATAACTCATTTTGAGTATCATACACTGCTTTACACCTGGTTGATTGATGGTCTTGAGCTGAAGGAATATCAATACTTTTGAGTTATAAATGTGAGAGTATTGACTATGTAATTTCTTCTGAAGGTATATAAAAACCTCCACAGACCACCATGGAGACCAACCTTTTGCTCCATAGGCCCTACTGGCCGGGTTTGAACACCTGTTGGGGCGTAAGAGCAGCGCACCCCTGCTGTGAGACACTAAATTGATTCATTTTATTTAAAATATTTGTGATATTTTAATATTGTGTGTCCCACTTGTAGCACTCTTTCTGTACCTTCCTTTGGATCAGGGACAATCCTGTTTATTGGCAGCAGGGAATTAGTACAGCTGGAGACACAGATTGAAGTTAAGTGTGCATGTCGGGTAGGACTGTAGTGTTGCTGTGTCCTGGCAAAATTGATCCCTAGTTCTTTGGTTGTGCAATTAAGCCATTAGAAGGTTATATTTTTCATTCCTGTTTTTCTTCAGTGGTTTATCCAGGCTTTAATTTTTTGAGGGGCTATATCAGGACACTATGTTAAATAGATACATATATTACATGTTAAGCTCTGTTAAAATAAGAAGAGGGAGGACAGAACAAATCACATGAAGATTCAACTTGTTTTTATCACAAGGACTTCAAGGTGAGACAGATCTATGTATCTGACTCAAGGCCTCTGTGGCTCACCCACCTCTTCTGCATAATAGGGCAGTTTTTTTAAATCTAAAACTGGAGTTTGTTATGGCAAGGGGCTGGCTGACTTCACCAAGGCCTCCTGCAGTGCTTAATTTGAGCCAGTTGTTTCCGGTGCTATTTTCCTAATTTAGGTAACCTCACAACAACAGATGTTTATTAATTCAATATACATTAACAATGACTAATACTTCCCACCCAAGCCATTCTTCTAGCTTTGGGGGCCTGGAATAGTATGATTTATCACACATGTAAGTGTGTGATGGTTTGTAGTCACGTTCATATTGTCATCGTCAGCACTGGCCGGGTGAATGGATGGTGCAAGCAGGAGTGTCCTCCTGACAAGAGCCCTGTCACTTATTGTTTTACAAAGTAAGCACTCATTTCCTGCAGCCCATAGTTGTTCGAAAGGGTCCGGTGAGTTCACTCTGCGCAACCCATGCCGAGTCCTCTCACTGCAGCTTGAATTGAGCGTGTAGTTTTAACTACTGAGCAACTAGAGCATGCCCAAGCTGCGGCTGTGCTTGGGGCTGGTGACCTTGTCTTTCAGCCATCCTGGGCTTTTAGACACCCACCCATTTTCTTCACAAGTGTATCATTTGTTATGACTTGGCATCACCATAACAGAGTAAAGAACGGTTGATGCCCTGCCGAGCTGCGTTGAACAATTTTATGCTCGGAATGTACGCGGTACAGAAACATGAACACAAGTCATGGTTATTTATCGCTGGACCCTCTACAATGAGAAGCAGGACATGGGAGGCTCCAAGTTCCATATAACTGGAACTTGTGAGGCCTGGTGTGAGGGAAGTGATATTAATGAGTAGGTGCATGTTAGGATAATATGCAGACGTTATGGGATTTATGCGTGTGCATTGATTATGTGCATGCTTTTGTCTCCGCATGTGCTGTTTGTATGATATGTTTGTGTGCATGCCCATAGTCATGGAATGTGAACCAGTTCATGAATTAATATGAACCGCAAGTACCATCAGAAGTCCACCTTCAGGCAGATGCAGTTCGAGAACGGTACCATTTGGCTCGTTTCTGGAGAGCCAGAATATCAAGCTGGTCTCCCTAGATGAGTCATCTGTAGAGTGCTTCTGCAGGGTTTGATGAAACCACTGCCCATCTGTGATGTGTGTGTAGAGGAATGTTATGTAGTTTTAAATAAGTCTGGGGCAAAAGGAGCAGGCTTTTCCTTTTTGTGTCACCTATCGAGGACTGATTCTGTAGAAGTTACTATCTTGGGTCTGAATGTGAAGCACATGCACAGGGTATCTCTTGTACTTTAGGGCTCAGAGCAGGAAAACCAAAAATGATTCTCTAGAGAAAAGTGGAATTCATGGGAGAGTTTCGAAAGTCACTATATAGAGACATACAGCACTATATAAACGTATCATTTAGGGGTATGTTGATCCTCCTAGGCGACTTAAATGCATGTGGGATATATGCCACTGCCCAGCTGAAAATATACCCAACAGTACAAAACAGAGTTTTTTAATTCTGTATATAAGGAGCTTAAAGCATGAGAACATGCAGATGACAGGTGTATCATTACTAGCCAATTTATCTAATCGAAAGCTGATATCGAGATGGTAGTCTTTTACCTGTTGGTGAATTTATAGTAGACCCTGGTCTGCACGCCTACAGACTGCAGATGCACGGAAGAGACCCGTACAAGGGAGTCAGCTAGCAGGCATGATTGGTCTGGTGCTTAAAGGGGCAGAATATCCTGGTGTTCATAAGTAAGTGTGCAGGTACAGTAGAATGCAAAGCCTACATGTGCTATAATGGCATTGTCTTGTATTTGTGGGGTCGGCTGATGGGGATCTCTGCATAGTAAGTGCTACAAAAATACCAATATAGGGATTATACCCACTATCCCAGTGCAGGTTTTTGACAGGATACATGTGTCGTTCAGCCACACTTCCACCTCCTCCCACTGTCACCAACACCTGAAGTCTTTGTACATATGTTTTCTTTATCTTGGTTATGTTTATGAAATCCTCCTGATTTGAAAGTGTGTTCACCTTCTCACTATTATGACTTTGCACTGCTGGGAAATATTTAAGTCTGCATGATATGGGGCAGTCTTGTAGGTTTTTAAATATTTTGAGACCACACTTTCAGAATTTTGTTATAAATCTTATTTCTTTTTCACCAAATTCTTTATCAAAATTAGCTTTATAATGTGCTACTGGCCAAACCTTTTTTATTTTTTTATTTATTTATTTTTTACTTTTTTTTGGGAGGAGAAACCCAGAATACCCCTTACATCAGGCACTATGTCCAACTCGCCATGAACTGATTACTGGAGAACACCTCAAGATTCCTTTACTTGTTATCTTATCCATATGTAACCAACTTACCATAATATATCAATGACACTTCTGATTTCTTTAAGAAAATTTACCACATACTGTGGAAAATGAGTTGCATCATAGTGACACCCGATGTAGCATCACTGTATACATCGATTAGTCATAACCACGGTGTTCTGATACACAACAGGGCCCGCGCTCAGTCCCTGTTTTAATTCTGCGTTTTAGCTTGGCATCGTTTTCTAATGGTGACTTTTGCATGATTTGCATTCACACAATATTATACTGAGAAGTTATTCTACGTGCAGTTTATTTCTTAGTAAGCATTATTATCATGTTATTCATACACTCTGTACAAGGCTAGGCCCTTGCATTCACATTGTCAAAGCTCTAAGGCTCCAGACACACCACCACATCAGCTCTGCACCTTTAACGCAATGCCGGTGGAACAGTGCTTTTCAAGTTCAATTAATCTTTATTCGACTATGCACCATAATCATAAAAGATGGACATAAAAGCCACTTGAAAAACCTTAAAAACATTAAAATATACAGTCCACCTTATTGCGTTCAAATCACACATTCTAAAAACATTAGGTACAGTTTAAAAACCGTGAGCTAACCTATTGTTCACATCGTTATAAGCTAGGCCACATTATTTTATTCCACTATAGGGCTCCTTTTAGAAAGTTGGTGACCTCCAACATCACAACATAATCAGGTAATAGCTGTAAATGTAAAAAGCAGGTCGTAATTGAATAAAACCCCTCACTTTTAAAAGTGGCAAATACTTCTTACGCAAAAAATCATAACATTTACAGAATAAGACTAAGGGGCCGATTCCGATTCGGGCCGGAAATCCCTCCGACCGAGTCGGATTCGGAGAGATATCCGACCGAACCGGACTCTAGTAGTCCGACCGAACGAGTATGATGCGGACGCATGCTATCCGACTCGATTTGGTCGGACTCCCATTGAAGTCAATGGGAGCCGGTCGTACGACGCGTACACGGGCTCCCACTGACTCAATGGGTGCGTCGCGAACAAGGGCGCCCCCTACAGCGGGTACGCGTCGTTGGGACTTGCGCCGTACATGCATGTGTAGGGGGGACCCATGGGTCCCCCCTGTGTGCGACTCGCGTGGCTACGCGTACAGGGGGGTCCGACACAGACCCCCGAAGTCCGGCTCCGACTGCTCTTTCGAGCCGGACGGCACGAGTCGGTCGGATTGTTCGAGGCGCGCATCGTACTTGCCCGGTCGGGGAACGTCTCCATTGCGTGGTGCGAGTCGAGTCCGTACGAGTCGGTCGGAGCGGTTCGGAGCCGGGAACGCGTTGGTCGGGGATTTCGCGTACGCTCGCATCGTACTTGCTCGTGCGGACGGGTGTTCGAATCGATCGGAAACAGAGCATCCGAATCGGATCCGGTAAAGCCGAATCCGATTAGGTGCCCTACCGGCCGAGATCGAAATCGGCCCCAAAGTGTATTAAGGTTTGGGGAGAGCGATCATCACAAAGGCAGATTAAAAGTACATGGGGATCATACTGGCCCGGAGGAAAACAGATCATTGTACGGATGGAACCCAAGCGAAATTTTGTAAGCAATAATCTGTCCCTAGGATGTTTAGCTGCTGTAAGGTACGGTTCGATGCCAGTGACCGATTTCAGGAGCAGGCAGGATCTGTTGGAGTGTTTTTCCAGCACCCTAGCTTCCCTCTCATCTTTCAGTCTGTTTAAAAATCGTTCCCTAAAAAGGGTCCGGTCGCCTTTTTTAAGAAGATGTGGCCTGTTAAAAATGTCCATACAATCGGGAGCGGGCAGCGGTTTTGATATAATTTAACCACAGTATCTTTTGGCCGTAGACGCACCTCAAACAGTCCTCATTCACACTCCTGTTAAACCTCAGTCTCTCAGCGGCCCAAACTGAAATCCAAAGTAACAATGGGGCCAGTTTGACTTGGTCCTCCACATATTCCAGACCCAATTCCTTGTGAGCAAAGAAGGATGCACTATTCGGACCCAGGCCCAATAATTTTCTACAAAATCAGTCCTCTTCCTGCTGGATCACCTTACAACTATGGTACCCCCAATATGGCTGCACCGTATGTTAGGACTGGTAGACATTTTATTCTATAGATTTGGAGTAAGGGCAGAATGGGCTTATTGCCTATCAATAGAGAAAATCTAAACCGGGCACTACAGGCTTGGCTAAATTTAGAACATTGGTTAGAAGTACAGGAAAGCCAATTGTTCTGTTGGTCAAATAATACTCCCAGATAAGGAAAGGTAGGAACCCTAGTAATTTTTTGCCCCTTGATGTCAATAGGTCTGGTTTTAGCAGCCTTCCTCACGCAAACCATGTAATGAGTCTTTGAGATGTTTGTATCCAAATCCAGATCATCCATAAAGTTTTAACCCCTTTGCCGTTCTGGCCATCAATACTGCGTCATCAGCATAAAGCAGGGTGGGCACACTGGCTGACTTTATCTTGGGCAGGTCCACCCCATTTTCAATCAAATAGCTGTTCAAGCTATTTATATATAACCGGAACAAAATGGGCACCAATACACATCCACACAACACTGCTTTTATTATATAAACGGCTTACGTGTTATGTTCTCTATAAGAGCACTTCTGCTAGGATTGTCCTGGGACACGACACACTGTGGCTGAGATGCAGTCCTGCTGTCTCTGACCTCTATCCTGCAGAGGACGATAGCCTGTTCTACACAGACCGGCTTCCTGATGCATCACACTTCGGTATGAGGGGAGTTAGGTTAACCTAATGGATCTGGCAGATGGCACTCCCAGTATGCTCTTGATAGTATAGGCAGGAGTATAATCATATAGTAACGTAATCATGGTTAAACTGTAGCTTTTTCACCATTCTTGTAATGCTGGTTACAATGCTTCGTTTCTTCTGCCTAATAATTGCAACACATTTCTTCTGTACAAGAATATGATTGTTTGAATAAATATTTGAAAAGTCAATTCACATATTTCTTGTGTTTATCTAGGGCATGCAGAAGTAAAGGGTAGATCTGTTTCCCCAATTTCCTTAGGGGAATAAAGAGTGGTCATGTTTGAGATTGCTGATACCATCTACAACCCTGGTAAGATTAAGGGTTCAGATGAGGCACTGTGAGCTAGCTATGCACCAGGCCAACATTTTCTGATGGTATGTGTGAACCAATTTCCCATATTCTGAAGCAGATACACAGTACTACATAATTCATAGGAACCGTATAACAACGGGATTGCTGGTTACCGTTACTTTTGATAGGCCAGGCCAGTTGAGCTTTTGAAACCTGCACAAATGATTAATTAGATGTTTGACAATAAATGGTATTTTCAAAAACAGGAAACCGCAATAGAGACCTCCTTAAACCCCACCTACGTGAAGCTGTTTATGTGGTGATGGGCGAAGGAGGTTGCCTGCCAGAAGAAAATGATAGCTTCATGGAACATGTAGTCATTTGGACACACTTCATTGATGACCTAGTCATCCTTTGCAATGGTGATGATTTTACTTTGGGGTTATTTACACGGACCCTCACTGATAATGAACTGAATATTAGGTTCAATAAATCCTTTAGCAAGCAGCATATTGAATTTTTGGATGTGGACCTGACTATAAAAGGAAATGTATTGTGTATAGCCATCCAAATACTCCATCCTCCATGCAAACAGCGTGCATCCTAAAACACTTAGGTGTTGCATCCTGTAGGGTCCGACGTTGCGAGCCTGGAGGATATGCTCCACAGAGGAAGATTTTTAAAAGGAGGTAGCCAGGATGATCAACAGGTTCACTCTTCATGGATATCCAGCCAGTGTCCTTGATGATGCCCAGAGAAGGTTTAGGATGAACAGGGAGTCTCTTCTATATCAGCATAAGGTTGATATGTTGGTTATAAATGCAAGGGGTGGTCCAGATGCTGCGACATGCACAATATTTATGGAATACAATCTAACACTCAAATCTTAAGAGTTTTCGTAAAAATATTGGCAGTTATTGGAACATGTTGAAAATTTAGAAAGGATGCGGGCCCACATCCCAGCATTACTTAACAAAACATTGCAACTGTGGTAGACATTTTGACACACAGGATCTATAACCCTGAAAAGAACTGAGTGGACTGGATAAGAGACCAAGGGAAAGTCATGGCAAATTGTGATGTCTGGAACTTTGGCCAAAATAGGAAAGATTTTTTAAGACTTTTGAAGGATGAAAGATCGCTATACAAGACCAAATACCATCTAACAATGAGTACGTGGCATATGTCCTCGAATGTGATTGTGGGAAACTATATGTTGGAAACAATAAAAAAATGGAGACTGGGAATTTTACAACATACCTGGGCCTTAAAGAACTGCAAAAAGTGCTACACTATTGCTAATCATTTCAAGGAAGTCTACCAGAGTTTTTTTTAAGGGATTCAAATATTATGGGATAAGGCACATAAAAAAACCTCCCTGAGGGAGGGTGACCGAGAACTAGAGTTGAGGAGACAAGAGTCAAAATTGATTTTGATGTTAGGGACTGAAACGCCATGGAGCCATAACAATGATTCATAGCTACATGTTAATCTTTGAGGTCTATAGCTCAGTGGTAGATGGAAAAGAAACAGCTAGGACTATTGCTAATGACTTTGAATGGTTGCAGAGTGAAAAATGTGTTTTTATGATATTTTATTTGATGTATTCCTCTAAGAGGTTTGGACTGTAATGGATTATCAAACTTGATATATTGTTGCCCTTGGAAATAGCACGTCTGAACTTTGATACAGCATGAATTTGCACTCTAACTTTTCTATGGGTGCATTTTGGGCCTTCACTTCTCAGATATTGCATGTTTGCACCTTTCTGAAGCGTGACTTTTGAATCCTATTATCTTTACCAGGGGTTCATGAGTTTATTGATTGAACTGAATATGGTAAAGGGTAATGCGTTGAGTGCAGTCAGCATTCACCTTGGTTGATCATGAGTAGAAACGGGGTTAAACATATTTGTACATTGGTCGGGCAGTGATAAATGTAACAAGATATGCGAGTAACACACACAGCACTTTACGAATACAAAATAATTATGCAAGTGTTGTTCAAAATGCACTTTACAAATCTGAAAACGTAGCATTTTTGTATTTGAGAGCCTCTTGTTGATATGTTAAGAAATATCTATCTTATACTGCTATGGATATTGAACTCGGTGTAATGTGTAGTAACGTCTTAGTAATATATGCAATTCATGCTGCTTGTACCATTTGACAGATGATGCTCAGGAATAACTGATTGGGATACAGCATAATTGGTCCTGAGGTTCATTCATTAAATGATATTGTTGTGATAATAATCAGACATGCTGTAGAAGGATTTGATAAGAAGGGGCGTTGAATTGAATTTGACCCAGAATAAAAGGCGTGAAGGGAGTTTTAAATGATATGAGTGGCTAAACAGTTAAAGATTGGCCTGTAAATGAATGGAGGAAACACCTACTCAAGTTGCAACCACTGATGGTTTATTAAGACTACAATCAGCATGCCTCAGTGAACGTTAATTGACAACTCTATAAATAGGAGCCTGTATTTGGGATGAAGCTAAAGGGAGGATTGATGAAAAGGTTGTCGCTCTAATTATTGGGCCAATGAAACACAAAAGGGACATTCAATAAGTATATAGGGAAGGCCATTGAATGTATTATAGGCCCAGTGGAAGGGGTTATGCTGAAAGACTTCAGCCATATCGATATTGAATGTTGTGATTGAATTGCAATAAAAATGAATTGAATCATCTGCCACCTTGGTTGGAGATTACTTGGGATCAACTGATTTGGAGCGGCCGAATATTTATTGGGAGGTTGGGAGGAACCTGACGGCATCTTAGAAATATTTTTATAAATATAAGCTGAAAAAACGAAGGTTAAAGTGACGTTATAGTTGGGGGAAAAGTTCTGTGCCAACATTGTTTAAACTAAAAAAACAAATCAGTCGCCAGTAATGGTTATCTCCAGTAATTATAAATCACACCCCGCCATGCACAGTGTTGTCATCATTGATCTCATTGCAAATGTTGCAGTGATGTTATCAATGGTGTATAAACCATGTCATGAGTGATGTAATATGTGGGGTAATTAGCTGTGCATGGTGAGGGTGTAAGTTATTACCTCAGTGCAAGATTAAAGTTACTAGAGATAATCATAACTGGTGAATTTCAGTGGTTTTTGGAGTTTACCCAACTATGATTTCACTTTAACCTTTTTCAGTGAATTTCTAGGTTTTATTTACCTTAAAGTAATATCTTATTACCATACATAAAGCAAACCCCCTGGATGACGGGTTGGCCTCAGGGGCATCCAACCCTCTACTGCTCATGGCCAAATGCCATGAGCAGATGGAGGTTCCAGCAGAGGGGGATTAGCAGCAGTGCCTGGCTGAATGCCCCTATGAGCAACCAACCCTAGGCCATGCATGGCCTTCTGCAACTCCAAAATATAAAAAGTGAGCCTATTGGCTTTATGAAGGAATGAGCCTATCAATATATATGACCGACTATGTCAGCAATCCACCTGCCCCAAGTACAATGCGACCGCTGTGTAGGCAGTTGTAAAAATGCCTTTTACCATTGCGGCTTGTGCTGCGCCCCTTCTCTGGGCTGCAGCACAAGCCGCAATGGTAAAAGGCATTTTGCAAACATCCATGCACTGTGAGCCAGGCACAATGTGGTGACTGGCACACGGTGCATGGATATTTGGGGAGGCCCCACATGGGCCCATAGCGGAGGCCCACAGGGCAGGGGCCGTGCTATGGGCCCCCAAAGTCCCATTCCGGCGGACTTTTCATGGCGGTCGGACTGCCATGAAAAGGCAGTCAGAAAGGGCCATCGTAATCCCTACGGCAGATCCTCTGCAGGCACCTCCCCCATTGTAGGGATTACAGTCAGACCGACGCTCTGATGGGCTCGTTGAGCCTGTCGGAGGCTTTGTTCAGTCCCTCCGACTGCAGCAGTGCGACCGACCGCATCGTAGTGCGGCGGTCGGACCGCTATGCTGGTGGGACCGCCACCGATGGCCTTTCGGTGGTGCTTCCACTGACCTCATCGAGCCCTAAGTATTGTAAGCAGCCTTAAGTTATTGGACAGTCTCAGCACAACAATTTCTACTAAACATAGAATACTATGCAGCAGGTATTAACCTATATACATGTGCTTGTGTTGCTTCAGAAGATTTGCTATCTGTAAATATTCACAATAGTATGAAGTATAGTATGATCTTTAGCATCTTCAGACCTTGGTTATTTTAATTGAATAGTAACTCTTTGGACACTTTTTGCATAGAGGGTACACAGTTCTTAGTCGATACTTTTTAATACTCTGTGACACATTTCTAATGAGTTTCACTGTCTGCAAATAGTGTGGTACAGAGTAAACTCTCACCATAGAGTAAACAGTTTTAACAGTACCCACTTTTCTACTCTATCCGTTTTATTTCTCTATGTAAGATCAGTTATTGTCAGGGGTTTGATACAGGTAAAGACTGTCCATAGTAGGCCATTAGTTATGTTACAGGGCTTGAGTATCTGGAGAACTTGGTTGTCCCTGAACAGTTGTATACAAATTGATCACTATGTGTAGAATAGGTTACGTTAATATTTGTTTATTTCAATGAATTTCTAGCTTCTTTTAAACATAAAATAATACTTATTTACCATATATAAATGCAACCTGAAGGCTGTGTGTGGCAGGAAATTGGCTACAGGACCTGGCCCTGGGCCAGGCAATGCAGCCAACCCCCTATTCAGCCAACCCCCCTGCATACAACCACGCTGTGCACAACCTTTGACCATGTGCATGGGAGGCGGGGAGTTGGCCATAGGTCCTAGCTCTGGGGACACCATCCCCCGGGACTTTTATTTTTTTATTAAAGGGGAGGAGGCCATGAGCTCCCCCTCCCCAAGCCTCTTTAGGATCTGGGGACCCCATCCATCAGGGCCTTGTATTTTTTTAAGGGGAGCGGGTGCTCTCTCCCTCAGCCGTTTTTGGCTCCAGGGACCCCATCCTCTGGGGCCACTTACTTAAATAAAGGAGAGGGGACCGTGCAGGGGACACCATTACATGGGCCCCAGTAATTTTCATGGGGGGGCATGTGGCGACCCTCCCCACACTGACTTTGTCCCCTGGACCCCATCCTCGAGGCCCAATATTATTAGGCGAGGGGTCATGCGGCCCCCCTCCACAGGCCAGCTTCTTCCCTGGGGACCCTATCCTCCTGGGCCTGTGCTGTGAGGGGTAGGAGCTATGTATTCTGGGGTGTCTAATCACTTGTTCCTCCTCTGTGAGTGAGTAGGAGGGCAAGTGAGACACCATAGCTAGTCGGTCCCGGGCTCATGGGTACTAAGGTGGTAGGATGACTCCGTCCCTGCCTACTAAGATTTCATAGTCCCAAGCATGGTTCTGTTACTTTGCAGAATCCCTGCAACATGGCGCTGCCAACGTGTGGTCTGGTACTTATTTGCGGGACCCCTGAGTAGCACTTGTGCCTGTCCACAATACCCTTGCACCATTACCCGGAGACGTCCGTGGTGTGGGGGCTTAGCCTCCTTTAGTTTGTAGGTACTTCCTAATGCTGTAGGTTTTTGAAGTTTGAATTTTAAAAGTGTTATACCCACTTTTGTGCTACAGTTTGAATTGCTTTCTTCTCCATATGGCTCAACCCATTGCAATTCCAGCTCATTGCCGCCCAGCAGTTACTCAATACTTATTACAACATCGAGTCCCCAATGCGGGATCCCCTGTTATTTTTATTGTGGAAGCGGACCCTGTGCACTGCCTCGAAGTTTTTTACTCCTGGGTTACTGTAGGAGAGTAGGATCTGCTTCACATGGGTACCCCCACTTTTTGCTGATGCTTCACTGTTTTTCGACTTTAGTCTGGCTGGGGCCCTGCTAATCAGAACCCCAGCCTAGCTGCTTCCTCTCTAAAATGGTTTCCATGTGCCTTAGGCACATCTCTAATTGTAATCTGGAGTGCCCTCATAAGTCCCTAGTATATGGTATACTATGTACCCAGGGCATAGGTACCTCAGAGGCCTACCAGGGGCTGCAGCATGTATTGTGCCACCCCTGGAAGGCCATCCAAAATGACACCACAGGTCTGCTACTGCAGCCTGGGTAAGGTGGTGCATGCACCCCTTACTGTGATATAGGCTACCTATATCACTACATACCTACACACATATAAACCTATAAGTCCCTCCTATGGCAGGCCTTGTCAATCCTGAAGGCAGAGTGCATGGTTCCTATGTGAGAGGGTGCCCCTGCATGAGCAGAGCCCCTCTGCAGCGTTCGGAGACCCTTCTCTGATGCTGTTTGTAGTGCAGCCTGACCATATACTCTTAAGTGCATTATAACCCGCGTTAAATGCTAACTTTGGGATGGCTGCACAGAAACATGTCGTGTTTGGTGTCAAACATCTTGGAATACTACCCCCGCCAATTCTGGCGGCGGGGTAGCATTCCACCCTTCTAGAGGGAGAGACATGTTAACCCTGGCTTGCCCGGTAACTTCTTTCCAAAGCCCTGGCATCACAAAATGGATGCTGCTGCCACAGACACAAGTCTGGCCTCCTGCTGCTGACCGAAACTCCGGCAGGGGAGGCCTGGACAATAGGTTTCCTGTCGCAGGGAGGTGTAACCACCTCCCCAGACAGGATAGTGTGTATTGGGGCTGGGCGGGAGCACTCTCTGGTGCTTTGAAGTCCTGCACTGGGGGCACATTTGGTGTCCCCGTGCATACCCCAGTTCAAACCGGATCAGGGGCTTCCAGCCCCTGCTCTGGCGTGAAACTGGACAAAGGGAAAGGGGTGTAACCACCCCTCTGCCCTGACCCACCCATAGGTGGGACCACAGAGTAAGTCCAACCCCTAAACTTAGTATAAGTATGGGACCCCAGTCCTTAGGACTTTAGATATTCTCTGGACGAAACTCTGACACATAATCCTGGACCTTCGACGCTCTACTTCAAGATTAGAGTACTGAAGAATCTCCCTTGGGGTCAAGGAGTGACTCCCCTGCTTGGCAGGCACCAAAGAAGCATCTGTCCGGTCTGCATCTCTGAAGCTCCCGTCGGACGCCGAAGTCTTTGCATCACCAGAGGTGGATTCCCAGACTTCGCCGAGGCTGCCCTGAGTCCCCAGCGAAGCTGAGGCCCGTAGCTGTCGTGGGTAACGTGGGACCGTGACCCCTGGACACCAAGCACATTTGCAAGTGCATCCTCTTCCTGGACTCCCACGAAGTTGTGCTTTGGGCTCCAAGTAGCCCCCGCCTCCAGCACCGACTGCACCGAAGGTCACTGGCCTCCACTCCACGAGTGTCCTGTGAGCCAGCTCCACGTGCACCGTCTCGGGGCTCCTTTGCGGTTGCTAGTCCGTTGGCTAGTAGCCCTTCACGAAGGCCAATCCTTTTCTACTTGAGCTCCCCTGGTTGCTCCAGGCTTGCCCTCACTTACCCTTGCTGGGTGAGTTCCTCAGACCTTGCTGGTCTGCACCATCATCAATCTTCATCTTCCACGAGACTTGCCGTTGCCAAGGCCTGTTGGGTCCAATCCAGTCGCCAATACCTCAGCACTCGACAGACATTGTGGGCCAGTCCGAATCCTGCTCCTGGTTGCCGACAATGCCTCCTGGACCTCGTGACTGCAGAGACAAGACAACTGTCAACCAACCTGAAGCATCCGACATCGGTGGGCATCTGCTCATCGCCTTCCTGGTCACTGGCTAGTGACCCAGACTCTGTCCCCCTCTGCTTTCAGGTTCTTCAGATCTTCGATCCACTCTTGGATCCACCCGGACACTTTCCACTTGGTCGCCAGCAGCACTTTGCAGCAGATCGCCATTCAAATCGACGACGAAACCCGACCCCGAAAGGCACCTATGCACTCGGCTTCCCTGGGTGAGGTAACAAGAGTACTCCGGTGCTCCCATGGGTAGAGACTCTAGAACGACCTAGTTCTCAAAGGGTTTGCTCCAAGTTCTTCTTTAAGTGTCCCTTTTCTTTAAATTCCTAACCGCGACTTTCCCCAGAAGGTAACGGCGATTCGCGGCTGTGTTTACACACTGCACGCGTCCCCCGTGGGTCCCCTGTGTCACTATCTTGGGTGGTTCCTTGTGGTCCAAGCACTTCTACAGGCTCTAGGCCTTGTGTCTAGCTCAGTCGTGGTTCTTATACCACTTTATTGGTATATGGTTTGGTACGCCCCTAGGGCCCAAACGTGTATTTGTGCTATTACTGTGTTTAACTTGCTTATAACTCATGTACTTCGAACTCTAGCCTCATAAAGAGACTAGAGGGGTGTGTTTAGTAATAAATACATATATTTTATATATATATATATATATATATATATATATATATATATATATATATATATATATATATATATATATATATATATATATATATATATATATATACCTAGTGTGGTCCTCTTTCATTTGGTCACTCAAGAGATTATAGACTGGTAAAACAAGCTGCTTTACATTCCTTCAAGACTTAGCCTGAAGGCTGCTCTCCATAGCTACCACTAGGATAGCTTTCAATAAAGGTTGTCTTTAACCTATCTCCAATAAGGGGCTGTTTGGACTGGTGCAAGGTGCCCACTATAATTAGTGGACAGCATATACCAGGCCAACTTCTCACATTTACGTTTTCCGCTGTTGATGCGAATGATAATGCTTTTCACTCTTATACAGTGGCCAATGTTCTTGTGACTTATCAAACTTAAGCAACCATTGAGCTTCCTCTTACGGCCTGGAAGCACCAAATTTGGTTTAATGGCACCCTTCCACATCCTCTTGCTTCTGTTTGAATGGCCCCTAAAGTATTGATGGGGCCACATGGCCCGTGTTGGGCGGTTTTACTTCATATTCACAATATGCCACCGCTACTATGGCAGATGTGGGTTTGTTATACGCTCAAGTAGTTCATTTGTAGAGACGCTTGATTCAGTTTGTTGCCCGTGCCTTTCTGTCAGCTCTGCCTGGGGCTGCGCCTCCAGTGAAGGCTCCACATGGTGGAGAGCTTGTTATTAGCCCTGTTATTATTAACTGTGTTATGAGTAAATGTCCCCTTAACCAGGAAGATTTTCCATTTTGGGTTGCTCAAAATATTTATCAGCTTGATGCTGTTTTCCCCCTTACGGGTCCTCTGGAAAAACATAGGATCCTTGCCATGTGTTTGCCTAGTGGTCTGGTCCCTCCCACACTTGGCTGACTGCAACACCTGCGGGACGGTGTTCTCTACAGTGTATACACTTTGTTATTGCACCCCCTCAATGAGTGTTCTTCCGAATGCTCTCAAACATGTACAGAACGAACATGGGGCAGGTCCTGCCCTAGATTTGGGGATGAAGCTACAAATTTGCCGGTAGTCTCTGAAATTATTCTTTTGAATGTTAAAGGTGAGGCAGCATCCTTGATTATATGCCAACGACTTTCCGCAGTGGCCCCTGTCGACCACGTGCATGAGTTGCCTGTTATTATCTCGGACGTGTATACATCTTTGGATCGTAATAGTTTGGGGCCCAGACGGCCTGCGCAATCTTTGGGCAAAACTTCTGAAAATGAAGGTCGTCCTGTTTTTCCTCAGAAGTCTTGGGATAAATCTAATCAACAACAGAAGCCTAGGTCTCGTAGCGGATCACCGCTGCTGGACAGCGATATGTTTAGCGTGATTGCACTAAAATTAAGTCTCCGGAGCGTTTTCTGGTTCTTGATCTTCATTCTCCTCGTTCCTTTCAGGAATCGTCTGATCAACAGTACGACAGAGGTGGGTGACAAGATCGCAAACAAGGCGAGTCCGTGCAGACCAAGCGGGATACGCAACGCTCATTTGACGCGAAAATCAAGAGTGGGGAACCGCCTCCATATTGAGCAGCCTTCCAAAAGAAAAAAGTTTGCTGCTTTAACAGTGAAATATGCCTCAGTTGGTGAGAACCCTTCCCCAGGATAGGAGTTGGGTGGTGACTCTACAGCACGGCGGAAGTCACCGTAGTGCACCAGACACTCCACCAGTTTCTGAAGGCGAGAGCACCTGACACCTTTGTTACAGTTGAGACCACGGACACCCGCGTTGTACCTCCTGATCGACTCTATCATTCAGACATTCAGATTGAAGGTGATATTAAACGTACCATTAATGCTATTTTTTGGGATAAATAGACCGTCTTATGACATTTTACTGGCCTAGGTCGATTGTCCTCCCATCTTTGTTCTTGCCTGTCCTCATGGTGAGGATGTGATTCTTCCTTCTTTTTCTCATCTTGTCCAAGATTGAGACGAAGCATGCCTATGCTTTTGAGTGGGCCTAAGCTATGGCCCCTGCCTTATACCACAACCAGGCTAGCTGGGATAAGGATTCTCTACAACATGTTATTCCAATACGTTCCAACCCTCAGCCTCAATATCCAATTAAACGTGAAGCTAAAGTGTCCATTAAAGACATCCTCACTCAGCTGGAGTAGCAGGGAATATTTCAATCCTGTGTCTCTCCTATGAATAATCCTCTTTTTCCGATTTTGAAACCTGACCGCTCTTATCGCATCATCTTGGATTACAGAAATTTGAATAGTCATATTCACACTTTTGCTGTGCAGAACATGGACAGTACGGCCCTGATTAATATCGGCTGCAAAAAATTTCAAACTACACTTGATTTTTCTAATGGTTTTTGGTCACTACCTGGCTCCTGGGAGCCGTGATTGGTCTGTGTTTACCGCTCTCTGTTCCCAGAGGCGAAGTGCAGGTTTACCCATGGGGTATGAGAATAGCCCTGGGGTCTTTGCGGCACGTATTATGTCCCTTTTACATTACATTAATCCTAAAGCTTTGTCCTATGTCGATGAAATGTACCTTACAGATGATGAACTGAATCCTCATTTGGCAAGGGTGGATCACATTATTGCGTGATTTGCTGAACTTGGTTACACATTCAATTTTGCAAAGTCGCACATTGCGTTTCTTGAGGTGCTTTTATTGGTTATGAGTTAACCAATGAGGGTAGGTGTTTGGCTTCCAATTTTTGGGAGAAGCATGCACAGTTACAACCGCCTTATACTCTCAAGCAATTGCAGTCTCTTCTTGGTTTTTTACATTTTGGCAGAATTTATATTCCTGATTATGCTCAGCGAATTAAACCTGTTTATGCTTTAATACACCTGAGTTTTTCTATTTCCTCCTGGCTTCTGGAACATACTGCTGTTTTACGTGATTTGCAAACTGATCTACTTGCTACGCGGTTCTTACAGACGAGGCTTAATACGAGAAAGTAGGTCATCCAGTTTTTGCCAGGTGCTATTGGGTTTACTTTGTCCCATTTAATGAGGGTTGCAAAAAGATTAATTAATGGACAGAAGGCTGTACAATGTCAAACATTCACCCCAGTACAGAGATCTGGGCCTAAATCCATCATTTTGTTTGCTCCCATGCCATTCCAGTTCAGACCTAACCCGTTTAATGAGGGTGACACTGTTCCCTTTGCTTATAAATCGCATCTTTACAATTCTGCTAAAATGCGTTTTTCTTCTACTGAATTGTTTTTTTCATCCTTAAAGAAATGCCCCTCGCTCAAGGTAAACTCATCTTTGTCGTTTCACCTGTGTCTGCCTTAGAGGCAGTCATGAAGGCTAGCGTACCTAATTCTAAAGCCCTTCGCCCACGTTGGATACAATGGGAAACGTCTTTGACATTGAACATGTTCATACTCTGCCTTTTTCACTTCTTCCTCTTGATCAGAATAAATGTATCATTTACACTGATGGTTCAGGACAACCCGCCATTGTCTCTAAGCAGACTTATTCTCAATCAATCAATCAATCAGGGAATTGTAAGCGCGATACTCACCTGTTATGTTATGTTAGTACCTGTGAGGGTCTCAAGGCGCTGAGGGGGGGTCCGCAGATCTGTTTAGCCGAAGAGCTATTGTTGTAGGCACTATGATCAATGGAGTTTTCCACTCCACTTTGATTCATACTCAGTCCCTTGTTGACTGTACGGCACAATTGGCCGAGCTGAGAGCGTTACTTTTGGCTCTCGAGCACTCTGGTCCAGAGTCATTTACCCTCGTGTTGTGTGATTCTTTTTATTGTGTGCAAACTTTTATAATGAGAATTTGCATTTTGGGACACAAAATGACTTTCAGGATTCTAAAGGTAGCACATTAAAGCATAAAACGCTTTGTGTTAAAGTGGCCGCTCTTAAGGATCACCTACCACTTACACATGTTGTACACACATTGGGCCATCAACGTGCGGGAGCGCACGCTGTTGGGAATTCAATGGCTGATGAAGCAGCCAAATCTGCAGTAGCCAATAGTATAGTAGGCATGGTAACTCGTTCTATGAGGAAAATTGATGATGACTTTCTAGCTGCCATCGCCGCATCTCGGCATGGTACATCCTTTCCTCAAGGTTTTCCTTCTAAATATACTTCTCAATTAACTGCTGTGACCATTCCAGGAGTGGGTGATTGTCTGATACCCAACCTTGACCGCAGACACTTTGATAATGGCCGCTAATGAGGGAATGGCTTCTGCACGTGCAGGAGATGCTGCCACTGTTTAACTCTTACAGCAACCTTAATGATGGTGAGACTTATACCAGCAAGCTCGCCGTTATGGCCTATGTTGTGATGTTTGCCAACAGATTGCGTGGTACCATGTACCGTCCTCCTGAGACACACCTGTATATTTCAGATCAGCCATTTGGCTGTATTTATTTTGATCATTGCAGTACCCCTGTTTCAGACAATGCATTCAAATACATTTTAGTTGCAGTGGATTCTTGCTCTAGGATCCTCTCGGTCTGGCCACAGCGCTCGGGTGACACTTGAACTATTATTAAGGATTCGCAGGTCTTTGTCGGAACTTATGCCTGTGGCGCTTTCCATTGAGCCCAGGGTTCGGATTTCGCCTCAAAGGTGTACTGTGATTTAATGACGTCCTTGGGGGTGCAGGTGCATTTCTCATCTCCAAATAGGCCCGAGAGCAATTCTGTTGAGGAGCGGATGAACCGTGACTTAAAGCAGTCTTTAACAGCGAGTGTATTAGGTATGGGACGTGGCTGGTTAACTCATCTTTATGGGGTTCAACGAGCACTTAGTAACCTCCCTAAATGATCTCTGGGTGGGTGGACCCCGTATGAAATGCTTTTTGGCATCCAGATGTATGTTCCAGACCTTGATGGTCTAGACGTTGTGGCGGCAGCCGCAACCTTTGACATAGATAACCACTGTGCCATATTACAGGATCTACAAAACGTTGTGATGCTCTGGCTAATACCCATTTGCCTTCGACTCTCCCATCGGTTGCAGCTGTTAAGATTCCTGTTTCTGGCTGGCTTCCTAAAGTCAGTGAGCTGGTTCGTGAAAAGGTGGCGATCCAGAAAGAATTTGGTCCCTCCTACCGTCCTCCTGTTCTAGTGCTTGGTCTTCAGGGTACCCGAACTGTGCTTTTGCCTCCACTTCCTGGATACAAAGACAATCGCTTTGTTTCCTTTTTATTTATTTTTCCTACTTTTTCATTTTTATTTTCTTATCATATTGGAATATTTTTTTGTACAGTAAGTAAAGTGCTGTGTGCCAATCAATAGAAACAAAATATCCTATAGCAGATTGGATCAATAAATATAATCGACACAAGATTATAACTTCATTAAAGTGAATAACTATTTCTTACACATTTGATATACATCCATATTAATCATATCTTCAAATTACATAAATCCAACTCCAGCTTATAGTTCCAATTCTTAGTCAGATCTGCGCCCTGAGACCCAATTTGTGACTGAAGACCAAACCCTCTCACCCCATCTTTTCTTCTTATGGTTTTTAACTTTATATAAACTAAACTCCAGGTTATAGATGACCAAGAATCTAGACCTCCATATTGGGTTTCAGCCAATCCGCTACAATACAAAGTTATGCTACTGCTGAGCCAATAAAGATCAAATACATTTCTTTCCTAATTGTAGCGTTCTGTGCTATCTACCAGCCCTAAAAGTATTAGTAGAAAAGTAAGACATAAACACCCTTTATGTATGACTTAAACAAGCCTCTATTCCTTTAATAAAAGATAATAGCTGAGGACATGAAAAGAACATGCGTATAATCTCCGCTTGATCTGCTCCACAACGTTTACATTTTCCATCGGAATCGGATCCCCAGTTAGACATTTTTGCTGGAGTATAGTACAGATTAAAAGCGGTCTTAAACTGACTCTTAAGATTTGCTGTTAACAAATCCTTATCACATAATTCTAAAGATTCCTGAAGGCATACTCCTGCTCTTCCTACCCTTATGCCCCATTTAGAATCCTGAACCTCTAAATCATCTTTTTGAGTCTGAATCTATAATTCATATATGACCCCTATTCTGTGCCTCGATGATTGGGATCTTCTCGATTTACTTTTAGTTCATTTTTCTTTTTAAAAAGAGAATCTGGAGTCAGTAAAAAAATTTAAAAGTCCCCCTTGGGCACCTCAAACAATTCCTGCAGCTCTGAAAACTAACAGAGCTGAGTTTAGTTATACAAATCCCTATTAAGCCAACACCTTTCTGTCTCCACCTTTCCATCACTATGTCTTGAAAATTAGTTGGTAATAAAGGGGTGGCAGAGATAGGATGTATAAAAGTTTATTTTAGAAATCTCCAACCGTCATTTTAGCTGTGACCATATTTTGTGGGCTGCTTTCACTACCTTAAATCTAGTTTTCTTGTAGTAGCTTAGCTCCAGTATTCTCCTAAAACATCCTTTTGCTTTAATTCCAAGCTCCATTTCGTATATAGTTGGAGATTCTGCAGCCCTAATCCCCCCTGTTTCACCGGTCAAGAATATACCCGCGTGTTGGATCACACAGGCCCAGTAATAGGAGGTGAAGTTGGAAAGCGACCACCCACCTCGTAATCTTGGCAAGGTCATATATTTTGTTGCTCTAATTGGCTTTTTGTACTCCCACAGAAAAGAAACACAGATCGATTCTAATTTTTGCCACCACAATTTACTGATCTCCACTGGTATTTTCCTAAAGTACAGCACTTGAGGTAAAATATTCATTTTTATTAAATTACACCTCCCAACTAGTGAGAGGTGCAAATGGTCCATTCTAACCAGCTATATTTTGATGCTATCAAATGTTGGAGCCATGTTACTCTCCAGTAACATATCCAGGTTTGGGGTTGTTCTATCCCCTAATTAAGTTGCCTCTTGGATCCTTCGTCTGTCCCTAAAATCTGTACCTTCTGTACACACAATCTGTGTTTTAGATTCATTCATTTTATATCCTGAGAAGCTTCCAAATTGTTCTGTAAGTCTTTCGATGTCGACCAGTGCAGTTGCTGGATCTGGGGTTACTATAGCCACATCATCTGTATATGCAAATACTCTATATTCTACCTGGTTCTGAGAATATAGATTTTATGTACAATCTCCCCTCCAATTTTGTTGGTCAATATAGAGTGCAAATAATGGGGAACAGGGACAACCCTGCGTAGTTTTTCTTGAGATATGTATAATCTCAGGTTCAAGACCTATTGCTCGGACTCTGGGGGTCGGAGATTTAAATAGAGCTTTAATAGTCCATATGAATCCCTTCCCAAACCCTATCCGTTCCAGAACTGACCATAAAAACCCCCAGGCAACACGATCAAATGCCTTTTCAGCATCTAATAAAATCTATCCCAAGGGGGTTGCATGGGCTTCAGCCAAGTCAAATGGCGTACTCACTCTCCTTATGTGATCTTTTGTGCCCCTACCTGGAATAAATCCATGTTGCCTGATGGATACTAATGGTGTAATAATCTTAGCGTAAATCTTCCTGTCACAATTTAAGTGATATTGGTCTGAATGACCCAGGGAGCAGAGGAGGCTTGTCGTTTTTTTATGCAAATCACTGTTTGACACCTCCCATGAAGAGGGGACACGCCCTCGCTATGCTTCTAAAAAAGTTATCAACATATCCTTTTACAGTTCTTGAAATTGTTTTTAAAAAGAATTCCAATGGGAGAGCAACTGGGCTGGCAGCCTATAGCTAAAGATATTATGGCTTGAAAAATCTCCTCCAAAGAAATCGGAGAGTCCAGAGCTACTTGATCAACTTTACTTGGGGCAACCATTTCTAAACCTTGAAGGAAAGTGCTATATCCTTCTGGAGTTTGTAAGTCCTCTCAGTACAGAGAGTAATAAAATTCTCAGACAACTGAAACAATTTCTATCGGGGTTTCAACAGTCCTCCCCCCTGGACTCCTCTTGGCCATTATTCCTCGCCCAACTTTGTTCTGTCTGATCATTTTAGCTAGCAATCTACCTGTAGTCTCCCCATATTCATAGCATTCCATCCGGTAAGGAGTATACTTTTCTGCAATTTCATTAGTAAAATACTAGTTCATTTTAGTTTTCCACATAGATATTTTGTGTTGCTCTTTTTCAATATCATGACCCTTTATTAACCCCTTAGTCATTTTCTCTTTTGCCTATAACATTTGCCTAAGCAGCTCCTGAATCTTCCCCTGCTCAACATTCTGCAAATGTAATCCAAAGCTAAATGTCTCCCCTTTAACTCCCGCATTCATGGCATCCCATACCTTCCCTGTTTTTGCGGTCCCCCTATTGGTTGCCATAAATTGTTTTATCCATATTTTCATATGCTCCAAATATAATGTATCCCGCAACAGTTTCCTATCATAAGTGAGAGCCCCCCTAGGCTTAAGAAGACCTGCTACAGGGATCTCAAGAATCAGTGGGTTATGATCTGATAACATCCTTAGTTTATCTATCTTGGTCCCTGAGGCCACGTCCTTTGAGACAAAAAAGTAATCCAAATGTACCAATTTGTTATGCGGGTTAGAGTAATACATGAAGCCAGGATCAGGGGCCCTCTTTTTATTTCAAAGATCTATTAGACCATGATCTATCATCAGCTGCTGCAGGGCTTTAAAGATTTTTGTTTTCCTGCCCACATAGTCCTGCTCTCAGATTTGACTTTTACCCCCCTCTAAGTTGATATTTAGATCCCCACAGAAAACTAAGGGACGAGGCCATAGGGCTAGTTCCCTAATTAATAAGTAAAAAATATTAGCTTCATCAATATTGGATCCGTAAATTGTACACAAAGTGAATCAGCCTGAGCTTATTTTGCATTCCACAATTATCCACCAGCCTAGCTTATCTGCTAATCTACGCCCAGCAGTACAATAGCTTTTTGCTAACACCACAACCCCCTGTGACATGATCCCCTGCTGTGTGCAGGCCAAAAGATTTAGACCTAGGTCATTTAGAAGCTCCCACTTTCCCCAGGGGATATGAGCTTCCTGTACACAAACTCCATCTGTCCGCGTTGCTCTTAGACCTGGGGCCCACTCAATTTCTTTTTTCCTGTCATTGAGACCACAGGTATAAATTGTACAAATTCGAACGTTATGCTCCATTTGTATGTATAACATGTCCTTTTCTTACTGGACACATCATATTAACTTTATTTATTTTATCACCCTTTGCTTCCTCTCTCATCAACACATGGCTATTATGTAGTGTATTACCAGTTTTCTTCCCTGAGTACTTCATATATATATATATATATTTTTGTAGATGTTTCTGCTGTCCAGCTTACAGTTTCCACTGCATCTCTGTCCTAATTCACCACCCAGTTTCCGTGCCCCCCGTAGCCTCATCCTTACCCCCTCCCAAACACCCCTTCCCCTTCCTCCTGTACATGTCCACCCCCCACCCTTCCTGCTCCCAAGGGCTGCAGGACCACTAGGGTCCATTTATGATGGTGTGCGTCCCTCTCTGCCTGGGCCGTCACGCCTTCTTCTGATTTTATTTATTTTATATATTTCCCACCCTCTTTTGCCCTGATATTTCCATGTTAAAATACTTTATACTGTACCCAATATATCAAAGAATTACACTCCCTTAAGTTCGACATAAAAAAGTGAGCCTTTTCCTTCACAATCACTTTCAATTTAGCCAGATTCAGTAAATAAGCTTGCACACCCTTAGATTGGAATATAGGGATCATCTGACGTATCCACAATCTCCTCTCAACCGTGAAATGCCAATAGTCTGGTCTGACAAAGAACTCATGTCCCTTAGTACCCCGCTTCTGATCCGGGCGAGCCAAGCCATAGAGGGCTTGACGAAGGAAGAAGTTCCCTAAATAAATCAACATGGCTCTTGGATCCGAGGCTCCTTGCTCTCTCCGAGTTTGCTTGAATGGGAACCGATGTGCCCTCTGAATTTCAGTGTCCCAGTCCCAGCTGGAGAGTTCAGGAAAGGCTTCCTTCATAAGTTCAATAATACATTTATGGACATCTCCCCCTTCTACCCCACCCGGGATACCCAGAACTCTAAAGTTATTCATGCAAAGTCTATTTTTGAAATCCTCGAGTTTCCATTGCATATCAGTGGATTGAGATTCCAACATTGTGGTCACCTCCTTATGAACCAGCAACTCACTTTCTATTGTTGCAATTCTGTTTTCGGCTTCCCCAACACTCTTGACAATTTCTGTGCATGACTTTACAACTCTGCGAATAGCATTCTGCATTTTCTGGCATGCAGATTGTGTTTTCTGGCTCTCTGCTCGTGTCTCATACCGATGTAGCATGTAGATTAAGTCTAATGAAATTGTTTCTGAAGGCTCATTCATATTGGCCCTCCCTATCCAATGTAGATTCATCCAAGCTAGGGGTGCCAGAGTAGTCCCAAAGCAATTCCTTTGATTTAGCTTCATCTTCGTGCACTCAGGTCTTTTTTGCTTTCTTAACCGTGCCCCCAATATCCATGCCTATTGCTTCTGTTTGAGGTATTTGATTCTCATCCAAGCTGCTCACATCGCTTAGTATGCTATCCAGTGAGTTCTCCCTCGTACAGTGTCTATTGAATCTGACTCTTCCTCCACTGAAAAAGACTTGTGGTCAGACAGTGAGAAACATTTGTCACCAGAGTCTTGTTCTGCCTGCTCGGTTACTCCCTAACATTGTTCTTCCTTTTGTATTTTCGCAGAACCGTCATTTTTTAAAATCTTCTGAGCGTCCTTAGAAGCTCTGAACCCTGCAGGCCCCTGCTTTAGACCACCCGTGCTCCTTTCAAACCCCTCTTTGATCTTAGAAATGTGGGGGGGTCTGCTATACAGAATTGTCAAGAACACACTGTGCACATCCCAATGTGGATCCCTCAGTCATTGTAACACATTTGGTACTCATGTCCTGTGTATCATTTGCCTGGGATTCCAACACAATTTTTTGCACTTCTTCAGGGGTTCCAGCCACAAGATTAATTGTGCCATCCATGCTAGGGAAGGATTAATCCCGTTGGTTTTACCATTGCAGCTTTTTTGCTGATTCCAGAGCTTCCTGATTTTTTTGGTATGCTTTGGCCCCATAGACCTACATCCATTCCAGGCGCTCGTCCAGTACCTCAGCCTCCCACGGGTCTTATGGACTTCGGCGGCATCACTGACGTCCCGCGTCTTAGAGGATGTCCCGCCTTCAGGGAAGCCCAGTGAGATGCACAGAGGGCCGGCAGCCAGGAACACGCTCAATCGGCGTAGCACACCCCACCGCCTGTTGCTTGGAGACTCGCAGATAGCACAATGGCAGAGAGCACAATGGTACAGAGCACCACGGCCAGCCTCCCGGCATGCTCTAGCTCAGAGTTGGATCCGGGCAGTCAACCGAGAGTAGCCCAGATCAGAAGGAGAGTGGAACGGCCGCGTTCACTCATCCGCCATCATACCCTCAACTGTTTCTGGACTAACCTCCAGTGCCATTGCTTTGTTTCCATTGAACATGTCAAGTTACACCACATGGCCAATCCTAAGTAGTATACCTAGAGGTGTCTCAACACAGAATGTTGCATTACAGCCAGTGAGCACCATCCTTGCTGATTCTCCCCAGCTGCAGGAGGAGGATATGGAGTCTTCAGTTGACCTGGTACCTGTTACACCTTCACACTCCATAATGGAAATGTTTTATTCTGATCTTCCAGTTGACGCCCCTTCTGCGGTACAAGAAACAAGTATCCATCCAGAATCAGTGCCTCCTTCATTCCAGCTGAGTTAGTCAGGGTACTATATTGATCAAGATAAGTTTTCTTTAGACAGTTCTTCATTATCTTCTGTTTTACATTCCACAAGCGCGGATTTGTGTTTTCATCTGTGGTTAAAACGCACTTATCTGGTTCCAACTTGGATCTGTATCTGGATCGTGTTTTCAATTGTATTTTTGTTCATGTGGATTTGGTTCAAAACTGTTTTTTAAATTTTGTTTTATCAACAGCCATTACCTCCCAGAACGTTCTGCTGCAGAACTGGTCGACGGGGTGTTGGCCCCACATTCTTCCTCATGAAAAGACCAGTCCCTTGTTAATATTTCAGCGGTCCCAGTCACTGATGGAATTGTATGAGATAAAGTACCATTCGATATATTCGGTTCTACGGAGAATCTGCAGATACCATATGTATTCCAACTTACCATGGGTGATGTAATAGTGCCTGGGTTGCATTTGGATGATTGGGATGTTGATACTGTGAATTCCATGTTTTCTGAATTGCAATATTACACTGTCTTTGAGTATGAGGATATATACTTAAATTCCGCTAACTATGCCGAATTGCTCTGTTATCAACATAATAGACATCATTTTTTGCATAGAACCAATGGACAGTGTCCCCAATATAATTTTACTCAATAAGGACATTGCCCAACTCCACCTCCGGGTAGCTCAATAACACAAAAGATAAAGTACACATATTCCACCAGTTATAACGTTTCAGATCTGAAATCATACTATTTTAGATTGGTTCCTGCTACCTTGAAGAAATCCATGCTTACTCAAACCAAGCTAATCTACACAGTGTCCTTCATTGAGGAACTAGCCCTGAAAGGCTATGATTATCAGAAAGACCACATTGACTTGAAACCGATTTGGGGCACTAAGTCCTGGCAAAACCAGGGTACAGAATTCCTGTTTTGTGCATGTATCGTACCCACAGAAATAATGTTCCTAAATGACATGATCCAACAGACTACTTGTCTGGGTTTAGCTAAGATTAAAGAATTGAACACTCCAACTATTCATCCTTTGTCCCTTTTGATGATTGGGAATCTTATACAAATTATACTGAAGACCAACTAAATAGTATGATACAAAATGGTACATTTAATTCTTCAGTTGTGGCTCCGGGTGGGTGGTTAGTATGGCCGGTTGACACTGTTTGTCGTGCTCATTTTTTAAATTCCACATTTGGGTTCAAATCAAATAGACCTGATCCCCCGATATTCACAATCCATGTACCCTAACACTGTTACCACATACTCCATGGGTAAATTATGTCAACAATGGTTAGAACACTGAACATTGTCTGCCGTGAAACATCTTTGTCTCCTGTCCGAAGACATGAATTTGTCTGACTTTCTTTTGGGTCCAAAGTCTCCACGTTCCAGATGATTTGTTTATGCTGCCTATAATGAAATTTGGAAATTGTCGCAAATGCAAACTGCAGAACGTTTACGCCAAATTGATCAAGATAATTTGGATAAAGTGCTTGCTGTAGTAGCCAACAGTATTAGTACTGTCCTCTCGTATTTACATTTTATATAATATTGTATTGTCTGTCATTGATATTGTACAAAGCGATGTGTCTACTTGTATCATGGTCATACTCAACTTAGATCAATTATGCAATTTAGCTTGACACTCAAAAACATTTAAGAACGGTCGCGTTCCTTGGCATTACCTTAATTCTACTGCTTTGTTCTTACCCTTTAATTTGACCCATAAACAGCAATCAATGGTTATTAAAGACACTAGTTGTACCATGTTGCACATTGAGAAGCTAGAACAGCTACCATTTACTATAGCGGAAACAACTTCAGCAGTATGGTTAATACATGGGGTTCTCTCATTGCCCATCTCGATGTTTCAGTTTACTGCCTGCATGAAACACTTCCCAGTAGGTAGATACAACCCCTTGGGTGCAGCGACGTACATGAGTTGTGGTCCCTGCCATTTACGTATCATTGTCAATGATGGAGCAGGGTTTTCGCGAAATAAAACCTGCTCGGATTAAACCTCTCATTGTGTGGATTATTAACAAAAGAGTTGTGTGAAAATTAATTAAGAAAAATAAATACAGGGTACTTGGAAAGGGAAACTGGGAAAACGTGAAAATGTGCTGGGAAAATGACCAGTGCTGCTTGTAGGCCGAAAATGATTAATGCACAAATAATAGCTAAAAAGAAAAATACTAGAAGCAAAAGGTTTTAAGGAGAGACATATCTTTTTCTCACTAGTTGTTTGAAATATGCACTTAAGATGTGGAGAAGTGCAATGTAAAGAATAATGCAATAATAATGAAGCTTTATTATGAACTGTTAACCTATTTTGTGTTCGTCTTTCCTAGAGAAAATGTCACGTTTTACAGTTTTGCAGAGAAGGCCTCAAAATGCTGTTATGTTTAATTTGCTTTCTAAAACTTAGGCTGCAAAGAAATGTATTATGTCATTCATGAATAGATGTTATTTTCTTGTCGATGGCTATGTGGAGAGAGTAATCTACGGAACTTCCTTGCTGACCGGGGAAATGTTGTTTATTTTTGTGGATAACTGTGCTGAGAGTTTTGTTACAAAAGGGACGAGAGACATGCGAAAGCTACGGAAGAGATTAATGTGGCTTCCTCTGCTGAAGGACGATGATGACAGCTTGTTTCTAACAAAGAACTTTTGAGAGTTAGGTGCGATGGAAGTGGAGTGATCGAACACCCTATGTTTTGGACCAATGAGAACTGTGAATGCTCGAGGATTTGATACATGTAGGGTTGGACTTTAGCGAATTAGGGTATAACTACTAGTATTAGAATCTTTTTATGGAAGAGAATCTCAGCTCTATTGCGGTTTGCTGTTTCTTTACTTAAACTGGCTGGCTGCTGTTTTGCTGATTCCTACTCTGTAACTTTGCTCCTCATATCTTCGTGAGGGTGCCACCAACTTTCCCTTCCGGCCGAAGGGCTAGCTCTTCAGACTATTATCATTTTGTGCTATATAGTTTCCTCTAGGTTTGTATGATTATTCTGAAAGTGCATTGATCTTATTTACAATGCTCTTTTGTCTCTTCTCCTCTCCATTCACTCATGGCTCATTGAGAGATGTTATTATGAATTATTGAATTGTTGTTTTCTCTTGTGTGATGATCTATGATTTGAGTAGTATTGTACGATTGAACATTCATATTCTTAAATAGATAAAAGCAAGTTGATAAATAACCAGTCTTTCATTCTTAATGTCATTGGTTGTTGTGATTTGTAGAATAATTCCCTTATTCTAGGTCCTCAATGGGGGGTTTAGAATCTGTGTTATCAATGGTCAATCCCTGACAACTCTTTAAAGATTCATCAGAGAGGACCAAGTTAATATGGAAATGGGCCAAATTTAGTCTAAAGAAAGGGGACTGGTAGATGTTGAAATTGGTTACTGAGGGTAACATTTTCCCAGCGCTTTACACTGCATCATCAACGTGCTGAAAAATACGTTTTTCTTACAGGGGAGGAATGTGCCTCAACTGCTGGTCATTCCCTGGTTAGTCAACATATAAAGATTCATGGCACCTGTAATGTCTCTGCCCCTAATTTGGGTTGTTATTTAAAAGGATCTCCGGCTGGTATTTCTATCTTGACCTTAATAATCAGGACTTTTTCGTTCTATCAGGCAGGAATTCCGTATGTGGTGTCCGTTTCCCAGTTAGTCACTTGCTGCAACAACGTCCTATTTCCCCCTCTACCCAGGAGAGTAGATGGTTCATTACCGACAGGCAGATCACCATAAAATAGGCGAACAAAGCTGGCGCCATCATCCTCATGTTGACCACTGATTATGATGCTGAATGCATTAGTCAGCTAGCTAACAGTGATTACTACACTCCAGTGGCTGCAGGTCCCACTAAACGTCTCTTTGGTCTCTACAGCAGAGACTAATGATTGGATCAGCAAACACAAAGCTGAATTCCAAATTAATACCCAACTGAGGACTTCCTACTTTTATGTCCTCCCAAAAATCCATAAAGCCCTCAACCCACCACCAGGCCGACCAATTGTGTCCGGCATTGATTCCCTATTTGAACCTTTATCCAAGTTCTGTGACTATTATTTACAACCCCTAGTGAAAACAACCCCTTCCTTTTTGGAAGATACCCAACATGTTCTCAGGCTCTTTGAAGATACACCCGATAGATACCAAATCGGTCTCGCTAGATGTGGAGGCTCTCTTTACCAATATCCCCCAGAACGCTACTTTAGAAGTAGTGGAGAAGGCCCTACGTTCTGTAAATTGGATGGCTCAAACCCAGCAGATCTTCATAATGGAATGCGCTAAACTTGCATTGACCAAAAACTTTTTCAAATATGGTGACCACATATAGCACCAAACTCGGGGGACTTCCATATGCAGCACATTTGTGTAAAACTGGCCTGTTTATACATGGCAGCCTTTGAGGATGAAAATATCTTCTCAAACACTAATCCATATTGCACTCTGGCGCAGATACATTGATGACATCTTAATCCTATGGAAAGGGGATAGGACTGCATTTGAGGCTTTTTACGAATGGGTCAATTCCCTCAATCCCTTCCTCCATGTCACAAGTAATATCTCAGAAAGATTCTTATCTTTTCTAGACTAAATGATACACCTGGGGACAGATGTAAAATTGGCAAATACCACATTCAAAAAGCCCACAGACTGCAATAGTCTCTTACTCTTTGGGAGCCACCATCTGAAAGTACTACCAGAAATACTCCCATATGGCCAATTTGTGCGATTGCACCATATTTGCAGCTCCATCACAGACTTCAATACCCAGGCCAAAGAACTGTCTAAAAACCTAGAGGCAGGAGACTGCCTAACCCTATCCAGATGGCCAAAAACACTGAAGATATAATAATAGAGAGGCTCTTAGTACAAACTGAGAGACCACCTACTGACATACGTACCTGTGTACCCAGATACACTGCTGAGTCTAATAGAATTTGTTAGATCACAAGAAAACACTAGAGCATTTTAAGTTCAGGTGACCTGAGTTTACCTCCCTCGAGGTTCGCATTCAAACGCACCCCCAACATCAAAGACTTGTTGGTCCACACCAGACCCCAAAAACCCAACATTCCCTCCAAAATATCCTGTGGTCTTTACCCCCTGTGAAAGGTCATTTCGCCTGTGGCTCATGCTCAGTATGCAACCTCACTACAGCCACTAAGGAAATTAAACTCACAAGTACCTTCACTTGGAAGCAGAAGTCACACACCAACTGTAACACCAAGATCTGAATTTACACATTGACATGTCCCGGTGAGAAAAGATACATAGGGATGACACCTTGCCCTGTGAAAACTCACTTCACTGAACACCATAGTAATGTGAGATGTCAGAGAACTAGCACTAAGATGTTCACCCACTTTGTTAATATAAAACACTCAGCAGATGACTTGCGTTGGACCATACTTGAATCTCTACCCCACCTCAAGAAGAGTGCCCCTTTTTAAAAGGGAAAAAAAAAGCAAAAGACACACAATTGATGGACGGAATGAAGAACAAATCAAATCATTCACCCCCAATCATGAGATCTGGGTTAAATCCATCATTCTTTTGCTCACCATGCCACCCCAGTTTAGACCTGGCCGTATGCAAATCAGTCTTGACCCTATGCCTCATGGGAACAGTCTAGCCCGAACTGCCAAGCCAGGTCCTCCCTGGACCGGAAACAAGCATCCTAGGACCGGTTTCATCAGCCAGGATAGCTTGAATCCAGTGGCACAGTGAGCCCGGAACTAAAAGGGAGCAAAATTGGATTTTCCGATTATCCACCCATCTACATGGCCTGAATGAAGACATTCCGTAGGTGGAATTGTACTTATGAATCCCCCCGGAGCACCCATACATACCAACTACAACCTAGACCACCACCCACCAACTTCAGAGACCCAATTCTATGCCTGGGTCACTACACCATGTCCCCCTCGATATTTTCCCTTCCTAACTTACAGCCATGGACATACCGTACACAAATGCTACTATCCACATGTACAGCAATGGACCTACCCCATACACAGTTTACAATCCACATCGTGACATTGCACCAAGGGTCCCTAGCCACTGACATCTTGGACAAGTAACCTACCTTGAATGTTGACTCTGAGATCACTTATAGAATCATGTATTTATGTGACTAGCTTATGAAACTCTTCACCACATTTGCTATTAGTCCAAAATACATACATTACCAAACACTGACATGATAATATGTACAGCCATATGTTCCTTTGTACATATATTCAGTTTTTTTCCCAGTTACCCTATGTGCCACAAACTAAATATACATGTTTGCCATACACAGAATTGTACCCCCACATGAGATCATGTATGGTTAACTGGTTTGTTTACAACATGCTTTTTTTACTCTGCAACCATGTCCATAATTTCTAATGCAACTCGATAACATCGTACTTTCTCACTCCAAGATGGTGCCCATTATGCCCTTCTTTTCTTACACCTCCTGGTGGTGCCCTCTCTGTCTATGCAACTGCGCCAGTACGCGAATGACGCCCGAAACGCAGCTCCTCACCGGCTCGTCACCTGAAACATTAAAGGTTTTTAAGCAGCCGACTACCCACAGCCCTCATTCCCGAGGCGCTGGAGACAGGGTAGGTCACCGCGAGACCGTCGCCAGGTCGATGTAAGTATCTTCCCCATTACTAAGATTGCCAACTGGGCTGATGATGCTTTAAATAATTCTGCGATACCAAAGGGGATGATGGACGGAGCGATTGAGCTAATCAAACACTCACCCCCAGTCAACTGATCTGGGTTTAATCCATCATCATTCTTTAGCTCACTCCACCACCCCAGTTCAGACATGGCCATATGCAAATCAGTCTGACCCTGTGCCTCATGGGAACAGTCCAGCCCGAACTGCCAAGCCATGTCTTCCCTGGACCGTAAACAAGCATCCTGGGACCGGTTTCTGGCTATTCAGCCGTCATCAGCCAGGCTAGCTTGAATCCAGTGGCAAAGTGAGCAAGGGACCCACGTCTGGGCCATACCCTGCCAACTTAGAGGCGAACAAAGCGATACCAAAGGGGATGATAACCGGATCGCTTGAGCTAATCAAACACTCACCCCCAGTCAACTGATCTGGGTTTAATCCATCATCATTCTTTAGCTCACTCCACCACCCCAGTTCAGACATGGCCATATGCAAATCCGTCTGACCCTGTGCCTCATGGGAACAGTCCAGCCCGAACTGCCAAGCCATGTCTTCCCTGGACCGGAAACAAGCATCCTGGGACTAGTTTCTGGCTATTCAGCCATCATCAGCCAGGCTAGCTTGAATCCAGTGGCAAAGTGAGCAAGGGACCCACGTCTGGGCATACCCTGCCAACTGCATGCTCCGTCCATCATCCCCTTTGGTATCGCTTTGTTCGCCCTAAGTTGGCAGGGTATGCCCAGACATGGGTCCCTTGCTCACTTTGCCACTGGATTCAAGATAGCCTGGCTGATGAGGGTTTTGAACCCAAAACCGGTCCCAGGATGCTTGTTTCCGGTCCAGGGAAGACATGGCTTGGCAGTTCGGGCAGTTCCCATGAGGCACAGGGTCAGACTGATTTGCATATGGCCATGTCTGAACTGGGGTGGTGGAGTGAGCTAAAGAATGATGATGGATTAAACCCAGATCAGTTGACTGGGGGTGAGTGTTTGATTTGCTCTAACGCTCTGTCCATCATCCCCTTTGGTATCGCTTAAATAATTCTGCAGTACAGATGCGGATATTTAATTTTTTCCGTCACAGTGCGCTGAAATACAGTCTACCGCTCCAGACGCCATTGAGGAGGCAAACACATAACCCTAGTTGGCTAAGTGTTTACCCTGATGATTTATCCACGATGTTTGAGACCACCTGTTGACATTTTAAAGGTTGTATGTTAGATGTAATCGCGTTTTTCCACCTTTGTATGCTTTACCATTACACCATGTGCTCCCACGGTGTTAAGCATGCCAATTGTGCATGCACTACCTAATTTTATATCGCATTACTCTGTGTAGCTACGCAGTTTTTTTTATTGTTCCTTTGTTCCCTAACAGGTCAGGTCTATTGGGTTCCAATAATCCAGGCTAATCGGGTCTTTTTGGTGTTTTTTATAGAACACTTTATCGCTTGGATCACATGTTATATACTGATGGTTCCAAGCAGTGTGTAGATCATAGTTTCCCTTCCGTTTGGTCCTGAAGAATTGCCACAGATCATTGATTGACTAACCTAGACAAGAAACATGCCCCTTGTGCAAAGGCGCAGCAGCTTCTGGATCTCAGTTTCATCTAAATTAACACAGGTTGCCCCCTGATATTGTCGACAACTGGCATGGAGGAGCATGTCTGTTCCTTTGATTGCTCAATTGATGGCTGATATTTGTACCTCAGAAGGTTCAGACTTATTATAGGAATCATTTGCTTTTCACTTGGCATCCTATGTTTTGGCCCCAGCGACACACTGTAATTGCTTATGAAAAGAATTTTTTTTACCATGACTTTTTCTACACATGCCTATTTGTACAATTAAATGTTAAACACTTTGATTTTGCTTACCTCTTGATTTCTGTCATCACTTGGGTGCTACTATCCTGAACAAGGGGAGGGTGTCATGTGTTCGTACAGGCCCATGTTAGTCTTCCCTGTGTTACCCTGAGCTCGTTGTAGGCTGCACTCTGCTTTGCACACATTACTATACAAACTTATTTTGCTCTATGCCACATTGTACTTTCACATGGAACCTGCAGTTGTTTTTGTGTTCAGATCTTTCCTGGAATTTAGTCTGAACTCAGTAGACAAGGTCAAACAACAATGCCCCTTGTTATTTTATTCTGGTCGGGCTCTAGCACCGAGACAAAACACACGAATGCAGCTGTTGTTTGGAAACACCTACTCTTTTGTCATATAGGTATGCACAGACATGCAATAACACACTTGGAGAGAGATTTTTCAGAGAAGAGATCGCGACTACACCTGACCTGTAGAACTTTCATCTGTGTACGCTAAGGTAGGGGGTCTGCTGCAAACACCCAGAGACCCGGGCTCATGGGTAATAAGGTGGTAGGATAACTCTGTCTCTGCCTACTAAGGTTCTATAGTCCCAAGCATAGTTCTGTGGCTTCACAGAATCCCTGCAACAGGCCCAGCGCAATTTTAATGGGGAGGGGGCACGCAGCCCTCCTCCCCGGGCTGACTTAAGCCCTGGGAACTCCATCCTCTGGTGTAAATTTCAGAAGGAGGGAGGCCGATTTCTACCCCGGGGACAGCATCCCCCAGGGATCTGCCAACATTCTGCAGGCAAAGGGGGACACATGGCCCCCATCCCGGGCTTATTTAAGCCCCGGGGACCTCATCCCCCAGGACTCTGTGCTATTTGTATGGGGGAGCGGGGACACGCGACCCTCCCTCACAGGCGGATTTTGGCCTCCGGTGCCTAGCATCATTAAGGGTGCATGCCCTGGTGCCTACCCATGGCACCCACCATACTGTCATTGGGGCCCGCGGGGGGCATAAGGCCCCCGCGTCCCCAGCCAACTCTCCATCACTAGCAGGCACTGGCATTGCTCCCACCTGGAGGGAACAGAAAATAATGCTGCACCTTCCGGGTGGGAGCAGTATTTAGATCTATTTCTCTGGCTGCATCACTGTGGGCAGGGAAACAGATCTAAAGTCTGCTCCCAGCAGACAGGTGCATTTTTAAGGTCCCACCCACTGGGAGTGGATTTGGTGTTTGCTCCCACTTGGCGGGAGATTAAAAATGACTCCAAGTGAGAACAAACATTGGTTTCCCTGCCCGCACTGCTGTGGGCAGGGAAACCGCTATGTCCTGAGATGGAGTCCCCGGGACGTTGCCCGTGAGCCAGCCCCGGGACCATTAATGGCCTTAAAAGGATCAGCCCTGTGTGGGCTCCCCGGGGCCTTTTGAGACTCGGTGATGGGGGCGCGCAGCCCACATCCCCATTTTCTAACCTTTTGGCCCCAGGGGCGGGCTCCTTGGGGCTTTTTGAGGCTTTGGGAGGGGACCTGTCAGGCCCCTCCCTATTTATTGAAGTTTTGGCCCCGGGCTGTGCCCCCCTGGAAATTTTGAGGCTTGGGAAGGGGCAACTATGTTTTCCTCCTCCCCATTTAATACATTTTCAGGCCCAGGGGTGGACTCCCTGGGTCCATAAGAGGCTCGTGGAGCTGGGCCGCACAATCCCCCTCCCATTCCTAAACACTGCCACGGAGGTGAGTTCCCTGGGGCATAACGTAATTAAAAAATCCCATTTTTTTCTGACTCTTGCGAGATTGCTGTATTTTTTGCCACTTGTTTTTTCAATTTGGCCCCATTGAAGGTCCCTCCATGTCCTCTCCCCCCATGGGGACTAACTTCAGGACAGAGGACTAAGTCCCCAGTCCTGTAATGGCTGCCAGCAACATTTTTCTCAGCTTGCTGGCAGCAATCTGAGTGCTCACTCTCGCTGCAGTCTGACTCCCCCGGGGGAGAGAGATGACCCAAGGGGAAATAAAGCTCCCAGGCCCAATCAGAACACTCTATTTTTAAATTGGCGCTCAGGCAAAGGTGTCTGAGACCCTTGTGAGCCCAACCACCGAAATATCTATATATTTTTGACCCTTAATATCTCAAAATACTGAACGGATTTACACCAAATCCCCAAAGCACAATCTGTGGACCAGAATCTAGGTTCCTGCCGTACTTTGTGTAATTCCATTCAGCAGTTTTTGCTGTAGCCCATCTTAAAACGTCTATGGAAAATGCACTCGGAGTTTGCGTTTTGTGACATACCCCCCTTTTTTCTTGGCTCCCCCCTTGACGAATCACCGCAAAACTTTCCAGGCAGGAGCTGAGGTAGATGAACTTTTTTGGTGGGGAAAGTTTCGTGAAGATTAGTCAAACGGGCCAGAGTTATTAGCAAACGAAAAAATGCACCGACTATGGAAAAGCAGATCATTGCCATTAGGTAATATAGATTAATTCATAATAAGAATGTGGATTACGGGACTCTGACATGGTTCCCTCATCCTGAAAATGAATTAAAAAAATATGTAATGGGTACTCCCAAGGCATTCCCTTCCCCTTGATTGGCTGGCTATAACATGGACATCATCTTTTGGAAGCCATTACAGGACTCATGGTCATGGTCTCCATTGAAATGCATTGTAGTGAAAGCTTGTTTTTGAGAGTCATATATCAATGTTGGTAGGTTATTTTAGTTACATTGCAAGTCAGTTGTTGGTGGTGATATGCTAATTTTGGAATTCTAGAGAGTTGGCAGGAAATTTTACCCAGTGAAAAATGCATACGCTGTGCTGAAATTTGATGATCCATGTTTGACAGAAAGCAGTTCTCTCTCATGATTTTCTCAGAGATTATGGAAGGTGCTCCAAAATCTGAAATTAGAGCATATTTTCTATAAATTCACACAATCACATTGAGCACCACCATATAAAAGAAAGACTGATTTTCTGAGGAAACATGCACTTCCAACATCAGCGTGCCAGCTTATTCCCCAGGGTTCTACTGCAGCTTCCCACAGTGTTCTAATGGACAGCTAAAGGTCTAACATTCAGTATTTACCGCAGAACTGTGGCACACCGAGGGTCATGCAATTTATGGTTAGCGCCATAGGGCGCTGAAATGAGGGCACACTTTCTATGAGTTCTTACAGTATCTTCCTCATCTATGTCAGTAAAACATTCTGACCTGCACAGACAAACATGTACTTTCAACATCAGCAGCAGTCTGTCAGCTAACTCCCTAGTGATCAATAGCTCCAAAACTGAATTCTAATAAACTGGGGTGCTAAAATATTGAACACAAGACCTAAGGAAAGCACTGTTGAATGCCATTTTGTTGAAATAGGTGCAGTTGCTTTAGAAGCCTTTCCTGAGGGCCGGGCTGAAGAAAATGAGCATTGAGAAGTTATTGCAGGTTTGGAACCAGTAGGTTAAAAATGTGAGGGGAGGAATAGGTAAGGTAAGCTGGAAAACCATACACAGGCTTGTTTTCTGGTTATCGTGTGGAGACTGTGCTCTATTGAAATCCATTAAGGGATTTGCAACTTCCAAGAACATGGAGACGGACCCAGATACCTTTGGTACTGCTATTGAAGAGGGATGGTATGAGGTTGCTGCTCAGCTAGTGCCAGTGCTCCAAAGTCCCCCTGACTTCTCCAGTGCCTCACCTCTCCAAGGCCTCCTCTACTCCCTCTTAGGATCTCACTGTGTAAATTATTACAAGCTTAGCAGATCTGAGGACCACATGCTCTACATTTGGGCCCATATGTACTAACACATTCTCCCATAGATACAGAATGGAGTGGAGAAAACTGATACATCAGTCACTTAGTAACCATAATTCACTGTACCAACTACAATAGAATCATGATGGCTGATATTGCGTGCCACCATTGTCGGTGATGTGGTTAGATAAGTTCACCAAAACAATGGGATCTATGCACAATCTACATTTTCTAGTACGTTTTGTAGTAGATAATACAAAATGCTATCTATATACCTACATGCATATGTCTGTCTCCGTCTTTTATTTGATGAGATTCCTGCCATAACTCTGAAGTTCTCTGCACAAGTAGGTATACATTATAGTAGCAAATGTGGGAGGGACATGTGAGTGGCTGGGAAAGAGGGAATACGTACGACTAAGGGAAAGAGGATTAGGGAGGAGTAAGGTGAGTTAAGGAAGGGTTTAGGTAACAATATGCAACCACACACAAAAGAGTAGGCCCTCTATTCACAAACTACCCTTTACTAGAAGTAAAAAAGACCCAAAACAATAGCAAATGTACTCCAGCTCTGACCTGAGTAGAGCCAGCACCACCCAGGGCCAACCACTGGTACTACAACACCCTCCCATAGAAATGAAGGGAGTTAGGGATTTAAAATAAACCCTGCCCATAGGAACTAATGTTAAAATAAAATAAATTATTTAAATTGTTCAAAGTTATAAATACTTTAATGCTTAAAAATTAACTTTAAATAAAACAATTATTTTATTTTAAAATGCTTACTTTTTAAATGTAAGAATTAATGTAGCTTTTATATTAAACTTATTTTTAATTAATTATATTAATCATGTTTAATATTTCTTCATTAAATATGCATTTTTTACTATGTGAGATTTTTTTTGCATTTAGGAAAAATAATTTTATTTTAGTAAAATATAAACAAACTATATACATTGTAAATTTAAAATTAAGGCCCTGATTTAGATCTTGGCGGGACTATTGTCACTCGGCGGCGGACTTTCCAAGTACTCCGTCAAGCTGTCAGAAACCTGCCTGCCCTATTTAGATGTATGCAGGCTGAATATCCGTTGACTGAGTGTTTTCCGTCGCGTACACGGTTCAACGCTGCCAATGCGTCGGACGTCTCTGCTGACTAACATTACTCCCTCGCCGTGAGGATGACGTTATTGTGCCGAGGCTATTTAGATTTCACAGTTGTGGTGGCAGTGGGTTGCAGACTGAGTGATTCTGTTGTGGGACTCGATTAACATTGAACTATTACTGTGGCTATATGATGTAAGCTAGCATCACACACACCTGACGTGTTTTGCCTAATTGTTTGCACCTGCATGGCACACTAAAACACACTCCATTTCAGACCGTGATCCATTTTCCAGGAGAAGTTCCCTCAGAGTATTCAGGTTTTTTTCGCTCTCGCCTGTTTCTTATGCATTTTACATTTTATTTTTATTTTACTTGTGGGTTCACAAATTCATTTAATTTAATTACATAATAGTGGCAAGGAGGAGAAATCACCCTTTTACAGAGGGAGAATTAGCAGTCATGGTGAATGAAATGATAAGAGTAAAGCCACATTTGTTTGGAGCCCGTGTAAAAAATACAGCCATATCTCGGAAAAGGCAAATGCGGGCCAGGATAGTTGACAGAGTGAATACTGTATCAAACAACCAGCATACACCGGAGGAAATAGGAAGAGGTGGACCAACCTGCAGGGGAGAGTGTGTTCCCTGGCCTCCGAATGTCACCTGTAGGCCCAGAGGACGGGTGGTGGCTCTCCCAGCCCCCCCATTACAACTCTTTCCCTAAGAGAAGGTCTTGCAGATCCTACATCCTGAAGGCTTGACAGAAATCCCTGGTGGAGTGGAGACTGGTAAGTTATACTTTTCAATGTGTGACTAAACCTAAATGTCCTGTTTACTTTAAAGTTAGCTGTTGCTAATGGGTTCAGCACATTTGTTTTGTGTTTTACATATAGACCTAAATATATCAGTAACATCTAGTTTGGCTTGTTTGTTTGAAGGTATTGTGTTGTATTTAAGATAACCGGTTTCAATCTCCATTATATTTCACATGATGTTATGGTGCTTGTAAATAACATGTGTGTTTCATATAGTAAATGTCTGTTCTCTTTTTACTGCAGATTTACACTATTAATGTTCAAATTACAATTTTGCAAGTCTTGTGAATGTTTCATTGAAATAACTACAGCTACCATGATGCTTTGTTTCTGTTTTGTGAAAATAATACTGCAATGTCATTTTGCACATTCTCACTTTTCTATCATTTTTTCAAATTTGGTAAATTGTCATTTATTGATCAATCACTATTTAATACTCTTTTGAAAATTGTTTGTGTTGAATTTGTATGTTGTCCTTTTTTGTTATGTGATTGAATTGATGCCATCAGTTTCACAAATCAAAGGTTAACCTAAATTTATATGCTGAATATAAGTGGTAAATGTGACAAATGTACTCTGCACTGCTTATATGATTAATGCTAAACATCCTTCTAAGTTGTGTAAATGTCAGTTTTTTGCCTGCTAGGACTTGGAATGGATAATTTCTCATTTCTCCTCACTACTGTGTTGTGTTGAATGGTTAGTACATTTCATCTATAGGTACTATTTTCTTTTCATTTCAGGACATCTGCTTACCTGTTTAATTGAAGAAGTTTTGTCTGAAATTTAAGAAGCTGTTTGTGTAATTATTTACACTACCACTGAAGGGTATAATCATGATATTGAATTCCTTTTCCCTTTGCTACGTGTTTTTGCTTAAAACTCATTGAATGTTTAATCCACACTTTTACAATGTTTTCATTTTTTGACATTCATAATAGGCCCAATAGCCAGAGCACATGGCCGAACATCTGTCACTGAGGAAACCTCCACTCCAGCCCAGAGTCAAGCCCCCAGGGAGGATTCCACTGCTAAAAGTCAGGATGACGAAGAATGGCCTGGTCCATCTGGTCTGCTTGAACAGACTGCTCCAGTGAGTCTTACATGGCCCACACCTACACCTCCCACTCCAGCTTTTACAACACCTCCTCTTACAGATGCCTCCACTTCCTGTGTCCAAACCAACATCACATCGATCTTGTGCTCCCCCCCCCCAGCCCTGGTTACTGTTGAGACCACACCACCACCTCCCCTTCGGACAGGAACCAGTTGGATGGGCCACACAGGGTCAAGGGCACAGGGTAGTGGATGTAGGGGTCGTGTGAGGGAATCTGTGTCCGCATATTGAGGCCACTAAGTTTACTGTCACCCAGGCCACCATCAACCAAGTCTTGGGATCCCTCAATTAGTCCCAAGACAGGATGGACCAGGTCCTTGCAGAGTTCCGGGAGATGAAGCAGTTGCAGAGGGAGCAGAGTGTGAAGATGGTGAATCTGAACTCCAATTTGCACTTCCTGACTGGGGTGCTGCATGACATTTACACCCATATGTGCATGGCTTTTCCAGCACCTTCTTCCCCTTTCTGTGGTTCAACAACATCTGGGCCAACTACATCTGCCTCAGCCACAGAAAGGGAGGCACTGCCACAAGAGGCAACACCTGCACCCACCTCCGTCCCTGCAACTGTGGATCCACCCCCCCCGCAGTAGCATACGTTGATCTAGACCACCAGGAGAGGATTGCAAGCCCACCACCAACGCAGAACCGGATTTATTCCAGTGTATGACTACCAATCACTTCTGGATACATTTCCCTTTCTGATGCTAGTTGTATTTTGGACATTGGACTTCCAACACTTTTGGCTCTTCAATAATGGTTTCATTCGCCATGACTGGATTTTTCATTTTTTGTTTGCTTTTTAGTTTTCATCCTCTTTCAGTTTATTTGGTTCTGTTTAATAAAAGCAAAGCTAACAAAGTCAAAGACTGGTGTTGTAGTTCTTTTCTGTGTGTATTCATTTTTTTCCATCCGTCATACATTTTAAAATGAATGAACTGCAAGTAGGTAATGTTTCTTACAATTTTCTACCATAACAACAAAATACAAATACCATAAACTCATCAACTAGTATCTCATTAATTTTGAAAATGATTGGTCCTCTGAATTTTTCTCAAACATAACTAACCATACATAGCACAAATACTCAGTGCCATTTTTACATTTCCAGTTCCACACCTTGCCACCTTGGAAGAAGGAATACAATCAAAACAATCAGATTCAAAAGGCAAAATATTATTTAATTATGTCATCAGATGAAGCCAGATCTTCTGCCTCACAATAGGAGTAGCACAACAATAACACCAATAGTCATAAATTCTGACAGTTCTCAATTTTGCGACCAGAGTCATTCCAATACACTGTTGCAGTATCTGGAGGGAATGACTCAACCAACTTAAGTGGTGTGCTACATGAAGTTCTTTCTACAATGATGACACATCAACAAAATGAGCATGTTGCCAATGTGAAGGGAGATTAGTATGCTTTGGGTCGACTACCACATGTGTTTAGAGCAATTCAAGCAGCAAATATTAGCTTGGTGCCAACATTCAACAGAAAACAAGTCTAATGCAATTTTAAGAACGTCCTTTCAATCACTGTGCAAGTTGTCTCAGTACAAAGTCTGTGTGTGTCTTCCACATGATCAACCCATGTTCCTTTTGTACTCAATTGCCTCCTAAAACTGTAGTCCTCAACACCTCCTCTTTTGTTGCTGTTTCTGACCTCTGGGAGACACAATGCCAGGAACAGCAGGTGACAGGGCCCCAGCCTTCTCGTCAGAGGAGTTGGCATTGCTGGCCACTAAGGTCCTGTCCCTGATCAGCCAGCTCTGTGGCTCGCAAGAGGAGCAGGTACATGTTTAAAATGTATTTGTAAATCTGTCTAACTGGATTTTTTAATACACAGGCTAGAATGTTCTTTTGACTTCCTGAGTGAAGTGTAGTGATTGAAGTGTCATTTATTTTTACATTACATAGAACTATAATGGTGGGAATTTAAGCACTTCATGAATAGAGAAAACCGCATTAGCATGTGGTGTGTGTTTTAAACTCTACATTTAATTGTGGGTGTATTTTGAGATCTATCTGTGTATATGTATGAATGTTATGTGAAATGTGGAAATTTCACTTCATACCAAATATAAATGATGATTGCTATGTGTAGTATCCCACAAACCACCCAGCCTAGATCAGGTGATGCCATTCAGTTGTTTGGGAGCTGCCAGTAGCCCCCAGACACCTTCAGAGTAGCTCACAGCCTTGAGTTCGTTTTCAAATGAGCACAAGGTCATATTTTCATTTCAGAGTTAAGGGAAGGCTGTGTTCCTGTGACATCATGATCATCAAGCTGCAGATAGCAGGGCCTGACAATGAGTAGCGCTCGGTCAGATTTGTGGGCCAGGCTGGGGCTGAGTCACAGAGGTGAACAACTGAAGCACTGAGGTATTTGACTCTTGAAAAAATTCCTTGTCAACTAAAAATTGGAGATGTGAACAAAAGGATGCTTCTGAATGCTTTTAAATGGAAGAAAAATGAAATGGGGAGTTATTAATTACACAAACAAAAGTTTAAATTTCACAGACTGTCACCCGTACAAATATATCCTTCATACGCACACATGTTCATACATCTGCCAAAGACCACACTGTCACTGACACACACAGCAACCTTTTCATAGTGCCCTTAGTCATAGTATTTATTTCAAACCATAAAATCTGGTTCTATGGACATTAAGCTTCAAGTCAATGCAGCTGAGCGTGGGGGTGTCAATGGCCATGTCTGAACTGGGGTGGCGGAGTGAGCTAAAGAATGATGATGGATTAAACCCAGATCAGTTGACTGGGGGTGAGTGCTTGCAATGTTCAACACTCCGTCCATCATCCCCTTTGGTTTTGCTATGTTCGCCCTAAGTCGGCAGGGTATGCCCAGACGTAGGTCCCTTGCTCACTTTGCCACTGTATTCAAGATAGCGTGGCTGATGACAGCTATAAGCCAGAAACCGGTCCCAGGATGCTTGTTTCTGGTCCAGGGAAGACATGGCTTGGCAGTTTGGGCTGGACTGTTCCCATGAGGCACAGGGTCAGACTGATTTGCGTATGGCTATGTCTGAACTGGGGTGGCGGAGTGAGCTAAAGAATGATGATGGATTAAACCCAGATCAGTTGACTGGGGGTGAGTGCTTGCAATGTTCAACACTCCGTCTATCATCCCCTTTGGTTTTGCTACAAACAATTGAAACAGGCCTTCAGTTTATACAAATATTGGTACAACATTGCAGTATTTGTTGACTCACATTAATTCATATTTTACTTTTTGTGAAGGAAAATGATGCAGCTGTTTGGGCCTTGTACACACTGTACAAAGATATTTTTGGTCTATATCCTTTTTGGTGACATAAGTTCACTCTTCTAAACAACAAAGCCCAACCATTCAGAGGTGTTAAAGTGTTCCTGGAGAGAAAAGTAAACAAGAGGCAAGGACATAAATTATATAGGTGCTATCATGGGAAATTGCAGAACTATGACCAAATGGTTTCTGAAGATCTTCCCTACATGCATGAGATATTGATAATAAAGAACCAACGTTTGTGAGCCTTGAACCAGGAGCAGGTGAAGGAGGAATTGGCCATGTCGGCGGTGAACCAGCTGGCCACTGTGTTTCGACTGGTGAGACCCAAGTCACCCATGGACACAGTGGCACAGAGGCCAAGGGGACTGGCACGGAGGCCACCAGATCTACATCCTCTTCAGAGGCATCCTCAAGTGACCAGTCCCTAGTGGTGGTGGACTCTACAGCAATTGTTCCACCTGCATTCTTGTCCACCACCCAGAGAGCCATCTCCACCCTCCCTCTTGCTCCCCCACATTTGGCCAAACCCATCCCCATAAAAGGGTGGGGGGGGTCTCCGCTGCAGGCACCTCATGTCCTGCCTCTGTCCCCCAGCTGCGCTAAATGAAGAGGCTATAGACTGCCTATGCAGCATCTCTGTAGGCCAAACTGCACTCCTGAATACCATCCAGGGTCTAGTTGCTATATGCAATATATGGTAGCATATCAGGAAGGCACTCAAAGTGCTATGTCTGGCCTGCAGAGATCATTTAAAGAACCAGCCCCTCACTTGCCGCAGCCTTCCAAGCAACCCAACCTTGTGCCCCAGCTCAGCCCCTTCCCCATCCCAATCCCAGCCCAGTCCCAGTCCCACGCACTCCTTTCACTTACCCACTCCAACACACACAAGCATCACACCCACACACAAACACCAAGAAACACAAGTACACACCCAACCAACATACAGACACTCAACCAGAACCACCACCACCCACACCAACACACCCACCACCAGCACCACAACACCCACCAGCACCACAACCACACCAGCACCACAACCACACCCTCAACCACCACCACACCCTCAACCATCACACCCACCACAACAACTCCCTCCACCACACCCACAAACACCCCATCAATCACCAGCACACCCTCAAGCACCACATCTACAAGCTCACCCACAAGCACCACATACACAAGCACACTGTTAGATTTGGGGGTCTCTGGTTGGCAGAGGTAGGTACCTTTGACCAAATGGGGACCCTTGCGTCTAGTCGGGGTAAGGGGGTACACTCCTAAAATAACCCCTGCTCAACCCCTTGGTAGCTTGGCACGAGCAGACAGGCTTATCTCAGAGGCAGTGTTTAAAGCATTTGTGAACACATACAGTAATCAAGTGACAGCACACCAGTTGTATATTAAAATTAAGTATCTTTTATATAGATTGAACACAAGACCACAAACGACAAAAATCCACAATACTGTACTTCAAAAATGGTAGAATTAGCTCAGTTCTCTTTAGATGGTAAATGCGACACTTTGAGTTCAATGTACTTTAGGATGCGTAACGCTGTACAACGAAAGTGTTGCAGGGAAGGTGATGCGTCAGTTCCTTACACGCAAGAACGGTGATGCGTCGGGTCCCTACTGATGCGTAGGGGATGCGTCGGTTCTTCTCGGCGTGGGGAGGTGATGCGTCGGTTTCTTACTGCGCTTTCGTGGCGATGCGACCAGCAATGCCGTAATGCGATGAAGAGCCGGTGCAATGAAGAAAGATGGCGTCTTCTTCTTGATGCGACACGATGCGTGCACGCCCGACGGCCGTGCGGCGACAACGATTCTTCTGAGCCACGACAGGCCCTGCGACACGCTTCCCGGTGATGCGGCGGCGTCTGATGCGACGTTGGTCCTCTTCTCCGGCGATGCGAGGCGCTTCGGCAACGATGCGACAGCGGCGGCGACACTCTTCGTTGATGCGGCGGCGTCTGATGCGACGTCGATCCTTTTCTTCGGCGAGGCGCTTTGGCTGCGGCGGCGACGCTTCTTCTTCGTGAGTTGTGCTTCTAGCTCCTTGTGACACGCAGTCCCTCAGAAAGTCCAGCACAGCAGCAGGCACTTTACAGAGACTCTTGGGGAGCTGGTTGGTGAAGTCTGTTGTCCCTGAGACTTCAGCAGGAGGCAAGCTCTTCTCTCAAGCCCTTGGAGATCTTTTACAAGTTGATGAAAGTACACACAAAGTTCCTTTCTCCTTTCTTTGGCAGTCAGGCAACCACTGCAGGCCAATCCCCCAAACAGCACTCGGCATAGGGATAGTCTCCTCCTCAGTTTCTCTGGATCCTCTCCTGAGCAAAGGTTCTTCTTGTTTCCCAAAGTGATCTAAAATTCTGGGGTCTGGGTCCCCTCTTTTATACTCATTTTCCCTTTGTTCTCTGAAGGCAGAGAGGCCTTTGCCTAGTCCAAACCAGTTCTGGTCAGTCCTGGAGCACTTTGTTGACAAGACTCCTTCTTTTCTTTCACAGTGTAGGGCAGGGACATCAGACGCACCACAGGAGGTGGAGCTAGAATTGTGGAGGGAAGGCACAGCCCTATTCAGGTCCCAGGTACAACTCCTCCCACCCATCTCCATGCAGATCTCTCTATTCAGCCCTGTGATGACTCACCCTGTCTCCTGGAATCCCCCAGCCCCTGTCAGTCACAAACCAGACAAGGAATACACAACCTAGCAGAGGCAGGCTTGGATAGTTAGGCAAGAAAATACCTACTTTCTAAAAGTGGTATTTTCAAACACAGAATGTTAAAACCAACTTCACTAAAAGATGTATTTTATCATTCTGAGTTCAGGCATACTAAACTCGAATTTCTACCTAGTTCCCTGGGTCAGTTAGTATTATAAGATGTAATAATCAAACTGCCCATTCTAGCCTATGGGGAACAGGTAGCCTTGCAATAGTGAAAAACGAAAATGGCTGTAATTCACTATCAGGACATGCCACACACACCAGGGCATGTCCTACCTTATACTTACAATGCACCCTGCCCTTGGGCCTACCATAGGGGTGTCTGATATGAAGAAAAGGGAAGGTTTAGGGACTGGCAAGTGGGTGCACTTGCCCAGTCAACATGGCAGTACCAGACTGCACACAGGCTCTGCAATGGCAGACCTGAGACACACTTTTACAGGCTGCTTCTGTGGGTGGCACAACTAGTGCTGCAAGCCCACCAGCAGCATTTGAGTCACAAGCCCTGGGCACAACAAGTGCACTGTACTAGGGTCTGACAGTGAATCAAATAGGCCAAACATGGAATCACTAATCCATATACCAATTTACCATAGGGAGCACTTGCACTGTGGCACTGAATAGCAGTGGCACAGTGCCCAAAGCATCTATAACCAGCAAAAACACATGAGGCAACAGCAAAAAATGGAAGGGAGACCCACGCCAACAGTGCCAGGTCTAACGCACACCAACAAGCACCACACCATTAGACCCACCATATCCACAAGCACCACACCAGCCACCTCAACAGCATACTCACCCAAACACACACCTACATGCAAAACACCCACCAACCACAAACAAACACACTCACACGACCAACATACACCTGTCAAGAAACAAACACCCAAATGTACAAACCTTACACCAGACCCACATCCAGCTGCCCAACAGAGACACTCCCATCATACTTCAGCTCCCTATACCTCCAAAGCCCAGTCCTCTCCTACCCTTTACCTAGTTCTGCTTTTATATCTGCTCTTACCTTCACCCCTGTCAAACGCAAAATTACCCCTCCCAAACACAAACCCACCCCTCCCAAGAAAGATCATTGAGGTGCCTGCTCTGTGCCCTCTAGATGCCCCGTCCTGGGGAGGTTCCCCTTGACTGTTGCACAGGAGGCAAGTTTCCACCAAGGGCACAGCAATCCGACTATTGGTTCTCTTTCTATTTATTATATTGAAGTTCATTGTTAAGAGAAGTATCTTATGTGAATAATAAAACCACTATTTTATTTTCAGCAAGTTTGTCCTGACATTAATTTCATTTGCAATTGTTTGATTCGTAGAAATGTTTGACAAAAATGCGAAGTACATATTTTTATTTACCATTATGGCAGTAAATGCAACAGGTTTTTTAATGTCTACTTTAAGAGCATACACTGGCTAAAACTGTATCTGATGATTATTTAAATTTAGGTGCAAGGATTCATCATGATAAGGGACACTTGCAGCAACAAATAGTTGTTTTAATTATTTTTAAAGTGTTAATACAGGTGTTTATTTCAACTTCATAAGTGATAAGAATAAAAACATATGCATTACACCTTAAAAATAATGTTACACTTTGTCTAGTGCAATTTCTACATTTCGTTACATTTCACTTATCCCAATGATGAGTAATACTTATGTTTTTAATTTGGCAATTCACACAATTTATTTAAACATACCTGTATGGTCACTTTAGATTTTTGGATTTGTGTACTTTTTTGTGTAAATGTGTAAAAGATTTTAACGGAAGCTTGCACCAAATTTTGAAATGCAATGTAATCGTGAAGGTGTGTTTCTTTAGATCTCTTAAACGTCAACAATATACACCTATACATTGCACACTTGTATGCTATTACTTGTAAGAGAGATTTAAAAATGCACAAGTCCAGTGCAAATGTTAAAAGACAAGTCAAAATGTAACAGGTAAAAGAGAAGCTACCCTTCAATTCCTCCCACGACAGGCTTGATTTGCTTCATGGTAAAGCAGCAGAGGCAGGACTTGGAAGATTGGCTCCATGGCGGAATAGAAAGTGTGAAAGTGTTGCCGGGTAACTTAAAAATAAAGAAAAGAAAGGCTCCTGTTTGGCAATATAAAAGCAGCTCTTTACTGTTGCGACAGGGAGAGTGGCAAGTCCACTCTAGTAAACAGCTGATCTCATTCTGCTGCTTCACAGGCAGCTTCTTTTATACAGAGGTGAACAATACTTTAGTACAAAATCGTCAAACAGTGACTCACCACATAGTTATACATTTGTTGCAAAAAAACATCATGCCACATGTGTCCTATGACCCTAAACTATAACCTAATTCACTACATATTCTTGATTGCAGTGTCATGTGCCCCAGTAAGGCACCATGGGAATAAGTGCCATTTTTACATTCACATGATCCTTTCCTAAAGTTGCCTTCTCTTTGCCTCATCAACCTTTGGCACGCATTTGCATTCGTCGCTCTTGGACTAGTTTCTTGGAAACACTGGCCTTGCTGACACGAACAATTTGCGAGCACACTATCAGTAGCTCTTGGACTAGTTTCTTGGAAACACTGGCCTTGCTGACATGGAACACTTCGTGAGCACACTATCACACTGCCCACTGCCTTGACATTAGGAACATGGCCCTAACATGCGTTAAACAAATGTGTTTATTATTACGTCCATGTGGCGACGCAGCTATCTGTGAAATGAAAACAATGGCATGCTGATTACAATCTAAGTACGAGGCAAGGATACCTATTCTATATATAACCTTTTGTTTCCTAACCTAATCAGAGGAGACACTTCAGCTGACTTCAAGGGGTCCCTGCATGCCAAAGTTTTCACCTAGCAGCTGACCGACATCTCCCTGGGGGATGTCCAGTACTTGACCAAGACGGGGTCTTACGCTCTTACCCATCAGGTAATGGGGTTAGATCATCCAGAAGGGGGCTTCTTGGTGAAACATACATCTGCACCCTAGACACATAGGTTAGGGTTTCGTATTGTAGGAGTGTGCTGCATAGTTGTACTTTTGTATATTTATGCATATGTAAGTTGTCGAAAGAATGATTGAGCTATTCGTTTTGATCACTGTTCTGACATTCAGTATAACTGTTGTCTGCTTCTGTCTATTAATCATCGCAGCCCACATTTTCTATGCAAGAATCACTACGATTCAATAAATATTGAAAACGCCCCTCTGTGTAATCTTGTATATTCCTCTGAGCGAAAGAGAGCACGAACGGCTCAGCGGAAAATTTGAGGTCTGTCACCACGGTTCCTGAAGGAACAGAGTTGTCATGTTTAGTGATTGCCAGAACTGTTCGCCCCCTGTTTAGATTTGGGGGGATAACGGTGGCACTGTGAGCTAGCTAGTCCAAGGGACAACATATCCTGTGGGGGTGCATGGAACAGTCTGGCCCCATTCTAAGTTTTTGTTGGCACCAAACATACAGTTCCTACTGATGGATGAAAATGACACGACTGCAGGTCTAGCAATGCTTAACAAACTAAGTATTATTCTACTTTTGAATGTGTGTGTATTTGGGTTGAATGCATGTCTGTTGGTATGTGTGCTTTATCACTGTGCACCCAAGACCTCTTATCAGATTCTGTGTTTTCTTGGCTAATTCGATCTACTGCTCCTGTTGTCTAATCAGTTTCCAATCTATTTGAAAACATAGAATACGTGCTGTTGGGCCTGTATGCTAAGTCCATAAATTCCTTTAAGCTTGCTAAACACAAGTTTCCTTTAACTATGACCTTACCGATCATGCACTCTGTTCTGAAGTAAACTCTTCCTCTTCCTCGTCAGCACGAGTTTTTGTCCTGAACTGTTATTTTACCACATATAACTGTGTGACGCTCTCAACTGTTGTCTGCTGTTGCGCCACATTTTCACATTACTCATAACAAAAGTGAGAAAAGGTGTGTTTCTATATTATATCCCTTCCAATCCGTCAACTCTAGTGTGGAGGTTTTGTCGCCACAGTTGCGTTTGCGGGAACGCACAACGTGATTGGCCCGGCAGACAAAGTGGCTGCATTCCCTCCGAAAGCCACTTTTCCTTATGGCACCGTCGACGCGGGTGAGAAATTCTGACAGAGATAGCAGCACTCAGACGGTCTTTCATCCAAGGACCCATCAGCATCTAAATAGAGCCGGCGAACCGCCTAGTAGGCGATTGAGGAATCCGGCAGAAATTCGACGGTGGGACCATTACTACCAAGATCTAAATCAGGCCCTAAGTTATTAATACTGTAACATTTTTATATTTGTCTATATGTAAAACTTTATTAACTGTAACTATTCTCTTTACAATACCATAGGGAGAGCTCTGCCCCAATTGTGGAGTGTCCGCCAAGTGTGTGGAACGTAAAATATGGTTCTAAAGCCACCAAGGCCTTTTGCATTTCTTAACGGGCCGAATCACAATTTTGGCCCATTAAGAAATGCAAAACCACCTTTTCCTATGTACAAAGGCTTTGAGGAAATCACAAAATGTGATTTCTACTGGGTAGCAATCGCATTTTGTGATTCCTTAAAAAGGAAATCGCAAATAGGGATTTCGTATTTGTGATCTCTTAGCACATGTGCAAAGCACTTACTAAATGCAAAATGAGCATTTAAATAATGCAATTACCATTGAATCAGTCGATGGTAACCATGTGTGGTATAAAAAAAAGCACCCCAAGATGCTTTTTTTTAAAGTGCAATAGAGTCCACAGATGGCCCTATGGCATATGTTTGCTCTACATTTGCACCACTAGTTTTGGGATGCATTACGGGGGCCTTATGCCCATAACCATCCTTGGTTTAGCATTTCCTAAATAGCGATTTCCTAATTGGAAATTACTATTTAGAAAATGCAAAACCGGCCCATTGGTACAAATGGCATGGGATTTCCAAATTGCGATTTCTTAATAGTGATTCCTACTCTGTAGAAATCGCTATTAGGAAATCAGTAATTTCATACATATCATTTTGCATTTCCTAAATATCGACTCCTATGGATTGCATCTGGCCCTACATGAAGTATCTTTATGGTAGTATGTGATGGTTTTATCAACTCCTCTACTTGTTTCAGAGGGCGAGGGCATGCAAGTCTACACTTTTGTGTAACTTTACTCTCATAAATGGTAATTAGGCTAAAGTAGTAAAGTTACTCAAAAGCATAAGAGTAAATTTACACATAAATTTACTTGCATGTAAATTTACCTTTGAGTTTGACCCAATGAACGTAGGCACTAATAAGACAATCTGATTTCATAATACAGTTATGCAAACTGTAATCAAATAGTACATCTTATTAGGTTGATTTCAAAGCAAGAAAAAAACAAACACCGGTACGAAAAGGCCTACTAGTACTAGGAAGATTAGGGGGACAAAAGAAGAATTTATAGAAAAAGAAACAGAAAATGGGGAATGATTGGTAACATAAACCAAGATGCACTGCCTTTTGTTCCCGGTCAATTCATTTTTATACAGTATTGAATTGCATTATTTCTGTCATCAACCCTTATTCGGCTACATACCTTAAAATGAGAAGCCTGCTAACTGTAAGATGCGAGTGCTCACCAGTTGTGGAGACTATCTAGCCCTGTTTTGAGTTGGATTAATCTTAAAGTTCCATCTTCCAGGCGCCTGAAGTTTCCCAGGGGAAGAGTATCCACAAACAACGTCGCAGGTTTTGTATATGTGTGAAAAATGGGGTTGTTGGTTGAGGGGGTATGAGCCCTTCTCAAGCAACAGGCACAACCTTGTCAGGTTGAACCACAACAGTCACTAAATTAACCTGTACTTAACACTCTGGTAGCTTGGCACTAAAGCGGTCAGGCTTGACTTGGAGCCAATGTATAAAGTATTTATGTAGCACACAAACAGAAATAAAGTGAAAACCCAACACATGAAAAGTCCCACACCAATTTAGAAAACTATAGTAACATGCAATAACTAATTTGACACCAAAACGACAAAAATCCAAACAGTAGAACCAGAGATATGCAATTTCAAAGATTTAATGTACATGTAGAGCCTGAAACCACAAAGCGCCACTTGCTGTTAACTGGTCATTCAAGACCTGGTGATAGTCAAATGTTCAGGCCGACCGCGATGGAGCGCAGGCTGGACACAGGGACCAGGTTTGTCCGCTGATAAAGTTACCTTTTCAAAGCCCGGCGCAAAGAGTCCAGTTCGTGGTGGAGGAGACTGCCAATACCCAGTGCCCCTTTTGTGATACTGCCTGGGAGCAATACACAAAGGCCAACTACACCTAATCATGTGACTCAGGCTGCAGGGACCAAATGGTTAGGACAAGAAGATGCTAACTTTCTAAAAGTGGCATTTTCAGAGTTGTGATTTAAGATCCAGCTTTACCATTAAGGAACATTTTAAATTACAATTCCTCAGACACCAACCATGGCATCTCTACCTGCACCCAAACAAAAGTTATATCGTATTAAATACAATAAGATCAAACAAATTTGAGTTTTTCACAAGCAAGACTTGTACAACATAAAAGTACATGTCCAAATTTTTAAATACATTGCACCCTTCCCTGTGGGCTGTATAGGGCATTCCTTAGAGGTAACAGATGTTTTAAAAAGGGAGTTTTAGGCCTTACCAGAGGTTTATTTTGCCAGGTCGAAATGGCAATTTAAAACTGCCAGCAGGCTTGAGAAATGTTTAACGAGGCTACGTAAGTGGATGGCATAACAAGAGCTGCATATCTACTAGTAGCATTTAATTTACAGGCACTGGGTACATGTAGTACCACTCACTTTACTAGGGAGTCATAAGTAAATTAAATGTGCCAATTGGGTGTAAGTCAAATTTGCCATGTTTTAGGGTGAGAGCACAAGTGCTTTAGCACTGGTTAGCCGTGGTAATGTGCACAGAGTCCTAAAAATCAACACAAATGAGTTCAGCAGAACAGGGGGTCTAAAGGCAAAACGTTTGAGAGGGCCAGGCCCAACAATATGTCTTGGCTACTGTAGAATTAAAATATCACATTCACTGTACGGATAATTATTAACTTGCCTTTTTTTCTCACAGGGAGAAAAGACGGTTGATTGAACTTGTCAGAAAATATACACCAAGTATGAATAATGTTTCTCATAGTCGTGTCTTAATGATTGGAGCGGTTGGAGCAGGAAAATCCAGCTTTTTTAACTCTGTGAATTCCGTTTTTCGAGGCCATGTGGCAACCCAAGCTGTTGCAGGATCTGATGCCACTAGTGTAACAACAAAAGTAAGTTTTTAATCCTTAAGCAATACGTAGAACACATGTTTACACAATCAGGCCTTTTATGTTTTCATATGTTGCAAGGTCTCATTAGAGAAATCGTTAAGTTTTAGTTACAATTTAACAATGTATTTATGACATTACAATAATTCAGCTACTTGTTGCTGTATACAGAAAATAATTTCAGAAACAAAAATGTTGTTTTACTAACTGTTATATTCTGAACTAAAGTAAGTTATAGAAACATATAGGTACCTTTGATAGTTTCCTAGGGTACTGGTATGTCCTGCCTTCGTCCTCCAAGACTCACTGGGTATCTTGGTGCCAAGCAACAGTATAAAACGACTCTTGCATAAGAATTAGTTGGATGTGCCTGCAACTAAGATGCACCAGCCAGCTGCTTCCGCTTAAGGTATCTGCTGGTTCCACATACCACAGTTTTTCCTAGTCCATGTCTCCAGACATTCTTTTGCCCACTTCAAACAGGACCGACGAAAGGTGACCTAAAGGTGCTACACTCCATCTTCTCAAGGCTGGTACTCCACTTCCTGCCTTTGATTTCGGCTTTACCTATGCCTACCAGCATTTTAATTGTTTTTGCAATCTGGGTACCAAGCAACCCTACTAGGCTGCGCCCATTGACACTCGGGGTCTTTCGGTTTTTACAGAGCTAGATTTCGTTCATAGCTCTACATTTCTGTCTGGCTGTCTCACAGAGCATTACCATTAATACACACAGAGAGGGGCAAATAGGTAATCCCACTTACACCCAGCCAATTGATTTGCTGAGTTGTTCACTTGTTCATAAACCCACGTTGCAGACTTAATTGTCGTTCTCAACATATGGAGTATAGCATGTGGGCTAGCTGACTGCAAATTAACTGTACTAGTGTAAATAAAAGTTGCCTCTCCACCAGCAGTCGTAAAATCAGCACCACTCCAAACTGCCATTGAAAGAGGTAGCTACACTGAATTAAGAGTATGCATTTTGCTAGAGTGCCCATTAATATAGTATGTGGGGGATTTAGTTGCGTACTTGACATGTCAGATAGCAAGCTCGTGGGATGGGAAGCTCTAAAACTTAAAGGTCCCCGGATGTGGAATATCAGGAAGCTTGATATCGGGAAGGGCGGATTCTTTCTACTTGCCCCTCACTGCCAATACTCGTGTATTGACTACTTTTTCAGTATGTATTTCTTTGTGATCTGCAAGTTGTTATTCTATGGTACCATACATTCATATCCCTGCACTGCTGGCTGGCAAGGAAATTGCAGAGGCCGCTGTAGGCTTTTTATCGCCAGACATGCCCACAATATTGGCTACCATGAGAGGATTATCTTAAACCATTCAGCATGAGGTCGAAAATGTATTCTAAATAATGGAGAATTGGCTCCTTTTTTAATTATATGGGATGTCATGAAAACGTTTATTCTCAGATCTCCAAATCATTTGAGCAGGCATTAAAAACATCAAATTAGTGGAAGCCTCCTTAAGGAAGGGGTTACATGCCCACGAAGTAGCTCATGCAAGACGATTTTGTGCTTAGTAGCCATATCATTTAATTACCCATGATAAAATAAAGGGTTTGCTAGAAAATTATAGTGATACAAGCCACAAAGATTACTAACTGCCCTTTAGCTAAAAAAAAAAAAAAAGTCCAAAATATTTGAGACTGGGGACTAATTTAGTCCATTTATGACACTAATATCTAAACAGCTGGAATCCCGAGCTTTAATCATAGCAGGTAAGGATAATCATGACTAAGGCCCGCCATGGCTAGGGGCCTCTTCATTCCGATGGGGCCAGTAATAGTCACTAGGCCCACTGAAATTATATGTTTTTCACTTTCACACGGATTGAAAACAGCAGAAATCTCTGTCCAGGGGAATTATCTTAGGAATCGAACTCAAAATAACCAATCTCCCTAGTTATTCTGCATTTCTTAGTTGACACTTTAAGTACAACTCATACTGGGCTGAATTTTCCCTACCGCCAGAGTTACCAGTACCCATGGTATTGGTACGATTGGAGTTGGGGGAAAATCCAGACCAATTTCCAGGTCATTCGTAATGAGAACCTAAGTTGTGACAAATGCATATGAAATTTTAGAAATATCAGCAGTGCTACAATAAACTTTATATTTTTCCTTAAGAGCCTCCAGTGTTTATAGCTGATAAAAGTAATTATTTTTAACTTATGATTAATCTACACTTGATTATTCAGGCTCAAGATGGGTAGATAGGCGCAGACATGGCCATGGGTGAAATACATGATAGGATGAGAAACATACCATCCAGGAGAGCAACAGGCCTTTACATTTTACCGGCAGAGATTTACAAGGCAATATTAAGAAGGGTGCTCTGTTATGGTCAGTTTTCAAATACTCTATTACCACAAACGAAACTTCAGTGAGATTGATGCAATGTAAGATATCAGTCTGTTTAAAAAAGGATAAGGATCTGCCCAATTGTTGATCATATTGCACAGTATCTCTATTAAATTCGGATTCTTACATTCTTGCTGAAATATTGTCTTGATGAATTGCCCCAGCTTTAGCCCACTTGTGTCAAGCGTACAATATGGTTTCATTCTACACAAAGATACTACCTCCATGAAAAACCTTGCTATGGCCCACTAGTAAAGATATTATTAGATGCACAGACGTCATTCACTTGGGTCTACTTGGGGTTCCTGTGGCAGAGGATGATGTGAATGGGCAGCTGTTTTCTAAGTATCAAATGTGTGACATAATTATCAAAACCTGCAAGCTACCTTACCTGTCAGTTAGTCCAACAATTACTGATGTGGGTTTAGACAATGATGTCAGTGTCCATCTCATTACATGCTATTTATATGGAGTTGTGCATGTTCAAATTACCAAACCAAATTATTTTCATAGTATATGCTTGCTATACAGTTAGAATCATAGCCTATGCAGACGATATGGTAATTTGCATATCAACATTTTCAGCGACTCTGAATATAGTTAAATAGCTGCCAGCTGATTATGGCCGGGTGTGAGGTTTTAAATATAATTAATGATTTTAAAATGTAAAGTATCCCGATTGGTGGGATGGAATGCACAGAGAAAACTTGGTATATAAAGCATAATAGTTAGGAGTGATGCTGTCTGCAGATGTAAAAACAAGTTTTGAATTAAATTATATGATGCAGCTTGCACACTTTTTCAAAATCATACAGAAGTGGAATAATCTACCAGTCTGACTTACTGAAGGCAGCTGATGCTATTGCTCAATTGTTTTTATTCATTTAGTTCATTGCATGCCTGTCTCTGTGTTTCTTCAAGAAGGATAGATGCTATAATTTTGCTCTTCATCTGGAACAATAAACTCCTAATTTGACCAAATCAATCAGAAATTGCTCTAGTAAGCCTGTACCTCATTAAGGCTCTTACCTGCTCCCATGTATGACCAAATGCTTCTCAAACCAAGTCAGCTTATTCCCCCCTTTCTTCCTTTACTGTGGTGGATCATTACATTGGAATTATTGATCCCTACCACCAACATCTTACCAAAATTCAATGCTGATAATTGGAGTTTATAACATTGGCTCCAATCTACTGTCACCATTCAGTGCATGTCTCCAAAGCAAATAACACCAATTCCAGTCCTATCCCAGCCTTCTCATCCAAAATCAAAGTCTCCTCCTCCCGAAAACTGTGTGAACCTCAACATCCTGATCACCATACGATGTGTACAAGGCTCAGCACTGTCATGGCATCAGTGCCCCTGCCCAGAACTGTTTGATCCACAAAGTCCATTCCGCAAATGTTCAACACAGTGGCATTACCATATTCCTTCATGAGTACAATCAGGACATTCTGTGCATATGAGACCTGTGGCTAAATAATCCCTCACAAGCGATCCTCGACTCACTTGTCCTTAAAGGCTAAGCCATCATTCGTAAATTCAGGCAAGGTAATTATTGGGGTGGCATTGCAGTTGTCTGAGGATTCTCTAGAATGCAGGGTAATCCCTTCATCACATTCTCCACATTTAAATCTATGATTATATTATTAACCCCATCTTCTCAAAACACCATCTACTTTCACCTCATATGTCATCCTCCTAAATTAAAGTCACACTTTGCGATCAACTATCCAAATACATAGCCCACAGCAACATGATATCAAGCATAAATATATACTTGAGCAATTTCAGTATAAATTGTGGCAACCAGAAGTGAAACCATTACATTGATCTTAACTTATTTCAGATTTAAAACTACAAATATCAACTGTACCAACTCACATCAAAGGTCGTATTCTCGGCATAACCTGTGCCAATTCTTCCTAGATTTCTTGCCTTGCTGTATTTAGAATGGATCGGTCAGATTTCTTCCAGACCATCACTTAGACCAAAGAAATCTGGGCATAACAGATAAGGAGACTCAATTAAGACAAACTAACCATCATCCTCCCAGGTAGTTTATCCCACCTAGTCCCTTCCAAAGACACAGACGCAATTGTCTAAAACTATAACAAAATCATCCTAGAGATATCTAACACCATTGCACTACAGAAAATCATGTCACTGGGGGCAAGATGGCGCCTGTGTAATTCTCGGCTACACCGCTGCCCACTCCACCAGGGAATTCGGCCATCGGCTATGCTGCCTGGATCGGGGACGCCGCCTCAAGTCTTTGTGTTTGCTTGCCAGAAGTCGCTGCCGCTTTTCAACCAGGACGGGTGCCGGAATTGCCTCTAGTAGTTTGCGAACTGCCACGGCGATGACTTCGGCTTGGGATCTCCTTTCGCTTTGGTCTGCTGCCGTTCTCCTAATTTGGTCCGCGAATCCCATGGACACTCTACGGGCCTTAAAGGAGGCTCAACACTGTTTTGGGCAGAGCATGGCGGCCCATGGTGTTAGGGGGACAAAGACAAAGACTGCCCCAGGCAGTACCGACCCATCAACGCGGGGCTCCCGGCTTCGGATGTCGACTTGATGCTGAGAGGTAAACGGGAGGCTGGGGGCAGCAAAATGGTCAAAGGTAGATCTGCTGTGGGGGGGGGGGGCGCTTAAAGAAGGTGGGAGCTCCCAACCTTCAATTGCCAAATTGTTTCCCATTGCTAGTTCATTTGCCTGTAAGGGGGAAATAACAACAAACCCCAAGGGAGGTAATGGATCTATCGATTCGGCTACTGACAATCTGGGGCAACCTAATGTACAACAGTCAGTTATGCAGCAATCGGAAAGTCTTGAGCCAGAACAGACAGTGGAACCCCACAGACAAGAGACTTTTACTGTTGGTACCATTAGCTCCACGGAAGGTCTCGAACGCGCAGCCCTTCCTTTGACTATCTCTGCTGAGGATGCTAGTGCCCAGGCAGGTTCTTCACCTAACAAGAAGGAGCAGGAAACCTGTGGCTTCTCTACCATTAATCAAGGCATTACTAGCGCCCAGGTGTCTCAGGGTGCTCTAACCCCCGAACTGGCAGGCGAACACTTCTTTTCGGTGTGGGATGGCTCAGACTCCGCAGCTGAAGAAAGCACACCCACTTCAAGTGATGGGGATCATTCTGAAACTAACTGCAGTAACTTCTCTAAAGAAACTGGCACGGTCCAACGCCAGAAAACTGCATCTAGCAAGCGAAGGGCGAAACACTCAGAGAAGCACAGTCCGCTAAAATGGCACTATTCGGGATCACAACTTACGTTCCCCTATGGCGAAGAATCCGGCAAGATCTCAGTATTAGAGAGCATGAGAGCCATATCGGATCAATCAGAAGAGCCCTCTTTGACGGCCATACTATTATCGATCAAGCAGTTTCAGGAAGAAGCATGCACAGACAGCAGACCAGCTAAGGGTGCTGCCAAAAAACTGCAAGGGGGTCTTAGGAAACTGAACAAAATCTGCTCAGAGATCGGGGAACGGGTCACCATGATTGAGGGCCGCACCGAAAGTTTGGAAACCGAAGTCACCACCTTGAAAGATCTATGCTCCTCCCAAAGCGCTTGCATGACAGACGTCATGTAGAAAATGGAGGATCAGGAGAACAGACAGCGCCGAAATAACCTCCGCCTACTAGGGATCCCCGAAGGGGTGGAGGGTGAAGATCCCCGGCGTTACATCGTGAAACTCCTGAAGGGGGCCTTTCCAGAGCATACGGAGTGGAACTGGGAGCATGAGATTCAATGGGCCCACTGCTTCCCTTTCACTCTGAAGAAACAACATGCTAATGGTGGAGAGAAACCCAGATCCTTCTTGGTGTTCTTTGGAAACTTTCTACTCAGACAGATGGTTTTCGAACAGGCCTCGGCAAAACTCCCACAAGGGCTTTGGGGGGGTGTCTTTCTTCGCAAAGCCCGATTTATGCCATGCTACAGTGGAACGAAGGTGGCGCCTTCTTCAGCTATTTACCCCCTTTCAGCAATTGGGAGCAGAAGTATTCCTCATGAATCCCGCTAAACTAAAAATCATTGTGAACGGTTCCTCACATACTTTTTTGTCTGAGATTAAAGCCCAAGAATAATTCTGCGAAATTAAGGCTATAAAAGGGCAAAGCTAGTGATTGCCATGCTCAATAAGCCTCAAATCTAGATTTTATTCACCCCTCTCTTTCTTCCTTTATTTTCCTGAAGGAGCTGAGTTCAGGCGTGACAGGTTCTTGATAGGCTCTTGACAGGGTCAAGGTGGGATGGAAAGAGGTCTGGGCACTAATGGGATTTGGGGCTTAGACTAAGTTAAGGTCTAAGGCTATAAAGCTAAGGCAAATGTTTTTCATCTTTATTCTTTTTTTCTCTAGTTTACTATTTTCATCCTCTCTCTGTCCTATAGGCCCTAAAAGTTTTAAACTTTGTTTGAAATCACGGTGTGGCCGGGTGGCAGGGTTTTATTACAGGCGTTCATCATTCAGGTGTTACCTGATTGCTCTATTTTGGGGGCGGGGGTTGGTGCTGGAGAAGGTTGATGGGGGGTAAGGGGGGGGCTGGGCCAGGAGGAGCTTTATTTGCTTTTGTTTTTGTGCCAATTTGAGTATGAATTTTTTTCTTGAAGTAATGGACTGTGCAAGAATTTGGAGCTTTATCAGTAGTAGGACAATTGCTTTCTTGATGCCGGGTAGGATATTTTTGTGGTATTGGCTCTACGGGATATCTATTTCTGATTTATGTTTCATGCATGCTACTCACGAATCTAGCAATGTTTTGACATGACAAATGCAACGCATTTTAGAATTGCTTCCTTGAATATCTGCGGCTTGAACGATGCTCGAAAGAGACGGAAGGTTTCCCAAGGATTGCGCCTGATGGGGGCTGACATTGTCTGCCTCCAGGAAACACATATTGAGGGATCACAGTTACATTTTTTTAATTCAATGGGGTTCATTTTGTCATAGAAATTATGGTTAGTGCTGTAGAAAGAAAAATTAGGACATGTTTTAAGTGAGATCTCAAATATCTTCCTGTTATATTTCAGCAGGAGCAGCCTGTCAGTTGATGCCTTTGTGTTCTACTGCAGCTTCCCAGAGTGTTCTAAAGAACAACTAGAGCGCTAACAGTCTTACTTATGACAAAAGTATGGCACACCTGAAGCCATCTTGATTGGAATAAACTGGTAACACTTAAAACATTTAATTTAAAAAGGAACAAAATGAGGGGGTTCATTTTGCCATAAAAATTATGGTTAGTGCTGCAGAAAGAAAATTTAGGGCATGTTTTAAGTGAGATCTCAAATCCTCTTCTATTTCATTAGAAAATTCTGACATGCAGACTGAAACAATCACTTTCAATACCAGCAGTAGACTTCCAGTTAACTCCCTGGTGAGCAGTAGCTTTACTACAGTGATCTAATGAACAACTAGAGTGCTAACATTCTGAATTTATGGCAAATGTGTGACACATCTGAATGCCTTCTTGATGGAATCAAAGTAAAAAACTGAAAGCATTTCCTACTGAGGAGACTGCAGTAAATGACGAAATTAGGAAACTTCATAACAAATAAGTCTCCCAAGATGGCCACCAGAGAAAAAGAGCCCAAATGTAGCACAAATATCACCCAGATGTAGCCCACATATAGCCCAATGACAGAAGTGTGCAAAACACTTTTTATTTTTATTTTTTCTGCAGTTTTATATAGTGCAAACTGGTCAGGTATTGGAGCGTTACATCTTACTTGGACCCCTTATTGCGTATTTTGCACGAAGTACATGAGATTGATCTTGCGAAACATTGAACTTTACGATTCTGTTAACCTGAAGTTGCTCTGAACCGGGCTTTGTAACACCCGTTTTTACCTACTGGTTTTAATTAATTCTCACTGTATTGTATTAGGAAAGAGGATTTACTGTTTTTATGTACACTTTTATGATCTATGTTTCTAAATCAGATCAAATAAAGTTTAATGAATTCTATGGCAGGACGGAGGCGAGGATTATGCATATCTTTCCTCACTTTATTTGCATAGCAGTTCAAAGAAAACGTAACACAACAATCATTAAACAAAAGACTACACAACCCATGAACCATTAGGGGGTAGTCTCCAAGGCAACTATAGTCGAATCATATCACAGTCCATCGTATATAATATCGTGACGTCCCTTCCGCTTCCTCTTTCTTCACTGCTTGTCAGTTAAGTGCATTCCTTACATTCTTGGCTTAATCTGACGTTGTTGCTGTTTGTATAGCGGTTTCTTGTGCACGTTATTAGCATTATTGCCTTGGTATTGTTTCATAATCCCTGCGCAGCAGGCTCTTGCCCGAGCGCGTTCTCCCCCTCGCAGTTTCTCCCGCTGTGTGCTCTGCGCGCGGTGAGATCCTGTTAGGCGCGTCTGGTCCGAGCAAGGCAGCTCCGTCGAGCGCTCCCGCTGGTCTTTACGCGCGTTTGGGAATCCGGTCACTCCTTTAGTGTCCGCTTGATTCCCGACCAACCTTCGCCTAATTTTGACACTGCTACGCAGTGATTTCCCCACACGGCCACGTTAGTGACCAGCGCCACCTGGTGGTGGTAATTGGTATTGCGCCTCAGTCTATTCTTATAACAGCTTCGGGGAAAGCCCAGCTGTTGGAGCACCGGCGAGGGGGCTGTCTTAAGGATTTTAAGGGCATTTGTTCTGTGCTCACACCCTCTGCTATCATGTCTTCTCCAGAAGACCATTTTTACTCCTCCTACCAGGAAGTGGAGGAGGAATGGCCCCCAACTTCTCCCTCCAGCAGTGGACCAAGCCCTCTCTCTGGCTATTTCTAGGGCGCTGGCTCCTCTTAGGGATCAGGTTGATAAGCTGGCGAAAAGCATCCCTGGGGTGTTCAGTGACCCAGATCTGGTGGTGGCGGGTCCAAGTAGCTCCCAGATGGGGAATAAAAGGGCCGTTAAGCATAACGCGGGGCACTTGGAAGGATTTGATAAACTTACGGAGACCTTCCTCAAGAGTTCGCGAACGCTAAAACATGCACCCTGCCGGGAGGAGCAGGGGCCTGGAGAAAATTGGGACACTGTCACCACTATTGTAGACCCCGACGGCAGGTTTCCCTTAGAGGGAGAGGGTGTATCGGAGGACGATTTCTCCTCCGATGAGGATAAGGACTCGGGGCGTCCCTGGCGTCCAGAGTCCCACTCCTCTCAGTCCCCGGTTGGGGACGGGGTCCACTCGGACATGTTCAAGCCTACCCAAATTTACCATCCTAGGTCGGCAGAGTGGACACCCGACGCCAAAGTGGCAGAGTATGTGGTGGGGAAAATCCATCAACCCCTTGAAAGGGGAGGTCAGGAATAGGATGAGGGGAGAATGCCCCAGGCCCTCACTGAAGGGGAAGGTGGCACACACGCCTGAAATTGATGAGAAACTATGTACCTTTTTCTCCAAGTATATGAGGGATCCCAAGAAAGGAATTGATAGGTCTTGGACGTGGTAGGGCCCTTGACCCAAATTATTCAATTGACGGAGCGTTCCAAAGAGTCAGGATCCCCTTTGTCCACGGATATTGTGGCTGGTTGGGCGCACTACCCTAAACCCTAAAACACTACCCCTCCACTACCCAAACACCACTGCACTACCCTAAACCCTAAAACACTACCCCCAGCACGACACCCTACACTACCCAAACATAACTGCACCACCCTAAAACACTACCACCAGCACGACTCCCTACACTACCCAAACACCACTGCACTACCCTAAACCCTAAAACACTACCCCCAGCACGACTCCCTACACTACCCAAACACCACTGCACTACCCTATACCCTAAAACACCACTGCACTACCCTAAACCCTAAAACACTACCCACAGCATGACCCCCTTCACTACACAAACACCACTGCACTGCCCTAAGCCCTAAAACACTACCCCAGCACTACCCCCTACACTACCCAAACACCACTGCACTGACATAAACCCTAAAACACTACCCCCAGCACAACTCCCTACACTACACAAACACCACTGCACTGCCCTAAAACACTACCCCCAGCACGACTCCCTACACTACCCAAACACCACTGCACTACCCTAAACCCTAAATCTACCCCCAGCACGACCCCCTACACTACCCAAACACTGCACTACCCTAAACCCTAAAACACTACCCCCAGCACGACCCCCTACACCACCCAAACACCACTGCACTACCCTAAACCCTAGAAAAGAAACCCCCACCCCATGCCCAATCCCCCTTACCTCTCACTCCTCATGGTTCCTCTCTCCTCGTGGTTCCTGCTTCACGTCATCTCTGAGGGGCGGTGCACGTCGTTGTGAGGAAACGGAACAGCCTCTGTTTCCTTACAATGACATGGATCGTCTACATGTTTTTAGAACGCATGGTCATTTACCATACATACCTTTACAACAAAATTCGTTGTAAAGGCATGCGTGGTAAATGACCATGCGTTCTAAAAAATGCGTAGTAATGACTTCGTGATGTACAACGCATGCGTGGTAATGCATGCGTTGTAATGGTATCGCAAAGTAAAAAGTCGTTGTAACGGCTGTTTACCGATCGAAGCTGGCCCCTGTTCTTCAGTGAGACGTTTATTTGATTAATTAGGAGGAAGGAATGTGGTTTTTACCAAAAAGTGCATTCCCGGCTGTTGTATTGTGAAAGTGTCCGCGTGGCCTGGTTTCACTTCCGGTGAGAGAGTGGAAGAGTCTGTTTGGATCTAAAGGAGTTCTGTTGTTGGACGGGGCCGGCGTGATATGTCATCAGAAAACATAGCTAATGGAAAGCGTCCTCCCTGAAGTGTGGAGCAGTGCCATGAGAGGTCAACGAGTGTGCGTCCCACCGCAGTATGACCGTACTGCGTGACCCATGTGCCGCCTCCAGGGTACGGGAGGCAGAAGCGGCATCGCAGGTCCTCTTGAAGACCGTTGTAGCACTAATTCTACATTTTGGTACTAGGGCATTTTAACTTCGTTGTTCCTGCCAGATACAAAGAGAAGATCCTGTGTTTTTTCAGTGCCCTTGTTACCTTTTTTGTGGGTTGTGGTGCTTGTCACTTCGCTGCCCCGCCGGTGCACACGACTGGGCACCCCACCTCGTGTGCCATCTGCAGGGCCTCTGCCCTCGGATCACTGGTTTCGGTTTCTGGAGTGGCAACATAAACAGTTGCTCCCAAAGGACTAGCCTGAACACTTAGGTGAATATCCCCTGCACCAGCATTCCACAGAAATTCTTTCCTAGCTCTCCCACGTCAACGAGCACGGCTCCGCTCGCGACACCGTATGACGTCATCGGAGCCATAAGAGGACCTCGTTGGTGTGCTGACGTCAGTTCCACCCATTTTTTCCGTGCCACCAAGGCAAACAGGGGACCGAGACATTTTCACATGTATACATATATAATAAATATATATATATATATTCACTGAAAAAACCATAGGTTTCAGGCACGTTATAGTTAGAAATTAGCATTTAAAAAACCTTAGAAATTCACTGAAAAAACCATAGGTTTCAGGCACGTTATAGTTAGAAATTAGCATTTAAAAAACCTTAGAAATTCACTGAAAAAACCATAGGTTTCAGGGGCGTTATAGTTAGTTGGACATTTCACTGGGTACAAAACCATAGAAATTCCCCCGTTATAGTTGGTTCAGCTAACTATAACTCGCGCGCCCGCAATGCACTGCTGATGATGTCACATATTACATCACTCATGACATGGTCAGTGACATCACTCATGACATCACTGATGACATCTCAAATGAACATCACATGATGACATCATCCAGTGAATGTGTGTTTTTCTGAAAATTAAATATTTTTAATGTATATCTCAAGGTCGATGGAAGAATAAATGGGTATATAAGTGTCTAAATGGATGATTTTTTTGTAAAATTGATTGTATAACTGATAATGTATCTTAGTGAATACATGGGTTAGTGAGTAATGTTTAAATATGAAAATATCTGTATCAGTCTCTCACTTTGTGTATAAGTGGCTGCATGGGTTGGTGAGTAGCTACATGAGTGTCTATATGGGTTATTAGTTGGTTTTTTGAGTATCAGTATGAGTGTCTGAGTGTCTGTATGGTTCGGTGGGGGTATTACTTAGTGCATAGATGCATGAATGAGTGACTCACTGTTTGTATGTGTTGAAGACAGCATGTGTGCAGGACTGTATAGGTGGATGAGTATGTGTATGGGTGTGTTAGTGAGTGAATGACTGTCTCAATAGTGTCTTTATGAGTAACTACATATGTTTTAAACTAGTATATGTGAGTATTGGTGTATATAAGTGAGTATATGTGAGAGTGAGAGATTGGAAGAGTTCCTGTTCAAATAAGTAGGTGTTTCTATAAGTGATTGTTTAAGAGAGTAAGTATGTGTAAGTTTCTGTAGAAGTAAGTGTGGTAGTGTGTGTATAACTGTATATGCAAGTAAATGGATGTTTGATACTTTGTTTGCATGTGTGACTGTGTGTGAGTAACTCTATGGATGAGTGGTGGTGTGTAACAGGATGTATAGGTGTATGAGTATGAGTATGATGAGTGAGTACATGTATGAGTGACTGTATAGGGGCTGTTGGTGAATGAGTGGATGTGTGTGTAGATCTTGGAATTACTGAATAGGTGTGTTGTAACTGGTATTGGTATGTCCATTGTTTTGAAAATGTTAGTTTGTATTTTTGAGTGTGTGTATCAAAGGTTATATTAGGGTGAGAGGAGGTCTGCCACTCTATCACAAGGATGATGTCATGAGTGATGTCATTTGAGATGTCATCAGTGATGTCATGAGTGATGTCACTGACCATGTCATGAGTGATGTAATATGTGACGTCATCAGCAGTGCATTGCGGGAGCGCGAGTTATAGTTAGCTGAACTAACTATAACGGGGAATTTCACGGGTTTTGTACGAGTGCAATGTCCAACTAACTATAACTTTCCCTAAAACCTATGGTTTTTTTCAGTGAATATATATATATATATATATATATATATATATATATATATATATATATATATATCGCACAGCAAAGGATCTCGGGCGCGCGAGTTATAGTTAGCTGAACTAACTATAACGGGGGAATTTCTATGGTTTTGTACGAGTGAAATGTCCAACTAACTAGAACGCCCCTGAATCCTAAGGTTTTTTCAGTGAATATATATATATAATTTATTTATTTTTTTAAATTAAAAAAGGGTCACGTACCGTAATTTTCAGTTTTATATTACATTTAGTAATTTTTTCAGGTGCGCGACTGGTGTGCGACTCCTACGCGACTTCATGTCACATAGAAAGAAAGCTTCTTATTAGTGAAAGAGGTTTTCATTTTGTTGGTGGGTGGAACCAAGATCTCTTACAGTCCATTTATTTTGGGTGTCTGGCTTGAAGACTACCTGTTTTGTAGGCTCTGTTAATTTTGTATTTTTTGGGTTGTTTTTCATTTCTCCCCAAAAAAAGGCATCAGCATTCCCTGAAGAGCAGGAGGAGGAGATAGAAGAGGTGGAGGAGCCAGTGAAGAAGAGGGAAAGCATTGTGTGGGCTTTCTTCACTGTGTCTGAAGGTGAAAAGAAAGTGAATGCACGTACGGTGACATGTGCAATTTGTCACAAAGTCCTCTCAAGACGATCAGAAAAGAAGAACTCATGTGATACTTCTTCCATGAAAAAATATCTTGATACAATACACCCTGTTCGTCTTGCACGAGAAGTGGGGCGCCAAAGAAGGGAAGAAGCCGCGAATGATGATGGAACACAACCATCAACATCTGCAGGGGTTGTTTTAAATACACCACAACCTCTCCTTGTTCCGGAGTTGGCGGATGCTAGCATCCACTGCAGAAAATGTTTGACCACTTTGTGTGTTGGAGAGCTCTCCATAGACGCTGTCAAGACTCTCCTCAGAGCTCACAAATGTTAATTTTTTGTTTTTGCTTGCGTTTCTTCGTTGAAAAAAAACAGCAAAGTTGGACTCTTTAACTCTTATTTTTTGTTTTAAAAAAATGAAAAACATCCCAAAAATCTGAAAATACCCAAAAAATATGATTGTTCTTAAAAAGGTTCTAATGGAACTACCTACACTGGTTAAAAATCAAAAATTGTATGTAGTGAAAGTGATTACTTGTATGAATGTGTGTATGATCAATGTTAGAGTTGATTGCATAACTGCGGGGGTACTGCCTGGGTGATTGGATGAGTGCATGGGTGGTGTCTCAGTAAAAGGATGACTGCAAGAGTAATGCCTGGATCATTTCATGAGTGTATGGATAGTGCTTGAGTGAAAGGATGAGTGCATGGGTAGTGCCAGGATGAATGGATTAGTGCAAGGATAGTGTCGGCTCATTGGCTGAGTGCATGGGAAGTGTCTAGGTGATTGCATGAATACATGGATAGTGCCTCAATGACTGCATGACTAGTGCCTGACTGAATCGATGAGTGCATGGGTAGTGCCTGCGTGAATGGGTGACTGCAACATCAGTGCCTGAGTGATTGGATGTGTGTATAGGTAGTGCCTGAGTGACTTCATGAGTGCAAGAGTAATTCCTGGGTGCTTAGATCAGTGCATGGGTAGTGCCGGAGTAAAAGGATGACCAAGAGTAATCCCTGGGTGATAACATGAGTGCATGGGTAGTACCTGAGCAAATACTTGAGTGCAAGAGTAGTGTCTGAGTGATTGTATGAGTACAGGGTAGTGCCTGGGTGATTGGATGAGTGCAGGGGTTGTACCTGTGTGAAAGGAAGAATGCAAGGATAATGCCTGGGCTATCCTATTAGTGCAAGAGTTATGCTAGAGAGAATAGTTGACAGCGCAGGTAGTGTTTGCATGAAAGGATGACTGGCTGGCTAATTACATCAGCAACATGATGATAGTTTCCAAATAATGGTAAAGGATCAACATTATTTATATTAGAAACAAATAACATATAAATGAACTTTGAACATTTTTTCATGTTATCATCCATAATATTTTATGTATTCTTACCTTTTAAGTAATTTAGATACATTACTCAGTAAAGGTATTTTAGAGTAGTATTGTCCTGAACAGCATTAAAACTGTTTTCAAACTTTACCAGTAGCTACTATAAACAAGAAGAAGAAAAACTGTTATTTAATGTAATGTATTACAGAAATTATAACATTATATTTTTAAGAACATAAATTTAGAATTGCATAACATTTTCAGTTTCCCTTATTTGCTGTTATCAGATTCCACTTAACCTCACCATACACAGTGATTTCAATGTAGTATCATCATTGAACAGCAAGGAAAAAACAATCAACTTGATTGTAGAAAAAAAACAAATCAGCATAGAGCATCATTTTCAATATGTGTAGCTATGTATGTTCCTATCTACACTTTGTTAATTACTTCCTTCATCTACATTAACTCTATTATTTATGTCAAATACATTTGCCAAAATGTAGACTGTCATGTACATCTGGTACAATATACACAACAAATATATAAACGATTTCCTTTTAAACACAATTTTCCAAATGCAATATCAATTACCGCAAATTATAAGTACTAATTATTTGCAGTACTGTCTACTTTCTGTTCACACCTTCCCAATAGACCGAGTGATGTATTCAAAACTTTGGCTTCAAAAATATCAAATATGAATTTGGTAATTCATAAGGCAATCTAGGTTTGAATTCCAAGTGGGCATTATTGCAATGTGTCCGTCCTTTATTACACTTTAAATACACGGTATAGTGTCCAGATGTTGTAGTAGGTCCATCATGGAAAATAATGGCTACTGCTATACAAGTTCTTCCTGAAATAGATATTTGACTTCCATTAAAAAATGTTAATTTGTTTCCAATTTTCTTCCATTTGTTCTACAACGTTGTAGCATTAAAATGAGATTTTCCAAATCTTTCTATATGTAATGTAGACAACATCTCTGATCTACAAAGCGAACATTTCATGTCCTGATTGGCTGTTTTTATCAATTTGTTAAAAGGTACTGATTTGCAGTCTGGTATCGTCAAGTATATGAATCATTCTGTTTGTATCTCAGTGGTGGAAGTAAATGAACACTTCACATTTATGATTCCATCTGTAACTTAGTCCAAATAAGTTTTCAATCTGTATTCCTTCATGTTCTAATACTCTAAGCATTAGAAATTCTTGTGCATCTTGTTGTATATTGAACCAGTACACATATCCAAATGATGCCGAATGCCAGAAGCAGTATGGATTTTACTTCTGTCAGTTACCAACTGTTGAAATACATGATGTAGTAAAGAACAGAATATTTTTCACGATTTCCATGATTTCATGATGAAGATCTTGAAGACAAAACACAACATTCAGAATCACATTAGCATAACAGTTGATATCCGAACTATTTTCCAACTGGTATCCTACATTGTCATCAACCGTTTCCATTTTCTTTTTCTTTACACCTTTAAGTTTCTCTTCAATTATTTTCTTTTTTTCAACCTCAGTTGAATGTTTGACATATTTCACGTTTCTCATATATGGGTTATTCACCTAAATCGGGTGCATAAAGTCTTCTTAAAAGATTATACTCTCTTACACAATTTGCATCAGCACTAACCTTTTTCTCATCGAAATCTATCAAATACAAACCAGACAATGTTCTTTCTCGAGATAATGCTATGTATGCCATTCCCTCTTTGAACACTGTACTTCCGATATTTACAAAAGCACTGTCTATACTTGAACCTTGAGATTTATGAATAGTTACTGCATATGCTAAAGACAGAGGAAACTGTTTTCTCCAAACGTACAAATCTTTTACAAGCAAAACATGTACAACACAACGCCCAATCTGTCTTACCTCTTTAATCTGATCAAATTTTACAATCAAAAATTCTATCCCATCTCTGTTCTGGAATTTTACAAAATCAACAAGTTTTCTCATTGCTCCATTTACTAAACCTTCTTCTCCATTCAAATTACGCCGTAAAATTACCTGACAGTTTATACATATATGTAAAGTCTTTTCTAAGCCTGCAGTTTTCGATACAGACTTTTCCAAAGAATGCAATTTAGCCTGTAATTTCTCTGTGAGAAGAATAGGCACTCCTTGGTGTTCAGTTTGATCAATAGCTTCAATTTCCACTATTAGTTGTTTTTCCAGTTTCAAAAGTTCTTGATTAAATGTAGAACACTCTTGCAGTGTAGGCATTGGGCATACTATAGACTGCTTTTCTCCAAGCATGTTGTACATTACTTCAGCTGCTTTGTTTCCAGTTGTAAACAAGTTCCTTAATAGCCGACTTTCTAAAGCTTGTTTACCACATTTCTTATGTCTTGAAGAATATTTCCATAATCTTCATCACTTGCTTGTAGCATATTCTTAATAAGTTCTTTATATTCAAAATGTGACCAAGTGTTCACATTTCCAATACTTCCCAAAGATTTCCTAGTGTCTTCATGGACAAGTGTTTTAAAAACAGGTTGTCCTTTTACAGGAGTTAGTTGTAGTAGATCTCCAAATACAATTAAATGTTTTCCTCCAAACAGAACATCGTAATCTGTTTTTAAAATCCCTTTAATGTTGTGTGCTGCTAATCCAGTTGGAACTGTTACAACACAAGATAAATGTGATTCTGTAGTTTTCTGTAGATAACTGGTCAAAACTTTAATTAAGAACCTTTTTTCTGTTCCAGCTTGACCACTGATGTACATTAGAATAGGTTTAAATGATGAACATTGGCATTCTTTTTTTTCGTGCAGCAAACCATGTTGTATCTGTTGTGTCACTTGTAGATATATTTCTTTTTCTTCAATATTTAGTTGTTCTTCTAACTTTTCCAACGAAATAATATCCTGTTGTGCTTGTTGCATTGCAGTTTCTACCTCGTTCATGGCTACTGCTGCTTCATTTTCGATAATTGGTTGTCCCAGTGGATCTTGACTTGGTGGACCAGAACTTTGACTATCTTGAGAACTGTCTCTAGCTATTTCAGCTGCAATAGTACTTTCTTGTTCAATCTCATCATTTAACATTTGTAGATCTGTAGGAAAAATTCTGCATTGAATGCTATCTTTACTTGCATTAAAAGAATCTTCATAGCAGTCGAAATCTCCAAGTAATTCCGTTTCACTACGCCATGGCTTGAACAGTTACCGAAGTGCTAAATAGAAAAATTCCCTCTTATCTGGACTTTCGCAACCAAGTTTTCTGTGGTTAATAAGATTTCCTTTGGCATGTTTTAGTAAACATCCATCACTTCCAATTACTGCATATTTTCCTTCTTTTATATTTTCTGTAGCTTTTCTTTTAAAGTTGTAATGTTGAAGTATTTCATACATACATATATCTTTTCCAGATGTGGACTCCTTTTGGGATAGTATGTATCCAACATATTAGTTTTAGCAATATCTGTACTTTCTGGTTCATTCAGTGCTAAGTATTTGATTTCTTGTAATGTTTTCAATACTCTATTTCATGTGGAGGCAAGACCTAAACTTACCCAAACGATTCCTCGACTTTGAATATAAACTGATACCAAAGGGGATGATGGACGGAGCGTTAGAGCAAATCAAACACTCACCCCCAGTCAACTGAACTAGGTTTAATCCATCATCATTCTTTAGCTCACTCCACCACCCCAGTTCAGACATGGCCATATGCAAATCAGTCTGACCCTGTGTGTCATGGGAACAGTCCAGCCCGAACTGCCAAGCCATGTCTTCCCTGGACCGGAAACAAGCATCCTGGGACCGCTTTCGGGTTCAAAACCCTCATCAGCCAATATAAACTAGCAGAGCTCAAGCGATCCGAACATTCATAGAATCCAATCACTCGATGGGAAAGCATTTTAAAGCTAAAGCTGTACAATTTCTTGCTTAGACTCTTGTGAAATTTCTTCCCACATTTCTTTCATCTGTCTTTTCAGATTTGGTTATATATGATGTAACATAGCGAGCAACAGCAATTGAATTATCTGCAACATATTGAATATCCATGTTTGCATTCCACATTTTCAAAATCACTGGATTGTAGTCATTAATATACTTTGAATCCTCGTTCTTTTTAAGTTGTATGTATTCTTCGGAGATTTAGGAGTTATTGTATGCCTTACTGCTGACATAAAACTATTTACTCTTCCTTAAGAAATTATTGGACGCGGTAATCCAAAACGCCATTTTGTATAAAATTTCCCTTTAGACTTGTATTTTCGTCGACAGTATTTTCCACATTGATGACTTTGAAACCGTAAAACGTTTTGTCTCAAGCTTTTTTCTCCTCCTTCTCTTGGAATGACACAGGGAACAACATACTGTTCGATGAAAGACAAAACACTTTCATCAGTATCGGTTCCAAATTTTGGAGCATTCTTTATCCATAATAGCATATGTATATGAGGAGCACCTCTGGCTTGGTACTCTTTTCGCCAAAAGAAATCAGTAACTTCTCCAAGAGGAGGAATATTTTTATTGCAGATAAATGACATCATACTTTGAAACCTATGGTTAAAATACCTGCATGACATTTACAGGATCCAAGGAACAGAGTTCTCCAGGTGTCTTCAATTCAATATTTTTTACATTTGAATTTGCTACTCTTAGAAATTCAAGTAAATCTTCCCATGCATATTCAGCACAGCTAAGTGTTATAAACCATGGAGGTGTACCTAAGTTTCTTAACATACATTTAAGTTCACCGTGACGACAAAACCAATATTCAATGGTACCATGTTGACATGCCATCAAATTAATTAACTGTGATTCTAAATTTTCATCTCTTTGTTGAACTTTGTCCATGAATTCTTTTGCAGAAACATATGGATGATGAACTCCTGTTTTTAATATGTGGTTCACTGCATATGAAAGTGCAGATACATCACTTTCAAACAGAAGATGAAATATGTATGGAATGCACTGTCAAAATCTTGGATCTTCAGAGTACAATCTTGTCGAGCGGTATTCTAAAGCTGGAATCCGTACAGCTCGCTCATCAAATCGTCCACCTTCTCCAGTGGGGAACAACTGTGGAAAACAACGGGCTTCTAAAGTTTTTTCCCATACACTCATGGGCGTTCCCTTTGCTTCCTTCATTTGAAATAATTCAATACTGTTTCCTATCACTTCTTTTGAATGTAGAGGATGTATAGTATAATGTTCATAAATCTCTTCACTCCTAGACTTATCCACTCTTTCTATTTGGCCACTTGAAATTTCTGTTTCTTCTTCTAAGCATATTACCTGTTCATCAACATTTACACTCTTATAATAAATATTATTCTGTACCAGATATAATGTAGCCTTTTGAAGTTTATTAACATCTACAAACTCTTGCCATATTTTTCGACTCTTTGTTCGTACACCATTAACTAGAATAAATACTGGCTCATTTTCCTCCCTGCCTACATCAACAGTTTTAATATTTTTCTTAAAATTTAAAGGTAAGTACACAACTCTTCCTTTCAGACCTCTTTCTAAATCTGTTGGAGGCAGCTTACCTGTTTTAGACTCCATACGAACTATAGCCTGAAATGGGTGCACAGATTGAATAAGAATGGACTCGTATGCATTCAAATCTGCCAGTTCTGGAGGAATAGCTACCAACTACAAGTTGTTCTGTACTGCTCTAGCTGGCATTTTGTTCTCTTCTTATTTGTTGTAACAATATTTACAAATAACTTGATCAGTAGCCAACTCAAACCGACCTACCAACAAATAAGCACCAAAATGCTGCCACTTATTGTTTTCCTTTTCGCTTTTTAAATATAAATCTACATTCCTAATTTGACTTCTATAATGAGTACGTCGACAACATATATAAACATAGTTTGGTTTTTCACATGAAACTGTCTTAAACTTTGTAATTTCTTCTGCAAACTCATCAATACTAATGTCTTTCCCATGTTCCTCAACACCTACACTTATCAAGCTCTCACTTTCTCCACACTCTTCTTGTGAACCAAAAAAACGAAACTGTATATCATCACAAACTTTTTGTACATCTGAAACTGAACCGTGCAAAAGAGCTGTTTTCGTTTCACTTAAACATAATGCAGGAGTTTTTACATAGTAAACTCTCCTTACTAACTTCCGCATTTCTCAGTGGTGTACTGCTAACATTCTTAAATGATAAAGTACTTTCACACACTTGTCTTGAAAGACAAGCCAGAGAATGACCCTGCAACTTACTATATTTTCTTATTTTACATGGATCTAGTCCTTGTAACATCTTAATCTTCTGTTTAAAACTTTTTTTTTAGCATACTCTCGTAAAATAATTCGTAATATGTCAATAGATTCCTGTCGAACACTGCGACAATCCCACTTATATACAGGAGCTTGTGTACGTGTCCCTTGAACTTCTTCAGCTATTACTTCTTCCACACTCCTAACAACCATTTTTTCTTTAGGAATGGGACAACCATCTTTCATCTCATAGCATCGACCACTAGTACCAACTGCATGCATTAATGTGTTCTGTTGAAAATAGCTTTCTTCATTAAAGAAAGGCTCAGTAGTGGAAGTGTTCTTCCGTTCACCAGTAAACGTTTTACAAAAGGTACTTCTATTAACGAGTCTTTCTTTTGCTTTTCTCCTTCATAAACACCATTGTTTTATCCAATGTTCTCATTCTCTTCAATATTAATATAAATAATTGTTGTTTCAATTCAAAAGCAGTATCTACTACACTTTCAACGTCTTGCTTCTTTTTATACGCTGCTGATCTTTTTTTATACTTTTTACAATGTTTCAATAAATGTTGAATTACTCTACTTCGAAACATTCGTATATGTAGCTCTTTAAATTGTTTTTCTCTTCTTTTAGCATGTTGTTTTTCCAAAAACTAATTTTTTCCATAATAAATCATGTTCTCGTTCTGCTTTGTTGTAAAACTTTACTTTTTCGTTCATTATTATTCTCTTTCTTTAATCTCTCTGCAACTGTGTTAAACTGTTTAGTGATCTTACCAGAACAGACTTTATCATTGGTAACATTTTTCTCTTTTTCTAATACTTTTTACTTTTGTTTAAGTAGTTCTGGTTTTTTTGTTGTCTTCTCTTTTCATGTTTTCTTGCCATCTTCAATTTGTGATCCAAACAAAATAATTTTCTAAAAAACAAAGAACAGTTTCAATAGTTTGTTACATGAATTAACAATTTTAAATTAATTACATATCAATATTCATATTAACTAGTAAGCAATTACTTACAATTACATTGCTATTCTCTTTATTACAAATAAAAAAACAAAACTGTAGAAACAAGCAAGAGAACTGCAGAAAGAGAAAAAGGCGCTAAAGAGAATGAAACGGAGTGAAAGAAAAAAAGGTTTATAAACACCACAAAGAAGAGCACAGCTACTAAAAAATGTGAGAAATACAGAAAGAGGCAACACAGGTGCACAAAGACAATAAGGGATGCACAAATAAACAACAGAGGTGCACAAACATGCAAGAGAAGTGCGCAAAGAGACAAGAGATGTAGAAACAGGCAAGAGAAGTACAAAACAGGGAAGACTGGTGCACAAAAAGGCAAGAGGGGTGCAAAAAGAAGGAAGACAGCTGCAGAAAGAGGAAAGAGAGATGCTCAAAGATGCAAGACGAGTGCAGAAAGAGAGACAACGGATGCAGAAAGAGACAACATGGGTGCAAAAAGAGACAAGATGAGTGCCAAAAGAACCAAGACAGGTGCAGAAAGAGAAGACAAGTGCAGAAAGAAGCAACAGACGTGCAAAAAGAGACAAGAGAAGTGCATAAAGAATGAAGAGATGCACAGAAAGGAAAGTGAGGTGCAGAAAGATGGAAGACAAGTGCAGAAACACATAACAGAGGTGTAGAAAGAGGCTAAAGAGCTGCACAAAGGGGAAAGAGGGTTCCAGAAAGAAGCAAAACCGGTGCAGAAAGAAACGAGAGAAGTTCAGAAGGAAGCAAGAGAGGTGCAGAAACAGACGAGAAGGATGCACAAAGAATCAAGAGGAGTGCAGAAAGAAGCAAGACAACTCCAGGAATTCAAAACAGCAATCTCTGCAATGTTACTGTTGTAAGTCTCACCATATTCTTGCAAGCATGCATGTGTCTCTAGCTTTTAGTGGATGCATCATACAAATAGTAGTATACCTGTACTACACACATGTAGCATGTTCAGATGCATAACACATGAGAATACGTTTGCAAGTAGACACATACCTCAGTCACAAGACCATGCAGACCCTTAATCTTGACAAACTGCACTTCCCATTCCAAGCAAACACCTAAAATTATACTGCATACTCCAATGATACCTTTCCACACACTCATACAAAGTAGCATAATCACTAATCCCTCTGCCAGCATGTATTAAACCTCACTTTTATCTTGCAGCTTCACTATTCAGCGACTACTCAGAGTGTTGGGCCTAGCCAAATATAAAGCAGCAACCCTTTGCATGTCTCTGTTGTAAGTCTCATCATATTCCTGAAAGCATGCAGGCATGTCTCTGTGCCTTTTGCTAGTGGCATCCAACATAAAAGAAACATACAAATAGATGTATACCTGTGTTTTATAAGTCTAGCATCTTCAGGTGCATAACACGTGTGAAAATAAATGTACAACTACAGACATCCCTCAGTCACAAGTCCATGCAGTCCTCTCAACTAGACAGACTGCACTTCACATTTTAAGCAGATGCCTACATTTATACGGTGTACTTTAGGTATACCTTTCCACAGACTCATACGAAGTACCCTAATCACTAATCCCTCTGCCACCATGTCTTAAACCTCACTTTTATCTTACAGCTTCACTATTCAGCGACTAATCAGTGGTGGGCCTAGCCAAATGTAAAGCAGCAACCCTTTGCATGTCTCTGTTGTAAGTCTCGCCATATTCCTGAAAGCATGCATCCATGTGTCTGTGCCTTTTCTAGTGGCATCAAACATAAAAGAAACATACAAATAGATATATATGTGTTTTATAGCTCTAGCATTGCCACGTGGCCGCTGGGGACATTGTCAACATTACTAAGTTAGCATGAGCCCTGCTGCCATGATGCAGCTTTGCGCACTTTACTACATGGCTTTATTTTTACAAGACTCTGTTTATGCCTTTCACATGAGAACTGTCCGCTGTGTTCGTTCTCAGCCTGTTCCTGGAGTTTAGTCTGAACATTGTGAGCAAGGTTGATAAACAATGCCCCTTGTTATTCTGTTCTGACCAGGCCCTAGCACCTAGACAAAACATACGAATGCAGCTGCTGCTGGCAGCTCGTACTTTGATATTATGGGGATGCATGCTTGGAAGACACACACTTGGAGAGGGACCTTTCCAGGGAGAAGAGCAAAACGCACCTATGATGTAGAACTACCATCACATTCTAAGGTATGGGGTCTGCTGACAAAGCCCAGAGATCTTCTATTATATAATAATACTTCTTCTTAGCAAGGGGAGGGAGGTTAGGCACTATAGTCCTTTCTCCATTGTCTTTGTATGATGACATCTCCATTTATGATGTATGGACTAGCTGCAATGCTGACTATATTTGTGTTATGCATTTTTTTGCTTGTTGTGGCACGTATACTGCATGTTAGAGCACGTTAGTTAAAATAAATATTTTAAACTATATTCGTGTCTGTCAGATCTTCTTATTGTGGACAGGAGCAAGAGCGCAAGCGAAAAGGTGTGTCTTGTTACCGCGATTGATGAGGGATCCGGGAGTGTTGTGTTCTGGGGTGTCTAATCATTTGCTGCTCCGTGAGTGAGTAGGAAAGCGAGTGAGACACTATACCTAGTCTGTCCTGGGCTTGTGGGTACTAAGGTGGTAGGAAGGCACAGTCCCTATAAATCGAGGTCCCATAATCCTGCGCATAGTTCTGTGTATGTGCAGAATCCCTGCAACAGCATCTTGAGATGCATAATAAATGTGAAAATACATGTACAAGTAGAGACCTAACTCAGTCACAAGACCATGAAGTCCTTCAAACTTGACAGACTGTACTTCCCATTTCAAACAGATACCTAAATTTATATGGCGTACTTGAAGTCTACCTTTCCTCAAACTCGTGCAAACACCTAAAATTATACTGCATACTCCAATGATACCTTTCCACACACTCATACAAAGTGGCATAATCACTAATCCCTCTACCAGCATGTATTAAACCTCACTTTTATCTTGCAGCTTCACTATTCAGCGCCTACTCAGTGTTGGGCCTAACCAAATATAAAGCAGCAACCCTTAGCATGTCTCACCATATTCCTGAAAGCATGCAGGCATGTGTCTGTGCCTTTTGCTACTGCCATCATATATAAAAGAAACATACAAATAGATGTATACCTGTGTTTTATAGGTCTAGCATTTTTGCAGGGATTCTGCACAAATACAGAACTATGCCCAGGAGTATGGGACCTTGGTGTATAGGGACTGGTTCTTCCTACCACCTTAGTACCCACGAAAACAGGACCGACTAGCTATAGTGTCTCACTTGCTCTCCGACACAATTCCCAGAGAAACAAATGATTAGACACATCAGAACACAACAATGCCAGATCTCTCAGGAATCGCGGTAACAAGGTACACCCTTTCACTCACACTGTTGTACTTGTCCACGATAAGATCTGACAGAGACACGAAACAGTTTAAAATACTTATTTTAACTAACGTGCCCTAACATGCAGTATACGTGCCACAACAAGCAGGAAAATGCATAATACAAATATAGTCCGCATAGCAGCGAGTCCATACATCATGAAGAGAGATGTCATCATAACAAGACAATGGAGAAAAAGACTATGGTGCCTAACGTCCCTCCCCTTGCTAACAAGAAGTATTATTGTAGAATACAAGATCTCTGGGCTTTGTGAGCAGTCCCCATTGCTTAGCCTATAGATGGTATATCTAACATCATAGGTCTTCTCCCTGGAAAGCTCCCTCTCCAAGTGTCTCACCTCTTCGTGGACCCTACTAAAAAACCCAAGTACACTGTCCAGAAAACAGCTGCATCGGTATGTTTTCTCTAAGGGCTAAGGTCTTGCCAGAACAAAATAACAAGGGGCATTGTTGTTCGACCTTGCACGTAATATTCAGTCAAAATCCCAGGAACTTGCAGAGAGCGATCACAGCGATGAGTAAACATGTGAAAGCAGTCATTGAAATATTGCAAAAATAAACATGTGTAGTAACGTGCGCAAAAGCAGCAGGCAGGCTGCGAAGTGCCCATGCTAACTTAGTGAAAAATGACAATGTCCCTATCGTCCACGTGACACCCTACCCTTGGCCAGCAATATGTAGAATCAGAAATCGGAGATAAGCAGAGGCAAAGCGTCTTAGTCGGAGTCCAATTGAGATTGGCAAAAAGGCCCAAAAAATTGTGTAATTTCAAGAGTATATTGTTTGGAAAGATAACATTTTGCCAATTGGGCGCTCAAAAACCCATCCATTTACATGTCGTCGTCAGTGACCAAAACATTGCGGGAAAAGCAGAATGCCATGAACTCCAGAATGTTGTCTGTCCCTTCCATTCCAAAAAGGTTTGCCATCCAGTTCATGAGATCAAACAAACACACATGCTCCTCATATCCAGAGGCTCTTAGGAGCATTTCAGGGCAACTTGCGTCAACTTCGATGAAACTCTGAGTAATGAGGCACTGCGCATGGGCGCAGGTACTCAAGTCTGCCGTTGGTCCATGCAAAGGATCACACAACAGGCTCCTACCCGTGGCACATTCCTGGTCATGGGTCTTTAAGGGACCCATTAGCAGATCGTAATCCAGGGTGGCTCCAGTGGTATTGGAAAGGCAGACATCCAGGGCCCATTGAAACGGGCACCAGAGGCAGTAGAACACAGGTTGCATGCAGGTGAAGTAGGCACAGCGGAAGGTCCGCTAGTAGTCGATGGCAAAGGACGTCACTGCCCTAAAACCTAAAAGCTGCCACATCCAATCACGGTACAGCTGCAACTGGACTGGGCCTGGCAGTTTCACAAATCGAGCAGCCATAGCGAAGCAACAGTATGACAACCAGCATGCCACAAATCAACAGGAGCAACAGAGGAAACCCTCCGAAGGCGCTAGAAAAAATAGAATGCATAAAGGCTGGTATTACTCCAAAAATACTCTGAAAGGAACAAACAAGGCCAGATCCCACAAGTTTAAAAAAGTGAGCGAGGCCTTCCGTATCAGACACATTAAATATTTGATGTCTTAATTCTCCAAAATGGAGTGGGAGATTTGTTTAGCACTGAGTTTCTCACTTGCGGTTCTCGCCACCTGCAATTCGAAGGTCTCTCGATCTGATGTGAGAGCGACTTCTTGTTGAAACAATAGCGCTTTGACTCTGCTTAGTTTGTTGAAATCTGTTTTCAAAGTTGGAATTAAAGGCCAAATGGAACTATCTACAATCGCATGTGGGGGCGGAAATAGGACATTGCTGCAACACATAAGTCGTAAAGAAACAGTTACTATATACGGGACACCAGCCCATAAGCCACAGCAGTCGTGGTTAAATAAAATAACTGCCATTACAAAGCAAAGTAAGCACGGCAATAATAGCTGGGACCAAAATACCTTTTAAAAAACAAGTCGGATTAGGAGCCGAAACGTTACAAACCCCGTGCAACTTAACTTGTTTGCATACTAGGAAATCTCGTACTGTAGAATCAGTCCTCCCCTGTAAGAAAAGCTTCCCTTTCCACGCGCGGACATCTGTAGGTGAACAGTAGCGACCATAATTCGTGAATATAATTATTGCCAAGGGGTTCATATTTACCAATTGGGTAGTGTTTCATGCAGGGCGTGAACTGAAAAAGTGAGATGGGCAGTGAAATAACCCCATGTATTAACCACACAGCGGAATCAGTCTCTGCTACGGAAAAACGTAACCGTCTTAATTGCTCAATATGTAATAATGTGTAAGTACAGACATACCTCAGTCACAAGTGCATGCAGTTCTTTCAACTTGACAGACTGCACTTCCCATTTCAAGCAGATACCCAAATTTATATGGCGTACTTGAAGTGTACCTTTCCACAAACTCATACAAAGTAGCCTATTCACTAATCGCTCTGCCAGCATGTCTTAAACCTCATTTTCTCTTGCAGCTTCACTATTCAACGACTACTCAGAGTGTTGGTTCTAGCCAAATATAAACAAGCAACTCTTCACATATCTCTGTTATAACTCTCACCATATTCCTGAAAGCATGCATGCATGTCTCTGTACCTTTTGCTAGTGCTATCATATATAAAAGAAACATACAAATAGATGTATACCTGTGTTTTATACGTCTAGCATCTACAGATGCATACTACGTATGAGATTACATGTGCAAGTAGAGCCATACCTCAGTCACAAGACCATGCAGACCTTAAAACTTGACAGACGAAACTTCCCATTTCAAAGAGACACCTAAAATTATGCGGCATACTTCAACTGTAGCTTTCCACAAACTGATACAAGCTACCATAATCACTAATCCATCTACCAATGTACACATTACTATGCACAAACTATTTCAATCATCATTTCAGTACAATAAAACAAACTACAATACACATCTGTACATTTCGTAATATATTTCAAACATCACACTTCTCTAATGATTTCAAAACTTTGAAAATAATGCTTTTCAAATCTAAAAATATCACTACAAAGAGTGAAGCACTACTACATAATACATAACACCTTACATATGTGTAACTCACCTCTGTAATAGTATTGCAGAGTATGAAATATCAGAAACTCATAAAAGATTATCTTTCTCACACAAATGTAATGCAGCACTCTAAACAAGGTAAAACCAGTAATGGCAAACTTTCCTTCTCTTTCTCCACACAAATAAATGTAAGTGATCAATTAAATTGCTCCCTACATTATTTCAAATTGTGAAACACATTTCTATTGGTTAGACATATTAACCCTTTCTAAATGTTACGGTGCCGGAGTGTAGCGTCCCGATGGAGCCGCGAACCCTTACAGGAGTTGAAAAACCTATTTCCAATAATACTAGTATTATTTTTTTAACATCACACCACTTCTAAACATAGTACTTATTTGGGAAAACTTACTGTAGTAGCATATCACCTATATATAAGTTAGGTTTTCATATTATAAAACCACACTTAAGTTTCACCCCTTCCCCCAGTCTGCTTAATTCTAGTTTCCATAGTAACACCTTTTGCAACATTGAACTCTACCAGAAAGTCGCAAGTTCACCATATTTTCAAGTTCAGCACACTAGCTTACTAAAGCAAATGGCAGGTGTGGTTGATTTTTGCAAAATATTAGCTTTTCCTATCTACCGTACCTTTCAAACATTTTTCTCTAACCAATCAGAAACATGCTTCTTGAGCAAAATAACATGCATCCTATTTTTGAGTGCACAATGTTATAAACAGCCAATCACTTATCGGCTTTTTCAAAAACAGCATCTTCTCCACCATTTTAGATACCTCTCATTCTACCAACTGACTACCTGAGCTACAGACATCTTTTCATTCCTTCCAGACATCCCTTCGAGATGCTTACAGTATGGATTGTAGGGCACAGCTATGTTTTCTGGTGCAAAAGGTATGCTGAACACAGAGGTATTGACAAAGACCTAGGTTTGGAAAATGTGTATATTAAATGTTTTGCACAGAGAGGACTAAAGTGGCACCAATTGATGTCTTTGGTTAAAACCTTTTTGCATCTCCAACCCCCTGACCTCATGATTGTGCACTGTGGTGGCAATGACCTAGGGACATTGACTGGGGTTGGGGTTGGAAATGCTAATGAAGGATACCTTTGCACAATTGATGTTGCTTTTGCCTCAAACTGTCTTTGTATTTTCTAATATATGCTAGAGACAAAAATAGAAGTAGTCAAATCAATTCTGTCCACAGATTGAGAAAACTAGGAAGAATGTCAATAAACATGTTTCTGCTTAACTCCGAGATCATAGGATGGGCTCCATCTATAACAACAATCTACGTTTTGATATGCATGACATCTACAGAAGTGATGGAGTTCATTTCACAGATGAAGGAAACCGAGTTTTTCTCAACAACCTCAAGCTGTGCATCTGTACTTACATGTAGCTCAGTCATAATAAAAACAACGGCTCTTTTTAGAGTCAACCTATAACCCAACAGTGAATCTTATTTATTTTTTAACATACATACTCTTTTTAAATATTTTCCGGATTCGCGAACCTGTCGTGACTTCAAAAAAGAAAAAACACGAATTCAATGTACTGCAACACATTACACTTTTGAAATGTAACTTTTCATTTTTATTTTTTTTATATTATGTCTAACTCTATCAAATGTGATGTGATTATTAACTTCAATCTCACTAGCTCTATAAAAAAACTACATAAATGCAACACTACCTTTTGAAATATATACTATTAAATCATTTATTTAAGGTGGATCCGCAAGTCCACCGCGACGGTACACGGGGCAGGGGCTGTGCTGAAAGCCTCGATGAGGTCGCAACTCCTATCACAAAAGAAAAAAAAGATAATTAATACCTCCTAGTTACATTGCCTGATATCTGCCATGGGGACCCCATCACTCTGGGCCCGGCCATTTAAAAAAAAAAAAAAAAAAATGTAAAAAGGAGAGGGGGCCATTCCCCCCCCCCCCGCCACGGGCCATTTTTGGCCCCAGGTACCCCATCCCCCGGGGCTTGCAGAAAATATTTTTTATTAAAAATATGGGGGGGGTCAGTGCGTCCCCCCTACTAGAGCCATTTTTGGCTATGGGGACCCCATCCCCCGGGGCCTGGAGGAGGTGGTGGTCCTGGGGGTCTGTGGGGGGTACAGGAGCCCCCACACGCATTTTTGATAAAAAGCCGCAGGGAGGTGGCGTTCCCCGGGGCTGCGCATGGCCGCATGCCCTGGGGCTGCAGGGAGCCGCGTGCCCCCCCACATATTAACAAAGCCCCGGGGAGGTGGTGGTCCCCGGGGCTGTGGGGGCCCCCACAGGCCCCCACATAATAATTATGCATTGTCTCCAGGAACTGGCCCACCCGAGGGCTTAAAAGAAATTGAGCACAGGAGACCGCGCTTTGTTTAAAAGAAATATATATTTTCAGCGGGAATCCTGCTGAAAATATATATATTTTAAATTATTTTATGGGCCCTTGGGGTCCCACCAGGCCTAGATGGTCAGGGTGTTTCTACCCTGCCCCCTTTTCTTGTTTTTTTACCTTTTTGCTTCAACCGAATCACAAGATGGCTGCCAACACTTTCTGGTTTGAAGTGTTGGCAGCCAATCAGAGTCAACCTCATGCTTGGGAGGGTTCACGGATCCACCGCGCTCACCAGATACAAATATTTTTTTTAATATGAATTTCTCAGGAACTACTGAATGGATTTACACCGTTTAATGAAAAGAGTGCTTTCCTAACCAAAAGCTACCTTTTAGCCGAATTTGGTTTAATTCCATTCAGCAGTTCAGGCTGTAGTCGTGTCTAAAGTTTCCTATAGAAATTAACATGGAGAAAACACGTTTTGGGCCCCCCCCTTTTTTCTCGGCCCCCCGCTTGACGAATCACCCTGAAACTTTCAAGACCGGAGCTGACCAGAGCACCGCATTAGTTTTGAAACTTTCCCGAAGATTTGTCAAACGGCGCCAAAGATATTGGCATAAGAAAAAGCGTTTTTCCTATGGAAACCAGGTCCTAACTATAACTACCTACTGGCAATCGCCAGTAGGTAATATATTCACTGGAAAAAAACATAGGTTTCAGGGACGTTTTGGTTTTTTCAGTGTATTTCTACGGTTTTTTAAATGTTAATTTCTAACTATAATGTCCCAAAAAAACTTTTTCTTAATTTTTAAACTTTTATAAAAATGTGATGTTTTCTCTTTTCTAAAATATGAATATACATTTTTATTTATTTATAAAGTGGATTTGCTTACCGATCGTGTACCAGTCAAGGTGGGTGCGCAAATCCACGAATTTTGCCGCCATATTGGTTAAGTCGTGCACGATGCGCGTTCGGTATGCGAAGGGTGCGCGGTTCTCGGCCCCGCGTTATGTCATGTACGTATTTCCGGGGGTCGCGTCAGGTGCGCGAATCCACCGCAAATTTTTACGTTTTAAAAGTATATGTGTATAACTTTATTATATATATTATACCAAGAGATTAATATACACAATTGTAAATATCGTATATTTTCAAGTGGAATAAAGATATATTATTGTTAAATATATTTTTCGGGAATCGTGTTGGGTATGCGCTGGTTGCGCGCCGGGTGCACTAATCCCATGTGACTTCAAAAGAAAGAATTTCATTGGTTAAAAAGCTTTTGATTCTAGTAATTGAAGGACCCCACCCATTTTTCCATTCTTTCAACTATATCTCAGGAGACACCTGTTGTGTTTTGCTCTTCTTCTTTGGCATTTTTGCGAGTTTTTTTTCTACATCAGAAAATGGCTGCTTCCAATCCATCACAGCAGCTTCCACCTGAAGAAGAAGACTTGGAAGAACCGGTAAAGGTGAGATATGAAAGTATCGTTTGGGCTTTCTTCTCAATACCACCTGGGGAGAAAAAGGTAAATGCACGAAAGGTTACGTGCACCATATGTGAGAAGGTCCTCTCATGAGGATCTGAGAAGAAGTATTCCTGCGGCACGTCAGCAATGCTCAAGCATTTGCAAACAATGCACCCACGGCGTCTTGCGAGGGAACAGCAGCGGCAAGACGAACAGAAGCAGGCAAGTCAGGACGACGCTGATGGACCTAGTACTTCATCTGGTACCACAGCAACTACAACACCTCACATCGTCCCTGAATTTGCCAGAGTGGAGCAGCATTGCGTAAAATGCAAAAAAACTTTGTTTTGGCGAACAAGCAGTAGATGCCATTGTGGTTGCCATTAAAAACCACCATTGTTAATTTTTTTTTTATGCAATGACTTTTTAATTGCATAATGCTTTGAAAGTTTTCACCGTTGGTTCTGTTTATTTTTTCATTTTTTTTAAAAAAACACCAAAAAAATACAAAGTTGAAATAATACCAAAAAAACACCCCCCCCCCCCAAATGGTTCATTTTAGAACTGCCTATTTGGTTAAAAATAGACAAATTTGTAAATGTTATATGAATTGTGGCAAGTGTAATATATGGAGAAGTGTATGGGTAGTGCATGTGTGATTGCATGAGTGCATGTGTAGTGCGTGGGTGATTGGAGAGGTGCATGGGTAGTGGCTGGATGATTGTATGAGTGTAGGGGTAATGTTTAGCTGATTGCATGAGTGTAGAGGTAGTGCGTGGGTGATTTTATAAGTGCATGGGTATTGCCTGGGTAATTGTATGAGTACAGGGGTAGTGTCGGGGTGATTGGACGAGTGCAAGGGTAGTGACTGGGTGATTGAAGGAGTGCATTGATAGTGCATGGCTGATTGAAGGAGTGCATGGGTAATGCCTAGGTGCAACGAGGAGTGCATCAGTAGTGCCTGTGTGATTGCATGAGTGTATAGGTAGTGCCTGGATGATTTTAGAAGTGCATGGATACTGCCTGAGTGATCGAAGGACTGCGTGGGTAATAGCTAGGTGATTGCATGAGTGCAGGGGTAATGTCTGGGTCATTGGAGGAGTGAGTGCATGGATAGTGCTTGGGTGATTGCAAGAGTGCAAGAGTAATGTGTCGGTCATTGCATGACTGTAGTGGTAGTGCCTGGGTGATTGGAAAAGTGTATAAGTAGTGCCTGGCTGATTTCTTTAAGTACATGGGTACTGACTGCATGATTGGAGGAGTACATGGATACTGCCTGGATGATTTATAAGTGTATGAGTAGTGACTGGATGATTGAAGAAGTGCATGGGTAATGGCTAGGTGATTGCATGAATGCAGGGTTAATGTCTGGGTCTTTGGAGGAGTGCATGGATAGTGCTTGGGTGATTGCGTAAGAGTAATGTCTAGGTGGTTGCATGAGTGTAGTGGTAGTTCCTGGGTGATTGGAGGAGTGCATAAGTAGTGTCTGGGTGATTGGAGGAGTGCAAGGGCAGTGCTTGGGTGATTGGAGCAGTTCATAGCTAATGCATTGGTGATTGCATGAGTGCAGGGGTAATGTCTGGAGGATTAGAGGAGTGCATAGGTAATGCTTGGGTGATTACATGAGTGTAGGGGTAATGTCTAGCTGATTGCATGAGTGTAGAGATGGTGCCTGGGTGATTTTATAAGTGCATGGGTACTGGCTGCGTAATTGTATGAGTACAACGGTAATGCCTGGGTGATGGAAACAGTGCAAGGATAGTGCCTCTGTGATTATATAAGTGTATGGGTAGTGGCTGGCTGATTGAAGGAGTGCATGAGTAATACCTGGGTGATTGCATGAGTGCAGGGGTAATGTCTTAGTGATTGCAAGAGTGCAAGGGTAATGTCTGGGGGATTAGAGGAATGCATAGGTAATGCCTCGGTAATTGCATGAGTGTAGGGGTAATGACTCGCTAGTTGCATGAGTGTAGTGGTAGTTTCTGGGTGATTGGAGGAGTGCATAAGTAGTGCCTGGGTGATTGGAGGAGTGCAAGGGTAGTGCTTGGGTGATTGGAGCAGTGCATAGCTAATGCATTGGTGATTGCATGAGTGCAGGGGTAATGTCTGGGGGATTTGAGGAGTGCATAGGTAATGCTTGGGTGATTGCATGAGTGTAGGGGTAATGTCTAGCTGATTGCATGAGTGTAGAGATAGTGCCTGGGTGATTTTATAAGTGCATGGGTACTGTCTGGGTAATTGCATGAGTACAAGGGTAATGCCTGGGTGATTGGAGGAGTGCAATGATAGTGCCTGGGTGATTATATAAGTGTATGGGTAGTGGCTGGCTGATTGAAGGAGTGCTTTGGTAATGCCTGGGTGATTGCATGAGTGCAGGGATAATGTGTGAGTGTTTGGAGGAGTGCATGAGTAATACCTGGGTGATTGCATGAGTGCAGGGGCAATGTCTGAGTGATTGCATGAGTGCAAGGGTAATGTCTGGGGGATTAGAGGAATGCATAGGTAATGCCTGGGTAATTGCATGAGTGTAAGAGTAATGTCTTGCTGATTGCATGAGTGTAGGGGTTGTGCCTGGGTGATTGGAGGAGTATGTAGGTAGTGCCTGGGTGATTTTATAAGTCCAAGGGTTCTGGCTGAGTGATTGGAGGAGTACAGGGGTAGTGCCTGGGTGATTAGAGGAGTGCAAGGGTAGTGCCTGGGTGATTTTATAAGTGCATGTGTACTGCCTCAGTGATTGAAGAAGTCCATGTGTAATGACTAGGTGATTGCATGACTGCAGGGGTAATGTCTGGGGGATTGGAAGAGTGCATGAGTAATGTCTTGGTGATTGCATGAGTGCAGGGGTAATCTCCAGGTGGTTGCATGAGTGTAGTGGTAGTGCCTGGATGTTTGGAGTAGTGCATAGGTAGGGTCTGGGTGATTTTGCAAGTGCATGGGTACTGACTGAGTGATTACAAGAGTGCATAGATACTGCCTGAGTGATTGAATGAGTTCAAGGCTAATGCATTGGTGATTGCATGAGTGCAGGGGTAATGTCTGGGGGTTTACAGGAGTACATAGGAAGTGCCTGGGTGATTTTATAACTGCATTGGTACTGCCTGGGTGATTGGAGTACTACTAGGGTAGTGCCTGGGTGATTGCATAAGTGCATAGGTAGTGCCGGAGTAATTTCATAAGTGTATGAGTACTGGCTGAGTGATTGGAGGAGTGCATGGATACTGCCTGGGTGATTGCAGAAGTGCAAGACTAGTGCCTGGGTGATTTTATAAGTGCATGTCTACTACCTCAGTGATTGAAGAAGTGCTTGATAATGACTAGGTGATTGCATGAGTAATGTCTGGGTGATTGCATGAGTGCAGGGGTAATGTCTAGCTGATTGCATGAGTGTAGGGATAGTGCTTGGGTGATTGGAGGAATCCATAGGTAACACCTGGGTGATTGCATGAGTGCAGGGGGTAGAGCCTGCATAATTAAAGGAGTGCAGAAGTAGTGCCTTGGTGATTTTAAAAGTGCATGGGTAGTGCCTGAGTGATTGAAGGAGTGCATGGGTAATGTCTAGGTGATTGCATGAGTGCAAGAGTAATGTCTGGGTGATTGGAGGAGTAATTGAATAATGTTTGGGTGATTGCATGAGTGCAGGGGTAATGTCTGGGTGGTTCCAGGAGTGTAGTGGTAGTTCCTGGGTGATTGGAGGAGTGCAAGGGTAGTGTCTGGGTGATTGGATCAGTGCAGAACTAATGCATTGGTGATTGCATGAGTGCAGGGGTAATGTCTGGGGGATTAGAGGAGTGCATAGGTAATGCCTGGATAATTGCATGAGTGTAGGGGTAATGTGTAGCTGATTGAATGAGTGTAGAGGTAGTGCCTGGGTGATTGGAGGAGTGCGTAGGTAGTGCCTGGGTGATTTTATAACTGCAAGGGTTCTGGCTGAGTGATTGGAGGAGTACAGGGGTAGTGCCTGGGTGATTGAAGAAGTGCATCTGTACTGCCTCAGTGATTGAAGAAGTGCATGTGTAATGACTAGGTGATTGGAGGAGTGCAGGGGTAATGTCTGGGTGATTGGAGGAGTGCAGGGGTAATGTGCAGGTGGTTGCATGAGTATAGTGGTACTGCCTGGATGATTGGAGTAGTGCATAGGTAGTGTCTGGGGGATTTTATAAGTGCATGGGTTCTGACTGAGTGATTAGAGGAGGGCATAGATACTGCCTAGGTGATTGAAGGAGTGCAAGAGTAGTGCCTAGCTGATTGCATGAGTGCAGGGGTAATGTTTGGGGGATTGGTGAAGTGCATAGGTAATACCTGGGTGATTGCAAGAGTGTACGGGTAATGTCTAGCTGATTCCATGAATGTAGGGGTAGTGCCTGGGGGATTGGAGGAGTGCATAGGTAGTGTCTGGGTGATGATATAAGTGTATGGGTACTGGCTAGGTGATTGCACAAGTGCATGGATAGTGCCTGGGTGATTGGAGGAGTGTGGGAATAGTGCCTAACTGTATAGATGAGTGCATGGGTAGTGTTTGAAGGAATGAATGACTGCAGTAAAAGTGGCTGTAAAGATTAGTTCACATTATCTTTTTACTAATGTAGATGCAAAACTCAGTGGAACTACTTTACAGTAGTTTTGTGGTAAACTGAATTTAAAATCTTTTCAAACTTTACCATTACCTTCTGTAAAAAGAACAAGAAAAACTGTTATTGAATATAGTATTATAGTTTTAAGAACACACATAATTTTAGAATTGCATAACATATTTAGTTTCCCTTTTTTGCTGTTCTCATATTCTACTGAATTTCACCATACACAGTGATTTCAATGTAGATCATCATACAACAGCGGGGTAAGAAAAACAATCAATGAGATTGGAAAAAAAAATTTACATTCTTAAACTACATTAAATCTTTTACTTCTCTCAAGTACATTTTGTAAAATATACAGTCATTTACATCGCGTATAATATAAAGATCAAATATATAAATTACTTCTTTCAAACACAATTTTGCAAATGCAATAAGAATTAGCACAAACAATAATCCAAACGGTAATTGATCACATCTTCCCAATAGGCCGAATAATGTTTCCAAATCCATTTGCATTGATAATATCAAAAATAAACTCGTTAATTTGTGTTCACATCTTCCCAATAGGCCGAATGATGTTTTCAAAACTTTGGCATCAAAAATATCAGAAATGAATTTGGTAATTCGTAAGGCAACCTACATTTGAATTCCAAATGGGCATCATTGCAATGTGTCCATCCTTTATTGCACTTTAAATACACAGTATAGTGTACAGATGTTGTAGTAGGTCCATCATGGAAAATAATAGCCACTGCTTTAAAAGTTCTTCCTGAAATTGATACTTGACTTGCCACAAAATTTTTAATTTTGGTTTCCAATTTTCTTCCATCTGCTCTACAACGTTGTAGCATTAAAATGACATATTGTCCAAATCTTTCTATCAATAATGTTGACAACATTTCTGATTTACAATGAGAACATTTCATATCTTGATTAGCTGTTTTTACTAATTTGTTAAAAGACACTGATTTGCAATCTGGTATTGTCAAATATATGAATCATTCAGTGTCTATTTCAGTGGTAGATGAAAATTAACATTCTTCACATTTATGATCCCATCTGTAACTTAGTCCAAATTTCCAATTTCTATTCCTTCATCTTCCAATACTGCAAGCATAAACATAAGAAATTCTTGTGCATCTTGTTGTATATTAAGTGTAAATTGCGAAGAACCAGTACATATATCCTAAAGATGCCGAATGCCAGAAGCAGTATCGATTTTAGTTCTGTCAGTTACCAACTTTTGAAAAATATAATGTAATAAAGAACAGAATCTTTTTTTTTTTTTTGTCCCCCCCCCCATAATTTCATGATGAAGATCTTCTAGATAAAAGACAACATTCACAATTACATTAGCATAGCAGTTGATCCCTGTACTATTTTCTAACTGGTATCCTTCAATATCATCAACAGTGTCCATCTTCATTTTCTTGCACCTTCATGATTCTCTTGAATTGTTTTCTTTTTTTGAATTGACTATATGGTAATCTCCAGCGCCAGGATACCCGTTGGGTGACAGGGCGCTATATAAGTCCAGCTTACATTACATTACAATCTCAGTAGAATGTCATATTTCTGTTTTAGACACACTACACGTTTCTCATATACAGGATATTCACCTAAGTTAGGAGCATAAAGTCTTCTTAACAGATTGTACTCTCTTATACAATTTGCATCAGCACTAATCTTTTTCTCATCAAAACCAATCAAATACAAACCAGATAATGTTGTTACTTGAGACAATGCAACGTATGCCATGCCTTCTTTAAATACTGTACTTCCAATATTTACCAAAGCACTGTCTACACTTAAACCTTGAGATTTATGAATGGTTACTGCATATGCTAAAGAAAGAGGAAACTGTTTTCTACGAACATACAAGACTTTTACAAACAAAAAACAAACAGCACAACGTCCAATCTGTTTTACCTCTTCAATCTGATCAAATTTAATCTTTAAAAATTCAATTCCATCTCTGTTCTGATAATTAACAAAATCAACAACTTTTCCCATTGCTCCATTTACTAAACCTTTTTCTACATCCAAATTACGCCATAAAATTACCCAACAGTTTACACATACATATAAATCTGTTCTAAACCAGCAGTCTTAGATAGACTTTTCCAAAGAATCCAATTTTGACTGTAATTTCTCTGAGAGAAGAATAGTAACTCCTCCGTGTTCCATTTTATCAATGGCTTCCATTTTCACTAGTGGTTGTTTTTCCAATTTCAAAAGTTTTTGATTGAATGTAGAACACTCTTTCAGTGTTGGCATTAGGCAAACTATAGACTTCTTTTCAACAAAAAAAAAAAGTGTACATTATTTCAGGTGCTATGTTTTCATTTACAAACAAGTTCGTTAGTAGCTGACTTTGTAAAGCTTTTTTACCATGTTTTGTCAAAACACCAATTCTTATGTCTTGAAAAATGTTTCCATAATGTTCATCACTTGCTTGTCGCATATTCTTAATAAGTTCTTTATAGTCAAAATGAGACCAAATGTTCACATTTCCAATACTTCCCAAAGATTTCCTAGTGTCTTCATGGACAAGTGTTTTAAAAACTGGTTGTCCTTTCACAGGAGTAAGTTGTAGTAGATCACTGAATACAATTACATGTTTTTCTCCAAATATACCATCATAATCTGTTTTTAAAATCTGTTGCATTCTTAAATGTACAAAGGCAAGCATTAAGTTTGAGACCATGCTCACCTCATCAATGATTAGAAGTCTCATTTTCTTCAGTTCTCTTGAGACTTCCCAACAAGCTTCTCCAGATAGCTTATGATATTCTAATTTATTTCCATGTTCAACTGGTAGCATGAGTAATCGATGCAATGTAATCCCTTTAATGTTGTGTGCTGCTAATCCAGATGGAGCTGTTACAACACAAGATAAATGTGATTCAGTCGTTTTGTGTGGATAACTGGTCAAAACTTTAATTCTGAAACTTTTTCCTGTTCCAGCTTGACCACTGATGTACATTCGAATAGGTTTAAATGATGTGCATTGGCATCCTTTTTTTATTTCTTCATGCAGTAAACCATGCTGTATCTGTTGTCACTTGCTGATATATTTCTTTTTGTTCAATATTTAGTTTTTCTTCCAAGTTTCCAAACTCAATAATATCCTGTTGTGCTTGTTGCATTGCCGTTTCTACTTCATTCATGGCTATTGCTGCTTCATTTTCAACAATTGGTTGTCCTAGTGGATCTTGACTTAGTGGAGCAGAACTTTGACTATCTTGAGAAGTGTCTCTAGCTATTTCAGCTACAATAGTAGTTTCTTGTTCAATCTCTTCATTTAACATTTGTAGATAAGTTGGGAAAATTGTGCATTGAATGCTATCTTTACATGCATTCAAAGAATCTTCTTAGTGGTCAAATTCTCCAAGTAATTCCATTTCACTTCGCCAAGGCTTCAAGAGTTGCAGTAGTGCTAAATAGAAAAATTCCATTTTATCTGGAGTTTCGCAACTGAGTTTCCTGTGGTTAATAAGATTTCCTTTGGCATGTTTTACCAAACACCCTTCATATCCAATTACTGCATATCTTTCTTCATTTATATTTTCTGCAACATTTCTCTTAAAGCTGTAATGTTGCAGTACTTCATAGAGACATATGTTCTCCAGATGTGGACTCCTTTTAGGATAGTACGTATCCAACATATTTGTTTTAACAATATCTGTACTTTCTGGTTCATTCAATGCTAAGTATTCAATTACTTGTACAGATTTCAATACTCTATTTCGTGTTGCAGCAAGACCTAGACTTACCCAAATGATTCCTCTTGACTTTGAATATAAACTTGCAGAGCTCAACCGATCCGAACATTCGTAGGATCCAATCTCTCGATGGGAAAGCATCTTCAAACTAAAGCTGTACAATTTGTTACTAAGATCCTTCTCTTGTGAAATTTCTTCCCACATTTCTTTCACCTCCGTCTTTTCAGATTTGGTTATATATGACGTAACATAGCGAGCAACAGCAGTCGAATTATCTGCTACATACTGGATATCAATGTTAGCATTCCACATTGCCAAAATCACTGGATTGTAGTCATTAATATACTTTGAATCTTCAGTTCTTTTTATGTTGTAAGTGTTCTTCGGAGATTTTCGAGTTATAGTATGCCTTACTGCTGACATGAAACTATTGACTCTTCCTTTTGAAATTATTGGACGTGGGAATCCAAAACGACATTTTGTGTAACATTTTCCCTTTGACTTGTATTTTCGTCGACAATATTTTCCACATCGTTGACTTTGAAACCGTAAAACTTGTTGTCTTAAGCTGTTTTCTCCTCCTTTTTTCGGAATGGCACATGTAACATAGTCTTCAATGAAAAACAAAACAGTTTCATCAGAATCGATTCCAAATTTAGGTGCATTCTTTATTCATAATAGCATGTGTATATGAGGAGCACCTCTGGCTTGGTACCACTTTGTCCAAAAGAAATCAATAACTTCTCCAAGAGGTGGATTATTTTTATTGCAGATAAAATACATCCTAGCTTGAAACCTTTGATTAAAATATCTGCACACATTTACAGGATCCAAGGAACACAGTTCTCCAGCTGTCTTCAATTCAATGTTTTTTACATTTGAATTTGCTTGTTGTAGAAATTCAAGTAAATCGTCCCATGCGTATTCAGCACAGCTAAGCGTAACAAACCACGTAGGGGTACCTAAGTTTCTTAACATACATTTAAGTTCTCCGTGACGACAATACCATACTCATTAGTACCACTTTGACACGCCATCAAATTAATTAACTGAGATTCTAAATGATCGTCTTTGTTGAACTTTGTCCAAGAATTCCTTTGCAGAAACATATGTAAGATGAACTCCTGTTTTTTAATATGTGGTTCACTGCATATGAAAGTCCAGACAAGTCATTTTCAAACAGAAGATGAAATAAATATGGAATACACTGTCGAAATCATGGATCTTCTGAGTACAATCTTGTCGTACGATATTCTGAAGCTGGAATCTGTACTGGTCATTCATCATATCGTCCACCTTTTCCAATGGGGAACAGCTGTGGAAAACGAGCTTCCAAACTTTTTTCCCATACACTCATGGGAGTTCCCTTCGCTTTCTTCATTTGAAATAATTCAATAGTGTTTCCTATCACTTCTTTTCAATGTAGAGGATGTATACTGTAATGTTCATACATTTCTTCTCTCCTGGAGTACTCCACTTTTTCTATTTGGCCAGTTGAAATTTCTGTTTCATCTTATAAACATATTTCTTGTTCTTCCACATTTACAGTTTTATAGTAAATATTGTTTTGTAGAAGATATAATGTAGCCTTTTGAAGTTTGGTGACATCTACTAACTCTAGCCATATTTTCTGACTCTTTGTTAGTACACCATTAACTAGAATAACTAGAGGTTCACTTTCCTCTCTGTCTATACCAACAGTTTCAATATTTTTCTTAAAATCTAAAGGTAAATACACAACTCTTCCTTTTAAACCTCTTTGTAAATCTGTTGGAGGCAGCTTACCTGTTTTATGCTCCATACGGACTATAGCCTGAAACGGGTGCAGAGATTGAATAAGATTGGACTCATACGTATTTAAATCTACCAGTTCCGGAGGATTAACTCCCAACTTGAAGTTGTTATGTATAGCCTAAGCTGACATTTTGTTCTCTTCTAATTTATTGTAACAATATTTACAAATACGTTGATCACTACCCAACTCAAAACGACCTTTCACCAACAAATAAACACCAAATTGCTCACACTTATCATTGTTTTCCTTTTCACTTTTTAAATACAGATCTACATTTCTAGTTTGACTTCTATAGTGAGTACGTCGACTACAAATACAAACAAAGTTTGGTTTTTCACAAGAAAGTACCTTAAACTTTGTTATTTCTTCTGCAAACTTCTCAGTAGTAATATCTTCCACCTCTTCTTCAACACCTACACTTATCAATCTCTCACTTTCTCTACACTCCTCTTGAGAACCAAAGAAACAAAACTGTATATCATCAGAAACTTTTTTTTACATCCGATACTGAACCATGCAAAAGAGCTGTTTATTTCACTTAAAGATAATGCAGGACTTTTTACGTAGTACAATCTTCTTACTAATTTACGCATTTCTGAATGATGTACTGCTAACATTCTTAAATGATGAAAAGTACTTTGACACACTTTTCTAGAAAGACAAGCCAGAGAATGACCCTGCAAGTTAGTATATTTTCTCACTTTACAAGGATCTAGTCCTTGCAACATCTTAATCTTCTGTTTAACACGTTTTTTTCCATAATCTCGTAAGAAAATTCGTAATATATCAATAGATTCCGGTCGTATACTACTACAATCCCACTTATACACTGGAGCTTGTGTACGTCTCCCTTGAACTTCTTCAGCTATTACTTCTTCCACATTTCTAGGAACCATCTTTTCTTTTTCAATTGGACAACAATTTTTTACCTCATAGCAACGACCACTGGTATTAACTGCATGAACTAATGTATTTTGTTGAATATAGCTTTCTTCATTAAAAAAAGGTTCAGTGCTAAAAGTGTGCTTCCATTCACCCGAATTTTTTTTGCAAAAGTTACTTCTATTAACCAGTCTTTTTCTTTTGCTTTTCTCCTTCATAAGGTGCATTGTTTTATTCAATGTTTTCATTCTCTTCAATACCAATATAAACAATTTTCTTTTCAATTCAAAAGGCTTTTCAACTACACTTTGTTGTTTCTTCTTGTAAAATGTGCTGATCTTTTATATTTTTTACAATGTTTCAATAAATTTTGTAGAACTCTACTTTTATACATTCTCTTTCTAATGTCTTTATATTCTTTCATCCTTCTTTCAATATAGATTGTTTTTCCATAACCTGATTTTCTATTAATTTGACCTTTTTTCGTTTCCTTCTGATTAGTTGTACAACTTTTCTTTCTCTTTTCCCCATTTTGAAAATTCATTGCGTTCTTTGAAAGACTTTTACCAAATTCTTTAGTTCTCTTACCAGAAGTTTTTTTCTTCAATGTCACATGTTGTACTTCATCTAATTTCTGCTTTTCTCTCGCCTTTAAATAGTACTGTTTTGTTTTTGTTGTCTTTTATTTTCAACTTTTCTTGTCATACTGAATCTTTCTTAATAATAAAGGAGAATATCTGAAAAAAAAGTTTAAACTTTCTAAAAATTATTTAATATTATTAAAATAATTATATACAAATATTCTCATCTATTATTAAAGAAATACCTTCAATTTAAAAGGTACAGACATATGCATATATGGTTTTCGGAATATGGTGAGACTTGCACCTGAGACATGTCATAGGTTTTTCCTTTATATTTACCTAGGCACAACACCCTGAACATTACTAGAATGGTGAAGCAGCAGGACAAAAGTGATGTTTAAGGCATGTTAGGAGATGGATTAGTTATTACACTACTTTTTATAAGTCTGTGGAAAGGAACACTTCAAATATACCACATAATTTTCATTATCTGCTTCAAATATGTAGTATAGTCTGTTAACTTTTAAGATCTACATACCGTTGTGACTAAGGTATGTCTCTACTTCAACATGTATTCTGATACGCATTATGCATATGAACATGCTGCACATATAAAACACAAGCATACATCTAATTGGATGTTTCTTTTATATATGATGCTCCTAGGAAAAGGTACAGACATATGCATGCATACTTTCAGGAATATGGTGAGACTTATAGCTGAGATATGTGATACATTTCAACTTTATATTTGGCTAGGCCCAACACCATAACGAGTCACAGAATGATGAAGCTCCAGCACAAAAGTGAGGTTTAACACATCTTAGGAAATGGATTAGTGATTAAGCTAATTTGTATGAGTGTGTGGAAAGGTACTCTTAAACTACTGCGCAAAAATGTAGTTGTGTGTTTAAAATATGAAGTGCAGTCTCTCAAGTTATAATGTCTCTATGGTATTCTAACTGAAGTATATGTCTGTTTACACATCAATTCTAATATGTGTTATGCATCTGAAGAGGCAACATGTGTAAAACAGTTATACACCCATTTTTATACTTCTTTTAAATATGAAATCACTAAAAAAGGTACAGATACATGCAAGCATAGTTTGAGGAAGATGGTAAGACTTACAGCAGACGCCTGTGAAAGGTTGCTCCTTTGCCCTTAGCTATGCTCAATACTTGAACAGTAGTACAATAGTGACGCAACAGCAGTAGAAAAGTGATTTTAAGATCAGATCGGTGAGAAATTAGTAATTATGCTACTTTGTATGAGCCTGTAGAAAAGTTCACTTGAAGTATGCCACATAAATATAGATATGTGTTTGAAATGTAAAGTGCAATCTGTCAAGTTTTAAAACCTTTATGCTCTTGTGACTGAGGTATGTCTCCACCTGCATAGACATTTTGATACATATCATGCATGTGAAGTTGATAGACATATAAAACACAGGTATACATCTAGTTGTATATTACTTTTATATATGAATTTGCTAGGAAAAGGAACAAACATATGTATACATTATTTCAGGAATGTGGTGAGACCTACAGCTGAGACATGTGATAGTGTCTGGGTGATTGGAAGACTGCAAGGGTAGTGCCTGGGTTATTGCATGAGTGCATAGGTAGTGCCTGGGTGATTGAATGAGTGCAGGGACACTGCCTGGGTGATTAGAAGAGTGCATAGGTAGTGCCTGGGTGATTTTATAAGTGCATGGGACTGCCTAAGTGATTGAAAGAGTGCATGGGTAATGCCTAGGTGATTGCATAAGTGCAGGGGTAATGTCTGGGAGGTTGTATGAGTGTAGTCGTAGTGCCTGGGTGATTGGAGGAGTGCATAGGTAGTGCCTGGGTAATTTTATAAGTGAATAGGTACTGGTTGGGTGATTGGAAGAGTACAGGCATAGTGCCTGGGTGATTTGAAGAGTGCAAGGGTAGTGCCTGGGTCATTACATAAGTGCATTTGTAGTGGCTGTATGATTGAAGGAGTGCTTGGGTAATGCCTGTCTATTAGAAATGGGGGTCTCTAGTTGGCAAGGGCTTGCACCTTTGTCCAAGTAGGGACCCTTCTTCCTAGTCAGGATAAGGGAGTTACACTCCTAAAATAACCCCTGCTCATCCCCTTGGTAGCTTGGCACGAGCAGTCAGGCTTATCTTAGAGGCAGTGTGTAAAGCATTTGCACATAACCAACAGTAATACAGTGTAAGCAATACAAACGGACACCACACCAGTTTAGAAAAATATCCAATATTTTTATATACTTAAAACAAGACCAATACGATAAAAATCCACAGTACAGTACGTTAGAAATCTTCAGTTATCACAGTATCCTTAAAAACAGTTGCTTGATGTCGATAGCTCCGTCCGGGGCTATCACGGCGTCGTGAACAAATAAATCCAAACAGTTCTGGCTGACCGCGGCGTCGCGGGTCAGCTACGGTGTCGGGAAAACCCACAAACAGTACCTTTTAGAAATGCAGGGCGTCGATGACCTCGCGGTGAGCTTCTGAAAACACGGTGTCCGCAGGCGTCGGTTCCGGAGGTCGGTGCAGGTCGTCGTCGGGGCCCTCGAAGTCACACGCGCTGCAGATCGATCTCCTCTCTGTTGAAGTCAGGAGCGCTGGTGTTGGCAGGCGTCGGGTGCTGCGGTGCGAAGTGCAGCGGTGCGGCGTGCGGTGCCCTCAGGTCACGGTGCGAGCAGAGGCTCGGCGACATCAGATGGCGTCGTCGGTGAGACCAGGGTCGCAGTGCGAGATGAAGGCGGTGCTCGTCACGGTGCTGGCAGGTCACGGTGCAGCAGCGGCGGCATCGTTGCTGAAGCGCTGTCGTCGGCTGACGAGCTGGAGTCGATGGCACCGGCGTCGGTAGGCCAAGGCTGCGGTGCGGGATGAGGGCGGTGCGTCGTGTAGCTGTACGAGCGGTGCCCTCGAACCATGGTGCAAGCAGCGGCGTCGAGTCCGGCGTGGAGCGGCGTCGTCGATACCAAGGCGTCGTCGTGAAGCGAGGCGGTGCGGAGTGCGGTGCCCACAGGTCGCAGTGCAAGCAGCGGCTCGGTGGCGGCATCAGCAGGCGTCGTCGGTGAGACCAGGGTCGCGGTGCCCTCTGCGGTGCCTTCAGGACACGGAGTCTGCAGCGGCGTCGTAGACGGCGTCGGGCTTGAAGTCTTTGCTGTTCCTGAGACTTCTTGAACAGGGGGCAAGCTCTACCTCAAGCCCTTGGAGAAACTCACAAAGTAGATTGCAGAAAGTTCAGTCCAGTCCTTTCACTGCCCAAGACAGAAGCAGCCACTGCAGGCCAACACAGCAAAGCACACAGCAAAGTGGTAGTTCCTCCTCACAGCTTCTCCAGCTCTTCTTCTTGGCAGTCTTCTTGGTCCAAAAGAGTTCTAAAGTTCTGGGGTTTGGGTCCCCCTTTTATCCTCAATTTCTCTTTGTTCTCTGAAGGCAGAGAGGCCTTTGCCTAGTCCAAACCAGTTCTGGTCAGTCCTGGAGCACTTTGTTGACAAGACTCCTTCCTTCCTTTTGCATTGTAGGCCAGGGACATCAGACGCACCACAGGAGGTGGAGCCAGCCTTGTGGAGGGAAGTGCCTGGGTGATTGCATAAGTGCATAGGTAGTGCCTGAGTGATTTTATAAGTGCATGGGTACTGGCTAAGGGATTGGAGGAGTGCATAGATCCTGACAGGGTGATTGGAGGAGTGCAAGGGTAATGTCTGGGGGAATTAGAGGAGTACATAGGCAATGCCTGGGTGATTGCATGAGTGCAGGGGTAATATCTGGGGGATTACAGGAGTACATATGAAGTGCCTGGGTGATTTTATAAGTGCATGGGTACTGCCTGGGTGATTGGAGTAGTACTGTGGTAGTGCCTGAGTGATTGGAGGAGTACAAAGGTAGTGCCTTGGTGATTTTATAAGTGCATGGGTACTGGCTGAGTGATTACATAATTACAGGGTTAGTGCATGGGTGATTGGAAGAGTGCAAGGGTAGTTCCTGAGTGATTGTATAAGTGCCTGAGTAGTGGCTGGGTGATTGCATGAGTACATACGTAGTGTCTAGGTGATTGCATGAGTGCAGGGGTAGTGCCTGGGTGATTGCAGCAGTGCATAGGTAGTGCCTGGATGTTATGTTACGTTAAAGGGACTTCTTAAGCGCACGTACACCAAGCGGTTTCATGGCGCTGAGGGCGGAACAAACGCAGTGTTGGCAGGCAATCACGTTACTGATATGCTTGGGAGAATAGCCAGGTTTTAAGCTTTATTCTGAACTGATTGGATGATGGATGATTGGAAGACTGTATGGATAGTGCTTGGGTGATTTTATAACTGCATGGGTGTTAGGCCTAGACAAATATAAACCAGCAGTCTATTACATGACTCAACTGCAAGTCTCTCCATATTGTTAAAAGCATTCATGCATATGTCTCTACCTTTTCAAATTATCATCATATCTAAAAGAAATATAGAAATAGATATATACCTCTATTTTATATGTCTAGTATTTTTACATGCATAGCAGACATGAGAATACAGGTGCAAGTACAGACATACAGCAATCACAAGACCATGCAGACCTTAAACTTAAAACGTGACAGACTGCACTTTACATTTCAAAGAGAGGCCTACATTTCTGCGCTGTACTTCAAGTATACATTTCCCCAGACTCATGGAAAGTAGCCTAATCACTAATCCCTCTCCCAACATATCTTAAAACTCACTTCTGTGCTGCAGCTTCACCATTCTACACATACTCAGAATGTTGTGCCTAGCCAAATATAAAACAGCAACGTATCAGATACCTCTGCCATAAGTCTCACCATATTCCTAAAACCATGCATGCTTGTATCTGTACCTATTGCCAAAACCATAACAATACATGTGTAAGTAGAGACATACCTCACTCACAAGACCATAAAGGCTTTAAAACTTGACAGACTACACTTACAGCTAAAATATATGATGAGTGTGTCTCAGTAATTGCATGACTCCATGGGCAGTGCCTGGGTGATTGTGTGAGTGCAAGGGTAATGTCTGTATAATTGAAGGAGAGATTGGATACTGATTGACTGGTTGCATAAGTGCAGACGTAGAGATTGTCTGCATGGATAAGTGCCTGAATAGTCCCTGAATGCATAGATGAGTGTATAAGTAGTGCCTACATGAATGAATTAGTGCAACAGTAGTGTCTAGGTGTTGGTATGAGTGCAAGAATACTAGCTGGAAAATTGGAGAAGAGGATGAATAGTAACTGGCTGATTACATGAGTGCATAAGTACTGCCGGAGTGATTTGATGAGTGCATCGGTAAATGGAATGAGTGCACAAGTCGTGACTGAGAGCATGGATAACTGCATGGATAGTGCCTGAGTGATTACATGCGTGCAGGGGTAGTGCCTATGAAATTTGAGAACTGCATGAGTACTACCTGAGTGATTGAAGAAGTGCATAGGTAATACCTGGGTGATTGCATGAGTGCAAGGCTAATGCCTGCGTTATTGGAAGAATGAACGGGTGCTGCCTTGGTATATGGAGGAAGGCATGGGTAGTGCCTGACTGATTGGAACAATGCATAGGTAGTACCTGGGTGATTGCATGAGTGCAAAGGTTGTGCCTGGATGATTGGAGAACTGCATGGGTAGTGCTTGGGTGATAGCATGAGTGCAGGGGAAGTGGCTGAGTGCATCTGAGTGCATCGGTAGTGCCTGAGTGATTGGATCAGTGAATCTGTACTGCCTGGGTGATTGGAGGAGTCCAGAGAGAGTGCCTGGGAGATTAGAGAAGTGCATAGGTAGTACCTGGGTGATTGGAGGAGTGCATAGATAGTACATGGGTGGTTGCATGAGTATAGGGGTAGTGCCTGCGTTATTGAAAGAGTGCATAGGTAGTACCTGAGTGATTGCATAAGTGCTGGGGTAGTGCCTGACTGATTGAAGAACTATATATATAGTGGCTTAGTGCATGGATGAGTGCATGGGTAGTGCCTGGGTCATTGCAGACTTACAGCTGAGACATGTTTTCAGGTTGCTGCTTTATATTTGACTACACCCAACATCCTGAGTAGTAGAAGAATAGTGAAATAGCAATACAAAAGTGAAGTTTATGACATGGTGTACACTTTTCTAGTACAGCTTCACCATTCTCTAACTGCTCAGGGTATTGGGCCTACCCAAATATAAAGCATCAAACCTACGCATAGCTCTTTTATAAATATCACCATATTCCTGAAAGCATATATGCATGTGTCTCTACCTTTTACTAGTACTACCATATATAATAGAAACATACAAATAAAGATACAACTCTCTTTTATACATGTAGCATCATCAGATGCATAACACATATGAGAAAACATATGCAACTAGAAAATACATCAATCACACGACCATGTAGACCTTAAAACTTGACAGACTACACTTAACATTTCAAATAGACACCTAGATTTATGTGGCATACTTCAAGTAAAGTTTTACATAGACTCTTTCAAACCACCATTATCAGTAATTCCTCACCCAACATATCTTAAACATCACTTTACTTCTCTTGCTGCTTTACCATTCTACTACTACTTAGATGTACAGCCTACCAAAATACAAAGCAACAACCCTTCACATAGCTCTGTTGTAAGTCTCCCCATATTTCAAAAAGCATTGATGCATGAGTCTCTACCTTTCCCTAGTGCCCTCATATATAAAAGAAACATACAAATTGATATATACCTGTATTTTATACATCTACCATCTTTAGATACATAACACAGATGAAAATACATCTGCAAGTACAGACATACCTCAGTCACAAGATGATGCACACCTTAAAACTTAAGAAGCTGCACTTTTCATTTCAAGTAGAGACCTAAAATCATATGGTGTATTTCAAGCATACCTTTCCACAGATGATTGAAGGAATGTACGGCTAATGCCTGGGTGACTGCATTAGTGCAGGGGTAATGTCTGGGTGATTGAAGAAGTGGATGGCTACTCCCTGAGTGATTGAAGAAGTACATGGATAATACCTGGCTGGTTGTGTGAGTGCAGGGGTAGTGCCTGGGTGATTGGAAAAGTGCACGGGTAGTGCCTGAGTGATTGCATGACTGCATGAGTAGTGTTTGGGTTATTAGAGGAGTGCTTGGGTAGTGCCTGGAATATTGCATGAGTGAATAGATAGTGTCTGGGTGATTGCATGAGTGCAGAGGTAGTGCTTGGGAGATTCCATGAGTGCATAGGTAGTGCCTGGGTGATTTTATAAATGAATGGGTACTGGAAGGGTGATCGGAGGAGTGCATAAGTATGCCTGGGTGATTTTATAAGTGCATGAGTACTGCCTGAGTGATTGAAGGAGTGCAAGTGTACTGCCTGGGTTATTGCATGAGTGCAGGGATAGTACCTGGGTGATTTGAGGACTGCATAGGTAGTGCCTGGGTGATTTTGTAAGTGCATGGGTACTGCCTGGGTGATTTGAGGAGTGCAAGTGTACTGCCTGGGATATTGCATGACTGCGTAGGTAGTGCCTTGGTGATTGCATGAGTGCAGGGGTAGTGCCTGGGTGATTGGAGGAGTGCATAGGTAGTGCCTGGGTGATTTTATAACTGCATAGGTAGTGCCTGGGTTATTGCATGACTGCATAGGTAGTGCATGGGTGATTGCATGAGTGCAGGGGTAGAGCCTGGGAGATTGGAGGAGTACCAAGGTAGTGCCTGGGTGATTTTATAACTGCATGGATAGTGCCTGGGGTATTGAAGGACTGCATGCGTACAGCATGAGTGATTGCACAAGTGCAAGGATAGTGCCTGGCTGATAGAAGGACTGCATACATAGTGCCTCAGTGCATGGATGAGTGCATCAGTAGTGGCTATGTGATTGCAGACTTACAGGTGAAACATATGATGGATTGCTGCTTTATATTTGACTACGCCCAACATCCTGAGTAGTACCAGAATATTGAAATTGCAGCACAAAAGTGAGGTTTATGACATGGTGTACACTTTTGTACTGCAGCATCACCATTCTGTAGCTACTCAGGGTGTTGGGCGTACCCAAATATAAAGCATCAAACCTACACATGAGTCTGTTATAAATCTCACCATATTGCTGAGAGCATGAATGCATGTGTCTACCTTTTCAAATCATCATCATATATAAAAGAAATAAACAAATAGACTTCACTTTACATTTGAAAGACACACCTACATTTCTGCAGTGTATTTCATGTGTACCTTTCCCTAGACTCCTAGAAAGTAGCCTAATCAGTAATCCCTCTGCCAACATGTCTTAAAACTCACTTTTGTTCTGCAGCTTCACCATTCCATGAATATTGGGCCTAGCCAAACATAAAGCAGCAACCTATCAGATGTCTCTACCATAACTCTAACCATATTCCTGAAAGCATGCATGCTTCTATCTGTACCTATTGCCAAAAGCATAACAAATATCAGAATACATGTGCAAGTAGAAACATAACCACACTCACAAGACCATAAAGGCCTTAAAACTTGACAGAGTACACTTAACATTTCAAACACACACCTAGATTTATGCGGCATATTTCAAGTGAACTTTTACACAGACTCTTATAAAGTACCATAATCAATAATTCCTCTCCCAACATATCTTAAACACCACTTTTCTACCACTGCTGCTTCACCATTCTAGTACTAATCAGGTATTGAGCATAGCTAACAGCAAAGCAACCCGTCACTTATCTTTGTTGACAGTCTCCCCATATTTCTAAAAGCATGTATGCATATATCTGTACCTTTTCCTAGTATCATCATATATAAAAGAAACATACAAATAGATCTATACCTGTAATTTATAAATCTAGCATCTTCAGATCCATAACACATATGAAAATAGATCTGCAAGTACAGACATACCACAGTCACAAAACCATGCAGATGTTAAAACTTAAGAAGCTGCACTTCTCATTTCAAATAGACACCTAAAATAATGATATATTTCAACCATACCTTTCAACAGACTCATACAAAATACCCTTATCACTAATTCCTCTGCTAACATGTTTTAAACCACAGTTTTGAGCTGCAGCTTCACCATTCTGCAACTACTTATGCTATTGGACCTACACAAATATAAACTAGCAACCCTTCACAAGTCTCTGCTGTAAGTCTCACCATATTCCTAAAAGCATGCATGCATATGTCTGTACCTTTTGCTAGCAGCATCATATATAAAAGTAATATACAGATAGATGTATACCTGTGTTTTATACATCTATCATCTTCAGACGCATAACACGTACCATAATACATGTGCAAGTAGACATACCTGAGTCACAACACCATCCACAGCTTAAAACTTCACAGACTACACTTCAAATTTCAAACAGACACTGAAAATGATGTGGTATACATGAAATGTAGCTTTCCACACACTCATACAAATTACTCTAATAAATATCTCTACAAACATATCTCAAACCTCACTTTTGTGCTGCTTCTTTACCATTCTACAACTACTTATAATGTTACACCTAGCCAAATACAAAGCAGGAACCCTTCACATGTCTCTGCTATAAGTCTCACCATATTCCTGAAAGCATGCATGCGTATGTCTGTACCACAACACTATGCACACCTCAAAAATTCACAGAACAAACTTCCAATTTCAAGCAAACGCCAAAAATTATGTGGCATATTTCAACTGTACCTCTCTAGAGACTAATAAAAAGTAGCCTAATCACTAATACATTGTCAATATCTTTTAAACCGCACTTTTATGCTGCATCTTCACCACTCTACTACTACTCAGTCTTGAGCCTACCACATAAAAAGCAACAACACCTCTTTGTTATACATCATGCACCTTCAAATGTATAAGACATATGAAAATACATATACAAGTAGAGACATACTTCACACAAATCCATGCACACCTTAAAACTTGACAGACTGCATTTCCAATTTGAAAGCGACACCTACAATTATGCGGTATACTACAAATGTACATATCCACACACTAAAACAAACTACCATAATCACTAATCCATCTTCCAATATACACAAATTACTATACAGAATCTATTTCAAACAACATTTAAGTACAATAAAACAAACTACAATACACATCTCTACATTTAATATTATATTTCAAACATCACAGTTCTTGAATAATTTTTAAAGTTTAAAAATAAAGCTAATACACCTCACAAATGTATAACTCACCTTCCAAACTGATTTGAAGATTATGAAATATCACAAACTCATAAAATATTTTCTTATGCACACAATCAGTGTAATGCACCACTCTCAACAAGGTAAAACCAGTAATGGCAAACAAATCACATTGCTTCCTACATAATTTCAAATTGTAAAACACATTTCTATTGGTTAGACATATTAACCCTTACCAACTGACTTTTAAAAGTGCCCAAACTGGTTCTGGAATTTTTTGGAGTCGCGACTCCACCGTACACCAACGTGATGGAGCCGCGAATCCATGCAGGAGTTCAAAAATATATTACAAATAAAAATACCACTATTTTTTAAGAACACACCACTTCTAAAGATAGTACTGACTTGGGAAATCATACTTTAATAACATGTCACTTATATATAAATTACAATTTCACATTTTTATTCCACAGTTAACTTTCAACCCTTCCCCCATTCTGCTTAGTGCCAGTTACCATAGTAACAGTTCATGGAACATTCAACTGAACTGACAGGTCACAAGTTCACCATATTTTTAAGTTCAGCACACAAGGTTACAAAGGCAAACAGCAGGTGTGGTTGACGTTTGCAAAATATGACCTTATCCTATCTACTGTACCTTTCAAACATTTTTTACTAACCAATAAGAAACCTGCTTTTTAAAGAAAGTAACATGCACCCTATTTTTGAATGTACAATGTTATTAAACAGCCAATCAATTCTATACTTTTTAAAAAACAGCATCTAGTCCACCATTTTAGATACCTCTCATTCTACCAACTGACTACCTCAGCTACAGACATCTATTCATTACTTCCAGACATCCCTTCAAGATGCTTACTTTATGGATTGTTGGGCACAGCTATGTTTTCTGGTGCAAAAGGTATGCTGAACGCAGAGGTATTGACAAAGACCTAGCTTTGCAAAATGTGAATATTAAATGGATTGTACAGAGAGGATTAAAGTGGCACCAATTGATGCCTTTAGTTAAAACTTTTTTGCACCTCCAACCCCCTGACCTCATGATTGTGCACTGTGGTGGCACATTGACTGGGGTAGGTCTGGAAATGCTAATAAAGGACACCTTTGCACAATTGAGGTTGCTTTTACCTCAAACTGCATTGTATACTCTAATATATGCCAAAGACAGAAATGGAAGTGGTCAAATCAATTCTGTCCACAGATTGAGAAAGCTAGAAAGAATGTCAATAAAGCTGTTTCTGCTTACCTCAGAGACCATATGATAGGCTCCATCTATAACAACAATCTACGTTTTGATATGGATGACATCTACAGAAGTGATGGAGTACACTTCATAGATCAAGGAAACAGTCTTTCTCAACAACCTAAATCTGTGCATCCGCCCCTACTTATTTATTTATAAAGTTTTATACAGCGCGAACATGACCCACGAGGGTATCAGAGCGCTTTACAATACAATACACTGTTTATAGACAATAGATGATTGGGGAAATATATACATACATTCGCAAATAGACAATCCATACAAGAAGAGGTAGACAGCGTGGTATATGGGTAGCATAGGTGGCTAATAGACAATAATGAATTAAAGTCTTAGGATGTGAATTTGTTCATTAGAAGCATTTTTACTTCTTTTTTGAAGGAGGTAAAGGAAGAGATTCTGCGTTCATCTGGCGGTAAGGAGTCCCAAATCTTCGGAGCGATACCTGAAAATGCTCTGTAACCAGTTCTCTTTTTGTGGAAGGATTGTGGTTTTAGTAGTAGTGAACTCACACTTCGCGATTGTCTGCATCCTCCCGACCGCTCTAGCTTTTGTGCTAAGTAACTGGGGGTATTGCTATGCAGGGCTTTATGGGTCATGCAGGTGATCTTTAGTTGTATTCTAGCCTCGTATGGTAGCCAGTTCAGAACTTTCAAGGTCAGAGAAATGTGGTTATTTCTTTTAGTTCCCGAGAACAGTCTGGCCGCAGCGTTAAGTGATGCCCTCAGCGGGGCCAGCTTGTATTTGAGAAGACCGCATAGAGTGGTGCTTCCATAGTCCAATCTTGGAAACACTAGGGCTTGTACCGCCATTTTTAAGTTGGTCTGTGGGAGGAAGGGTTTAAGTTTCCTTAGAATACTCAACTGATGATTAGCTCCCCTGGTGACATTATTGATTTGCACCTACATATTTAAGTAGGTACAACAAACTCATAATGAAAACAAGGGCTCTTTTAGAGCAACCCTATAACACAATAGTGAATCTAATTTTTTTTACACATACATATTTTTTTTCTTTTTTGTGGATTCGCGCACCCGTCGCGAATCTGCAAAACCATGAATTCAATGTACAACACAATACACTTTTCAGGTTTAACTATTAAATTTTAATTTTATATATTTTTAACAACTCTATCAATTTTAATCTTGTCATTACCTTCAATGACACTCCTTTTTTAAAAGAACTTCACAAATACAGCACTACCTGCTAAATTTATATACTACTAAATTATTTATTTGAGGTGGATTCGCGATTCCAATGCAACGTTACACGGGGGCCGCGCTGAGAGCCGCGTTGGGGTCGCGTCTTCAAAATAGAGAAAAAAAAAGCCCCACTTCCATTATTCGGTATTCGCCCCGGGAACCCCATCCCCCGGGGCATTACCTCTATTATTATTTTTTTAATTAAGGGACGGGGGCCACATGGCCCCCCTTCCCTGGGCCACTATTGGCCCCCGGAAACCCATCCCCCGGAACCTGGCTAGCATTTTTTTTTGTTTTATTTTGGAGGAGGGGGCCACGTGGCCCCCCTCCTGTGGCCAATAATTGCCTCCCGATCCCCCTGGGCATTGCCTCTTTTTTATTTAAAAAAAAAATTAAAAGTACGGGGGCCTTGTGGCCCCCCTTCCCTTGGGCACTTCTGGCCCCGGGGACCCCATCACCCGGGGCCTGGCCTTACGTTGGGGACCACGGGGGCAGCCCCAATGCCCCTGCAGTCCCAGCCGGCTCCCCGCCTCCTGCGGGAGCGGGCATTGCTTTTGGACAAGGGGAGCTGCTGACATGCAGCTCACCTTGTCCAAAAGCAATACTGCATCGCTTCATGGAAGCGAGAGCAGGATTCCTGCTCTCGCTTCCATGAAGCGAAGCAGAGTTTGCAATGACAGGGCGGGAGCTGTCAATGACAGGGCGGGAGCTGTGCTCCTGCCCTGTCATTGCAAACTGCAATGTCCCGGGGTGGGCACCCTTGGCTCCAGGGCCCCCCTCTCAAGAAGTTTAAAGCCCCGGGGAGGTGGTGGTCCCCGGGGCCGGGGGGCCACTACGGACCCCTGTATTTACATATTCAATGCCCTGGGGAGGTGGTAGTCCCTGGGGCTTGAGGGGGGGCTCGCGAGGCCCCCCCACATTTATTAACTCCATGCCCCAGGGAGGTGGTGGTCCCTGGGGCTGTGTGGCCCCCGCGCACTTCACGATCAATGCCCCGGGGAGATGGTGGTCCCCGGAGCAGTGTGGGGAGGGGCAAGAGCCCCCCCACACTTTATAATTTAAATTTAAGCCCTGGGGAGGTGGTGACCCCCCCCGGAGCTTGTGGGGGGGGCCCGCGAGGCCCCCCAGCCCATAATAAGAGATGCCAAGGGGAGGTGGCGGTCCCTGGGGCAGCGTGGGCAGGCAGGAGTCCCCACACGCATTTTATCAAAAGCCCTGGGGAAGTGGAGGTCCCCGGGGCTGCGGAGAGGCCGCGTGCCTCCCACCCATAATAAATAAAGCCCCGGGGAGGTGGCGGTCCCCGGGGCGGCAGGGGCCCGTGCAGCCGGACCCGGACGAAGGCCTCTGGCCGAAACGCATAGGTCGATTGTTTGTTTCCTGGTGCACTTGGCACTATTGATATGGAGAAAATAACAGAAAATTGAAATAAAAATGATGAACATCTTTAACCTGCCTTGACTCTGCTGATGAGGGTGCTGCCTTTCTGTGACCCTCTGGGACTTTGGTTTGTACAACTGAGGGTACAACACGGAGAATATATATATATATATATATATCCATCCATCCATCCATGACCACGGACGTGGTCGAAACGCGTCGTCCTTGTCTGTCGTAAAAAATAAACTGCTTTGATCGACCGAGTGGGCTCGCCTGGATTCTTTTTCCGCAAGATCCTTTGCTGTGCGATATATATATATATATATATATATATATATATATATATATATATATATATATATATATATTCACTGAAAAAAACCATAGGTTTTAGGGAAAGTTATAGTTAGTTGGACATTGCACTCGTACAAAACCCGTGAAATTCCCCCGTTATAGTTAGTTCAGCTAACTATAACTCGCGCCCCCGCAATGCACTGCTGATGACGTCACATATTACATCACTCATGACATGGTCAGTGACATCACTGACATCATCCAGTGACTGTGTGTTTCTGTAAAGTTTAAATATGTTTAATATATATAGGGAAAGGCGTATTGAAGAATGAGTGGGTGTATAAGCGTCTGAATGGATGATTTAGTAGGTGCGTGACTGAGTCTATAAGTGAGTGATTAAACGTATCTTACTGGATGCATGGGTGAGTGACTAAACTGTGTGAATGTCTGTGTCTGTTTGTTGTTGTGTAAGCAGCTGCATGGGTTTCTGACTAGCTAAATGAGTGTCTATATGGGTTATGGATTGGTTCTCTGAGTATCTATATGGGTGCCTCAGTGTTTGTGTGGGTGGGGTGTGTGTGACTCTGTGCATAGATGTGTGAGTGGGTGATTCACTGGGTGCATGGTTTCAAGAGTGCGTCTGTGATGGACTGTATGGGTGGGTGAGTGTGTGTATGGGTGTGTTAGTGAGTGAATGTATATCTCAGTGGTACATGTGTGAGTAACTACATATGTGAAAGGCAGTATATATGTGTGTTGGAGTATATAAATGGCTATAAGTGAGAGTGTGTGATTGTGAGAGTGGCTATATGGATGAGTGTGTGCTTGCATCAGTGATTGCATAGGAGCGTAAGAATGTGCTAGTATTTTTATGAATAAGTGAGCTGGTGTGTATAACTGTATAGGTGAGTAAATTGGAGTGTGATTAATTATTTGCATGACTGACTAGGTGTGTGAGTACCTCTATGGATGAGTTGCGTTGTGTGAGTGTTTATATAGGTGTATGAGTGCATATGATAGTCCTGTACTGAGTGACTGTAAGTATGAGTGACTGTACGGGTGAGTGAGTAGATGTGTGTGTGTGTAGACCTAAGAATCAGTGAGTGGGTATGTACTTATTGGTATTGGAGTGTGTATGGTTTTGAGAATGGCAGTCTGTAATTTAGAGTGGGTGTATCAAAAGTTATATTGGGGTGTGAGAAGATGCATTAAATTCTCACATGGATGATGTCATCAGTGATGTCATTTGAGATGTCATCAGTGATGTCACTGACCATGTCATGAGTGATGTAATATGTGACGTCATCAGCAGTGCATTGCGGGGGCGCGAGTTATAGTTAGCTGAACTAACTATAACGGGGGAATTTCACGGGTTTTGCACGAGTGCAATGTCCAACTAACTATAACTTTCCCTAAAACCTATGGTTTTTTCAGTGAATTTCAAAGGTTTTTTAAATGCTAAACCCTAACTATAACAGGCCTGAAACCTATGGGTTTTTTCAGTGAATTTCAAAGGTTTTGTAAATGACAATTTTTAAATGTATTAATTGTTATATTTATTTTTTTTTATACTGATTTACTACATTTTTTTAAACTATTTATTTTTAGATATTTTATTTTTTAAATTACATTGTAATTACATTATACATTACATTACAAAATATACTTTCTCAGAATGAATTACTTTAGTTTAAATACTTTGCAAATAGGCAATAGACTTTTAAGTACAGTAGTTACAGTTGTTGCAATGGGCAACACAATTTCAAACACAATGCAACATTGAGCTCAATGTGAATTTCTAGTTAAATGCAATTAGTTACTTTATGGATTACTTTTCTAACCACAGGACTGGATCCTAGATTCAGTCCTGGGACATCTCCTGTAAACAGTTGAGTAAAAGCGTTTTGGTTACAGTAGTGATTTTTAAGGAATATTATTGTATTTTAAAAGTTGACACTTAGAAACTTTTTCACATAGAATCACCAATGTTATCCTATGGGAGGAAATTCACTTAGCAGGTAAGTAGTGTTATCGTTATTTTTTCTTACTCAGTGGTGGATCCTGGATCCAGCACTGGTGCATCTCCTGTAAACAGTTGAAAGAATGCGTTTAAGTCATACAGGCGATTTTTAAGGAATATTTGTAGTTTGTGAAAATCAACACAAACTTTTCTGCTGAAAACCAGACAATGGATTCCTATGGAAGGAAATATAAGTTATTGGTAAGTACGGTTAAAATTACTTTTCAGGATCAGTACTGGGCTGAAAGATGCAGCACTGAGGTCTCTCCTGATAACAGGTGAGTAAATCGGAATTCGTATTTTGGCTGATTTTAGAGGAATATTTGTATGTTTCAAAAATCGACACTTAGAAACTTTTTCAGCAAAAAGCAGGCAATGATATCCTATGGAAGGAAATTCAAGTTACTGGTAAGTACGGTTAAAATTACTTTTCAGGATCAGTACTGGGCTGAAAGATGCAGCACCGAGGTCTCTCCTGATAACAGGTGAGTAAATCGGAATTCGTAGTTCGGCTGATTTTAGAGGAATATTTGCACAATGGTGAAGGGAGGGGGCGGGGCCTGAGGTGACATCTGTGCAAACGCGCCCCGTGGCGCGTTTTAAGTTGGGGGATTAAGTCCCCTTGAATCATGAGGGTCCCTGGGGTCCAACTAGCCCACCCTGTACCTCCAGTATGCACCAGGGAGCTGCGTTGCAGAGAGGTGTTCAGAGGCCACGCCCCTTTGCACCCTCTGCAACGCAGCTCTGTGGTGCTTTCTGGAGCGTACCTCGTGGGCTAGTTCGCCCCCAGGGACCCTCAGGATTGAAGGGGATTTCATTCCCCATCTTAAAATGCGCCACGGGGCCTGTTTGCACACATGTCACCTGAAGCCCCGCCCCTCCCTTCACCACTGTACAAACATGCCCCGTGGCGCGTTTTAAGTTGGGGGATTAAGTCCCCTTGAATACTGAGGGTCCCTGGAGTCCAACTAGCCCACCATGTACCTCCAAAAAGCGCCACAGAGCTGCGTTGCAGAGAGGTGTAAAAGGGGCGTGGCCTCTGTACTCCTCTCTGCAACGCAGCCCCTGGCGCATACCGGAGGTTCCTGGTGGGCTAGTTGGCCCCAGGGACCCCCAGTATTAAAGGGGAATTACTACCCCTTCTTAAAAGCGCGTCAGGGGGTGCGTTTGCAGACTGCTGCAGGGAGGGGGCGGGGCCTCGGCACGATGCTGGGCTTTTTTTTTTATTTTTTGCTTTTTTCTGCCCAGGGGGTCCTTGTGGGACCCCCTGAGCAGACCTAGGGGGTCAGGGTGTTTCTACCCTGCCCCCTTTGTGCATTTTGCGCACTTGTTTCTGTGCTTGCTTTTTTTTTAATCAGTGGGATCCGCGCATCCCGCCGTTTAAAAAAATAAAAATAAAAAATGCTTTTTTCTGCCCAGGGGGTCCTTGTGGGACCCCCTGAGCAGACCTAGGGGGTCAGGGTGTTTCTACTCTGCCCCCTTTTTGCGCTTTGCGCACTTGTTTCTGTCCCTCGGTTCTACCGAGGGACAAAATGGCTGCCAACACTTCCTGATTTGGAGTGTTGACAGCCACTTGACAGCCAATTAGCATGCAGCTCGTGATCGGGACGGTGCGCGCAGGGTGCGCTCAGGATACGCGGACCCTACTCGGCCATAGATATATATGTGACTTTACTTTTGATTTTCTCAGGAACTACTGAACGGATTTACACCATTTAAAAGGCACGACACTGAACCAAGGGCTACCTCTTTGCCAAATTTGGTGTAATTCCGTTCAGCAGTTCGGGCTGTAGGTGCGACTAAAGGTTCCTATGGAAAAATGAATGGGGAAAACCCGTTTTGGGACCCCCCTTTTTTCTCGGCCCCCACTTGACGAATCAACCCGAGACTTTCAGTGTAGGAGCGGAGCGGAGCGCCCCAACAAGTTGGAAGCTTTCGCGAAGATTCGTCAACCGGCGCAAGAGTAATTTCAAATAGAATGTCGCGGATTTCCTATGGATAATAGGTCCTAACTATAACTATCTCCTGGCGACCGCCAGTAGATAATATATATATTAAAACGAAGCACGGGAGCCCGCGCTTCGTTTTTTAAAAATTTTCTCGGATGGATTCGCACACCCATCGCAACTTCCGTCGAATTGGTTTTAAAAAAAAAAAAAAATGCTTTTTTTGGCCCTGTGGGACCCCCTGACCAGGCCTAGGGGGTCAGGGTGTTTCTACCCTGCCCCCTTTCCTTCATTTATAACATTTCTTTCCCTTTTTCCTTGTGACACGGTTCAACCGAGTCACAAAATGGCTGCAACAGATTTTGGTTTGGAGTGTTGGCAGCCAATAAAAACGAAGCTCGTGCTCAGGGTTCGCGAACCCTCCTCGGCCCTCAGATATCGATATTTTTATTTTTGGAATTTCTCAGGAACTACTGAACGGATTTACACCATTTAAAAAAAAAAAAAAGGGCGCTTTCTGAACCAAGAGCTACCTTTTTGCCAAATTTGGTGTAATTCCGTTCAGCAGTTCGGGCTGTAGCCTTGTCTAAATTTCCTTTGGAAATTAACATGGAGAAAACGCAATTTGGGACCCCCTTTTTTCTCGCCCCCCTTGACGAATCACCTCGAAACTTTCAAGACAGGAGCTTACCTGAGTGAACCATTAGCATTGAGAATTTTGCAAAAATTCATCAAACGGCGCCAAAGATATTGGCAAAAGAGAAAACGCTTTTTGAATAGAAACAAGGTCCTAACTATAACTACCTAAGATATATATATATATATATATATATATATATATATATATATATATATATATATATATTTTAAACAAAGGTTGCTGGGGCATGATATTTAGGGTCAGATTTTACACATACAAAACCATAGATATTCAGCAGTTAGTTAGCTCATGTAACAACTCGTGCCCTAACGTAACTGTAACTCATACCCCTGCCCTTCAGTTTTCTCATTAATAATTTTATAGCAAATGTTGCACTGATATTATCAATGATGTCATAGAAAATTTCATGTGTGATGTAATATATGGGGTAATTAGCAGTGCATGGCAAGGGCATAAGTTATAATACCTTAGGGCATGAGTTATAGTTACTTGAGAACTATAACTTCTGAATTTCTTTAGTTTTGTAAAATCTGAACCCAGCTATAACATCCCTGTAACCTTTGTTGTTTTAGTCAATTGCTATGGTTTTTTAATGATACTCCAGAACAAAAATGTCCCTGTAACCTTTGTTTTTTTCAGTGATTTACCAAACGTTAATCGAACCGCCGCCAAGCACGACCTTTGGCCATGCACGGTAGGAAGTTAGCCACAGGGCCTGGCCTGCAGCAAACTCCCCCCGCGTGCAGCCAACCCCCCCACATGCAGCCAACCCCATGCCTTCAGCGGTGCACAGTAGGTGGTTGGCCGCAGGGCCTGGCCTTGAGTTTCATAGGCCTTGGAGAACTTACCTGACACAGTTTGGTGAATTCTGTTTATGGTCCTAAGCTGTTGAACCTTATTAAGTACTGATGTCAAGTTGATTACTTTGAAGCTTGGTAGTTCTGGCATGGAGTGATTTTTTAGCACTAACAGGTAACATTACAACAAGAGTGTAGGTATGGGCTGAACATAACCTACCACTTTGCATGTTGTTACTATGTAAAAAGCATACTTCATTGTTGTGCTTGATGCTGGAGTACACTTAAGTTTACAGTGTTATCAACAAATGACACCTTTGCTCTAGCTTTCTTGAAGAACTATCTGTCAGGAGAAAAGCAACATCATCACACCAAAGATACTAAAATGCGCATGCAGATTGCATTTCTAAATATTGAATCAGAAAAAATATTCATTCTACTAAATTCAAACTTCCCCCATCGTTCAGGGCTTGGCATAGCTTTTGCCCCTGAAATCTTTGTGCCAGCCTGCTGGCGTGCTCTTACGAGGAGAGCAATTTATGGGTAGAATCCAATTTAAGCTGACTGACCTGTGCAATTCCCTGGTTCTGCATCCAATTTCATAATTTGTGTGAATATTAAGAATTAATTGTTTTTTACATATTTGGGGCACGAAACAAGGTATTTTACCAGAAAAGGGTTTTGTAGAAACCATTAATCTAGCACCAGCAGTGCAGAGATAAAGTGCATGCCTTTATTGGATTAGTAGTTTTATTCCAAGCTTATGAATAACTTTTCAGGTAAGATGTATTGCATTTGTTAATTATTACAGAATGGTTGTATATTTGAAAGGTCACCCGAATGTCAGTAAGCTTTTGATAACATCCAAATGGACATATGCAATGCACCGTCATTACAAGCATATGATCCCAAGTGCAAGAGATTAATAAACTTAAATGCTAGTGGTATGGTGCTGGGTGCTGTTTAATTCCAACTAGATGGGAATGGTAATGAAGTGGTTATAGCATTTCCCTCCTGTGCTTTGACCCCCACTTACAAATTCTAAATTATTGAGTGAGAGATCGTTGGATGTGTGTAAGAACTGAACCATTTTCGAAAATGTGTGGGGTTCCCATGTGTTAGTACGCTGTGGCCACAAATCATTAACCAAGGGCCTTACTACTCAAGGTTTGATAAATGCTTCACACAGGATTGCCTGACTGTCTTTACAATTTCTGGACTAAATGAAATATGAAATACCAGCATTTGTAAAGCGCACAGCTACCTCCGGAGAGGTGTCCCGGCGTCGGGAAGATTAAGCAAGCTATTGCACAGAGTCACATGATGCTGGGCTAACCTGCCGCCAGGGATCGAACCGTGAAGCCCGTGGTCCGGAGTAAGGCACCCTGGCCGCTGCGCCACACCTCTTCCACAACTATTATGTTCAAAATGTACCAGGTGCTAAGCATTGTGTGGCAGATTTTATTAGAAGAATGCTTCTGCCCATCAATGAAGACCTAAGTGGTGATTAGGATGCGTGTGTTGTCACTGCCCTGGAAGGTGGAGAGTTGCAAGGTATATGTAAAAGAGTCTGGGAAACCGCATTGACAAAGGATACTGTGTTGAACCATGTAGTTGTGTATGTAACAGCAGGATGTCCAGAGAGGAACAAACTGGACTGTATGTAGTATGTACTCTTGTTGGGATTATCTGTGGAGAATGGATTGTTGATGAGGAAGGGGTGTCTTGTTCCTCCTATATCATTACGCTGTAAAGTTGGGAGCTTGTGTCATAATGGGCATTTGGGAATAGTAAAAACCAAATGCAAAGTTAAGGAATTCTAATGATGGCAGGGGTTAGCCAAGGAAGAAGAGAGTTTTATGGGAGTGTGTGGAATGTTTGAATTCTGATACGACCCAAATTACCCTTACGCTGCCTTTGTACCATCTAACATGCCTTGGGAACAGGTTTGAATTGATGTGATGGGGCCGGTTCGAGATGGTGGAGGTGATGTGAATTTTGCATTGGTGGTGTGTGATCACTTTTCAAAGTGGCCTTGAGAACAAATTGTGCCTAGGCCCAGGGCCGGCTTTAGCACTGGTGGCACCCAATGCGACAATCATTTTTGGCCCTCCCACACCCCATGACCGCCTACTCAGATTCTCTCACTACCACCAGGCAAAAGTGCCCCTCATCTCTCCAATCATAAATTATTGCTAAAAACAGCGCCCCCACCTGAGGTCAGCGCCCCCTCCCCAGGTCAGCGCCCAGTGCAGCCGCACCGGTCGCACTGCCCTAAAGCCAGCCCTGCCTAGGCCAGATGCTTTGATTGTTATGGATGAAGTCTTTCAACGGGAAGGGCTATTTAAACCAATGTGAGCAATAATGATGAGCGGATGTCGTCCGGCAGTTTGTAAACAGAATTGATATCAAATACAGAACTACTTCTATGTATCATCCCGAAGGGAGTGGTAGCGTGGAGCACTTTCATAGTGTCATCAAAGCAATCCTTGAATTGGCAAAAAGCAATGCATTGAGTTAGGAAAAGGAAATTAAGAAGATGTTATGGGCTTATCGGATAACACAGTGGGAAAGCACTGTACACAGTCCATTTGTGTTGATGAGGTAAAACCCGTTTAACCAAAGATAGTATGGTGTGGATCTGGTCTCTGGAAGATTTTAAATGGAGGACAATCCATGCTCGGATTGAGTACAGAACAAGGTATGACAAGATTCATGGCGTTTGGAAAGTGGAGCTACAAGTTGTTGATTTTGTTAGAGTGAAAAAAGGTGGTATAATATCAAAGGGAGATAGATTTTCATCACCTTTGACTATAAAGAAAACTCTATGCAATGCAGCCTTTTTGAGTGATGGCAAAGTGTGGCAGTCCGGTGGCTTGTCTCTGTACAAAGGCAGAAAAGCCATTCAGTCCTGTGGTACAAATTTTGATTAAGTAGCTGATGGTGCAATTGGTAAGAATGGTGGAAGAGTGGAACATCAGTGCAGTGCTGATGGGGAAGTGGAAACCCGGTATGTGGAGTTGAGTGGGGTAGTCAGTAATAGGAACACGATTCCTGCAACTTCTTCAAGTTGTACCAACGGGAAAAAGCTGCTTTGGCAGGAATATCACATCGCCCAAAAAATGCAATCATATATTTGTGAATGATGCTCTTATAATATAATTTCTCAAAGGTGTCATATATGTAAGTTTTGTGTAACAATTTGGGGAAAATCTAATATTTGTATATATTTTGTGCTATTATACAGTTTAAGTTTCTTTTTTCATTATATGGGGGTGGGGGAGGAGTGGCGTTTGCTACCTAGCAGCACCTGCTGACATTGCGTGAGTTCATCATGGTACTTTGGAATGCTGGTGAGTTGTTAGGCTGGCAGCTCGGAAAAATGGATATGCTTTTGAGCAGGCTTGAGAATATGGAATAAACTTGTGAAAAGGTAACTTGTTTTGCTTTATCTTTGGATCCTACAATCTTTTACTAGTGAAAGGCGGTGGATTTAGTGTGCTGGGTAAAATGTCTTTCACACAGTGTGAACTCCTCACATAGCCCACCGGTGGCCAGTGCTCAATTTGTAAAATGAGTGCTGGAGCCCAAAGTTCTGCTTAGCCGCGGCTGGCGGTATTGGCAGTGCACTGAATGCTAAGGAAGCGTGGCCTGAATCCACGTTAAGCCTCTTTAATCCTCTGCTAGACGCTCCCTATTGCTTGTTCCTACTTTCTCTCTTGGTGACGGTTTATATTTCTTTCTCTTCCAACTTTTTTCGCTTTTGTGTTTTTTTTCCTCTTTCTCTTTTTTTCAGGAAATGATTGATGAGGAAAAAGAAGTGCGGCCCACCACCCATAAATGCCAGCTACTGGCACTACCCACCTGTGGCAGATTTTCATTCTTCCCTCCATTGTCTGTTTTTTTAACCTGCCTACATTAGTGCCAGCTTCTCACCAGGGACCTCTTTTCACACTGTTTGCTATGTCCACTAGTGCTAATTCCTTCTCCAGTGTACAAATACCCACACAGTCTAAATCCCTACAAAGGTGCCTGCTTGCTTCCTGTAGTGTCATCTAGTGCAAGAGCCTCAGCGTGTCTGTTCTAGCTCCTTAAATTGACCAATAGTTCCAGCTCCTCGGAATGCCCTTCAGTGCCAGGTCCTCCCTCGCTCTGCTCACCAGTAGCAGCCCCCATATACCCACCCTATCATTGCTAGTTGTTGCCTGTCACAATAGGGATCTGTAGGAGAGTAGGATCTGCTTCACATGGGTACCCCCACTTTTTGCTGATGCTTCACTGGTTTTCGACATTAGTCTGGCTGGGGCCCTGCTATCCAGAACCCCAGCCTAGCTGTTTCCTCTTTAAAAAGGTTCCATGTGCCTTAGGCACATCTCTAATTGGGATCTGGAGTGCCCTTGTAAGTCCCTAGTATATGGTATACTATGTACCAAGGGCATAGGTACCTCAGAGGCCTGCCAGGGGCTGTAGCATGTATTGTGCCACCCCTGGAAGGCCATCCAAAATGACACCACAGGTCTGCTACTGCCGCCTGGGTAAGGTGGTGCATGCACCCCTTACTGTGATATAGGTTACCTGTATCACTACAAACCTACACACATATAAACCTATAAGTCACTCCTATGGTAGGCCTTGTCAATCCTAAAGGCAGAGTGCTTGGTTCCTATGTGAGAAGGTGCCACTGCATGAGCAGGGCCCCTCTGCAGTACTCAGAGTCCATTCTCTGGTACTGTTTGTAAATGCGATTAAACCATATACTCTTAAGTGCATTATATCCTCGCGGTAAAATGCTAACTATGGAATGACTGCATCAAAACATGTCGTGTTTGGTGTCAAACATCTTGGAATACTACCCCCCGCCAATCCTGGCGGCGGGGGTAGCATTCCACCCTTCTAGAGGGAGAGACATGTTAACCCTGGTCTACCCGGTAACTTCTTCCCAAAGCCTTGGCATCACAAAATGGATGCCTCTGCCACAGACACAAGTCTGGCCTCCTGCTGCTGACAGAAACTCCGGCAGGGGAGGCCTGGACAATAGGTTTCCTGTCACAGGGAGGTGTGACCACCTCCCCAGACAGGATAATGTGTAGTGGGGCTGGGCGGGTGCACTCTTAGAGTGCTTTGAAGTCCTGCACTGGGGGAGCAAAAGGCTCCTCTGTGCATATGCCAGTTCAAACCGGATCAGGGGCTACCTGCCCCTGCTCTGGCGAAACTGGACAAAGGGAAGTGGGTGTAGCCACCCTCCCTTGACCCTCCCATAGGTGGGGTCATAGAGTTAGTCCCTCCCTGTTTTACTGTATAAAATAGGGAACCCTTGCCATAGCAAACTAGATATCCCTGGACTAAACTCTGAAACTGAATCCTGGACCTTCGACGCTCTACATTGCGATTAGAGGACTGAAGTAGCTCCCTTGGGGTCAAGGAGTGACTCCCCTGCTTGGCAGGCACCAAAGAAGCAATTGTCCGGTCTGCATCGACAAAGCTCCCGCCGGACGCCGAAGTCCCTGCATCCCCAGAGGTAGATTTTCTGACCTCCCCGAAGCTGCCCTGAGTCCCCAGCGAAGCTGAGGCCCGTAGCTGTCGTGGGTAACGAGGAACCGTGACCCCTGGACACCGAGCACATTTGCAAGTGCACCATCTTCTGGGTCTCCCACGAAGTCATGCTTTGGGCTCCGAGTAGCCCCAGCCTACAGCACCAACTGCACCCAAGATCACTGGCCCCCACTCTACGAGTGTCCTGTGAGCCAGATCCACGTGCGGCGTCACGAGGCTCCTTCGCGGTCGTTAGCCCGTTGGCTAGTAGCCCTTCACGAAGGCCAATCTTTTCCTAACTTGGCATCCTGGTGTCTCCAGGCTCGCCCTTACTTACCCTTGCTGGGTGAGTTCCTTAGACCTTGCTGGTCTGCACCATCGTCCTTCTTCCTTTTCCACAAGACTTGCTGTTGCCAAGGCCTGTTGGGTCCAATCCGGTTGCCGACACCTCAGCAAGCAGCAGACGTTGTGGGACAGTCCGAATCCTGCTCCTGGTTGCCGACAACGCCTCCTGGACATCGTGACTGCAGAGTCAAGACGACCGTCAACGCACCTGAAGCACCCGACATCGGTGGGCATCTGCTCATCGCCTTCCTGGTCACTGGCTAGTGACCCAGACTCTGTCCCCTCTGCTTTCAGGTTCTTCAGATCCTCGATCCACTCTTGGATCCACCCGGACACTTTTCTCCTGGTCGCCAGCAGCACTTTGCAGCAGATCTCCATAGGAATCGACGACGAAACCCGACCCCGAAAGGCACCTATGCACCCGGCTTCCCTGGGTGAGGTAACACGAGTACTCCGGTGCTCCCGTGGGTAGAGACTCTTCAAAGTCCTAGATCTCAAAGGGTTTGTTCCTAGTCCTCCTCTAAGTGTCCCTATTCTCTAATTTCCTGACCGCGACTTTCTCCATAGAAGTAAACGGCGTATCGCGGTTGTGTGTTTACACTGCACGCGTCCCCCGTGGGTCCCCTGTGTCACTACCTTGGGTGGTTCCTTGTGGTCCAAGCACTTCTAGAGGCTCTAGGCCTTGTGTCTAGTTCAGTCGTGGTTCTTATACCACTTTATTGGTATATGGTTTGGTACGCCCCTAGGGCTCAAACGTGTATTTGTGCTATTACTGTGATTATTTAACTTATAACTTGTGTACTTCGAACTCTAGCCTCATAAAGAGACTAGAGGGGTGTGTTTAGCAATAAATACATATATTTTGAATATATACCTGGTGTGGTGCTCTTTCATTTGGTCACTCAAGAGATTATAGGCTGGTAAAACAAGCTGCTTTACATTCCTTCAAGACTTAGCCTGAAGGCTGCTCTCCACAGCTACCACTAGGATAGCTTTCTTTAAAGGTTGTCTTTAACCTAACTCCAGTAAGGGTTGTTTGGACTGGTACACGGTGCCCACTATAATTAGTGGACAGCATATGCCAGGCCAACTCTCACAGGATCATTGCTTGGAAATACTTTATTATCCTTGGCCCTAAACACTTATGACCCCCGCCTTGACCTGCGACAGACAATTCCTCATTCTCTTTTCCAAAAAATAATGTTAAAACTTTCTTGCATGTTTGTCTAAAGGTTTCGTCATCCCCTACCATATTTTCTACTAGCTTGCCTTCGTCCTAGTGCCAGGATTCCCCCGCATGTCAGCCTTGCTCTACAAATTTGCCTTTAGTTGTACCGAATCTAACAAATTACCTTAGAAGGCAAGGGTTTTGTTGTTGGTTACCCCCTCTGACAAACCTTGAAGGCGAAAGATTTGTGCTGTGATAATCCTTGCTAAACCCTCTTAGGGGAGTTGTATGTTGTTTTCCCAAAAGTAATTGTAAAGGTATTTTATTTTATGACTACATGCTTGATGGTTGCCTTGTGGAAAAAACTTAATTATAGTGACAATCCACTGATAAAGGCTAAAGGCTTGATTGGTTAATTGGGGAAAATCATATCAGATATCGTCGCCTGATGTGATTATTATCACATATGATAAAGTCAGTAGGTATGGCTTATTTATTGTGAAAAGCATATTAAAACTAATTGGTGGATTGATATTACACTGTGCTAAAGCATATATGAAGGTTATTTAACACATGGAAACTCAAAGACTACCGGCATTGACCCCGATTTTTTTTATGTTTGATAACTTCTCTGATACATTCTTGGGGCAGAAAATTTGCACTATTAATCCCTGAAAAGAGAGATTGATAATGTTTTGCCAATTATAATTGTGTACATATTTCTTATTTTTTGAGTGGTATTTAGCTGTGTGTGTGGCCAGGTGACAGTTTTAGCTGTCTGTCAGGCTCTTAAAACAAAAACAAAAAAAAGACATACTTAGATGTACATGGTTTGAGTAAGCCCTCTTCAGCCCTTGGTCTGTTTGAGTTTCATTCACATTCTCATTATGCCAAGTCAGCATATAACATGGGCAAAGGGCCTTCAACTTCAGCCGTTGACTTCATTGCCTCAGTATTGACGCCGTTTCACCTGATTACATGGGCATATCTTTCTAAAAATGAATCTGCTTCAGTACCAGAGCTGGTCGGCCAGTCCCTTGGTTTTCATTGTGCTCATTCAATAAAACTCCTTTTATTTTTTTGCCTTTTCTTAATTTTGTTTGATTTCATTTAGGGCACCCAGCAGCTACCCTGACAGAACAATCAGGCAACTCTTTCCACTCATTACATCTGCAGTGTTCTGCATCCCTTGCGGCCACTGCTTCTAAACTGCGGGGCCTTCTTGGAATGATGTTGTCCATAGTTTATCATTGGTTTACCATTCTTTGGTGGCAGCCACTTTTGAAAACAGGTCAGTCCTCTTGGATTGGTACACCAATGATGCACTGTGTGCAATACCAGTGCAAGATGGTGCTCAGTGTGTTATTCACTGAGAGGCCATCTTGGATTATATTATGCATATTTTATCGTTTTGCTGTTCCCAGAAGGGACCCCAACTTGGTTTCCATGTTGGAATTTTAAAACAATGATACACTATGCATAATATGATTCCAAAAGGCTGCTCACTGTTGTATTTACATTTTTACTTATTTTTTGATGCAAGCAAATGCAACCCCACGTTTAGGTGGCAAACTTTTCTTTGTTTTCCAATTGTATTATTTTAATTGATCTTGCCTGTGCTGGCTGATTTTTTTATGTCTTTTATATGGATGGGTGAGTGGGTAAATGAAAGAATGAGTTAAAGGGTGGATCATTGGGTGCATATGTGAAAAGGACGAGTGACCGCTTCAATGTATAATGAGTTGCTGAGAGCCGATACTCACCAGTGATGGAAGAGGCACCTTAAGTATTAAGCCAGATATATTGGCACTGCCAGTGCTTGTTTCCTTCCCTCTTCTCTCTGGCTTCCTTCTTCACTTTTTCTCCCTTTCCCAAGAGCGCCTTCCAATCGTGATACCTCCTGGCATCATTAAGTGCATAATACTTACAGCAGTAAGGGCCTGATTTAGAGTTTGGCGAACAGGGTGCTCTTTCGCAAAAGCTGGAATGGAATTGTGAGCAAAATAACGTTGGATTTAGGCCCAGATCTCTGTATTGGGGTTAATGTATGCCATTGTTCTGCATTCTGTCCATCAATTGTTCTTTTTGCATTTGTCACCCCAAGTGGGACGGGTATGCCCTGACGTGGGTCCCGTGCTCTCCATGCCACTGGAGTCAAGCTATCCTGGCTGATGAGGGTTGAAACCCCGAAACCGGTCCTAGGATGCTTGTTTCCAGTCCAGGGAGGACCTGGCCTGGCAGTTCGGGCTGGATTGTTCCCAAGAGGCACAGGGTCAAGACTGATTTGCATATGGCTGGGTTCAAACTGGAATGGCATGGTGAGCAAAAAAACGATGGATTTTGGCCCAGATCTCTGTACTGGGGTGAATGTATGACATTGTTCTGCATTCTGTCCATAAATTGTTCTTTTTGCATTTGTCACCCCGAGTGGGACGGGTATGCCCAGGCGTGGGTCCCGTGCTCTCCATGCCACTGGAGTCAAGTGATCCTGGCTGATGAGGGGTGAAACCACGAAACCGGTCCTAGGATGCTTGTTTCCAGTCCAGGGAGGACCTGGCCTGGCAGTTCGGGCTGGACTGTTCCCATGAGGCACAGGGTCAAGACTGATTTGCATATGGCTGGGTTCAAACTGGAATGGCATGGTGAGCAAAAAAACAATGGATTTAGGCCCAGATCTCTGTACTGGGGTGTATGTATGACATTGTTCTGCATTCTGTCCATCAATTGTTCTTTTTTGCTTTCGCAAATGTGGCAGAGTACCTGCTCATCAAACCCTTGTTCCACCTGCCTCATTTACAGATGAGTAGACTTCTAGTATTCTGTCAATGGAGCCACCACTGGTTCCATCAACAGAATATTCCTCTGACAGCCCACCGGAGTGGGGCTATCGAAGGAAGGACAGAACACCATTCGCTCTATTTAGGGTGGATAATGTAATGCCTTTTTGTTTCCTGTCTGTCACTGACTGAAAAAACCTGGTAGTAAGAAACAGGAAAAAAAATAATGACCCTCTTCCCACACCCTGGGACAAAACAAAAAGTTGTAGGGGCCATTGTTTTTTTAGAAATAAACTCCTGCTTTGGAAGTTTGTTTTTGAAGCACATAAAAGTCCTAACATTTGATAAGTGGCCGTACACCAAATGTTTGCTACATTAAAAGGAACCTCCATGGTGGTGGTTCATTTCAATTTACAGAAATGTCTGGGAGGCCGATGGACATCTTAATATTTAGCCCTCAAGATGGAGGAGGTATTGTCCTCCGCTATCTGATGGGCACTACTCCATCCACCACACCGTAAATCAGGCCCTAAGTTTGGTACTGGTAGTTAGTTGTTAGTCCACTTTCCTAACTATAGTGAGTTAACTTTACTTGAAAACTCTGAGCAGCACAATGAGGTCTGAGATGATTATCGTCATGCTCATTGTAATGGTTGATTGGTGCTTCACTTTTTTTTAAAGTAACTTTTAAAATCTGTTTTGATAACCTTTTATACACTGTCATCTCTTTTCTGCTTCTTTATAGTACAGAACATACGCTATTAAGGATGCAAAATCTGGCAAGTCACTGTCCCTTATTTTATGTGATTCCATGGGACTGGAAGAGAAAAGTGGAACAGGACTGGACGTTGAGGACATACCAAAAATTCTTGATGGTCATGTTCCTGATAGGTATCAGGTAGATGTTTCACAATTTAGCATTTTCTTGTGCATGTTTCAGTGTGTGTGTGTGTGTGTGTGTGTGTGTGTGTGTGTGTGTGTATATATAATTTATTGTTTAAAGCTGAGAATACCATTGCAGACTAACTTGTTATAGTCTACACAGTGGTTGGTACCACCCACAGGAACTGTAGTAGGACCAAGATGTAACATTTTAGAACTGCATGATGCCACAGAGGGGCCTATAGTGAAGCCCGTTTTAAATCTGATATATATATCTTTACTTAAATTTGGAGATTTTGGCTGTTGAAATCTCAGGGAAATATGAGGAAATACTAGTGATTTGCACCTGGAGTTGCCAATTCCCTGGTAATTGCTCATTTCCTATAGGAATCTCAGGGTTACATTTGTAGACACTACAATTCCACACCTTTTGAGGTACCGGGGAGCCTGGACTCTGTGTGGAATGATTACCTGAAAATCCAGGGCAGTTGTATTGGGAACATAATGATAAACTGAGGCGCTATCAAATGCTCTCATTTACCCAAAGTTTAAATAGTGTGATGGCCGGTAATGATGTTGTTTCTCTTCCCCTGGACATTGTCTTCTCAAGGTCCTTGGGAAGAAAAACAACATCTGCTGAGAGTTCCTTAGCGGCCATATTATAATGACAACACAGTAACAAAAGAGTGGAAGCACAAATCCCCTCTCTGGGATTATGAGAGCCACAAATGCACATATGTAGGCCACAGGATCCACCAGAGAGGTCAACATATTAAAAGCATAAAATTCGATAATCCGGGCGCTGATAAAATTCAAAAAGATCTTAATGCGTCCCCTCATATAAATGGATAACAATGCAGCAGCCAACTTACTAAGGTCCACCCAATAATTATTCACCTACAAGAGCTCTAACTACCTGAGAACTAAAAATAATACAACTCATGTGGCAGTGGCCTACTGTAAAAAGAGAACTCGAAGAATCCTAGGGCCAACCCGACAAAAGAAAACACAAACCCTCCCACTTAAAACTACTGTTGATATTTAATGTATCCAAAACAACCAGTTCACAGCTGTAAGAAATAATTAAAGAGATATTAAAATGAGACATTACAGATACCAAGGGGTAAGTAAAACAGGCATCCAAGGCATTGATGCCAAACCCCTTACTTAAATGGCGAGATATCTCCAAAAATCTCCACAGAGCTCAAAGAGCAAGGAATCTAATAAAGAAAATCAATTAAAAAATGCAGTACCTTAACCCCTATGAAAAAATAAAACATCCACATACCAAACTTCAAAATACTATGAAGTTATATCACATTCACCCAGGGATTAGATGGATCCCATCTAATTTGCATGTTTCAAGCATGTCCGTGTTCCACGCGCTGAGCTGCTGCTGCATACTTTTGGTTCTTCGGTGGATGCTCCCCAAGGCCAGGTCTGTGGTGAAGGGCATGGGGACCTCCATGATCTTTTGGCTAGCAAATTTTTGAGCCCTCCCTGTTACTACCTGTTGATCCCTTGCCTGACCCCAAAATGGCTGCCACTGTGTTCCCTACCACGTTGTGCTACTCCTCTGAGAATAAACCGGACTTCGACCAGACCTCAAACTCATCCCCCATCCGTCCTACCCTTCAGGATACCGAATCTGTGAACCTACCTCTGACAGTGGAGACCTAGCTTTTTGGCCGATGCCCGGTGGAGCTACATGATAGCTATAGAGGAGATGGGCTGTGGACTACCCCTTCGGCCCTCACCTACCCAGCCGGACATTGGGCAGACCTTACTTCGTCTCTCCGTCGTACTCTTCCCCCTACCCCTTTACTCCACCCACTTTCTCCTTTATGCTCCATTTATTCCTCCTCTTTGCTCTCTAACTGTTTTCTCATTGAGACCTAGCCGCTTGACTGATGCCCGGTGGAGCTACCTGATAGCTATAGAGGAGATGGGCTGTGGACTTCCCCCTCGGCCGTCACCTACCCAACCGGACTTTGGGCATACTCTCCTTCGTCTCTCCATCCATCCTATCTCCCTCCTATACCCCACCCCCTTTCCCTTCTAAGCTCCATTTACTTAGTCTTCCGACGCTCTGGAAATGTTATCTTGGAACTGATGTAACAGACATATGGTGTGAACCGATTCAGAATGTCGCTGGTTTTGAAGGGTGCTCCATTTACCATTTGAACAGAAGACTTAAGGGAATTGGGGTGGAAGAAAGTTTGTGTCTCTGCAGATTCCAGAACTTTCCATCACAAATGGAAGGAAATGTGTTTTTTTAGTCAAAGTTTGAGGTTTTCAAGGAATTCTGGAAAACATAACTTGGTTAGAGCCATTCAAGTCACCTCATCCTAGATTCCCTAGGTGTCTAGTTTTCAAAAATGTACAGGTTTGCTAGGTTTCCTTAGGTTCTGGCTGAGCTAAGGCCCAAAATCAACAGCTACCCACTTAGCAAAAAAAGGGTCCGTTTGAGTGGAAACATAATGTATACATATTGTGTTTTGGGCTGTTTCCTTTCACAGGCACTAGGCCTACCCGCACTAGTGAGGAACCATTTTAATAAAGGACATGTGAGAGCATAGAATAGTAGGATATTTATTATTACCAATGTAACCCAGTGTGTAAGAAAGAAGACATTTTGAAAAATAACCTCTAAATCATATGCTTGTACGGGTAACAGAGATGTACAATTAAACACTGCTCCTAAACTCTATATCTTGTGCACATTTTAGAAATACATAGGTTACCTTTTTAACTATTTTTCACTCTAATATTTCACCATATGAATTGGTCTATACTCTGTACGCAATGAAAAACCATTGTACGGTGCAGCTCAGTTGTTGGCTCTGGGTACGTCAGGTTCTTGAAGAAACTACAAACCCTGTATATACCCACAATCAAGAGTCTAGCAAATGTAATGGTACATTGCTTTTTTTAAATCTGCCATTATGACAAAAAGTTACAGATGAAAACAATGTTCACAAATGGCTGTTTTTTCCTACTCTTTGTTAATATTTATTTATTTCAACAGTTAGTTTCTTTGGGAAAAACTTGAAGGATCTACACATATGACCCCTTGCTGAATATTGAATTGTCTACTTATAACAAATATATACCTTTCCTAGATCACCCATGTATTTCACACTGGTTTGTACGTCAAACAGGTAGTAAGTTGAAAGCACAAAAAATAGGAATTCTGGGCTACCTCTTTGAAAAATGCCAAAACTGTAGTAAATATTTAGTTTCTTTGATTCAGATCTGCATGTTCCGGAAAGCTGGGAAGATGGTGACTTTATCACATCAAAACATTACTTATTTCTACCAACATTTTACCTTTTTAAAATTAATAAGGGCATCATTATGATCCCGGTTGGACTCTCATCCGGCCGGTACCGTAGCGGAAGAGGGACCGCCCGACAAGGAGTCGGCATTCCCCCTGCCCTCATTACAATGCGACTGCCTTCATGGTGGTTGCAAAGTGTATATTTCCTATTGTGGCTTGTGCTGTGGGCTGCAGCACAAGCCGCAATAGAAAATATACACTTTAAAAACATCCTTGCACCATGTGGCAGGCACCATGCAGTGCCTGTCACATGGTGCAGGGATGTTTAAGGGCACCATAGGTGCTCCTCAGGCCCTATAGCAGAGGACCAGGGGGCAAGGAGGGCCTGCTAGGGGCCCCCAAAATCACATTCCTCCTGCCTTTTCATGGCGGGCGAACCGCCATGAAAGGGCAGGTGGAAAGGGACATTGTAATCCCTACGGTGGTACCTGAGAAGGCACCATCCCTATTGTAGGGATTACTGACCCTCCGACGGACCGCCGGGCTTCTTGAGCTTGTCGGAAAGAGTCGGACTGTCCCTCCCCCTGCTGCCTCCCACTGCACACATTGTAATGCGTCAGTCGGACTGCAGCAGCAGGTGGCGGTCGGACCGCATCCAATGAGCCATCGGATGCGGTCCCACCACCATCAGAATGACCCCTTAAGTATTGAACGACTAAGAGGGTGGATAGCCTGTGGAAACATGTAGAGATCTCAAAATAACAATCTTTAGCTCATTATAATTATATTATGCCATAAATGTTGATCATTTTTTGAAGTCCCCACAATTCCTAGAATTAGTATGGCACTGCCAGTAAATTACTTTTGTTATTACTGAAATCTGGTATCCCCATGTGTATAGGCTCCTTTTTGTGACCCTTAAAACCAGCCATTCACTAGAATATATATATTTTTTAAAAAGGCAAAAAAAAACAATATAACCCAAAAAAGCAAGAGGCATGATTTTTGTAAGTTCAGCCTGAAACAGTACCATTAAAAGGGCACCATCTAACAAACAATTTTGCTAATCTCTCCCTAAATTATTAGGTCCTGATGTACAATAGCATAATTATCCGAGGGGGTGGATGGGCACTCCCGAGTAGTTCATGAGAAGAGCCTTTGACATTGCTTTGAGCTCTCTGACTCCACCTCCTCAGGAGTGCTCTTCCCCATGGATATTATTACTTCTGTGAAATATATACAAACCTTGTATTTGGTTCACAGACACCTGATTTAGCTTTGTGACTATTGTAAAAAGACAAAGTCGTTTGCTTCAGTTAAAATGCTATTTCTTATGTATTAATAACATTTTCTTAGGCATAGCTTAGCCCATTAGATTTGGGGGGGGGTAAATCTAAAATTCCCCAACGCAAAAGCAGTGGGCTGCAGCATGGAGGGGTAAGATTACCATGGTTTGTGATGGACTATTCCATGAAGAGCAAGATCAGCACTGGTTTGCAATAGGTGGGTGTAGGAAAGTGCCTCTTTTGACATGGTTACCCCCCACTTTTTGCCTGGTATCTCGTGCACCTTTGACTGAAAGTGTGCTGGGTTCCTGCTAACCAGGTCCCCAGCACCAGTGTTCTTTCCCTAAACTGTACTTTTGTTCCACAATTGGCACACCTTTAGGAACCCTGTAAGTCCCTAGTAAACAGTACCCCTGGTACCTAGGGCATTGTACCTAAAGAGGGTCAGTCTCTAAGGGCTGCAGCATGAATTGTGCCAGTCTAAGAGACTCTACACAAAGCTAATGCAAGCTGCCTTTGCAGCCTGGGTTTCGTGGTGCAGTGAAAACTGAAGAGTCGACATGGCACACTTCCCTGTGTGCCATGCCTACCCAGCACTACATGTGGCATAGGTGAGTCACCCCTAAAGCAGGCCTCGCAGCCCGAAACGAGGGTGCACTATGCCCCATGTGTGGCCATATCTGCACGAGTAGATGCGTCCCTGTAATATCTAAGCAAAACCTAAGGTATTACAAGTGCACGGAGAAGCCATGTAGGAAAGTAGGATCTTTCTGACATCGTTGCCCCCACGTTTTGCCTGGTGTCAGTTTGTTTAAACTGTACTACACTGGGATCCTGCAAACCAGGACCCCAGTATCCATGCTCTCTCCCTTAAATTGACTTGGTAAATACTTTGTACACCCCACAATTGGCATACTGGTGTACCCCTGTAAGACCCTAGTAGGTGGTACTAAGGTACCCCGGGCATTGGTACACCAGGGGTCCCCCATGGGCTGCAGTCTGGGTGAAATGGTGCATGCACCTTTCACCGCAGATCTATTTACCTTGTATCCCGGTCACTCCACTTGGACCCTATAAGTCATCCCTAAGGTAGGCCCTTCAGCCCAAGGGCAGAGTGCATGGTGCTAAGTGTGAGGGTACCCCTGCATGAGCAGAGGCACCCTTCCAAACCCCAGACTCCAGTCTCTGGACTTTGTAAGTGCGGGGAAGCCATATTAAGGGATGTATTGGACACTGGTCAACACGAGATGTCCAACTGCATAATGGCTTCACTGAACCTAGTCAGGTTTGGTATCAAACATGTTGGAATCATGCAACTACACCGATTCCAGTGTTAGATGCCTGATACCACATACTGAGGGGGCTCCTTAGAGGAGCCCCCCATAACTAGCTGTGTAGCCTTGCAGGGTCTGCATGCAAGTCAGTGCTGCCGCGGACACCAGACACTGTTCTGCCCTCCCGCTGCTGAGCCTAACTTGAGTAGGGGAAGGCAGATCAAAGGATTTCCTGTAGAGGAGAGGTACTACCTCTGCTATTTTAGAACTAGGTGTCTCTGGGCTAGGCTGGGGGTGCTTCTGAGCACCTCCGTACTGCTTTGAAGGGCACATTTGGTGCCCTCCTTGCATAAACCAGTTTAATCTATTGTAGAAGCCCTTGGCTCCTGCTCTGGCATGAAACCACACAAAGAACAGGGGAGTGATCCCCCTCCCCCCATTCAGCTCCTCCCCCAGGGAGGTGGCCAGAGCTCTACCAGGTGGCCACTTGATTCTGCCATCTTGAAAATAACATAAACAGAGGCCCTGGGAGCATCCTCCATCTTGTTTTGGATGGAATTAGTATTCTAGGGTCTGAGTTATGTTCACTTCCTACAGAAAGTGGTCATATAACAGGTGTAGACACCCTAATGGTAGGTAGCCCATTGCCTACTACCTGTCACTCCCCATAACGCCCCTAAATTGAGTATTAAGGTGGCACCCCTGAACCCAAGAACTGAGATTCGACAGATCAACAGAAGGACGTAGAAGAGTCACTGCCTGCCAAGAACTGCAGCAGAACATTGGACTTTGTCGAGAAAGCCTGCCTGTACTCGGCCCTCTCCAGACAATCATGACAAAGTGACTCGTCCTGCGAGCTGGAGAACTACCAAAGCGTTTGGTAGCCTGGCAGCACTTCTAAAATCACCTACAGTCTTTCTTGGAGTAGAGGAGCTACTCCCCTGCAGTCCGCAGGCACCGTCAAGCAGAGTCCGGTCCACCTCCTTGCAGCTCCCTGGCCCAACTGATGCCCCAGATGTCCGGGAGAAGGTACTCATGCAAGGGAATGTCAGATTTGTCTCCCCACTGAGAGTGAAGACACGAGGACCAACCGGAGCTGTGCAATACCAACCCCTGGGGTACCAGACGCCCTACACTAAACACCAACAGTGAGAGTCCAGTCTGTATTATCACTGCACTTGGACCAAGCAGCCTTGAGGGAAGTCCGCATCACTGAGACCCACTTCGAGAGTATCCCAGCTGCCTTGATTTTGTCCCTGCCAACTTTTTGTCCCTGTCCGTGAGATGCATCTTTGAACACCCAGCCCAGCCGAACAAACCACTCTTGGCCCAGGTCCCAAGGAAATGGCTATGCCCCCATGCTCCAAGACCCCTTTGCGACTTGAGTCCCCATTTGGGAACTCCTGGACTTGCCCGCAAGTTCCCCTGGGCAGCCTCTTTCCAGGTGGTCCCACTTCTCCATAGCACCAGCTACCAGCCAGTTCCCGACAAACTGCTGGTAGTACTTTGATCCTTGGCCCACTACTATTCCGATCCCAGAAGGTGAACCCCTGAAACTGACAGTACCTACTTTTATGCATCTTTGATTTTTCCTTCCATAGAATTGCATCTTGAGTAAAGGTGCACAACTTTAAAATCTTTACTGCCTCTATGAATTATTATTGAGAAAAGTACTTACCTTTGAACGAAGTGCCTGGTTTCTAAATATATATTTAAAATGAAGTGTTATTTTTCTAATTTGGTCTCGGATTTATTCTTTGAGTGCGAGTCTGATTTATTGCCTCTGCGAGTACAGCAAATGCTTAGCATTATCCTCTGATATGCCTAACTGCTCACCCACACTACCACAAAAAAGAGCCTTAGTATTATCTACTTTAGCCTCTGTAAACCAATTGAGGACCTCTGCACAGTGTACTTCGTTTTAGTACACTATACAGAGAGCCAGCTTCCTACTTTGGGCCTTTGTCTAGAGTGCACAGTGGCCGAAAAACAATGGGCTGGAATGCTACCCCTATTCATTGCAACTGGTTAGACTAATTCCAAGCATTCATTCCATCATCTTTTTGGTGTTTGATTGTTAGTAGTATGCCTAGAACCCAGAGACTGGCACTGCTTTGCAAGTCTGCTACTTCCAAGGTTTATGAAGTCCAAAAGGTACTAAATTTGCTCCCATTCAAGGAGTTCTTCTGTGTGTGCAGATTTACTATTTTGTTGATAAACCAGTCACTATTAAATTTCCTCTCCAAAAAATGAACAAGTTGAAGCTTATAATGGAACAAGAATGGTGCGAAGAACTGACATAGGCACAGCCGGCTCAGTGCCCCCAGGCCCAACTACCAAGCAAACAATGCATCTATCTGGGGGTTTATCACACCCAATACACCCCCCTGAAGCTATGCCCCTGTTCATTTTAGGAGTATGAAAAGTTTTAAAGTCCAAAAAATGGGTTTCCAAATGAATATTGTTTTGGTATCTGGGAGGAATTTCAACTCCGCACTTCCAGATACCAAATCAATATCCTTTTAGGAATATGGTATCAGTATCTTCTATATAAGTGTTTTCCTTCTGAAATCCGGTCATAAAACATTGATATTTTTCCAACACTCAAAGGATGTCTGAACACATCCACAAAAGGGAAGGGTTCCCATTGGGACTCTTTCTACTTTGTGAATGTAACTAAAACATGTATCTGGTAGAGACATCTAACCGCAGATTCCTAACCTTTGAATTTCCCCAGGCATCAGACTAGATGCAGAAGTTTTTCATGAACAGTACCCCTGCATGCAGTTAGGTGGCGTCATCCGCACCGGTTGTGATGCCCGCATCACCTATATAGGTGCCACCTTGGCACGCTGACATCAGTTCTTTTCTTTCCGTGCCAGCCAGCTCTGATCTGAGAAAAGAGCTCACCAATCTGTCAGTTTTTGACATGATTTTTGTGACATTTTGTTGTTCTTTTTTGAGGTTTTCTCCTGGTGTCAAGGATGTCCTTGAGAAAGACCGATTTTAAACCCTGTGGCACTTTTCAGCACACCATGTCAGTGACAGACCCACTCCTCGTGTGTTTTTGGTGTTTGGAGTATGACCACGACTCCAAGTCATTTTCAGACTGCTGGGCCATGGAGCCGCAGGCTTTGAGGGAGCAGTCCCTAAAGCTGCTAGAGGCCCAGCAGGCGACTCTTTGGAAGTAACGGTCCCACTTGAGATAAAGGTCTAAGGACTGTTCCAAAAGTCCAAAGTCCTCTTCGTCTCCAGATCGTTGGGGCACTCGGGTAAAAGGCACAAAAAACAGAAATCTAAGGGCGCTTCAACTTCTCATCCGCCGGCCGACGAGATGAAGGAACATTAGCTTTCGAGGCCTGGTTCCTCGGAACCTGGCCCTGTGCCGACTCCATGCCTCTCCAATTTTCCAGGAGCCGGAGCGAGCCCACTCAAATCAAAGCGTTCTACAAGACCATGCGCCTCATTTTTGAGCAACCAAAACCCTCTGGCATGCCTTCAGGCCCCACGCGGTTGTAGTGGGGGGGGGGTGGGGGGCCCATCTGGATCCGTGCTAGCAGCTCCATCCCCGATGGGCCCCCATGGATCTGGTCATGGATCCAGACCGGCGGTGGTCGTGCCCCTGCGACCTTCCCTGGTGCTGGCCGAGATGCCAATGCTCCTGACGGCACCAGCCCCATTCTGATACCAGACGACATGGGAGCCGGATCTGCATCAACCGATTCCAGCACTGGCAAGACCCCCTCATCCTAAGTCAGAGCCTGAGCCCTATTCTGAAGGGCTAGGCTTCTGGGAGGAATGGGAGGGGTCACTGGACCCTTTAGATTAGCAGTATGAACAGGATATGGACTGCTGTGAGGAACTTGGTGATGCGAGCAGACTGGACACATCTCCAGATACCAGCATTCCTTCCCCTCTACCATGGCTATGGGGGAGGGAGCTACATATCCAGTTGTGGTGCGGAGGGCGATTGTGGTCCTTGATCTTCCGTTGCCCTCAGTGACAGTCAAGACTAACATCTTGACTAAAGTGCTGCACCCAGGTATCTCCTCCTCTGAACCCCTATTTCTGTGCAACAAAACCCTCATCGACGTCCTTCTGGGGACCTGGTCCAAACCCAGCACAGGGGCTCCTGTGGATATGACGATTCCTCGCCGCCAACATCCGCTCCAGAGGACCCATATTTCCTCACCCTACCCCAGAGAGGTTGGTGGTCCAGGCCTACGCATCCCATGGCGCGTTACCTGCCGCTCCCCCGGACAGAGAGTTCAAGAGACTGGATAGCTTGGTAAAGAAAATGTTTTCTTCCACCAGCCTTACATTGCGGTCAGTGATCACCGCATGCTTATTGGGCGTTATTCCCGCATGCTGTGGGAAATGGTTGCACAAGTGCTGCCACAGGTCCCGGAGGAGGCCCGTGCCATTTTCTCTTAAGCAATTGCAGACTGGAGAGACGCAGCAAAGTTCACTATGTGCTGTGGCTTGAACATGACTGACTCGCTGGGCAGATCGGTTTTGTCGACGGTGGCTCTCAGACGCCATGCCTGGCTGAGAACGTCTGGCTTTTCGAAAGCTGTCCAGCCTTACCTCACGGACATGCCCAGTGGCACCCGTCCCTTCGGAGACAAGGAAGACTCTGCACTGGAGCGCTTTAAGGACTCGTGGGCTATAGCCAAGACCTTGGGCCTCCTGGCTGCCCCACGTCATCCACAGTCTACGGCTTTCAACCGCGCCAACCCTATTCCAACCACCAAGCTATGCAATTTTTCCAGCCTCTGCGTGGATGAAGGCGCTGCTCATATCAACCTTGTGGGTCGGGTAGCCAGAGGTCTGGTCCAGCCACCACATCCCTGGCAGCTGCAGCCTCCAAACCCTCCTAATCTTGCTCTTCTAGATCATGGGTGTCCAGTTGGTGGCAGAATTCGTCATCAGCTATATCACTGGCAGTCCATAACATCGGACAGGTGGGTTCTGCTGATCGTCAGAAGGGGCTCCTCCCTCTTTTGAGACTACCCTTCCCTCCATGCGTCCAACTTATGACCGGCTGATGGAGGATCATTTGTCCCTGCTCCGCAAGAAGGTCATGGCTCTCTTGGCCAAGGGAGCCATAGAGAGGGTTCTGATGCCAGAAGTTGGTTATGGTTGCTATTTCCCCGACTTACTAATCCCAAAAAAGGACAAGGGCCTTTGTCCTATCTTAGGTCTCCGAGCCCTCAACTGCTTCCTCAAAAAGGGGAAATTCATGATGCTCATATTGGCTCAGGTTATGTCTGCCCTGGATTCAGGAGAGTGGATGGTAGTGTTGGACTTGCAGGATGCCTATTTTCACATCCACGTCCTGCCTGCCCATCGGCGTTACCTGCGGTTTATGGTAGGCCAGAAGCATTTTCAGTTCACCGTACCCCCTTTTTGGACTTACCAGCGACCCTCAGGTGTTCACCAAGGTGATGGCAGTGGTTGAAGCTCATCTGCACCGATCAGAGGTGTCAGTCTTTCCCTATCTTGATTACTGGCTGCTGAAGGTGGGGTTCTCCTAGGCTGTTGTCGTCCACCTCCAGACTACGGCGGACTTACTGCATTTACTGGGGTTCACTATCAACATACCAAAGTCACACCTGACTCCCTCTCAGACGCTACCTTTCATCTGGACGCAGTGAAGTTTTGGGCTTATCCTCCTGAGCGGTGTGTCCAGGATATTCAGGCTATGATACCGATGATTCAGCCTCTAGCCTGGGTTTTGGTGAGACTGGCTCTGAAGCGGCTGGGGCTCATGGCCGCCTGCATCCTGCTAGTGACACATGTCAGATGGCATGTGCGGGCTCTGCAGTGGGTCCTGAAGTTCCAATGGGCACAGCATCAGGGGAATCTCTCAAACATGGTCTAGATCTCAGAGGGAACTGCAAAGGACCTACAGTGGTGGCTAACAAATCACGATTTTGTCAAAGGCAGATCCCACTCGCTTCCCCAACCAGACCTCACAGTAGTGACAGATGTGTTACTCATGGGATGGGAAAGCCCTCTAGGAGAGGTAGATAACAGAGGACTCTGGTCTCTGGCGGAATCTGGACTCCATATCAACATGCAGGAGCTCCATGCAATCCAACTGTCATTGAAAGCTTTCTATCCACCATCAAGGGAAGGCTAGTGCAGGAGTTCATGGTCAACACCACCGCCATGTGGTACTGCAACAAACATGGCGGGATGGCGTTGTAAACCCTTTGTCAAGAGGCACTGCATCTCTGGACATGGCTGGAACAGCAGAGTATATCCCTGAAGGTTCAACACCTGGCAGGTTCCCTTAATGCCAGACCGGACAACCTCAGCCATCGATGCCTAGCAGATCACGAATGGTGTCACCATCTGGAGGTGGTGCAAGGTCTCTTTCAGCAGTGGGGAGAGCCTTGGCTCGATCTGCTCGTCTCTGCCGAGAACACACAATGTCTGCTATTTTGCATGCCAGAGTTTGCAAGACTGCTCACGCTCTGGGATGCTTTTCGTCTCAAGTGGAGCTCAGGCCTCTTGTACGCCTTTCCTCCCATACCACTCCTGCCCATGAGTTCTCAAGAAGATCAGGAATGACAGGGCCCAAGTCATCCTTGTGGCTCCGGAATGGGGACAGAGAGTCTGGTATCCTGATCTTGTAAACATGAGTATCGATCCTCCAATCAGGCTACCCCTTCAGGAGGATCTTCTATCACAGCAGCAGAAGAGGGTCCTCCACCTGAACCTGTCAACTCTTCTCCTTCTTGCCTGTAGATTGAGCGGTGGCAGTTGATGGCGTTCGACCTTCATCCCGAAGTCTGTAATGTTATTCTGGCAGCCAGACGTCCCTCCAGCAAGATGGTATACGCCTGCTGATGGAAAAAGTGTGTATCATATTGTACAGAAAAGTCTATTGACCCTCTTTCTGCCTCCATTTCTGATATTTTACTTTTTATTTTGACTCTTGCCCAGCAGGGTTGTGCTCTAGGCACTCTGAAAGGGTATCTTTCTGCCTTGTTTGCCTTCTTGTGGGTGCCTTCCCCTTTCATTAAGCTGCAGTGGGACCTTAATTTGGTTCTCACATTTTTGATGTGTACTCCCTTCAATACCGCCTTTCTTGTGGCGATCACGTCAGCCAGGAGGGTGACTGAGCTGCAGGATTTATCATCCAAGCCTCCCTTCCTATCAGTTTTTCCTGACAAACCGGTGCCTCGCTCTAGGGCCTATTTCCTGCCAAAAGTGTAACACCATTTCATGTGGGCCAATCTGTCACCTTGCTCACTTTCTACGCTCCTCCCAATCCCTCTAAAAAAGAGTAGCGACTCCACCATCTAGACCCAAAAAGAGTGTTGTCGTTCTACCTTGTCTGCAAATGAGAGTTCCTGGTGGATGACCAACTTTTCGTGGGGTATGTTGGTGCGAAGAAAGGTCGGGCGATGCAGAAATGGGCCATCTCTCGATGGTTCGTTGGCTGCATCAATATATGCTACGCACTGGCAAAGAAGCAGCCTCCTGAAGGCTTAATAGCTAATTCCACCAGAGCTAAGGCTGCGACCACTGCGTTAGCCCGTGTAGTTACAGTCCTGGACATCTGTTGTGCAGCAAGGTGGGCATCCCTGCACACGTTTACCAAGCATTACTGCCTGAACAGTCAGGTCTACAGGGATGGGCACTTCATCCGTTTGGTCCTGCAGGACGACTTAGTCTAAATTTGCCCACAGACCCACCTTCGGGGATGGTATTGTTTGTGTATCTATTCAGAGGTAAGGAATCTGAGGCTAAATGTCTCTCTCAGATGAACAAGTTACTTACCTGCGATAACGCCTTATCTGACAATGTCTAGCTGCGGATTCCTCATCAACCCACCCATCCTCCCCATTCTGCGGACAGATGTCAAGGGTCAGGGCTGATCCCTTTCAGGGCCCTAATTTGGACACACCAGTAGTGGTGCACTTCATGGCTCCGCGCTTCTGGTGTGGAAAGTAACTACGCTGAAATGGTGCCTATGTAGGTGACGCGGACATCACTTCCGGCGCGGATGATGCCGACTATGCCATGTGGAGCTGACAGACGCCACCTACCGGCGTGAAAAAACATTCAGATCCAGTCTGTCACCTTGTGAAATTCAAAGGTAAGGAATCTGCAGCTAGATATTGTCTCTACCAGATAAGGCGTTACCGAGGGTAACTAACTTGTTTGTTAAAGAGTGGGCAATGGTCCTGAGGACCACTGACAACTCTTAAACAAACAAATAAAAAATGGACTTCTTTCTTTTTAAATGTAATCCTGTTTTCTTTAAGGAAAACTTGTTTTATTAAAAAAAAAAAAAAAAAGGTTTTGCTCTACTAAAAAAGAATCATAGACCAGGTGGTCTGCTGACCCTAGCAGGCCACCATCCTGGTGACGGTCTCTATTTTTAGTCAATCACAATTTGTGATCTACCTCATTCATACCTATGAGGTAGGTCAGATACCACCCACTATGATTTGGAATTTTAAATACAGACTTATTAATATATGTTGGGTCTTAAAATTCTTTACTGATCGCAGAAATGCTGGTTGCAAATTGCTACCAGTATTTTACCACCAGATAATTGTGCATATGGACCCAAAATCCATGTTTCTTCCTTCCAAAATAAAATAGACTGCTAGTGCAGGACTTGAACAAATTCACCCGGCCTTCTTCAGGACATTTGAATATGACCTGTGCAATTATCATCCCCAATCTGTTCCCCAATGTTAATTTAAATGTGTGGTCTTCAATTTGCATGGCTCTCCCTGTGATTAGTTCCTCTAGCATTCAGTTAATCACAGACTGACCTTTTGTGATTGTAAGAGGCATATTGCAAATAGTACTTAATATCCAACTTAATAAATATGTCTTCAAGTAACTTAGAAAATCATATTTTTTTAGCTTGCCATTTTCAATAGCTGGCCAGTGAACATTACCTGTGCAGCCAGAAGTTAAACTAGCTTCATCCAAAATTAACAAAATCCCTATGAAGCAGCTAGCATCCACAGCGCCTCGAGACCCTCACAGGTGATTTGCTGGGCTTTACAAATCCTGATTGTTTGACCAGTGGTTTTCACCCACCTCAAATATATTTGGGGGATATATCCAAGCTAAATTGCCACTAGTAGAGACATATGTGATAAACCAAATAAGCAACTGCAGATTTTAGCCACGGTCTGTTTTGTGATTTTCTTCACAGACAATTTACCCAGTACTCAGTAATCTCATCATAAAAACAAATGTATTTCATATATATCTTAATGGTATCTTGCCTAAATGCCACTGTTGTGGAAGAAGTGCCAAGCTGCTATACACTGATGTCTTCCTTTCTAGCTGACTCAAAAAAGGGCAAACACAATTAGCATGTAATGCAGTATAAATAAATGATGGTAACAGAGACCCTCTCCCTTAATCTGTGTGAGAATGTCACTCAGGGTACTGCTAAGCCAGGAATAAAAACACTGAAAACTGATGCATTCTCTGTGGTGGGCACAAGTGAGCACTCTGCAAGATACTTTTGCCTTTGTACACTGATACCAGACTGATGCCTCGGCTCCTGCACTCCTTTGGCATTGAATTCTTTGCTCTTCTGCAGACTAAGACTATTCCATCCAAAAGGATGTGTTTCTCCTATATTGCTTCCCTCAAAACTCTAGATTGATCAAAGCATTCCTCAGTTCTTTTTTTTAGTAAGCGCACAACGCAACATTCACTCCTCCCCAACTTCCGTCACCTTACCGCCCCGCTGTGCCCAAGAATTCTCAGAATCAGAGTGTGTTGTCCAAGGCGTAGCCTTTTTATTCACATCAAATCAGGTAATTCACCACAACCATTACCAGAGTAAAAGTATCCTACTTGGATATATAAAAATTATACACACTCACATTTTAGCGGCATCAACATGTCAACGGCAGAAAGGAAATTAGGCACGACATTACACTTCAACTTTAACTTGGCCGTACACTTGAATTTGCACTTGGCCGTAAACTTGCACTTGGCCGTACACTTGCACTTGGCCGTCTCGGCCCCCCAAGCCCCCACTCTGCTGCGCACATTGTGCCAGCAGGCCCCAACGCGCTACAGCAAACAGTTGCTCTACATGAAATCCAGGGCACCGGCCCACCGGGGTACCTGAACTCAGGCAGCCTCCCCAAGCTACTACTCAGTCCATACATTGCGGGTTAGGGCAGTAGAGTCCAGGACCACCAGCAGGTCAGTCCCTCCTCCCCGCCTACCCTCTGATCTCATGGATCCTACCCCCTCCTGGGGTCCATCCAGCCGCTGAACCTCCATGGTTGTGCATCCCCCTTTGTTAACTGTCAGTGCGCCACCGCCTCCGCAAGGGCTTGCTCTCCTGCCAGGTGGGTGGGTGGTCGACGACGCTCCTGCAGCACTGCTAAGGTCCAAGGGGACAAAGAGGACGAAACCCCTGGGGCGCAGCCTTAAATAGCCACCAGGTCTTCCTTGCGCACCCCGATGACATCACCTCACCCCTCCTACGTCCAGCCCCTTTCCTGGGCGGCCCGGGAGATGCTCAGTCCAGTGGCGCTACTAAGGGCGCCCCTCCCCTAGACACGGGGGGCACCTGTTCAGTACTTTTATATATCTGAACTGTATCTTTAGTACGACTGCTTTATGCTATGTTATTTATATTTCTTTTGTATTCTCTTGTGTTTGGATTATGCTAAAAATACTAAAAGATTTTTTGAACAAAAAAAGAAAAAGCATTCCTCAATTCCTCCTACCCCTCCCCCCCCCTTTTCTCTGAGTTGTCCCAGCTGGGCATCTCTGATCAGTTGTTTGAAGATTTTTTGCATTTGCAAAGTGTCCGAATGGCAGAACTGGGCCATTGGCGGCCGCCATAAGGCATTTTGGCATATAACAAACCCAAGTTGCGATTTGATAACGAGTTACCGAATCTCAGTTGGGGTTTGCAGCCAAATACCTAATCGTTGTTTGGAAGAGCGTGTTTAGGGCACCCCTTCCAAATACAAATTAATGTGTTACTGACTATATACATGTAGTGGTATGCCATTTGCAAACAGAAAGGGTTCCCCATGGACCCCTTGCCTTTTGAGAATGTTCGAAAGAATATTTTCTAAGAGTAGCATAATCGCTGAAAAATGTAGTTGCAATTTTTGTTTTTCTTTTAAACGCATCGCAGTTCCTCTAAGAAAAATGGGTTGCATTTTTATTTTATTGCTTGATTAAAAAAGCAATCCCAGCCGTGACAGTCTGCTGATCTCAGTAGGGCCACCATCCCTGTGATCGCTGCAATTCATAGAGGGTTGCAATTTGACCCACTTATAAATCTGGTTTTTGCGAAACGACCTATTAGTACATAGGTTAGTTTGATAAAACAGAATGGATTTGATACAAGTTGGTGCACAATTTGCAACCACTTTTACCAACTCCATTCTTAGAACATCGGGCTCCTCATGAAGAGCCTTGTCACCTGCTCAATGTATTATGTTGGGAGATGTTACTATTGCAGCTTCCTAAAGAGATCACCTCGCACCCTGAATAAACATGTTAATAAATAGCTTACTGGTGGAAATGGGGTCTCTAGTTGGCAGTAGTTTGCACCCTGTCCAAGTAATTACCCACACTCTAGTCAGGTTGAGTGTAGTACACACTAAGTTTACCTGTTCCTACCTTGGCACAGAGGAGGCAGGCTAAACTAAAGAGGCAATGTGTAAAAGTATTTGTGCGCACACACACACAGTAAAAAGACAGCAAACTTACGCCACACAAGTTTAGAAAAATAGCCAATATGTGTCTGAGTAAAACAAGACCAGAACAATAAAAATCCAAAATACACAAGTCAAGATATGAATCCTCCAATTCTAAATGCAGTTAAAGCATTTAGAAAACAATAGCTCTACCTGAGGCTATTTTGTCGCGCTTGACCAAGACAAATCCACAAGTTCAGTCCGACCGAGATGGAACATGGGCCGGCTACAGGAGTCGCACGGAATGCGTCGATTCCACAGCGTCTATGTCAAACCACCAGGCTACAGGCAATGCGTCGGAGTGATGCTTCGTGGATTTCGGTGAAATGGTGCTCGAGACTCGTGCAGCGGTGGTACTTCGGAGGCACAGCAGCAGCGTTGGAGCTTGTGTTGTAAGTCGTGGTCATTGCGTTGCACATTCAGCGAGCGGGGACCAAGGCTTCGGTGCAGGCAGCTGCAATGCGTCGATTTCGCAGGGATACGCTGGTTCCAAAGTGATGCTTGGACTTGATGTGTCGATTTCTTGCTGGCAGCACCTAAATCACCTCCAATCACCTCCAAGGGGCCAGGACTGGGTTTGGCCCAACTTTGCAGGTCAGGACTCACAGCAGAAGAGTCCAGGTGTTGGTAGCAAGATGCAGGTGAAGTCTTTGCTGGCCCTGAGACTTCCAACAGGAAGCAAACTCAACTTAAGCCCTTGGAGAAACTTTTGAAAGTAGAATGCAGTCCTCTCACTCCCAGGTGAGAGACAGAAGAGGGCAGGCCAACACAGCCAAGCACACAGCAAAGTGGCAGTCTCTCCTGGCAGTCCAACAGCTATTCTTCCTGGCAGAATGTTCTCAGTTCAGGAGTGTTTCTGTTTCTCTATTTTTTTCTGTTTCTCCCGTTATGGTGTCAGAGGACCAGTACTTAGACCCATTTTGGCCTTTGAAGTAGGGGGACTTCAAAGAAATGCCTTTGTAGTGCACAATACCCTGCCCTTCCTGTCCCAGGCTTCAGACACACTACAGGGGGGTATGCAGTTCTTTGTGTGGGGACAGGCACAGCCCTACTCAGGTGCATGTGTCACCTCCTCCCACCACTCTAGCTCAGGAAGACCCATCAGCCCGTTGATGGGTCACCGGGATATACAGGGCACACCTCAGCTCACTTTGTCTGTGACTGTCTAGAGTGAATTCACAAAGCCCAACTGTCATCCAACCCAGGTGTGTATGATAGGGACGGCCAGAGGCACCGAATGGTTAAAGTAAGACAATTCCAACTATCTAAAAGTGGCATTTTCAGACCTCTAATTTAAAAATCCAACTTCACTAAAAGATGTATTTTTTACATTGAGTCCAGAGACACCAAACTCCAATTTTCTATTAACTCACAATTGGAAGATACCCGTGCTAAAGGGCAACTCCAATCCTAACCTATGGGAGAGCTAGGCCTTGCTGTAGTGAAAAGCGACTTTAGCGGTTTTTCACTATCAGGACATCTACGACTTAAAAGCACATGTCCCACCTTTTAAATACACAGCACCCAGCCCATGAGGCTTCCTAGGGTCTACCTTAGGGGTGCCTTACATGTAGTAAAAGTGAATGTGTGGGCCCGGGAAGTAGGTGTACTTGCCAGGTCGACATGGTAGTTAAAAACTGTTCACAGGCTCTGCAGTGGCAGGCCTGTGACATGTTTGGAGGGCTACGCATGTGGGTGGCACAATCAGTGCTGCAGGCCCACTAGCAGCATTTGGTCTACAGGACCTGGGCACATATAGTGCAAAGTACGAGGGACTTAATAGTAAATCAAATAGGCCAGTCATGGAGAAACAAAATGCTATTACATTTTAGACAGAGCACAGGCACTTTAGCAGTGGTAAAGTGCCCAGAGTCCAAACACCAGCAAAAACTAAGTCCAGCACACAATCAAAAACAGGAGGCCAAAAGATGCCAGGTCTAACACATACTGTTTCAAATGTCACTCCACAGTGAGTATACTAATATAATATATCTGGAAGACGAACTCAGAATCAACATGGGCCAGACACAATCCCAAATCACAGAATTATGTTTTTTGTTGCTAAAATTTGTAACTGACTCAGCACGCCCTTCAAGCCGACTCCCTCCCAAACGAATACTCTCCCGGAGTTCAATCCCTTGGAAGTCAAGCCATTAATGGGGCTCATGAGCAGGGCATCATTACTCAGATTTACCGCACACTATTTATCAATTCCCCCGGATTGCTAGACCACCTTAGGATTCGGTGGGAGTATTGGATAGGCTCCATGGAGGACGAGAACTGGCGAGACGTGCTGATGGCCCCATGGGAATTTACCAAGTCTGCTAAGTTGCATCTCATTCAAACCAACTACCTCTACTCTGTATACCTTTCTCCACTCCGTCTGCATAGAGCCGGCCTGGGACAGACCTCCAGGTGTCCTCGATGCAGAACTGACCAAGCAGATTTCTATTACATGGTGTGGGCCTGCGATATAGTTCTCCAGTATTGGGTGGGAGGTACATCTTTTCCCCTTACTGGTCCTCCTCAGGGTGTCCGAGAGTTCCAGGGGTACAAGGCCTGAACAGTCTTTCCTGGGTACGGCCCTCCTGGTGTCGAAATCGCGATAACTCCTTGCAATGGATGGCCTCCAGATCACCCGCTCTGTCGAATTGGAGAAGGGGTGTTGATTGGTGTGCGGAGCAGGAGTGGGTGGTCCTTGAAGCACGTGGCTACCCTCAAACATGCACAGGTGTGGGGGAAATGGCTGAGACAGCTTGCCTAATTGGCTGTACCCTTATGCTGGTGGGTTGTGCAGATATATTTTGTCTTACAATTGCTGGATGTCTTGCCCTCTATGAACTAATTATCACTTGCAGTGATGTATTGCGTTTTCCTTGCTTCACTGTTTCACCAGTCCTATTGGTCTAAAACTCAATAAAATTTGTTTGTCAAAAAAAAAAGTGATAACTGTTTGCATATGTTGTAAGGACTCCAGTTGTGTGTTAATCCCTTTTACAGTGCTCTGTGAGTGTACAGCAATCAAATCAAAGACATGTTAATACAAATAATCCTACTCTCCCAGAGTTTCCCCGCTGTGCCTCTCGTAGGGAGCCTTGTAACCCTGCTCACACCAATACCGGGAGGGTTGCCCCCAAGTATCTCAGACTCCAAGAATCCTCCTTCAGTGTGTCTTACCATTTTACGAAACTCAGGGTTTGAGAACAGTCCATCTACAATGATTGTATAAAACAGTGATGTTTTTATACAATTATTGTATATGCACAGTATATTACAAAATGGAGAAGACTTTATAAAAAGTAAAAGTTACACATCACATTATGCAGCCCCCTTCCTCATAATGAATTGAAGCAGGGAATCTATGCTGTTGTACAATATAGACAAGAAATGTGCATGTGAAACATATTTGCATGTGCACCCTTCAGAGTACAACCTCTTTTTGCACCCACTGCCTACTCCTCTCTCGTTTTTTCTTACATTGCTGGCGGTAAGTGGCCACTTGTGTAGCGCATCGTTCTTCAGCACTCAATATGTCTTTAAAAGAAGAAGCCACGTAAGACGACAAATTTCCATCATTCCTCTGCACAAGACGTGGCATCATTAGATTTCCAATCATCCATCAATCAATCAGCATTTGTATAGCGCAACACAGTCACCCCTAAGAGTATCTGGGTGCTGTGTCTTTGTTGAAAAGCCAGGTCTCAAGTTTCCTTCTATAGTCCGCCAGGGGGCTGCTGTTCAGAGGTGGAGGGGAAGGTTGTTTCAAGTACTGCTGGTGATGTAGGAGAAGGAGCGCCCTCCCCCCCACAGTGACTGCTATGGTTGTGGGTGGGGTGTGTGCGAGGATGAGCGTGGCAGAGTGCAGGTGTCTTGTGGGTAGGTGGAAACTTAGTCGATTGTTGATGTAGGATGGTCCTTGGTTGTGTAGAGCTTTGTATGCATGCATGAGGATCTTGAACAGGCACCTCTTCTGAATAGGTAGCCAGTGGAGGTTTCTGATGTGAGGCGGTGATGCTGCTCTGTTTGGGTAGGTTCAGGATAAGTCTAGCTGTGTAGATCTGAATGGTCTGTAGTCTTTTGAGGAGCTGGGTGGAAATTCCAGCGTAGAGTGAATTGCCATATTCAAGGCAGCTGGAGACTGTCTTTCTGGTGTTGGTTTGGATCCACCTGAAAATTCAGCATGTGGATGGTGTGGAAGCAGGAGGAGGCAACTGCGTTAACCTGTCGCTTCATGGTCGGTTGGCCGTCGAGGATGAAGTCGAGGTTATGTGCATGGTCTGGGAGTGCGGATGTTGGTCCGCATTCTGCTGCAAGAATCTTTCCTGAATCCCACCTTCTCCAGCTCTTAAATGATTCCTCTAGCCAGCATCATATGATCTCACTACATCAATGTCCTCTCTGACAACACACAGCTCATTCTCTCCCGCACAGACAAGACACCCAGTACCTGGATTGAATTCAATGGCTGCATGACTGAAATTGCCCACTGGATGAAGACCAACTATATGGAGCTTTGAGAAGAGCACTTCACTGTGGGACTCCACCTGGTGGTCAACAGAGCTATGACTGACACCTAACCACACCACCCACAATAAGAACCTTGGGATCGTCATCAACAGCAAACTTGACATGACTGCCCAAGTCAACACTGTTACTGCCTCATACTTTCATACCCCCAAGATGCTAAGGAAGATTTTCAAATGACTCCCAATCAGCACCCAGAAAACCGTCGCACATTCCCTTGTCACATACAAGATAGACCAGAGGAACACACTCCATGCCTGGATCTACAAAAAACTCACTAAAAGGCTGCAGTCCGTTAAGAACTTGGAGGCCAGAATCACTCGACCCCTTGCACTGCACTCACATTACACTCACCTGAATGACCTTGACTGGCTCCCCATGTACAAATGAGCAGAATTCAAACTCTTCACCCACACATTTCAAGACACTACATAACACTGTAGCAGTATACCTCAACAATCTCATCTGCTTTCTCGAACCTTCCAGACACCTCTGCTCGTCCAGGCTCCTTACTTTCACACATCCCACGCAATACGACAAACCAGATCTGGCGGTTGAGCCTTCTACATTGCTTCTAAAGCATGGAACAACCTGCTGCTACACATAAGAGTTTCCTCCTCACTTCTTGAATTCCGCAAGAAGTGAAGACCTGGCTTTTTGAGTAGTCCCCTAAGGCTCTAGGTTTGGAGAAACTCACATTTGCTCAGCACCAGGATACCCTCCCGGGTGATAGCGTGCTCTACAGAGCAGAGCATAACGCCTGCTTTATTTTCTAGAAAGTAGGCATGAAAAGAATTTGGTATTCTCCAGATTGGTTTTTGGCTGATGTGATGAGGGCCGGATAAACTAGTGTATATGTGTACTCTTTCAAGTAATTCTATTGAATTCACAACTCTGTTAAACAAAAATCATTTCTGAAAGCAATTAATCAAGGAATGCTTGTTTCTGCATCTAAAGAACATGCTAGCCCTAAATGTCCATAATGCTTTTTCATGTTCTACTTATGGTACAATAGTGGGAAATGCTAGTTTTTTTCAAGTGAATGCTTCACTAATTTGTTTATTTACAGTTTAATCCTACAGCCTCTATTCAACCAAGTGCTTCTAGGTACCTTTCATCTCCATCACTCGAGGATAAGATACACTGTGTTGTGTTTGTTCTGGATGCATGTAAAGTTGGCATTCTCTCAGAAAAAATGGAAGAAAAACTGAGACAGTTGCGGATCAAGATTAAGCAACAAGGTGAGTATACAGATGTTTAATAACATAGCCAAGAAAGCAAAGCCATTTCAGAATTTAGTTCATGTTTTCACATTTCCAGGCATGATCAGATTCACCAAAAAGGAAGGAAGTGGTTAGGTTATAAATGTGTAGTTACTATTTACTTGTACAACTATTTAGGTTTAAATAAATGTTTGTAGATTGGTACTTACAAGACACAAGGTTCTTGCCACGGGCCCCCCAGCCCAGTCAGTATTTCTCATCAGACAAAAGTCTGAAACTATTTGCCCCCTCGTGATCATGATACCAGCCACATGTCACTATTGGGCAGTATCATTCTCTTTGACAGTCAACAACCTTAATCCAGCCATGAAAGAGATTTCCCAAAAATTTTAAATATCTACTCTTTTCCGAAATTATATTTTTGTGTGCAGGGTATATTTCTGCGAAATTGCATATTTACGGTACACAAATCATTTGTGGTCATTGTAAAACAGTAAAGAATTGATGCATGCTTAGTTTAGGCGAGTCCATGCTCCACTCCACCGCAGTTGGCTTCCAAAACCTCAGTTCCACCTCAGTGAAGTTGTATGCAGGGTTATATTTCTTGCAGCTTGTACACTTTCCATTAGGTATGTGCCCCCTCTCGATTGATTCTTGTGTTCGTTTCTCGAGTTAATGAACCCTTTGTGGGTGTAGTCTTTTTTTTCTTTTTAATCCCTCAATATTTGCACTCTTCTCCATGGAAATTCCACCTTCTGAGGTGTCTCACATCAGGCTAGTTTTTCAGTATGTACCAGTGTCCGGGTTCGGCGATTCTCTTGTACTTGGGCCCATAGCAGAGAGCTCTTGAGGTTATATGACTGGCTTTGCCCATGGTACAAGTTTGAAACTCATGGGTTGGCCCGTCCTCCCTCCTGCTTTTAATTTGTCCCCCATCACATCTTTATAGGGCCTTTTTGGAAATGTTCCTTCCTTGTACCCTAAGTTGGATGCTGGAGTTAGTCAGTCTTTATTGTGCCTAGAGCATCCAGTTCTGGTTCCACTCCTTGCACTCTTGCACCCTGGTTTGGTCCAGTGTGCATCCAGTGTTTGTTCAAAAGCATACAGCTACTTAATGTAGCAATAGTACAGAGGACTGCCTACTGTGCTCATACTGTGGGGTGCCTTTAGATGTTTTTTTGCGTCGTTTCTCCTAAAAAAGTATTATGGGCCTATTACATCCTGGGGGATTCCCTGCTTCAAGCCGTGTTTAACCCTCTTCTGGGTTTTATTTTACTAAAATAGACCCTGCAATATCTCCCTGTCCAGCTGTGCTTAACCCCTTTGGGTTCTGGTATTAACCTTGATTTCTGTGTGGGTTTCAACACTTTAAATGCCTACCTCTGAGGTGGCTCTTGGATGTAGTAGTATCTGATCCATATCTTTAATGAGTGATGTTTCCTGCATCCTGATTAAACAAAAAGAAAAGGAGCAAGTTAGAGATTTAGGGAGAGTAGATGGAATACAGGAGTCAAATGGGTCAATCGATCACCAGAATGAAGTATTGGAATTGTGATACTGGAGGAACACACCTATTCCATTAATTATTTCAGAGGGAATTGCTGAGAATTTGCCTAGGAGTTAAGTACGCACTTTTTAAGTGGCAGTGTTTTTGTAGTTACAGGAGGATGTAATTTCACTTATTTCAAAGTTACTGACCTGACATAATTTTGAATATTAATTTCAGAGAACATACATTCTCCCAGTCCCTCTGATAATACTCCCACGACCACCATGAGTGGTGTAGTAATTTCTTATCATATTTACACTTGCATACAAGTGCAGGAGTAATCATCAGAAGTCATCTCTGTTCCCTAAGTATTTTGGTGGATCAGCAAGAACATCTAAACCCACTCACTAGGATTCATTTTAATATCTGATTGAGACTTCTAGCCCCAGATTTCTTATTATAGAATATTCCCAGGTGTCAGATTGGATCCGGAAATTTTTGACCCGCATCCATCACGCCTCATCGGCGTCGTCTGTGCCAAATGTGACATGCGCTGTGTATATACAGGTGCCACCCCAGTTTTCTTTTTGCACCAACAACACTGGTCTGGAAGAGCTACCTCAATAATTTTTAACTATTTATTTGTACGTTTTGTTGAATTCTTTTGAGCTTTTTGCTCCCAGTGTGTTAAGGGTTTCCCCTAAGAAACCTGTGGGGTTTAAACCCTGTGGAGCCTGTCACAGGTAAATGTCAGTGGCAGACTCCCAACTGGTTTGTTTGTGGACCACAACTCCAAAGTCTTTGAAGACTGCTACTATGCCTTTAATTTCAAGGTGGTCGAGGAACACATCCTGAAGCTCCTGGTCACCGACACCGGTCGCTGGCCTACTCTCGTAGTCACTCCTGCTTGTCGTCATCGAGGTCAAAATCTTTGCGGGTAAGTCCCACAAGAAGAAAATGACCAAGAAGTCAAAGCATTCTTCCACTTCACTGCGCCGGTCCTGGTCATTGGACAAGAAGTTGTAATGCAGCTGTACGTCCAAGCCCTGCTCCCCCACTCTTCCCATGGAGCCTGCATCTGGGTCAGCTCAGCAACTCTCAGAATTTCCCAGAGCTGGAGGGACCTCCACCTGATTGAGGGAATGTATTAGGACATTCACCTCATCTTTGTGCAAGCCAGTCCCTCTGGAATGCCTTCAGGCCCCATGGTTTCGAAGGTGCCCTAACTGGATTCCCGCTGGCCGGTTTACCTTATGTGCCAGACACACTCCAGCAGTGAATCTATGAACTTCACCAGAGCCAGTTCCAGTGACACCATTCCCAGTACTGCTGATGCCCCATGGAGTCGCCGACCCCCCCATTGTCATTCCTGACACAGATATGGTTCCAGACCGGTATAGACTGGGCCATGAATCTCTGGGTCAGAGATTTCGTCTCCTTTTTCTGATAGGCTTTATGGAGAAGATGACTGAGGAGGATCTGATGAACTGTGTGGTTATCCAGAGCCCCTGGCCGAGGATAACGGGTGTGAGGACATGGTGGCTGCCAGTAGTCTGGACACCTTACCAGACACTGGCTTAGTCTCTTCTCCTAGTGTGGCTGCAGAGGAAGGGGTTGCCTTTGCCATGGTGATGAGGAGGACTGCTGACGTCTTGGAACATACGCTGTCTTAAATGGCAGTCAAGACCAGTGTCTTGACAAAGGTGCTTCAGCCTTGGGTAGTCCTCACAGAACCTCTTCTACTTTTTAATTAAGCCCTCACAGATGTCCTGCGTAGGACCTGGGCCAAGCCCTGCACAGGCGATCCTGTGCACAGGACAATTGCCCACCACCAAAGGGGACCCAGAGTTCCTCACCCAGCACCCTACCCCAGAGAGACTGGTTGCTTTGGCCTCCATGTCCGAAATCAACTTGGGCACTTTCATTGACCACTCCACCAGATAGGGAATCCAAGAGGCTGTGTAACTTGGTCTAGAGGATTTTCTCTTCCACCAGCCTTGCTCTGTGAACACTGCGTGCCTCTTGGGCTGATAGTCCCATATGATCTGGGACTCGGTTGCGCAAGTGCTGCTCATAGCCTTGGAGCAGGCCTGAGCAATCCTGACCCAGGCTATTGTTGATAGCAGGGATGCAGTAACATTCATACTACACTGTGGACTGGACATGACATACTCTATAAGTAGAGCGATTGTGCCGACAGTGGTGGTTCTTCGCCATGCCTAGCTGAGATCAACTGGTTCATTGGAGATGTCATCCCTTATGACATGCCCTTGGATAACACTGCCTATTTGGCGATAAGGCTGATTCTGCACTCAAGTGTATCAAAGACACCAGGGCCACAACTCAAGCACAAGGCCTCTCTGTGGCCCAGCGCCTAACCCATTCTGCCTTCATCCCCTTCTGTGGCTACGGGAGGAGCAACCAGCTGTGTCCCTTTCCACCCAGCCACCATGGCCCACAGGCTTCCCAGTCCTTTTGTAGCTGTGGACACTGTTCCCAAATACAGTACGAGACCCAAGGCCAGAGATCTGCCCTGTCTCCGACCCTGCCTGTCAGCCGTAGCCTCTAAATCCATATAATATGCACTCGCAACATCATGGACAGCTGGTGGGCGGCGAGATACTACACCATGTACCCCGCTGGCAGTCCATAACCTCAAACAGATGGGTGCTCCAAATTGTTCAGCCGGGTTACATTCTACCATTCTCAGAAACCCTGCCACCCATGCAACCATCATATGATCGGCTCACGGAAGATCATCTCTCACTGCTGCATCAGGAAGTACACGCTCTTTTGGCCAGAGAGAGTGCCGAGATCAGAAGTAGGTCGTGGCTGCTATTACCGCTACTTTATGGTGCAAGTGGACTAATGCATCCACGGCAGTGATCACCTGGTTGTCGCAGATTTGACTACTGGCTGGTCTACTAAACTTTGCATCCTTCCGAGAATGGTAAATTGAGTATCACTGAGTTGAGTAACAATAAACATGTTGTTATTCAGTGCCAAGTTATCTCTTGGGGAGAATGTGGATTCTATAAATTTGTCTTCCTGGGAGGTTTAAATATGTTAATGCGATGGTTGGTTTAAAGAAGCATTTACAATTCAACTCATTTGACAAAAACATGCGATTTCAATTTATACAGATGTGCCACACCTTGTTTTGCTAACCAAGGTGGACGAACTCTGCCCTACAGTTGCTGAAGATATCAAGAACGTGTATACAAGCAGAGCTGTTGAAAAACAGGTAATATTTCAATATGATAAAATATGATATGAACTTATCTTAAACGTCGTCCTGCAATTACATTGATGTATATACCCCCTGGGTGTTCCTGTAACAAAGATCTTTGTTGCCCACCAGTTAAAGGTTCTAAAGTCAGCAAACATAAAAACTTCAAGCAAAGTTATCTCATGCTTCAAACCAAAACTGTAGAGATTTCCACCTGAAAACTAAAGACAGCACCCCAAAATTCTCAACTTCTAAAGATCACAAAGTACTAATTACGCATTAGCACTTCTGCTTCTCCTGCTACTGACTCCTCAATTCACCACTCAGAAAATTTTTACTGTTATTTCCTACTTGCAGTGTTTTGCGTATTTTGCATTTACACTGCAACAATTATTTGCCTGGCTGAGATTTATATATCTCACCAGTAGGTAGTTCTCGATAGGACCTAGTTTCCACAGGAAAAGCGTTTTTTATTTTGCTAATAACTGTGGTGCCGTTTAACAAATTGTCACAGAATTTTCAAAACTAGTTTTCCACTCACTTCAGCTGCTGTCTCGAAAGTGTTGGGGTGATTTGTCAAGCAAGGGATGGAAAAAAAGGGGGAGATGCCCCAAAACACATTTTCTTCATGCTATTTCCCATAGTGATTTTAGACACAACCTTAGCCCGAACCACTGAACGGAATGACACCAAATTAGGCAGAAATCTATATCTTGGTCCAGAAAGGTCTCTCTTAGTAATTTGTTGTAAATACATTCAGTAGTTTTTAACTAATTAAAAAAAAATATGTATATCTCAAGACGTGGTGGGTCCGCGGATCCGACAGATGTCATGCTGAGATGTGAATGGTTGCCACCACTTCAACCAGGAAGTGTTGGCAGCCATCTCGGAACTCGGTGAAAGTCCTAAGAAAAACATTTAAAAAACACAAGGAGGCAGGGTAGGCATATCCTGACTTGCCTTGGCCTGTTGCAGGGGCAAAAGTATTTTTTTTTAAATATGCTGTAAATTCGCAGATGATCTAAGGCAACATTGGCAAAAAAAAGAAACAAGTGCAGTTTACCCACACTTGGTATTTATTTACAACAATAGAACAGAACAAGGCACTGAAAGGTTAGTCAAAGATTACCCAGATTTTTGCCTGCTGTTCCCTTCAGTTGGTTCAGGGCCTGGCTACTGCAGGAGAAGGTCCATACTACAAAATAACTGTGCACAGTGTCCTGAAATATATATAGATGAGCAAGATTTGTCTCATGTCAAGAAAAAGCATTTGCACATCAACTAGTTTTTGAAAGATTGTGCAATTTACAGTGTCATTTATGTAGTAATAGGTCACATCACAATATTCGCAGGAGATCGCAAAACAACCTGCCTAATAAATATTATTTAGGCAGGAGCAGTTTACCACCCCCTGTGATTGGCTGCAAATGCAGGAGTAGAGTTTGCAAGGGACTTCAGACCTCAGTCCCTACATTTTCATCCCCGAATGGGATTTTTTTTTTTAAAGCAACCCATTAAAGGGACAGGTGCTGCTTTTAACAAAAATGTTTACCTGTTTGGGAAGACTTGCAGGGGTGAAGGCGGTGAACCTCTGAATTTCTAACTTCTCCTCTCCATGCTGCCAGACATGCTTTCTGCAAAGTGGAAACTTTCCCCCATTGATATGTGTGTGTGTGTGTGTGTGTGTGTATATATGTATATATTTTACCTACTGGCGGTCGCCAGTAGGTAGTTCTCGTTAGGACTATGTTGACATAAGCAAAACATTTTTTGACTTGCCTATAACTTTTTCGCCGTTTGATGAATAAAAGTGCCTTGGTGAATCTTGTTCTGCATGGAACGTTTTGGGGTGATTCGTCAAGTGGGGGCCGAGAAAAACAGGGGGTGAAAAATTTTCTCCCATGGGAATTCCCAAAGAGTCTTTAGACACACCTGCAGCCTGAACCACTCGATGGAATTACACCAAATTTGGCAGGAGGGAAGATTTTGGTTCGCAGATCACGTTTTCAGTTATCTGATGAAGTTCCGTTCAGTAGTTGTTGAGAAATTTAAGGGAAAAAAGAAGGCTATCTGGGATTGCGGGTAATTTGTGAATAACAAGCTTGTGTAGAGAAATGCAGGTCTCTGATTGGCTGCCAACACTTCAACCAGGAAGTGTTCGCAGCCATCTTGGGACTCTGCTCCAGCCGAGTCCCAAAAAAACCAAACAAAAAAAAAAGGGGGCAGGGTACGAAGATCCTAACCCCCTAACCAGGGCAAAAAAAGCATTTTTAAAAAAAAATATGGCCGTGAATTTGCAGCAAAAAAAAAAGCGCTACTCATTGGGGGATGTAGTCCCTTTGGATACGGAGAGTCCTTAGGGGCCCAGATCCCCTCCTGTTACCACCAGTAAGTCCCACACAGCGGGATTGCTGGGCGCTCGCGGTGGTCCCGCCCCTTTTCTCAACCACTCTGGAAACGCACCTCCTGGCACACTTCTAGTTGGGGGATAAAGTTCATTTGGCTGCTGAGGGTCTTTGGGGGCCAAGAACCCCTATTGTTACCACCAGTAAGTGCCACACAGCGTGACTGCTGAGACCTTGTCTGAGGCCCCGCCCCCTTTCTCAACAACTCTGCAAACAGGCCTCTTGGCACACTACTCATTGGGGGATGGAGTCCCCTTGGCTGTTGAGGGTTGTTGGGGACCAAGAACCCCTCCTGTTACCACCGGTAAGTCCCACACAGTGAGATTGCTGAGACCTCGTCGGAGACCCTACCCCTTATCAACCACTCTGCAAATGGGAATCATGGCGCACTACTGGTTGGTGGGATGAAGTCCTCTTGGCTGCTGAGGGTTGTTGGAGGCCAAGAACCCCTATTGTTACCACCAGTAAGTCCCACACAGTGAGATTGCTGAGACCTCATTGGAGACCCCGCCCCCTTACTCGACCACTCTCTGCAAGCGTACCTCCTGGCATTACCGGTTGGGGGATGAAGTCCCCTTGGTGCATGCGGAGCAGAGTTTACCACCGACCCCTAAAATAAAGATGTGAAACCAGCAGCAAGTGGCAAAATAAAGGTGAGAAGCGAGCAGAAAGAGGCAAAATAAAGGTCAGAAACGAGCAGCAAGAGGCAAAATAGAGTACAGAAAGGAGCAGCAAGAGACCAAATAAAGATCAGGAGCGAGCAGAAAGAGGCAAAATAATGGACAGAATGAGAACAAAGGGGCAAAATAGAGGGCAGGAGAGAGCAGATAAGAGACAGAGAAACGAGTTGGAAATTAGAGGAGGCACAAAAACCTAACGCAGCAGAGGGTAGCGGACTGTGGACAACCTGGACAGGAGGACCGTCACGGGGTAACTGGCATGAGGACATGCCCCCTATTTTTGTACCATGCACCCACTGACAGACCCACTCAGACATTCATGCACCCACTCACACACCCACTCAGACTCATCCATCCACTCAGACTTTCAAAGACACTCGTGCACCTACTCACAGACCCAGTCAGAGACTCGTGCACTAACTCACAGACCCACTCAGACACTCACGCATCCAGTCACAGACCCACTCAGATACTCACGCATCCAGTCACAGACCCACTCAGATACTCACGCATCCAGTCACAGACCCACTCAGATACTCATGCATCCAGTCACAGACCCACTCAGATACTCACGCATCCAGTCACAGACCCACTCAGATACTCACGCATCCAGTCACAGACCCACTCAGATACTCACGCATCCAGTCACAGACCCACTCAGATACTCGCACATACAATCACAGACCCACTCAGATACTCACACATCCAGTCACAGACCCACTCAGACACTTCTGCACCGACTCACAGACCCAGAAAGGCTCTTCTACACCCACTTATACAGACATGTACACGCCCATACAATCACTCACATACCCATGCAGCCACTCACATGCCCACAAACCCATTCACACACCCACTCAGACGCATACAGCCACTCACACACCCACCTATACAGCCACTCGCACATCCACTCTCAAAGGTTACAGGTTACAGTTAGGAAATACAATTTTAAAAGAACATTAAAATTCACTGAAAAAGCCAAAGGTTACAAGGATGTTATAGTTGGGAAATATAATTTTTTTTTTTTAAAGTTGAAGTTTACTGAAAAATACCAAAGGTTACCGAGGCGTTATAGTTAGGAAGTAGAATTTTAAAAAAAAACCTTAAAATGTACTGAAAAAAAAATCAAAGGTTACAGGGACATTATAGCTAGGCTCAGATTTCACTTGTACAAAACCTATGAAATTCAGCAGTTTTAGTTACCTGAGCTAACTATAACTTACGCCCCTGCAATGCACTGCTTATGACCTCGCATATTACATTACTCATGACAGTCAGTGGCATCACTGATGACATCATCAACATTACCACTAACATACCCACTCACATACCTATTCACAGACTGTTACATCTAGCATATACTCACTCACTTATACAGCTGCTCACACAGCCACTCACTCACCCACTCACAGACCCATACATCCACTCATCCACTCACACAGCCATACAACCACTCATACTCATTCACAAAGCCACTGACACTACCACTGACACTACCACTGACACTACCACTGACACTACCACTGACACTACCACTGACACAACCACTCACACAGCCACTCACACAGCCACTCATTCACCCATACTGCTGCTTATGCTACTCACTCACCCACACAGCCACTCACACATCCATTCAATCCTCCTCAAAACCACTTACATACCCATTCACACATCAATGCAATCACTCACGTGCCCACACTCATCTATACAGCCTCTCACACAAACCTATTGTACAAAACAGAGACTCCACACCCACTCAATTACCCATAAACCCAGTCACACAGCCACTCACTTACCCATACATCCACTTACACATCCATCCACTTGCACACCCAGTCACTCATCCATTCTTAATCACACAGCCACTCAGTCACCCATACAGCCACTCACAAACACACTCATCCACCCTTAGAGCCACTCACACAGCCTCCACAGTCACTGATACAGCCACATACACACACTCACCCACCCATACAGCCACTCATTCACTCACTCACCCATAGAGCTACTCACACATGAACATATTCACCCATACAGCCACTCGCACACCCATACAGCCACTTAGACACCCACTCCCACACTGATACAATCACAGTGCTACTCAGATGACGTATATTAGAAGCAGTATCACTCAGTAGTAGTGCAAAAAGAATAGTAATTTAACTTATGCAGTAGCTTAGTATAGATCTTTAACTCTCAAACTTTTACGAAACAATTACACTTGCTGGATAATGTCATCAGTGATGCCATCAGTGATGTAATTTGAGATGTAATCAATGATGTCATCAGTGACATCTCTGACCATGTTATGAGTGATGTAATATGTGAGGTCAGAAATCAAATTAACTAAAGCAGCCAAGGGAATTTAAAGCCACACCGTCCTATGTGTCACATCAAAGTACAATTAAATCGCAATTAACAATGTTGCCCACCTCAGTGGTCCGCTGCTCATAGACCATGCCCTATGGTAAACAATAGCAACAAAACAGTAAGTGAAACCATTATTCTTGAGGCGTCTGTGTTGAAGATGTATGTTTCTTTATTGTACGTAGTCAAGAAGCAACAGCGCAGCCAACGCGTTTCATCCTCAACAGGGCTTTATCAGGGCATAAATAAGTCACATTCAATTAACTTATTTTTTTATATGCAAAGCCATCATTCAAAAGGTACCAACGACATATAGCTAATCATGCCTTATAATCAGCAAAGTCACATCTACCATCCAGACGTGACGTACACCTGGCACAGTACTAAATCACTGGGACACTATGCCAGTTCCACACAGGAATAGGGACCAGCGGGTTCAATCACGTGGTCCTAAAATCCCTAAGATTACAGGGATATGGTTTGAAACCCAGGCCGTGTTCGGCCAGAATACATGTCTGTCAGATCCAGAACGGCGTGAGTTTCAAACCATATCCCTGTAATCTTAGGGATTTTGGGACCACGTGATTGAACAGACTGGTCCCTATTCCTGTGTGGAACTGGCATAGTGTCCCAGTAATGTAGTACTGTGCCAGGTGTACGTCACGTTAAATTGTAGTTTTAATTACTATTAAAAATTATCCTTAACATATTTTTCTAGCTGCTACCAACCCGCGTTTAATATTATTGATGGTAATGTAATCCAGTGCTTTCCTCTGGAAGCAGACAGCCATGCACCAATAAAAATAGCTTTTAGGCTTTTTCACTGTAAGGACATGTGTATCTTTAAACTTCTACATATCTAACCCTTGACAGGTTGAAATAGTAGTTTTAAAACTATGCATCCAGGCTACATTGGTAGGCCTGGGGACAGGTTTGCTGTGTTGCTGCAAGGGGTGCCACAATGGGTGGTGCTGGCAACCCAATAGTGACATTTAACTTACAGGCACTGGCTACACTTTATTTCATATACTAGGGCAGAGGTGTTCAGCAAGTCGATCGCAAGCTACCAGTAGCTGACAGGCTGGCACTGAGTAGCTCAGATATGATAGATGAAACAACTATTTATTTCAGATGATTTTTATTAAGCATTTTTGGAATAAAACAAGATATACAATCAACTGTTTGTAAAGAAGTGACTTTGTACACATTAATCATGGGTCTGGAGGTGGTACAATGCTCTCACGTACAGTTTAGGGAGATGTTTACAAACAGATGACAAAAATATATATAAAGCAAAACGTACAAATCATTGCATATCAATCAAGTCAATATAAGAGGTGAACCAGAAGCAAATTAAAGCAAAATGAGACTAAGCAACAAAGGATGGCCTGCATTCCTGAGACAACTATTTATAACAATGTGTCTGTTTCTATGAGGACTTCCAAAAGCAGACCATGCAGGATAATGCAGCCTATTCTTTCTTTACTTCTTTGTTTTTCTTGCCACTCCTTCCTTCTTTTTGTTCTTGCTTTTATGCCTTTCTTTTCTTTCTGAATTGCTTTGATCCCCTCTACCTAGTTTTCCCTCTTTCTCCTTCTTTCCCTTTCTTCCTCCTTCTCCCTATTTGTTAAACTATTTGTTCCCCTACTTTTTACTGTGCATTTTTTCTAGTTTCTTTCGCTTTCTTTTTTCTTCATTTCCCTTTTCTCGTGTTTTTCCATTTTCTTTGCCATTTTCATTCTTTGTATTTCCTCTTTTTCTCAGCTTTTTTCACTTTAATGCTTTCTTCTCCTTTCTTTCTCTCCTTTCTAAATATTTATTTCCTTTTTCCTTTCCATTTTTCTTTTTTTCTCCATTTTACATTTAATTTTCCTACCTCCCCTTTTTCTTAATTTTTCTTCTTCTCTACTTCTTCTTTTGACTTCACTACTGTCATTTTCTCCATGTCTCTCCTTTATTTTTCTTATTTTCTTTTTTTGTACTCTCTCCTTTTTTCTCTCATCTTTCCTTACTTTCCATCCTCTCCTTGTTCTCTTTTTCTTTCTCTTGCCTTCTTTCTTTTCTTTCTGTCATGTTTTTTCTTATTTCTCGTTCTATTTCTTCCTCTGTCATTCTTTCTTTCTCACTTTTCTTTCATTTATTCCTTTCACTGTTTCTTTTTTCTTCCTCTTTATTTTCTTCTAAAAAAAAAATTCCTTCCACCCTAAGGCACACTCATTCCCCTGGCCAGAGGGAGGAACTTACAACACTAACATAATCAAACGTATGACAACACACATTCAGACAAAATACGAAGGGCAAAAGAAGACCAGAAGAAAGGCACTGTTAGAACTATGGGCTTTCTTTGAGGAGGCCCAAACCGACAATCCTATCCTAGAACCTGTAATTAAGGCATCTGTGCCTTCTCCACTGTATGTAGGAATGGAAGTGCTCTCTCCAATACCTGCCTACCCGACATTAGGTTGCATAAGTCCACCAGTTGAGGAAGCCGGCGGGCCCCACCCACCAAATAACGAACTACTACATCCAGAGAAGGGAGGCCAACAGGCCACCAGTCCCAGGCAGTCCTAGCATCACCCCAGTCTAGTGCTAGAGCCCCCTGGAGCTCAACCCCCTGTCCATCGCGTTTAGCCCATCGAACCACAGCGTCACGGAGAACGTGCACTACCCCTCCTCCAGGTAAACACACCCAGGTGATCGGGACATTCTTAGCAGTACTGGTCATCGATACAACTAGTGGGGGCGAAGAAAGGGGCCCCAGTCCTCCAGAGTCAGATGATGAAGGGGGAGCCTCGGGGTATGCTCAGGCAACCAAAGGGACAACCAAAACCCAGTTTGAGGGCAACTTCCTACCCAGAAGTACAGCACCTAGGTCAGAACGAAGGAGGCAACCCAGGTGGGAGTTAGAGAGGCATGAATTAAGGATGGAAAGAGAGCTTTCACCCTGGGAGCACAACGAGAGTACAGAGCAGCACGCCCTCCACCTGAGGAGAGCGGGGTAGGTATAGAGCATCGCTCAGAGAAGAGTCCGAGGTAAGGAGTAGAAGGGAGATTTCTGCCTGGGGCCTAGGCCCCACAAGATCGCCAGAGGGGCTGACCAGGTGAAAAGGGTTCAAGGTTGCCTGGTACAGACTCAATTAAGATGCAGGAAAAGCAACATGGCACCTTTTATGTGTGCACCGGTAGAGCAGTGTCAGTCATCTGCTGCTCCCCCCAAGCGCTCAAAGTGGACAAACTGACCCCAAGGAAGATAGTGACCAGAGAGGAAGGTAAGAACTTTGTGTAGCCATTATGCCACCTGCTGGCTCACGTGACCGAAAGGGAGGGCCAGTATGATAGACCCTGGCCAAAGCAAGGATCCTTTGAACCAGATGACATGGGTATTGTGGAGTACTGTATGCAGCACTGAGGGGGAGATTCCAAGTGGAACTTCCCCTACATTCAGGATTGCCTAAGAAAATGGGAGAGCTACTTTAGATCGAAACCAGCAGCGCTGCCCCAAGCCAAAATGTGCCTGCTACTGCAGAAGGGCACGTCGGGGACCATCTATGTGCCATGGTCCCAGATGGATAAGACGGGGCTCAGAACCAAACTGCTGCCATTGATGGATTGGGAGGGGAAATGGATGTCATGTTTTGAGAAGAAAACCGCTGGGATAAACCTAGCAATAGGCGATGTCAAAAGTCTGTTAAGCAGTCTCATTGGAGAGCAGACTAACATGGTGTTCGCCCGAGCCCACATCCCAGCAGTCACGCTGACAAACACTGAGCATGATGTGGCTGCATTCAATTCGTACAGCCACCCAATGTGGACGGCCCTGAGGGAAATATTCCCTGTTAACCCAGATGTAGGAGGGTTTCTGGCAGAAAGTATGAAGCCTGGGGATACCATAACAGATTTTCTAGACAGAATGAGGGAATGATGGGGACAAGGGGCAGGAGAGCCATGGACCGATATGGGTGCATTCTTCTAGAACATAATAAGGGACGTGCCCACCAAAATGCTAAGTGGATTGGACAGCGTAATAGGGTTAGACAACAAACCCTGGTGGGAAATAAAGGCTCACATATCACATTATTACAGAAAGAAACAGAAAAAGGACAGGGAAAAACAGTAGCAAGCCCAGAGAGACACGGCCAAGTTGGTCCAACACAAATTGAAAAAGACGACTTTCTAGGGGTCCGCGTTGGCCGCGGACGTACAAATGGCACCAGTCTTGAAGGGGGCTCCACTGCAAAACCTCAGAGGGTTTAAAGCCAGTTAAAATGGTAGAGTTCATGGAGGTTGGCAGTAGCTGGGCCTCAGAATGTTATTGCCACTGAATGGGCCACATGGCCGACCGATGCCTCTTAAGCATATCACGAGCGGAGATAGATATATCCAGGCCAGTCCCTGCAAAATCCCCATCCTCAAGACCAAGCCAAAGGTAACCCCAATGCACCTTACGCTCAGCCGCAGGGATGTCAGACAGCCACTACATCACCACAGCAAGGAGCAGGTGGTTGGTCAAATACGTGGCAACAGCAGCGGCAGACAGGGACCCCAGCTCAACAAGGAGGGCAGCAGCAAGGGGTAACTCTCTGGGGAGGCAATACCTTTACACAACCGCAAAACCCACCTATGCAGTAAGTTCAAACCCCCAATGCAAAACATATACTTCACGCACACCTCAAAACACATTTCAAAATAAAGACTAGTAAGACAACAGTAGTAATTCCAAATCTTTACTTGCGTTTCAGAACCTCAGGGCTGCTGTACGTTGTGTTTGGGAATCCGCGCTAGAGTCTGCCATTCGGGTGCCTACAGGAGCCTAGGCCCCACTCTGCTGCTCATCCCCCAAGGTGGGGTTGGCTGGCCACACCCAGGGGAAGGGCAGTCTGACGAGGGGGCAAGGCGGCTCCCCATCCAGTGCATAAGAGCAGGCGCCCAGGTCCCCTCACCCAAGTCCAATTGGGATGGGTTCCTATAACCAAATCCAACGGACCCCATTCTCGGGCATCTGACCTGAGACCAAAATTCCCTCATGGCGTGTGGTCCCAACTGCAGCAAACCGCCTCCAGGCCAATGGGGGCCCCTTCTCAGTTCCAAAACAAAGCAGTGTTCCAGTGTTGGGAGCCAGGTTTCCCGCACACTTGGGATGATGAAGACCCCATAACATCCATAGCACACGCATAAAACTCTGACTGACCGCAAAAGCACCGCTTAGCGCAGAGTCAGCAGGGATGTTCACCCGAACAATCGGTCCTCCCAGTCCATTAGCCGTATTGGGCGAAATTCAACGGGTTCTGGCCTCTCACCGTACTCTCAATTTAGCAAATATTCTGCCTCTGCTTTTCCCTCAAAGTTCTCCAAACATCCAAAGCCTGCTCGTCAGGTCATGTCCCTCCAAAACAACACAGGTAGCTTGTTGCCGGTTGGAAGTCCCTGGCTACAGCCAAGGGCAGCAGGCCCAAACATCCTGGCTAAGATGTAGCTGAAGGGAGAAGGGGTGCCGGGAAGGAGAGAGTCCGCAAAAATCCTTCACAGGTCCATATGAGGTATTCAGAAATAGGCTCACCGACATATCCGGCCTGGTCTCAGTGTAGAAAACACTGAGTGAAAGAGCGCAGCCTTCTCTTTCACTAGCGATCAAGCTGACACGCTCAAGGCCTTACAATCACTGTCTAGGGGGGCAAATGAGCCCAATCTTGGACACCGCCATATCAGAAACACATGGGGCCACGGTACAGCTCTCCAACCCCCTCTGGTACACAATAATAGAAATAGTGAAATCACATGAGAACCTAGGGAAACGCCAAAGATACCAACTAAAAGAAGCCCAAAAAAAACCCTCTGGACAAAGGGCGTAGTCAGGACATCTGGTGCCGTTAGGCAGGGTACCACTGCATGCCATGTGCTGGGACTAGAGGGGTATACACGTGACCCCGGAGGATGCTGTGATCACCAACAACACCCCATTATAGCACACCCCCTCTTTACACATCACCCAGCACAGGTGTAGGTCAAAAGCCATGCCCAGGACTCCCTCACTAGGGAAGGTAGGATATTAGAAGTCTAGCAACACCCATGGAACATTAGTTAAAAAAACAAGACCATCCACAGGCTCACAAAAACTACCCCTTAATTATATACATCTGTTTCTATCATGGTGAGGGGGACAAAAGATGACCTGTAAAGCAAGAATTAAGGTGACCCATGAATAAACACCCATTGTTTTAAAAAAAGTAAATGCCCTGATGGGGGCTACCTTCCGGTGCCCCACTAAAAATAACACGCATGAATGTAAAAGCACACCCCTATAAAATAAAGGCACATGAATCCCCAAGAATGATTGATCATGATACGAAAGGATGCAAATGTTTTCTGAACTTAACCAACAAACAGCTCTTATCCAACAGGTCTGCAATCAAGTCATCAAAGTGCACCAACCTTACAATGGCTCACCATCTCTTCAGCAACTACTTTCATAGTCCTAACAAGACCCAAGTGTGCAAGTCAAAGACCTCCAAATTTTATCGCTAACTTTTTTACCAAACTCTTTTGAACCTTTTCAAAGTAAAGAAATCCCCCAATCAGCGGAGGACTACAGATATCTTTCCTGGATCCATCACCAAGACCTACAATGTTCAATAAGTTACATATTATTGTAAAATTGCATACCCTTTGTTTACACCGGGTATGGCCACATCCATACGTTGCCAAAGATCTGTCTAGTCAAATGGAGTCCATCCCCTACATTTACACAGCGCTTGCGTAGGGACCTCTCCCATGTCACTTATAATTACATTGAACCACACGCACTACACGGCGCACTCTAACACAACAAATGGTATCAGCACATGACCGCTGTGGATGCCCAGACATCAGTTAGGTCATGTTACGTCTGTTCACTGATACCACATGCAGTGGGCGCAGACGGGCTTTAAATGTCCCAAGAGATAGCCCGCAAAAAGGCAGAATTCATTCTCCACCTGTACCTATGTAGGATTAGGGCCAAGATACAATCCAACAAAGTAGAACCTCATAGAGTAGTAGTGAACGTGATCTGTTATGAGACCAATCCCACAGCACTGTACCTCTTCACTGATCCTAGCGAGATTCAAACAGAGCTAGATAGGATGCGCAGGCGGGGCAGCATAGGGGAGGAGATTCTTGGAGGTAGCAAAGCCACGGCACCACTACACAAACACATCCGCTCTGACTTCCGTCTGTGGCGCCAGGGTGGCCCTTAGCATGTATGGGGCAGTCTTCTTTAAAAATGAATGGACGCCGGACATGGAGTTTCAGTGTATGGCCATCCACCTCGTTGAGGCGAAGACAAATGAGTCTCATAGGGGAGGGTTAAACACTAGCATAGATAGCCCATGTCAGGAAATATGGGATACTGAGATAGATAGGTACATGTGATTGGAAGAAAAGGGAAAACCCCTAATTGTGTGCAAACTTACTCCGTTTTCCTTGTGTTTCCAAGGCAAAAGAACAATTCCACAATGGCGCAAATGAGAACTGTGGTGCAATACTGCACGTACATACAAGGCAGCACCCTCACGCTGATGGACACATCCTGGCAATGAGGCAAATTTGTCTCCACCCAGCTCGTCCCCGAATGGTGTGGCCTGTACTCATTGTCACCATACACACCCCTACCCTGGTAATTCCTGGAGAAGATCTGTCAGAGTTGTACCAACATCCGCTACAGAAGAAAACAACTCTGTTGCATCCGGTTCGAGAAAAAAGAACTGCTGATTATTTTGGCTGGGCTCAGTTCAAAGACATTCCAGAAGAATTCAGACTGTTTTCTGACACACAATTCAATGCAGAAGGGTCCATACCCTTCTTCACCGTGTAGACAAAAGCAAACGCCCGCTGGTTGCAAATAACCAGATGGGAAATAATGAAAATGATGAACACTACTGAGCTTGGCCTTAATGCAATCAAGGAAGAACTAAGAGCCATCCACCTCATGTTGATGCAACCTCAATGTGTGTTGGACTTGATGAATGCAATGGAGGGAGGGGTGTGTGTGCCAAGATCGGTGTGTCCTGTTGTACGTTTATCCCAGGCAAAGACATGAATAGTGGGACTCTTGCCATCCAAGCACTGCATTACCGATTACAAAGTGACATGCATAAGGAGGGAGGTGCACCTGAGCAGGACTGGTACATCAGTTGGTTTTCCTGACTCCCCAGGTGGGTGACAGGACTGTGCACGTCATTGCTGCCTATTCTCATTTTTGTACTGCTTTTGTGTGGTTTCTTACAAGTGGGGGTTTCCTGCTGTAAAAACGCAGTCCTCAAATTGGGTAGAATGCAAGTAACTAGGGAAGTAGTAATAGTTAAAACTGATAAATGTCAAGCCCATACTAATGTGACTGTCATGGAGTATGGGGTAAATTATGTAGTTGAAATTTCAACTAGAGGGGCAAATGTTAATATTGTTGTCAATGATACATGTGTGCATAAAAATAAAATCGAATCACTGTTGTTGAAATCACCTGAGATGCCCACCCCATCAACCTGAGTCAGAAATACGCGGTCAGGCATATGTAAGCCTAAGGCAACTGATTGACAGATCACAGGCATGTAACCAGCAGAACACACGGGCGAACAGGAAAAACCCAGATTATTCCCACAAATAGGCAGTAACACCACAATGGTCCGGAGAGATTGGTCCCAATAAAACGCACATGGCCGGAGGGGCGCACGTTCCCATAACATCATAAAGTTAGATGCCACATGAAGTTAGGAACACTCAGCCAATCAGGACACAGAAAACACAGCAAATGCAGGGATCACGTGCTCTCCATGCCGGACATCGGGATACGTTATCTACTGGCCCAAATTGTGTCCACACAAGGTCGAGACACACCTACATTTGTCATCAGGTGGGAGTGGTTTATGGCTCCATGACTAGGTCCATATTACTCTCCCCAAACAGGATCTATAAATTGTTTTATGAAGCTCCAAGAAATGTATATAAAGGCACTCAAAACGATTGTACTTTGAATCAGTCCTCAGACCTGTTTTGTATGCTGTACTTCCGGCCTCAGTGTTTATTTAAACCAACTGTTCCTATTTTGCCAAACGACTCTTGTCTTTATTTTTTCAAGGTAAATTCATATTCGAGATACAGATGTAACTATAAAAGCAAATATACTAGTGGCAATGGAAGCAATCAAGCAAACTATTAAAAAGAAATTCAACATTGTGATGGTATCTCAGTCAGTTGCGGATTATATTGAACGATGGAACTTACCTTTAAGCAGTTAACCGACCTCTCCCCTCTATTTCCTAGCTAGGTTGTCTTACAACCAAAAGTTTCTGGAGGTGGTCTCTAGCCTGCATACCTTAGCTAAACAACAAGCCTGTTCTTGTAATCAAGAAGGTGGCTCTCTGTCTTTGTGTCTTAGTTGGGCGCATTCCCAAGCAAGCTGAAAAGACCATGCTGGCTCTAAGAAGCCAATGACGTTTGTTAGAGATGTTTGCAGCAGAGCCTGCACAAACCTATCACCCGGGAAACAAGCTGAAGATCCAGCTCTACCTAGCACTTGTCTACACAGGCCTTAAATACACGTTTCTGATTATTTTGCAAAGAACAGGGATGAATGACGTAAAATGTAAGAATTAACATATTAAGTCTGTTGCATACGCACTAAGTTCTATGATACCTTATCAAACTATAATAAAACAAATATTATAAGTTGATGTCTAGATGCAGGGTTTTTAGTAAATCAGGGAGAAATGGCGCACAGACAAAACGCGTAGTGTAATTATGTCCCTATGTTGACGGTGCTACCAGGTCGGGGGAACTATCCTATAACCCCCGTAGGTGTATGAGTAGAAGACCCACACTAGAATTTGAGAACAAAGTCCCGGGCACACGTATTGACGGTATAATAGAATCAGAAGTCTCATAGAAGTTCAAAATTGCTTGAGTCGACGACAAAGTAAATGTAGAAAGTTATTTAATGAGGCAACAACAAAAAGAAAGCAACCAGCCGACACGTGTTTCGTCATGCGGGAATACTCCTGTGACTCATCAGGGCTGGGGAGGATACAAAACATAGAATGAGGGTATTGAAGCGCCACATGAATAATAACTCCAAAAGCAATACTGCAAAGAAAGGACAGAAACCAAGGAGTGTGGAAATCCTACAAAAACAATTGACGGGTGCCAGCAAATGTGACTGGTGTGGGTGCCGCTATCATGCTAAATTCATGATAAAAATCGCGGGAAAAAAACACAGTAAGAATAAAGTGACTCAATGAAAAAGTGTAAACTCACGAACAAAACCGTAGCAGGGTGGATGTGGAGTGTGGGGGAAAAAGAGGAAAAGGAGAGACCCATAAAAAAGCACAATGATACAATTTGAAACACACTGAGAAGAATAAATTGAAGTTAAAACTATGGAGATGGAAGTGAGCTATCATGGTGGGTCGGTAGGAGAGGAAATGAACACTGGAAATGACATCAAGAATGGCCAAATAAGTGAAAGGGACTGAGAGGGAACGAAAGAGTTCATAGAGAGGAGGGAAAAAGGGGGGACCAGTGCGGAAGAGGGAAGGAGTAACACAAGAAGTTAAGTGAAAAGACAAGATATGCACAATGGTATGTACCTGTATTAACAGTATCGGATAGAGTATCAGTATGGAGGGGTGCAAGGAGTGGGTTCCTAGATGAAGAGAAAGAAAGTGAAAGCACGTATCGTCATGGAGTAATGGGGAAAAAGTATGGACAGAAAAAAGAATGAAGGACAAAGTGACAGGAATGAGTAAGAAAAAACTCACCACAGGGCCTGTGGACCGGGGGAGCCGGTGGGACAAACCGTAGGGAAAGGTCAAGCCCTGTGGAGGGACATGACCCGGGGATGTCAGATCAGTAAAATGAACAGGGGCGGGTGCACCTGGAGTTGGGGAAAGATAAGAATTGTACGAAGCAGAAACGAAGGATCACGGTAAGCACATGTAAGTCGGGGAAAACAAGGGAATAGGGATGACTAAACCTTACCCAAGATGCCAGCTCAAGAGGACCAAACAATGTCCGTGTGGTTGGAGAAAAGAGGCGGGTAAGCCTGTGGAAGCGGGAAAATAGAAGTTAAAAGTGAAGCAGTGGGTAAATGAGAAAAAACAGGAGAAAAAAGCCAAAATAGTGACAAAAGGGGGCGAAAGAAAGGGGGGTCTTACCCTTAGGAGAGATATTGAAGAAAGAGGTATCGTGGTGGTCGAAACAAAAAGGCGGGTACGCCAATCTAAGAACCGGGCAGAGGGAGGGAAAAGGAGACCGTCAATGTCCATGGAAACAAGCACGGGGGCTTGAGCAGTGTGACAAGGAAAGGTACTGGGACGCTGGCCAAGGGAAGGAGTGGCTTACCGGATGGCAGCGTGGTAGATGCCGAATGGAAAGGTATCGTCTGTGAGACCGGATGCGGGAGTGGACGGTGACCTCTGACACAATTAAATACCGGTGCGTCCAAAACGACTAGAGCGTGCCCCGGCCTATGTGTGGAGGCCGGAAGTGGGTACCGGCCAGAGAAGAGGGAGCGTGACTGAAGGATAGCGCATGCGTGAATGGTCAAAAATCAAGGACAGAGGAGCTGGAATGATCTGGGAAAGGGGGAAGGGAGGAAATGGTAGGAAAAAATATAGAAAGTACAGAGGTGAAGAAAATAGAGGAGGGTCAAGGTAGACTGAGCGGAAACTGAAGGGAGATGCTCAAAGGGCAACAGAGTTACTAGGAAAAAGGATAACTGAAAAAGGGTGATGGTGGGACTAGGTTGAACGAAAACATGACATACCAAATGGTCATGGATAATGGATAATCCTGAGGAACAGGGGAAAATCCATTATGCACATGTGTAATGAAGAAGGCAGGAGGAGCAGTGTATGGTGGGGACCCGGAGGGGAGACGGTGACTAGGAAAATAAAAAACTGAAAAGGGGTAATAGTGGGACTGTGGTAAATGGAACCATGACAAATCAAAGAATGATCATAGATAGTGGATAATCTTGTGTAACAGGGGAAAATCCAATAGAAACACATGTACTCGGGAAAGTAAAAGGAGCAGAACATGGGGAAACGGTAATTGTGAACCATGATTAAAATTGATCATGTATAAAAAAGGAGAAGAGTATAAGAAGAGGCCCCTACTATTTAGGTGAGGTTCCTTAAGGTAGGGAAAAATCAATCAATGTAAAGAATTAAGGCAACCAATCATAAAATGATGATTAACAATAATATTTAAACAATAATAAAATGGAAAGAAACAAGGCCACAACGGCTATTTATCAAAAATACAAAATATCATTTATTTAGATGCTTGACAATATGACAATCTATAATCTACACATACTCACTTTCATGTCCATCAATCATACTTTCATACATACTCATGTCAATATAAAAACATTGTTAAAGTGGTGACAATTTCCACAGAATTAATGGATAGGTACAAAGTATAGGAAATAAATTCAAATAAAACACAGTGGCACAAAATCAAAATGACTGGTGGTGTTCTACGCGCGTTTCGGCACACACAGGTGCCTTCGTCAGGAAAGCGGCCACAGTTGGAACATGTGAGAATTCTGTGAATAAAGATTATTGCCTTGTAAGAATTGCGTGGTTCTTTCCAATATGCAAAGAGAACATAATAGATATTAAAAGTCGATAGAAATCGTCTGCATTGAAGTGGGAAAGATGGGAAAAGAGAAGTGCACAAGGTAGTATATTACTGAAGCGTTATATCATAGAGTTTGTTATAGAAAGAATTAAATTAAACTTATAAGAATGAAATTGATTGTAGATGATATAACCAAATAACCCAAAATGAATGGTGAAGGAAGAAGAAAAGAAAGAAAAATGGTGAAACCATAAATGGAAGCTAAAGAAAGTCTGCTCATTGTAAGATCCCATGTGTAAAAATTAGTGATAGAGTAGTTTAAACTTGTATGGTACCTACTCTAGATGGTTATAATAACCAGTCGTACTGTAGTGTAGTTTGAGAACAGTACTGTTCTTGGAATGTTTATCTAGACCTGAAATAAGAAGAATAACAATTGTCGATAATAGCACAGTTATTTATTTATGTACAAAGAGAGTAATTCATAGGAGTCTGACCAATATTTACCTCGATTATCAAAAATATTGGCTGAAAAAAGAATATAAAAATCATATCTGTCGATGTTTTATTCAATGATGGTTTTATTGTATCCCTTTCAGTGAATATGGTGCTAAAAATGAAGACAAACAGACAGGCTATAAGTCAACATGTAGTATGGTAACAGACATCGACTATAAGGAAACCATAGTGATATTCTCCTATGTACCTGTAGAATATCTTTAATGTTCAAAATAAAGATTCATTGTGGCAGATAAGGATAAGCTGTCTTGATATAAGATAAAATACAGGGGATACTTGTTTCGTCTTATAATCCAGGGCTAGAATAGAAAGAAAAGTATATTTACCAGTCGATATAAAACAATACAGATCCAGGAGAATGCTACCTTAGTCACAATTTGTCCACAGAAATAGCGGGTCAGTGTGGATCTTTTAAACCTTGTTGGTTTTAGTGGTTAAGTATATATCAGTTATACTAAACAGGGCGCCGTACTTACTATGTTAAAATTCGATGAATTTGGGGAAGCTTGATTCGTATCAATATAGATGAGAGGGATTTCTGTAATGAAAACAACAAGGGAAACACTGTGGAAAGTAGCACCACTTAAAAAAAAAAGGAATGTATTATGAAAGAACTGACAGATCTACAATGAACTGTCTAAAGGCTTTGTTGCCAATGCCGAATATACCAGTCCCGGAAACAATATGTAGAAAATGAAATGAAAAAGTCGGTAGTGCAGGGTAATTGAGCAGATATGGATGGAGTAAGTATATCGATTCAGAGAATGACGGTCATGTCTAATGTATTGAGCCCGAGTATGATGGCAACATATGTGGTATCAATGACGCCTAGTTAGCGAGTGGCTGTCTATTAGGTGGCGTTGGATGGCAGTTCAAAAATTGAAAGATGAAGATAGCCAAAATGATCGTAGCGAGGCAACAACAGCCGGCTTGATGTGTGGGCGAAACAAAGCGGGTAGAAATATTGCATCAGCGCGTACTTACATTTTCGATGGCATGGAGCCTCCGGATATGGGGTTCCTACACGCAATTGCTCTCGATGGAGACTAACCGAACAGACGTTAATGGTTTCGTTTTGACGTTCAAATATCTGTCACGTGATAAAATCGGCCAATCACATGATAAGACCTAATTGTCTTGCATTATTGGTCGGCTCACGTAAACCCTTCAATAATGCTTTATTGAAACAGTGTATCGGCCAGCGACATTGTGATATAAGCGGTGATGTGCTGTAACAATTACAGAATAATATATTATATTGTATAACACGCAGGGCAATGTGAAGATTTGTAGTTACTAAAGGAAAAACAGATTATGGAACACTATGTGAGGTGAAGTATAAGGGACGGATACTATGGTTAGCTACTGAAGGCTTAACCGGCATTGTATCTTATTGCCTGTTCCCAAGGAATATCCTGATTTAAACCATGCTTGACTGTATCTAAAGTAAATATCCAAAATACTTCTCTACTTTTTCTAATAACATCGGTATCTATGCCTGGTTTGGTGTTTATTTTTTCCAGGACAAGCCATTTGATATCTTCATGGCTGTGTTTTGCCTCAATATAGTGTTTCACTAAGGGGCAGCGATCTTTTTGGTCCGTATCGCTGAACGATGTTCTGTCAGTCGTGTAGCTAAAGTTCTAGATGTTTCGCCGACATAACCCAGTTTGCAGGGGCATAATAGCAGATAAACGATGTTTTTTGTTTTGCAATTTGTGAACGATTTTAGTATAATGGTATAACCATTATGTTCACATATATTTGTTATTATAGCGCTTTCGCATGCTTTACATTGGGAGCATTTATTGTTCCCACAGATGGGGTTAGCACCATCTAAAGTTTTTTGGATGAAAGATGATTTTATTTTCATGCGTGAGTGTACAATTTGGTCCTTCAAATTTTTATTCCGACGATGTGCAAACATCGGACGTGGCAAAATATCTTTTTCATCTGAGTTGATATTTAGAATATGCCAATGTGCGCATATTATTTGACGTACTTGTTCATTTGCTGTTGAGTGTCTGGTTACACAAACTAATTTGGGTGTAATTTTAGAGGGATGATTTTCTAAGAGATGATCTCTATCATAGAATCTTGCACGCTTATATGCTTCTCGTACCACTCGTTTAGGATATCCACGTGTGGTAAATTTTGTCTTCATGGTTTCTGATCTGTTGTCATAGTCGGCTATATTGGTACAGTTTCTCCGAAGTCGGAGAAACTGTCCAAATGGAATACTTTCCTTTTGTTTTTTTGGGTGAAAGCTATTAAAGTGCAAGAGTGTATTCCTTGCCGTAGGTTTCACATAGAGGTCTACCTCTAGGACCTGATTATTTTCCCTGATTTGAATATCGAGAAATTCTATATTTTTAGAACTGGTGTGAGCTGTAAATTTAAGGTTGCAATCACAGAGATTAATCCATTGCAGAAATTCAATTAATGCATCTGATTCATTGGTCCAGATGAAGAAGACATCATCTATATAGCGAGCCCAATTTTGGATGGACTCAAAAAAGGGGTTATTTCATTATATATATGGGCCTTTTCAAAGTGCGCCATATATATATTCGCTACAGTGGGGGCGCAGGCTGCCCCCATGCTGACTCCTTTCGTCTGTCTGTAAAGATTACCATTAAAATCAAAAGTGTTTTCTTCTAATACAATTTTAAGGGTCTCTATAATGAATTCCGAACAGCAGTCTATTTGATAGTAGTCTATGAACCACTTCACAGCCGTGAGTGCACCTTCTTGAGGTATATTGCTGTACAGAGATTCAACGTCTAATGTAACCATCGTATCTTTGGAACTATCGAATGGTAATCCCTCCACTGCTTTGATCATTTCTTTGGTGTCTTTGATGTATGATATTATTTTGGGCACATGTGGACATAAAATACGGTCAATATATTTCGAAATCGGCTCGGTGACTGAGCCTATTGTGGTCACAATTGGGCGATATGGAGGATTGTGGCTGTCTTTGTGTATTTTTGGTACACCATATATTGCTGCCATTTTGGGATGTTCTATATTTAAATAGTCAAATTCCATTTGGCAGATGGTACCATTGTCTAAAGCTCTTTTTGTGAGATTATGGATCTTTCTTTGGACTCTCGAAGTTGGATCTATTTTGACTGGTAGATAATATGTAGTGTCACTTAATAGATCTTGCATCATTTGGATGTATTTGTCCGTATCAACTATTACTATACCACCTCCTTTATCACAATTTTTAATAATGACTTCCGAATTATGTCGTAAAGCGACCAAGTCCTCAAGTTCTTTTTTATTTAGATTGGGAGGGGGACGAAAGGTAGGGGTAATGGATGTTTTTAGGCGTTTGAGAACAATGTTTTCAAAGATTTCCACCTCTGGTCCCAACTGGTCCAATGTGGGAGTAAAAGTGGATGTAGGTCGTAGACCTGAGCAATTGTCTACTTGGTTATGGTGTGTGTCTTCGCCATTTGCGAAATATTTCCTCAGGCGTATTTTGCGAAAAAATGCCATTATGTCCTGGTGTAATTCAAAAATATTAATACCTGTATAGGGGACAAAGGAAAGACCCTTAGATAAAAGGGAGATGGTCGAGTCTGGCAACGTATGTTTAGATAGATTAAAAATGGGTATAGCTGTTACGGCCTCCAATACTGGGCATTCCTTGTTACCAGATATTGTTGGTTGCTCTGTTGGTAATTGCCCCGATTGGAGGTATTGTGATATCTGGGCTGATATCTCGGTCTCCATGGGCCTCGTCGTGCCTGTCGTTTGCCTAAAAAAGGTTGACCAGAGGATTGGTTAATTGAGCTTATGGGTCTATTTCCATCAGAATAATAATGATGGGAGCTCCCTTCATTGTCCGAGTCAGAGGTGTCTGAGAAAGTGGTAACTTTTATCCTGGGCTGTTGGTACTCGCTTGATTCAAATTCCTGGTATTCACCCTGTTTGAAAAAGTGTTCATTTAGGTATGGATAGGTTCTTTCTTTGGTATTGAATCTAATGTCTTTTTTAATTTATCAGTTTTTCTTTTTATCAGATAGTCAGAGTAAGATGAAACTTCCCTGTCTATATCCTCTAATATTTTCTTGGCTTCGTCCAGTGCATTGTTCTGCTTGATTTTCTCTTCTAGTGTGGACATTTCTGATAGTAGAGTTTGCACCAGTTCCTTGGCTGTTTCTATAATTAAAATCATGAGGTCCCGCGAACATCTATTTGCTATTAAAGACCACTTTTCTAGGAACGTACGTATCTGTACAAAAAGGCCTGGGATGTTTTTAACTCTGAGTCCCTGAGGGATGACTCCCGCTTTGAGGTAGTCTAACATAAATTGTCCGTGAAGTTCTATTCTACGGATCTTTTTTTAAGTTGGAATAATGTATTTGAGTCTTCATTTGTGGCAGGATCTCTACTGTTTGACTGATTGCTCGTAGAGGGTTGGTTTCCTACCAAAAGAGCATATTGCTCATCTGTGAACCCAAATGTTTGCAATGTGTCCATGCTTCCAAAAAGGCCAAAAAGGAAAATGAAAAAAGAGAAAAGATAAACAACCCACTAAGTGATTATAGATCCGACTGAGAGACTTTCAGTAGGGACATGCAACCTTAGCTAAAAGAAATATGTATACTACGTTATCTTCTAATCATTCAATGCAAACTTGAGAACAATCAATGAAATTAGAAAACAGAACAGCCCCACGCAGACAGGCTGCGGGTAATCAAGCGTATAAGAAGAGGCCCCCTACTATTTAGGTGAGGTTCCTTAAGGTAGGGAAAAATCAATCAATGTAAAGAATTAAGGCAACCAATCATAAAATGATGATTAACAATAATATTTAAACAATAATAAAATGGAAAGAAACAAGGCCACAACGGCTATTTATCAAAAATACAAAATATCATTTATTTAGATGCTTGACAATATGACAATCTATAATCTACACATACTCACTTTCATGTCCATCAATCATACTTTCATACATACTCATGTCAATATAAAAACATTGTTAAAGTGGTGACAATTTCCACAGAATTAATGGATAGGTACAAAGTATAGGAAATAAATTCAAATAAAACACAGTGGCACAAAATCAAAATGACTGGTGGTGTTCTACGCGCGTTTCGGCACACACAGGTGCCTTCGTCAGGAAAGCGGCCACAGTTGGAACATGTGAGAATTCTGTGAATAAAGATTATTGCCTTGTAAGAATTGCGTGGTTCTTTCCAATATGCAAAGAGAACATAATAGATATTAAAAGTCGATAGAAATCGTCTGCATTGAAGTGGGAAAGATGGGAAAAGAGAAGTGCACAAGGTAGTATATTACTGAAGCGTTATATCATAGAGTTTGTTATAGAAAGAATTAAATTAAACTTATAAGAATGAAATTGATTGTAGATGATATAACCAAATAACCCAAAATGAATGGTGAAGGAAGAAGAAAAGAAAGAAAAATGGTGAAACCATAAATGGAAGCTAAAGAAAGTCTGCTCATTGTAAGATCCCATGTGTAAAAATTAGTGATAGAGTAGTTTAAACTTGTATGGTACCTACTCTAGATGGTTATAATAACCAGTCGTACTGTAGTGTAGTTTGAGAACAGTACTGTTCTTGGAATGTTTATCTAGACCTGAAATAAGAAGAATAACAATTGTCGATAATAGCACAGTTATTTATTTATGTACAAAGAGAGTAATTCATAGGAGTCTGACCAATATTTACCTCGATTATCAAAAATATTGGCTGAAAAAAGAATATAAAAATCATATCTGTCGATGTTTTATTCAATGATGGTTTTATTGTATCCCTTTCAGTGAATATGGTGCTAAAAATGAAGACAAACAGACAGGCTATAAGTCAACATGTAGTATGGTAACAGACATCGACTATAAGGAAACCATAGTGATATTCTCCTATGTACCTGTAGAATATCTTTAATGTTCAAAATAAAGATTCATTGTGGCAGATAAGGATAAGCTGTCTTGATATAAGATAAAATACAGGGGATACTTGTTTCGTCTTATAATCCAGGGCTAGAATAGAAAGAAAAGTATATTTACCAGTCGATATAAAACAATACAGATCCAGGAGAATGCTACCTTAGTCACAATTTGTCCACAGAAATAGCGGGTCAGTGTGGATCTTTTAAACCTTGTTGGTTTTAGTGGTTAAGTATATATCAGTTATACTAAACAGGGCGCCGTACTTACTATGTTAAAATTCGATGAATTTGGGGAAGCTTGATTCGTATCAATATAGATGAGAGGGATTTCTGTAATGAAAACAACAAGGGAAACACTGTGGAAAGTAGCACCACTTAAAAAAAAAGGAATGTATTATGAAAGAACTGACAGATCTACAATGAACTGTCTAAAGGCTTTGTTGCCAATGCCGAATATACCAGTCCCGGAAACAATATGTAGAAAATGAAATGAAAAAGTCGGTAGTGCAGGGTAATTGAGCAGATATGGATGGAGTAAGTATATCGATTCAGAGAATGACGGTCATGTCTAATGTTTTGAGCCCGAGTATGATGGCAACATATGTGGTATCAATGACGCCTAGTTAGCGAGTGGCTGTCTATTAGGTGGCGTTGGATGGCAGTTCAAAAATTGAAAGATGAAGATAGCCAAAATGATCGTAGCGAGGCAACAACAGCCGGCTTGATGTGTGGGCGAAACAAAGCGGGTAGAAATATTGCATCAGCGCGTACTTACATTTTCGATGGCATGGAGCCTCCGGATATGGGGTTCCTACACGCAATTGCTCTCGATGGAGACTAACCGAACAGACGTTAATGGTTTCGTTTTGACGTTCAAATATCTGTCACGTGATAAAATCGGCCAATCACATGATAAGACCTAATTGTCTTGCATTATTGGTCGGCTCACGTAAACCCTTCAATAATGCTTTATTGAAACAGTGTATCGGCCAGCGACATTGTGATATAAGCGGTGATGTGCTGTAACAATTACAGAATAATATATTATATTGTATAACACGCAGGGCAATGTGAAGATTTGTAGTTACTAAAGGAAAAACAGATTATGGAACACTATGTGAGGTGAAGTATAAGGGACGGATACTATGGTTAGCTACTGAAGGCTTAACCGGCATTGTATCTTATTGCCTGTTCCCAAGGAATATCCTGATTTAAACCATGCTTGACTGTATCTAAAGTAAATATCCAAAATACTTCTCTACTTTTTCTAATAACATCGGTATCTATGCCTGGTTTGGTGTTTATTTTTTTCCAGGACGAGCCATTTGATATCTTCATGGCTGTGTTTTGCCTCAATATAGTGTTTCACTAAGGGGGCAGCGATCTTTTTGGTCCGTATCGCTGAACGATGTTCTGTCAGTCGTGTAGCTAAAGTTCTAGATGTTTCGCCGACATAACCCAGTTTGCAGGGGCATAATAGCAGATAAACGATGTTTTTTGTTTTGCAATTTGTGAACGATTTTAGTATAATGGTATAACCATTATGTTCACATATATTTGTTATTATAGCGCTTTCGCATGCTTTACATTGGGAGCATTTATTGTTCCCACAGATGGGGTTAGCACCATCTAAAGTTTTTTGGATGAAAGATGATTTTATTTTCATGCGTGAGTGTACAATTTGGTCCTTCAAATTTTTATTCCGACGATGTGCAAACATCGGACGTGGCAAAATATCTTTTTCATCTGAGTTGATATTTAGAATATGCCAATGTGCGCATATTATTTGACGTACTTGTTCATTTGCTGTTGAGTGTCTGGTTACACAAACTAATTTGGGTGTAATTTTAGAGGGATGATTTTCTAAGAGATGATCTCTATCATAGAATCTTGCACGCTTATATGCTTCTCGTACCACTCGTTTAGGATATCCACGTGTGGTAAATTTTGTCTTCATGGTTTCTGATCTGTTGTCATAGTCGGCTATATTGGTACAGTTTCTCCGAAGTCGGAGAAACTGTCCAAATGGAATACTTTCCTTTTGTTTTTTTGGGTGAAAGCTATTAAAGTGCAAGAGTGTATTCCTTGCCGTAGGTTTCACATAGAGGTCTACCTCTAGGACCTGATTATTTTCCCTGATTTGAATATCGAGAAATTCTATATTTTTAGAACTGGTGTGAGCTGTAAATTTAAGGTTGCAATCACAGAGATTAATCCATTGCAGAAATTCAATTAATGCATCTGATTCATTGGTCCAGATGAAGAAGACATCATCTATATAGCGAGCCCAATTTTGGATGGACTCAAAAAAGGGGCTATTTCATTATATATATGGGCCTTTTCAAAGTGCGCCATATATATATTCGCTACAGTGGGGGCGCAGGCTGCCCCCATGCTGACTCCTTTCGTCTGTCTGTAAAGATTACCATTAAAATCAAAAGTGTTTTCTTCTAATACAATTTTAAGGGTCTCTATAATGAATTCGAACAGCAGTCTATTTGATAGTAGTCTATGAACCACTTCACAGCCGTGAGTGCACCTTCTTGAGGTATATTGCTGTACAGAGATTCAACGTCTAATGTAACCATCGTATCTTTGGAACTATCGAATGGTAATCCCTCCACTGCTTTGATCATTTCTTTGGTGTCTTTGATGTATGATATTATTTTGGGCACATGTGGACATAAAATACGGTCAATATATTTCGAAATCGGCTCGGTGACTGAGCCTATTGTGGTCACAATTGGGCGATATGGAGGATTGTGGCTGTCTTTGTGTATTTTTGGTACACCATATATTGCTGCCATTTTGGGATGTTCTATATTTAAATAGTCAAATTCCATTTGGCAGATGGTACCATTGTCTAAAGCTCTTTTTGTGAGATTATGGATCTTTCTTTGGACTCTCGAAGTTGGATCTATTTTGACTGGTAGATAATATGTAGTGTCACTTAATAGATCTTGCATCATTTGGATGTATTTGTCCGTATCAACTATTACTATACCACCTCCTTTATCACAATTTTTAATAATGACTTCCGAATTATGTCGTAAAGCGACCAAGTCCTCAAGTTCTTTTTTATTTAGATTGGGAGGGGGACGAAAGGTAGGGGTAATGGATGTTTTTAGGCGTTTGAGAACAATGTTTTCAAAGATTTCCACCTCTGGTCCCAACTGGTCCAATGTGGGAGTAAAAGTGGATGTAGGTCGTAGACCTGAGCAATTGTCTACTTGGTTATGGTGTGTGTCTTCGCCATTTGCGAAATATTTCCTCAGGCGTATTTTGCGAAAAAATGCCATTATGTCCTGGTGTAATTCAAAAATATTAATACCTGTATAGGGGACAAAGGAAAGACCCTTAGATAAAAGGGAGATGGTCGAGTCTGGCAACGTATGTTTAGATAGATTAAAAATGGGTATAGCTGTTACGGCCTCCAATACTGGGCATTCCTTGTTACCAGATATTGTTGGTTGCTCTGTTGGTAATTGCCCCGATTGGAGGTATTGTGATATCTGGGCTGATATCTCGGTCTCCATGGGCCTCGTCGTGCCTGTCGTTTGCCTAAAAAGGTTGACCAGAGGATTGGTTAATTGAGCTTATGGGTCTATTTCCATCAGAATAATAATGATGGGAGCTCCCTTCATTGTCCGAGTCAGAGGTGTCTGAGAAAGTGGTAACTTTTATCCTGGGCTGTTGGTACTCGTTTGATTCAAATTCCTGGTATTCACCCTGTTTGAAAAAGTGTTCATTTAGGTATGGATAGGTTCTTTCTTTGGTATTGAATCTAATGTCTTTTTTTAATTTATCAGTTTTTCTTTTTATCAGATAGTCAGAGTAAGATGAAACTTCCCTGTCTATATCCTCTAATATTTTCTTGGCTTCGTCCAGTGCATTGTTCTGCTTGATTTTCTCTTCTAGTGTGGACATTTCTGATAGTAGAGTTTGCACCAGTTCCTTGGCTGTTTCTATAATTAAAATCATGAGGTCCCGCGAACATCTATTTGCTATTAAATACCACTTTTCTAGGAACGTACGTATCTGTACAAAAAGGCCTGGGATGTTTTTAACTCTGAGTCCCTGAGGGATGACTCCCGCTTTGAGGTAGTCTAACATAAATTGTCCGTGAAGTTCTATTCTACGGATCTTTTTTTTAAGTTGGAATAATGTATTTGAGTCTTCATTTGTGGCAGGATCTCTACTGTTTGACTGATTGCTCGTAGAGGGTTGGTTTCCTACCAAAAGAGCATATTGCTCATCTGTGAACCCAAATGTTTGCAATGTGTCCATGCTTCCAAAAAGGCCAAAAAGGAAAATGAAAAAAGAGAAAAGATAAACAACCCACTAAGTGATTATAGATCCGACTGAGAGACTTTCAGTAGGGACATGCAACCTTAGCTAAAAGAAATATGTATACTACGTTATCTTCTAATCATTCAATGCAAACTTGAGAACAATCAATGAAATTAGAAAACAGAACAGCCCCACGCAGACAGGCTGCGGGTAATCAAGCGTATAAGAAGAGGCCCCCTACTATTTAGGTGAGGTTCCTTAAGGTAGGGAAAAATCAATCAATGTAAAGAATTAAGGCAACCAATCATAAAATGATGATTAACAATAATATTTAAACAATAATAAAATGGAAAGAAACAGGCAGATACCACCCTCAGAGAGGTTATCACTAAGAGACCACTGATCACCTACAGGCGTGGGAGAACACTTAGAACCAGACTCAGCCCTAGTGTACCGTCTCCCCTTATCGACCACTCATGGCTCACTCCTCACACGCTGGGGTTTTTCAAATGTGGCTGCTGCGGGGTATGCAGACTGGCCAATGATGGAGTCAGACAGTTCGCATCCGTGAACAACCAACAATACAAAATCAAGCACAACATCAACTGCAATACCAAATTCGTGGTATATAGCCTGGAATGTGCCTGCAAACGCTGGTACATTGGAAGTACCATCAGACCACTAAAGGAACGAATTGGTGAACATATCAGGGCCTTAAATCACCAGGACACCAGATATCCAATGGCAGTACATGCGGCCACCTGCCCCAGCCAAGGTGAAAAACGATTCATTTTCTTCGGCTTTGACGTGGCAGTCAACATTGCCAGGGGTGGCAACAGAGAACTCAGACTCAGGCGTCTGGAAGCCACTTGGATCATGCATCTACGGACAGTACAACACGGACTCAACACTGATCATGAACTACATTATTTTTTGGGGGAATGATTGTCCCACTATGAACTTCCTATGGTCTCTTTATAGTTATTTGTACAGTATGCGTATGCCAATTTGTTTTTCTCCCTAGGTCCTTCCTGGGACTATGACATTCGCCAGCATTCCATCCATTTTTCAATGGGGCCTCCTGCCCCATAAAACATGATCTGCCCTGCATCTGTTTTCAACTAGTACAGTGGTTTGCTTTGTTGTGTCATGCCTCTTCTCCTTTTTTATACATGATCAATTTTAATCATGGTTCACAATTACCGTTTACCCATGTTCTGCTCCTTTTACTTTCCCGAGTACATGTGTTTCTATTGGATTTTCCCCTGTTACACAAGATTATCCACTATCTATGATCATTCTTTGATTTGTCATGGTTCCATTTACCACAGTCCCACTATTACCCCTTTTCAGTTTTTTATTTTCCTAGTCACCGTCTCCCCTCCGGGTCCCCACCATACACTGCTCCTCCTGCCTTCTTCATTACACATGTGCATAATGGATTTTCCCCTGTTCCTCAGGATTATCCATTATCCATGACCATTTGGTATGTCATATTTTCGTTCAACCTAGTCCCACCATCACCCTTTTCCAGTTATCCTTTTTCCTAGTAACTCTGATGCCCTTTGAGCATCTCCCTTCAGTTTCCGCTCAGTCTACCTTGACCCTCCTCTATTTTCTTCACCTCTGTACTTTCTATATTTTTTCCTACCATTTCCTCCCTTCCCCCTTTCCCAGATCATTCCAGCTCCTCTGTCCTTGATTTTTGACCATTCACCCATGCGCTATCCTTCAGTCACGCTCCCTCTTTTCTCTGGCCGGTACCCACTTCCGGCCTCCACACATAGGCCGGGGCGCGCTCTAGTCGTTTTGGACGCACCGGTATTTAATTGTGTCAGAGGTCACCGTCCACTCCCGCATCCGGTCTCACAGACGATACCTTTCCATTCGGCATCTACCACGCTGCCATCCGGTAAGCCACTCCTTCCCTTGGCCAGCGTCCCAGTACCTTTCCTTGTCACACTGCTCAAGCCCCCGTGCTTGTTTCCATGGACATTGACGGTCTCCTTTTCCCTCCCTCTCCCCGGTTCTTAGATTGGCGTACCTGCCTTTTTGTTTCGACCACCACGATACCTCTTTCTTCAATATCTCTCCTAAGGGTAAGACCCCCCTTTCTTTCACCCCCTTTTGTCACTATTTTGGCTTTTTTCTCCTGTTTTTCTCATTTACCCACTGCTTCACTTTTAACTTCTATTTTCCCGCTTCCACAGGCTTACCCGCCTCTTTTCTCCAACCACACGGACATTGTTTGGTCCTCTTGAGCTGGCATCTTGGGTAAGGTTTAGTCATCCCTATTCCCTTGTTTTCCCCGACTTACATGTGCTTACCGTGATCCTTCGTTTCTGCTTCGTACAATTCTTATCTTTCCCCAACTCCAGGCGCACCCGCCCCTGTTCATTTTACTGATCTGACATCCCCGGGTCATGTCCCTCCACAGGGCTTGACCTTTCCCTACGGTTTGTCCCACCGGCTCCCCCGGTTCACAGGCCCTGTGGTGAGTTTTACTTACTCATTCCTGTCACTTTGTCCTTCATTCTTTTTTCTGTCCATACTTTTTCCCCATTACTCCATGACGATCCGTGCTTTCACTTTCTCTTCATCTAGGAATCCACTCCTTGCACCCCTCCATACTGATACTCTATCCGATACTGTTAATACAGGTACATACCATTGTGCATATCTTGTCTTTTCACTTAACTTCTTGTGTTACTCCTTCCCTCTTCCGCACTGTTCCCCCCTTTTTCCCTCCTCTCTATGAACTCTTTCGTTCCCTCTCAGTCCCTTTCACTTATTTGGCCATTCTTGATGTCATTTCCAGTGTTCATTTCCTCTCCTACCGACCCACCCTGATAGCTCACTTCCATCTCCATAGTTTTAACTTCAATTTATTCTTCTCAGTGTGTTTCAAATTGTATCATTGTGCTTTTTTATGGGTCTCTCCTTTTCCTCTTTTTCCCCCCACACTCCACATCCACCCTGCTACGGTTTTGTTCGTCAGTTTACACTTTTTCATTGAGTCACTTTATTCTTACTGTGTTTTTTTCCCGCGATTTTTATCATGAATTTAGCATGATAGCGGCACCCACACCAGTCACATTTGCTGGCACCCGTCAATTGTTTTTTGTAGGATTTCCACACTCCTTGGTTTCTGTCCTTTCTTTGCAGTGTTGCTTTTGGAGTTATTATTCATGTGGCGCTTCAATACCCTCATTCTATGTTTTGTATCCTCCCCAGCCCTGATGAATCACGGGAGTATTCCCGCATGACGAAACACGTGTTGGCTGGTTGCTTTCTTTTGTCGTTGCCTCATTAAATAACTTTCTACATTTACTTTGGTGTCGACTCAAGCAATTTTGAACTTCTATGAGACTTCTGATTCTATTATACCGTCAATACGTGTGCCCGGGACTTTGTTCTCAAATATTATAAGTTGTACATGTGCAATCATTACTAAACGCATACGAATGAAAACTGCATTCCGATACAGGAATATAAAAAATGCAACGGGTACATAACCAGCAAACACAAAGATTACTCCATCACCCTTGTCCAATCTGAAGCAAACTTTGGAAAAATATTGTATGAAATTCTGACTTCCTGCCCAGCCTGTTACAGGTTGGTCAATAGGTTTGCAGTAGGCACAATTACAGGGTGGGTCTCAAACTAAGTGTTTTTAAAACTTAACATGGACATTTCCTAGGAAACATTCTAAATGAAAATTGAATAAAGACATTCACCAATTTTCACAGGATTGTAGTAATAAGTGTAAATTGGTGCATACATTGGATGGGTATGTTTTCTTTTAGCCGTTTTGAAGTTTGAGCGGAGGAGCATCATCCCAATGAAATGCCCCCAGAGAGAAAATAAAATGGTAATGAATTGTGTTCCTTATCGTTTTATTTTTCTTCACCCCGTCCCAAACGGAGCATCAGGACAGGGGCCGGGCTGCTGCTGAATGACCGCAGCAGAGAGAGCAGAGCACTTTCAGTTTAAAGTGCGCATGTCTTTTTGGCCATTTGTTTTGCAACAACCAGCCACACATGCGCCGGGCTGCTGCTGAATGACCGCAGCAGAGAGAGCAGAGCACTTTCAGTTTAAAGTGCGCATGTCTTTTTGGCCATTTGTTTTGCAACAGCCAGCCACACATGCGCACTTTAAACCTCTCAAACCCAGCTATCTTTAGACAGCTGGGTTAGAGAAAGCCAAAGCCTCCAGAGCGCTGAGTGAGGCCGCTCCCATCAATCCTAGCACTGCTCTCATGCTGGTGAGAGCAGCGCTAGGATTGGTGAACTGAGTTTGGAACCTGCCTGCCTCGAGGAGAGAAGACCATCAAGGAGGAGGAGGACGTTGCGTCGCAGGTAAGTTGTTTTAATGTATTTATTTTTCTAATGTCCTACCCTCCCAACCACCCTCTGGATAAGCCAGCCTCCAATGGCTCTAAACCAAAATGCAACCAGTTTAAATGTAAATCTTTTAAATGTCTACATACATTGGGAAAATTTGAAAAAAAACAATGTAGGGTGGCAGAATTTTCCAAATGTTAATTGGACATTACTGATATCACTCAATCTGATTGCAAACATCTTTCAGAAAATGTTTGTGGACTGCCATCTTGTTGCTCATGTATTGATCATGAACATCAATATTTTTATAGGCCAAAACAGGGTAACCTCTAGAAAATGGATAATTCAACCCTCAAAGACATGCTATAGCTTTGAAGTAATACCAAACTTAGTGTAGCATGTTGTATTTTAGAGGATGAAATATACCATTTTTTAAAAAGCAACCCCTTGCTTGTAGAATCAGGTGGAAAAAAAATATAAAACAAAGGAGTACAACAGGAGATGACTGAATATACAAAAGTGGACGGGCTTGGGCCTGCCCACCTATGTAGATGCATCAGATGTCTGTAATACAGATCTAGCTCCAGATTTATAGAATGAAAAGACACTTAAGGGTTCAAAACCTATCCCAGCCAGGTCAAAGTGCTAGTGGGAGAGCAATATGCTTGACCTCGAAAATTGAACATGGAAAATGTGGTTAACCCCACCTTTTCTGGGGCAGGGGAGGGTTTTCTTGTCTTTTTATTTACCAGGGTACGTGCCCTGATGTTCTCTGCCCTGCCAGACCTGGCCTAACAGTTCAGAAGAGTTATGTCTCTGCTCCCCCATCTTGCTCGAGAGTGGCAGGGTTATTTTTTATAAACCCTCCGGATATACTGCTGGATTTGCTTGAGAGACTGCAGAGGTGCTTCTACATATCCCATGTTTTTTAGCATTGTTTTCAATTAGCCATTCAACCTTGCAAGTGGCCAATGATGTTTTTTGTTCCCCATTCCCTCCTTACATTTGAACAGGGAGATTTATCCTTTAAAAAACATTGTGGCAGCTGTGAGCTATTCCGTGTGGGCCTCCTTCACCCCTATTGTCTCTACCTAGTTGAGACATGTCCAGAGACAATTCTCCTATTCTGCAGCCTTCTTCACCTGAAGAAAGGTTTCACTTTGCACAGATGGTACAGTTGGTGCGAGGCAGCCTTGGCGTTGCATGTGATGTAAGCCTTGAATCGGACTGAAGTGTCAGTATGGAAGACCAAAATCTTGGAGCTATGTGACCAGTTACCTACCTTGTTTTCCTTTCCTCTTATACGCAGGATAGCAGGAGGAGCAAAGATGTTGCAAGTAGGCTTGTCCAGGTGGGTAACTGAGCAGCAGGAAGAACCAAAAGGCATCACATTGATGGGAGGAGATTTTACAGAGTCCAAAGAAAAGCCGAATTGAAGGAGACTCTGAAAAGGAGGAGAGACACCAAAGAAGATTGGTGAGATGGAGCAAGAGGGAAGAAGATGCCAAAACAGCCCAGGAGCAGGCAGTGAGTGAGCAAACACTGAGTGAGGAAGAGAATCCAGGAGGCTCCAGGGACTCCTAGACAGACAGCAACAGTGCTCCACTTTGAAGGTTCCCTGAGGTCCACCAAAATCAGGAAAGCCTTTTCCGTATTCCAGGGATGAGCTGCGACCATGCAATTCCATCTTGTGCAGGCCGAGACTTCATTTTCTCTATTTTTGCAGAATTATTAACATGTGTGCCTTTGACACAGATGTCGCCTGTCCTTCTCTTTCCAAGAACCTGTGAATGTGTCCAGTCACTCAGACAATGACATCGATAAGACGCCTGATGTGGCATCAGTTTGGGATAAGTGCCTTGTTATCTCTATTTCAAGGTCAGACAATAACAATAGCAGTTTTTGCTGGAAATTTCCCAGGTTTTAGGTTTCCGTAGGAGGAGGCCACTTTAGCACCACCCCAAGGGTCCAGGACCTGATGGCGCACCACTTGTGGGCTAGGACTCACTCCAGCGGGGACCAGCAGGCAGGTATGATGCAGGGTCTCTAGCATCAGTAGTTTGAGCTTCATGTAGCCTTTGAGAAATGAAGCTTGTGTGGTCGCAAAGGCGTTTACTTAGATAATATCAATCTTGGAAGTTACCTTTTAGGTCTACTTAATGTCTGCATAATTATGGATGCTGATGTCTTTGTACATCAGAAATCCAAGGGGCCCTGTGTAGAGATTGAATGAGTACTGTTGTTGTAGACTTCCATGAATTAAGCAACACTGTTCATGTATTTTTGTTGGTGCATCTGTGATTAGGAATACCTTATACTTTTTGATTTAATGTCAGAGGGATTTCAGTCAGCACTTGCTGGAGCTCATCATGCAATGTCATATATTGGTTTTGTTTTGAACAAAGGTGTTCATGTTGCTAAGTTTATATTGAAAATGTTTCCATGTACCTTTTTTTGCATACACAGATATACATTGTAGCGCTCGCTGATCTAAGCAAGGAACAAACCTCTTATAATAATATTGCAAGTATGTTGGACTGTCATACATACCCCATTCTCATGGTTCAAAATAGGCTTGCATGTGCTGCACCTGGGTCAGGGCGCAACTAAACTCAAACTTCAGGGAGGGCTAACACTTTGATCAATGGGGCAGGGGGCCATATTTAGAACCTGGGTCCAAATGTCTTGTAGTGGCTCTCCTCACTATTGCTGTGTACTGAATGATATGGGGAGCAGTTTTCTGGACAATATACAACCATTGGTGCATTTTAAAGCATACTTGGCAAATAACATTGGAATCAATTTAATATCCTACAGTGGGGTTTAAGGGTTCTCTAGCAAGCAATGTTAGCAGAATGAACAGTAAAAGCTACATTTAAATTTACATTTAGCCAGTAGACCAAGTAGGATGTGCAATTTCAGGAACAATAAACGGCAAATAGTGCACTCCAAAATCCACTGGGCGACTTGAATTGGTCTTAACCTTTTCAGTCTGGACTTTAAAAAATACCCAATATTTTGGCATAGTTCTACAAAGGAGATTTTTAATTTGTAGCAAATGGTGCAGTTTAAACAAATTTGTTTTGTCATTGTTCTGTTCATAGCGCATTTCACAGCACACAAGTTTTTGTTAGAATGCAAGCCTATTAGAAACAACAACTCTCTTGCTGTCCCTTAGAAGGATGCCTCATACCCAGGCACTGCAACTTACAAAACAGTGAATCTATATTCAGTGGTAGTGCATGCTAATCTTGAGTTCCATCTCTCATCAAGTATTCATTGTTTTGATACACTTGGCTTGTGCCGTTGCCTGAAATGCATCTACCATTTGGAAAGACTTTGGAGTTAACAGCACATGGAGTGCAGAAACTGAGCATAAAGTGTGATTATCAATGGTGCCACTAACCATACAAATTAGAATTAACTAGCATATTAACAGGTAAACCTTGTCAGGGCATTTTTTAACATGGCACTCTCCTATTAGCTGCTGGTTTTGGGGTGCCCAATACAGTGGCCAGATCAGAAATTAACCCCAGTTCAAATGTTCTTTGGTTCACACTCCTTTTCTTTCAGCTAGAGTCAATGGGAGTCTGGTGAGGAATTCAATATGGGTGAAGAGGTTAACCGTGAATAGCCATTTGTGGTGAACGTATTTGATGTCACTTCCACTTTAGTATTTTAGTCATTTGAAGTCCATAGCAGCATAGATCCAGTATCCAAGCATGTCACATACATGAATATTATCAGGAGAGGTTTGAATGATAATACTTTCTATAAATATGCATCAACAGTGCATGGAGAAATAATGCTACTACTTAAAATCTTATGTCTGTGGAATTTAACATAATGTTTTACATAGCATGGTGTGTATATTTAATTGGAAACCTGGTGGGGGGGGGAAAGGATCATGAAATGGGACGTCTTGGGGTAATGTTCAATAGAACCATTAAAATGTCTTCATGTAACAATGGTAGACTGGCTTCTAAAAGCAGTGATGTCTGGAAATTCAGAGCATTTAAGAAAACAATTTTGGATAAACGTGGCAATGATCACTGCTCCTCCACTTAACCTAATCCATTCGCTCACAATTGTAAAATTACCTAATACCTTGATGTACTCTCTGCCCTCCTAGGACCTCAGTTATTCCTCCAAAACTTACTCCATCTTTAGTAGTGGGCACACAGTGAAATGTTACTTTTAGGAGGAGGCCCATGAGAGTTCAGCCTTTAAATATTGCAGAGCATCTGAGCAGTTTCCTGCCTTAATGGGAAACTTTTTGACCTACCTTAGCATCACTAATAGGATACCATGATTTACAAAGCACTCTCACTATCTGACTCTTCTCACTGTCGCCCAAAAAACTACGTCCTTCCAATCCTCCCTTCTGCCACCCACTGCATCTCCTTTCATTCTTTTCTTCACTCCCTACCGGTTGTAAGATGCCTAACGTTTGCTACCTATAAATCATTGTTGCCTATGCAGTGGAATACAAATGTCTTGGGCAATACCTGCTTCACCTACATGTTTCCTTTCTTATTGTCTCTGCTTTGCCCATGTTTTCTCTCTCTCACTTTGTGTTTTTAAATGATCTTATATCAGCTTAAAAAGCTATACAAATAAACAATGTAACATCTGAAAACAGAGACAACAAATGAAGTCCCTTCTTTCTAAATGTACAAGTTAACCGTTTCTTTACTTTGTACCACTAATATTTTCTCTCTCTTCCTCTTTGTGTCTCTGAGTATCTGTTGGAACGTGGTTTATTAGTAGGGATACATAGGTACCTACCACTAGTAATAAGGCCACAATCACAATAAAAGGTCCAGTCAAGGTCTCAATAAATGATTCCCTTGCTCAACCCTTGGTAACTGGCCACGAGCAGGCAGGCTCAACTTAGGAGACAGGTGTGTGAAGCATTAAAAAACACCAATACATTAAATAAGTAAGTTTTTATGATTAAAATGACACCAAAACAACGGACATCCAATGTAGGGAACCAGGTGTATGAATTTTTGTAATTAAAAGTAAAACTAGGGATAAGAAGCAAATAGTTCTCAAAGGGTTAAAAGGTTGCGCTGGACCGTGACAAAGTCCAGAATTTCAGGCCACCAACGATGTAACACTTTTACACTTACTTCCAGAAGTGTTTCTTGATGCAGGAACGTGGTCCACAGCATCATCTAAGGGTTCAGATGCTCTGGTATGCCTCTTGTGGTCTGGGACAACAACTCCCACAATGCACCTGGTCAACTTATAAAGCTTTTACAAAAGTTGCTCCAAATTTCTGTAACTTCTTCCTGAAGTTCATCTTGTGGGTTCAAAGTGTCTTAAACACCAATCCAAGGGTCTAGAAGCTCTGAGATGGTCCTTGGGATGCTAGGACTATGTTTCCCACAATACACCTGGCCAAATCCTTTAAAGTTCCCTGGACGGAGTCCAACTGGGTTCTTCTTGGTGGAGATGATGCAATTAGAGCTCTTTTAACCTTTTGCTTTCAGGGAGTCCACTCCTTCCACTTTCTGCAGCAAGGCATAGACCCTAGGGCTATAGTTCCAAAGTGTGCAGCAGGTGCTGTCATTCAGAGTGCCATCCTCTTGGTGCAGGCCAGGGTTCCAGCATGGCAGTCCTTCTTGTACTTTCAGCAGGACCGGACTGGCCGTAGCGGGCACCGGGCATTTCCCCAGTGGACCGCCAGGGTGGGGGCCGGTTTTGGACCCCTGGGGGGCCGTTTTTGTTACAGGGCTGTTTTTGCAGCATAGCTGCAATATCGGTCCCTGTAACAACATCGGCCCTGGCAAATTGCTGTGCCACACCCCAACCCCCTGGGGGGCCAGCCGAGCACTTTGCCAGGGCCGGTTTTGGTTCCCAGTCCGGCCCTGACTTTCAGGCAGGGATCTCTTGTAGCTCTTTTGTACCTATTGCTTTCAGGGAGTCACTCCTTAATTCTTTTTAAGCAAGGCAAAGTCCTTAGGGCTGTTGTTCCAAAGTGTGCAGCAGGTGCAGTCCTTATGAGTGCTGTCCTCTTGGGTGCAGACCAGGGGTTCTAGCAGGGTAGTCCTCCTCTTGATTATTCCAGGCAGGGATCTGAGTTGCTAGGCAGCTTGTCCATTGTTATCCAGTGTTCCTCGGCTACAAGCAGAAGGGAAGCCCTGACCATTGGGGTGTAGGGTGCCACCCTCTGGAATGGCCACTTTCTCCAATGTGTGGCATATTCTTGACCCAGAATGCACTATTCTTGCCAAATCCAAAATGGAGAAACTCTCCTGGAGGGTTAGATCTGGTTAAGCCAACCCACTCGCGTGGCTATGTTTCCCTAACACGCCCATTCCAGCCCCCCTGCTATTCTAATTACTGGGGCTCCTGTCTGGCCTGGGGGTGCAGGATGTGGGGTGTGAGCCTGTGCTGCCGTAAATTGTCATTCTCCCTTGAAAAGACCAGTTAGACTACTCCACCCCAATCCTGCCTTTGCTTCTGCAATTCTCTCACCCGAAATCCTTTGTCTCTAGTCAGGCCACTTCACACCTCATTAAGACCGCTTGGCTCAGGCTGACAGAGGCTGGCCAATTAGAAGAGCAGCTGGAAGGCTGGATTTTGGCTTACAGAAAGAGTTCTAGAACGTCTTTTCTGTGATTGTTATAATCTAACAATAGCAAGTTGTTGGATTTATTCTATCATTTTGATACTTTGAAGTATATTTTTTGCTCCTTTCTTTCCATAGTTATACTTTATTAAAGTATTTCCATGTTAGCCTTTGGAGCCATTGGGCTACAACAGAGGAAAATGAAATTGTCATGTTTTCCTTCACCAGGGCATATAAAACATTTTATAATGTCCCTGCTTATAGTTACAAAACACCCTAAACCTGGGGCACCTAGGGGAGACCTTAGGGGTGACTTATATGTAAAATTAAGGTAGTTACTACGTTGGAAATATCTTTAATTCCAAAGTTGAATTTGCATATAATTTCAATTTAAATGCAGCTTGCAGGGCTGGCTTTTAAAATGACAGCAGGCACCTCAGTAGTGCACACTTAAGTGCATTAAATCTACTGGGCCTCTAAACCTACATGCCATACCATATACTATGGACTTACAGGTAGGTTGTCAGTACCAATTGTAATTGCACCTAATTACCATGTACTTTTAATCCGAGCACAGGCCCTGAGTCTGGTTAGAAGAGCTCAGGGCACAATCGGAGTCAGCAGACCAGCATCTAGTAGTCAAAATGGAGGCAAGAAGTGGGAGGGACACTGCAAACAGGTCCTGGTTTCTCACAGTATCTCTTATCAACTTAACATTTCCCTTTGTCACTTTCTCTGGGTCTCTATTTTTAGGCTTCTTTCATTCGCTCTTTCTCTCTCAATGTCTTTCAGTGCCTCCTTCTCTAGATCGCTCTTGAGTACTCCATATTGGCATGTGCATGTTGACCATGTAGAAAAGTAGAGGGATTCGGAGACTTTGAACATCAATATGCAATCTCTGCTGCTCTTCCCTCTATCATCCTCCACCAAACAGTCTCAAATTCTCTGCCACAAAGCGCATTATCCTCTTGTCCCAGAGCACCAAGCCCTTCCGCATCCCTGAGTCCCTCCTCTGCACCTCATCCTACAACCACTTCTCCACTTATCCATCTCCCCTTAGCGATTGGCCTACTAATACTTCCTCCTTCAGATCTACCACAGAGATTTTCCTCCTCCTCCGTTTAGCCATGCTCATGCTTTCGCTGTCCACATCCTTTAATCTTACACGCTTTCTATCTTCCACTACAGTCCCTTTTACCAGTCTCCCTTCTGACATTCCTCCAACCTTATTCTCTACTGAAAAATATTTTTGCTCTCTTCATCGACCTCCCAACTTCCTTCCCATCCAGTCCTCCAACAAACTGCATTGCAAGGCCTGCTACAAAAAATCCTGGTAAAGGGAATCTCTTGGGCGAGGTGCTAGTGGTAGTTACAACAAACACGGATTGCACAAAATCAGAAACTTAACCATCCAACTAGAGGAAATGTTTGCCGCTAAATGGCCACCATGTTTCCTGCCACCATCCTTTAACGGCTGCATGGCTCTTTGTCTGGTGGGACTCATGGGCCACAGTTTGTCAATGTCCTGGCTACCTCGTTGGCAATGCTTTTCCAAAAGCATGAGAATTGGAACTTTTTAAAGTGGCAAAGGGCACACATTTTAATGCAGTGGTTTTCAAACTTTTTATGCAGCGCCACCCTCAAGTTAAAAAAATGTTGGTACTCCCCACCCTTCCATGACATAACCTGCTAAAATGTTTGACAATGAACGTTGATTACTTATGTGACTAGATGTTTCACAATAGAAATGTAGGGTAGTTGAGTGGAATAAAATCAAAGATAGGAGAACAAACATTATATTATCTGGTAACTTATCCTACTTTACCCTCCAAACATGTAAAAGGCTGGGATGTCACAGCATTTCCAAAAGCACCAGCCAGGCCAGGGTGCAAACTCCAGTGACATTCATTTAAACTTTTTTTCATTTCACAAATCTATAATGTTACTTGCTACAGCCGTTTTTGTAGGAAGCAAACAAGTGATGGGCAGAATGCTTGAATTATATCAGTCACTTGTAATTACTTCGGACCATGTTTCAGTCCATTGGTTTTGTTTTTTGCCCACCATGCCATCTCAAACAGGAACATGAAATATGCATATCGGCGTTTGTCCTGCTGAAATGGGAATAGTCTAGGCAAATCTACCAGGCCAGGAACATATGAATGTTAACACAAGTAACCCTAAACCAGTTTTGGCCTATTTGGGCCTCAGAGTAGGTTAGGGTACAACTTGAGACCTAGAGCACATTGAACATAGTCCCAGGGCATGTTCATATTGCGGGGTGGGGTTGGGTGGGGGGGTTGCTGCAAACGGCATGCAAAGCCCTCTCAGCCCAGCGGTAGTTGTGCGCCTGACCTGGGTCAAGCAGGCTGTGCAACTGCAGATTCTGTACTGCTTTCAGAGTGTGGTCCTTATTTAACACTAAACGATCTTAAAGTATTTGACAGCCCATGATCTGTCACGTAGCAATGCACAGGTAGGACTCTGTGAGGTAAGTGCTCACAGCTGACATCTGTGTGAGCAGACCACACGTTCCATTTCTGGCAGGGCCAGGTCATCTTTTCCTTCAGAGGTTAATATATTGAAATAAAATAAAATTGCATGGGGTAAAAGTATTTCCCGATATTTACAGTTACTTAGAAGCAGTGAAGGTGGTAATAAGCCTTCCATGCTACATTATTAATGTAATTAGTTTAACACATAACTTATGGTTAAAAATGAAATTCATAGTGGGTAAGTTGCATATTTATCTCTTGTCTGCAATCCGCCTTTCCCTGTGAAATTACTGTAGCGGTTTGGGATTTGTATAGATCAGAATCTGAGAGGAGGTCAAATCGTTCATAGTTCATCCCTCTTTGTGGGCTGTGACCTTTGGCCAAACCATGGTCTAGATGTACGACCGTTTTTTGCGGTCGCAAACGAGAAATCGCGCGTTTGCGACTGCAAAAAAAGAGTGTTCTATACAAACGCTATTTTGTGAGTCGATGACTCGCAAAATAGTGTTTGCAAGTCGCTATTCGGAAGGGGCATGCCAAGGGCTTCCCTTCCTAATAGTCAGGATGGTATGTACCATTGTTTTGCGACCGCATTTGGGGTCGCAAAACACTCGCAGTTTACGACCTACTTCAAGTAGGTGGTAAGCCACTCGCAAACGGGAAGGGGTCCCCAGGGGACCACTTCCAATTTGTGAATGGATGCGAAAATATTTTTTAAGAGCAGGCAGTGGCCCCACAGTGTCTGAGACACTGTTGGTCATTCCATTTTGCGAGTCGCAAAAGGTTGCAATTTGCGAGTCGCAAAATGGAATGGTCATACATCTGGCACCGAATATCCTACATTTTGCTCTTGTGCTACATGTGTTTGCACAATTCAGATTGTGCATGCAAAGCACCAGGGGACAAGTCGAGGGTTCACAGGGTGGATGCAGTCTCCCCAGCCAAGTAGTTGGGCCCCACAGAAATCTGCTGAAGTCGTCCTGTGGACACATTCAGCAGCACCAGCACATTGTCTGCCTTCATTCTGAGCAGCAGCAACGTGCAGGCAAGGAGGCTTTGTTATTTTAAATTCCAGCTGGGCGCAAAACAAAGGGGAATGTTAAGGAGCCATTAGGCTTCCTTTTAATTGAGTATCCTCTCTGAGAGCTATCCTGATCCTCACACCTAGCTGCATATGCAAGGGAGGGGAAACAAAGGCACACAGCTTATTACTTCACAGGTACTTAAGAGAGGCATGCTTTTGACTTTATTTAGTCCCAGTATACAAGACATATACATGCACTGTAAGAATGTCAAATGTGTTGGGCTGCCCCAGTATTTACACAAGTAACTTAAATACCACTATTTTGTTGTATTTCTTTTATAGCGCTACTCATCCCAATTCAGGGCGTTAGAGCGCTTTACATCACACAAACACATTATGCATTAACATGTACAGGATGTTACATGAGACAGTGAAGGATTACAAAGAGTGGGAGTCACGTCCTTCATAGCGCACTGTGCTATATTAGAAGGATTACAATTTATGAACAGCAAGTAACAGAAGGATCTCTGTGTTAAAAGCAGTAACCCACTTACACATCTACATAAAATAAAATTCTGTCATCTGCCTGTCACAGGAGGTGCTTTGCAGGAGACATATGCTACTTTAATTCAAAACTGGAACTAAACAGAACACAGATCTCTCCAGCAAGTGCATTAACCTCCAGTGTTATGCTACCATTATTATTATTCCCAGATATGTACTGGGCCACGTTTCTCCTTATTGCCAATTTCTTTGTGGCAGAGTTTTTAAAAATAAATGTATAAGTTGAGCCCCACATTTTGCATTGGATTTGCATCACTTTTTGGCAAAACTCCTACACAAAGTTTCTTTTGCTAAATATTGTAATGCACTCAAATGTATTCATGATAGATCTGCTAAACATATGTATGAGATCTTATGTCATTTCTTGTGATGCCACTTCCTGTGATGTCACAATGCTGTGATACCATGTGCCAAGATGTCACTTGCATACTGTCTAACTTGGTTAGTTCCCCCACTTCCTTTTTTACGAATTGTGCCCTGTGCAGCACATTTTTTTGCAAATTTGCTTTAAATGTCTTTCCCTCCCCTCTTTTGCTCAAGTGCAGATTTGTAAATAATGAAGTTATTTTGACTCTATATATTTCTTTTAGTCTTCTATTCAGTGACTTATTTAAAATGTCTTTTACCTAGAAAAGTTTTTATTCACTTGATGTCACGGATTTGAAGATTAATTTTTTTGAAACAATGTTGTCATTTCCTACAGATACATACATCTGCAGCTCGCCTTGGAATTCCTATTTCCTGTGTTTTGCCTGTTAAAAATTACTCCTACGAGTTGGAACTTGATGACGAAACTGACATCCTGACACTGCAGCAATTTTTGCGTATGGCAGATCTTTATTTCGATGATATACCTGTTGAAAAGGAGGAGAACAACAAGAGCAAAGATGTCTAATTGCTATGATCACTGAAAGAAGCCCCTCCTACATGTCAAACCATTACTCATATCCATTTACATTTTGTTCATTACGTTTCCTTGCACGTCCTGAACTGCGAAAACAGAGAATCATTTAAATAAAAGTTTTGATGCTGTAATGCAATTGGAATGGAAGGTTTTGTGCATTCAGTTTTGTAGCAAAATACCGACATCCTTGATAGATTATAAGCAAACAAAATGCTGTTGTTGAAATCTGGTTCCCACGTCATTTTGTTTTTTGTTTAGTAAATTAAACTGCAATTAAAATAAATGTTATGCTTGTAAGTTTGTTCGCCTGTTTTGGACATTGGGAGGGACGTTTGAAACGTCTGCCTACCATTCCATACATAGTGCAGGCTTACTTTTCTCCTATAAAATAATGATCGCTTTTTCAGTGTTAAATATGCTAATAAGCAGTGCCAGTACACGTCCAGTGGTATGCAAGAGTGCTTATGTGTTACCAGTGTTTACAATAATAAACAACATCGAACATTTAAAAACATGGCACCTGTCCAGAGAATGTTTGACTGTCTTAGTGCACACATCTGATTGTCTGATTGATTGGTGGCAGGTCAGGCACCAAAAACCCTTTCCCCTTCAGATTAGTATTTTAGGCACCAGAATCTCTGGCAAAAATATGACTGTCCCCTAAATTCTTGTTGGATAAATGCACATATCTGATTTTGAATACATATTTTCATGTCTGATTCCATGATTGCCAGTGAAGATTGGGTCAAGACGCTTATTCAAGACAGGATATTCTCTCAGATGTCCGCCAACCATCTATGGGGTGGGGGGTCAAGGCACTGATCCAATATATCTCAATACGGCACCTGGCCAACACCAGTCCCAGTAATGCAAACCTATGTGTCCTCCTTCTCCCTGTTTTGGGAAGTGGCAGAAGGCCCAGCAGGCAATGGTGAGCCTTCTTCTACAGACGGACACTGGTAAACTCCTGCAAAGTCCACACTACCGCTCCTGTTAGGGAAATAAATACTACTTGCATCCTCCCAGGAGCAAATGAAAAACTTACCAGAGACAGCAGTTTGCTCAGAAACAGAATGAAATGTATTTATTGGTACCCATGCATGCTTGCTGATCAGCAAGGAAGAAGTCAGGTCACCAACTGGTGCTCTCAGCCTGCTTCTTCCCTGAGTGACTGGTTTCGGGGCCCTATATAGAATTAGTAATGCAACGTCAGCGGAACTAGAATAAGACACCATGAAAATATGGCTAACCGCGATATGCAAGATCTGCACGATGCCAATTATAAACAGCTAAATGTGGACAGCACAGAAATGAAGGCTCGGCACTGTGCCAATTGTACTACAGATATACTGTGCAAGTAAAATGAGCAACCAGATAAGGATACTAACATGGACATCAAGACAAGCAAAATGACCTCCAAGGTGGTTCTGCACAGCTATTGAAGCTTGTCCAGGCAAGGTCAGATTTGGAAGCCTTTGCAGCTCCGGGCAGCTTGTTACAGTGTGATATATCTAAGCATGATATCTTCGTAGTGCGTACATATGAATATATATGGATATATATATATAGATATATATGTATATATATTTCTTTTTTGCACAACTCCCCAGTAGGTCCTAAGTCTGTGGCATCCCCATGTCATGTGGAAGAAGTCTGGAGGGGTTCCCGTGCACCTAGGGCGCACTCCAGCACGGTTCAGATAAATTCTGTTCATCCTCTGTTATTAAATATGCCCGATGTAAATAATGAAATTGTGTGAGTTTAAAATGCGCTTTACTGGTGGTGTCTTTCACGTGTGTGTGAGCCCATTTCCATTCACCATCTGTAAAGGTGTCCCCCAGGTCTTCAGTCCAGCTATCACGAACCGGTGTCATATCAATGCGCCTATCGGTTTTCAAGGCTGCATATAGGTGGGATATAGGACATCTACACAAGCCTGGGTCCAGCATTACACTCAGGGTGTGGGATTTGTCCAACTTTGCCGGAAATGTCTGCCAGATCTCCCTTGTCGTATTCATAATTTTGGCATGTTGCAGAAACTACCTCCGGCCCACCCCTTACAGAGGTCCAATTTTGTAAAAAGTTACTAAAATTCCATTCAGATACAGCTCTCCTGCCATCCACTGCAACACATTCATCAGTGTCTGTAAATACAAAAAAGACCAGAGCGGGAGAAGCCTGGCATACTATGCTCTACCCACAGCACAGGACGCTGCTTGGTCTCAAACCCTTGCCACTTGTTTCACTGCATAAGGAGCATCCTCCGGCATAACTCGGCCGCACATCAACATCTTGGGGGGGGGGGGTCTCCCTCCTCTACCTGGCCCGCCAGCAGTTTTTTCTCCCAGTTGCCACCATCCCAGCACCACAGCATTGCATATTGTAATAGTCCCGCCATTTAATATAATTGAAGGTCCGGTTGTCCCGTCCCCTCCTTCATCGGGGTCTAATTTAAGGATGTCTAACTTGACTCTACTCCTCTTGCCCACCGACACCAAAGACACTAGGAGGCTGTTGAATTTCCTAAACAAGGCGTTAGGCAGGACACTGAGGGTATTCTGCATGACATATAGGCATTGCGGTAACATTACCATTTTACATAACACTACTCTACTCATGACGGACAGCAGTAAGATGTTCCAAAACCTTATAGAGGCACTCAGACTGGCCCATGTTTAGGTCTTATTGCTGTCCTGATCCATGCGCCACCTTGGTACCCAGATATTGGAATTTCTCAGTTTCCCAGGGGAGCCCCACCTCTGGAAGGTCCACCCGCTGTCTGGTTGCTAGGGCCGCCAGAGGAAAGAGAACTGTCTTGTCTATTGCTGCTTGGATGACAGAGAACTGCTTCAATTTGAATGCAGGTAAAACGGTGATTATGATGTTCTGTAAGGCCCAACAGCTGTGGGCCTCCAACTGGTGGCCTCCAGAACTTACTATGGCCTGATCCCCAAACAAGTAGTCAAGAGCCAGGGCGTCCAATTGGACCAATCCATCACAATGAAAGAGCAGGTTTTGTCTACTATTGGCACCTGCTTGTACATGATGCATCTGTTGAGGGAGCTTTTCCTTTCCTCCCACTTTCATTGAGGAAAACTCTGGTTCAGGCACTGGTCATTAGTCGATTAGATTATGGCAATGCCTTGTTGGCCTCTGCAAATGAGACGCTGTTATCAAAACTACAAGTTGTTCAGAACACAGCAGCCCGTCTCATTTGCAATCTTCCATCTGGGGATGCATCTTCTCCCATTCTACGTTCACTACATTGGCTACCGGTTCGAAAAAGTATCATTTTCAAACTTTGCGGCTTAACACACAACTCTTTGACAGGGAAATGTCCCAGCTACCTATCTTTAAAACTCACCTGCTATCGTCCAGTCAGACTTTTAAAATCCAGTGACAGAGCTTTGATCATTGTCCCGCAGGTCCAAAGGTCCCATAGAGGGGGCAGGTTTTTTTTTCTTACTTAGCCCCTCTTTAATGAAATGAGCTACCGCTCCACATTCGAATGTGCACTGATCAGCTATATTTAGAAAACTACTTAAGACAGTGCTGTTCTGATTTAGCAGTTTCTGCTTTGCCTGTGACTTACTCTGCGCCGAGATACCCCTCCAGGGGTGATTCGTGTGTGATATAAATTAAATTAACATAACAAGGAGCCCGGATGCCCTTCCGAAATCCTCTATTATCACTATTAGCACTGGCAGTGACCTCTCCAGCTGAACCAGATATATGAGAGTATCGTCTGCGTACATCAACACAACATAGATATTGTCCAAAGTTCTCACCCCCATTCCATCATGTCCGGCATATGGCCAACGCCTCCATGGCCAGAGCGAAACAGCACAGAGATGGGGTACCCTGCCTCATACCTCATACCTCACTTTATCAGAATAACATCCCACACCACGTTACCAGTCCTTACTCTAACCATCGGACCTGTGTAATTGCACCCAGGCCAAAAGTCCCGGCCCCACTCCCATGTGCCTCAACACCTCCCACAGGTATTCCCACCCCAGGGTGTCAAAGGCTTTTTCAATATCCAATGCCACCACTAACGCCTCCATATAAGACCCTTCAGTCACATGTCGGACGTGTGATAGGCGCCAGTGGTTCATATGGGTCCCCCCGCCTCGGTATAACGCTGCACTGCTCCTCCCCACCAGGCTGGTACCCACATGACATAATCACATCACAAGTACTTTCGTGAGTAACTTAGCGTCCACATTCAACATGGATAGCGGCCTGTAGGATCCCTGTTCTCTTCCCACATGGGCAACAGTAATATGGTACAATGCCAAGCTTCCAGGAATGTCTCCGGGAGCTTGGGGAGCAGTACCCCGGGATACGCATAATATTCCACCGGAAGCCCATCCCTTCCTGGACACTTAGCACAGGCCATTTCCCGTAGGGTGACCTGCAGGTCTTCCACCTGCAATTCTGCCTCAAGAGCATATCTCTGGGCTTCTGTAAGGCAGGGTACCTCCACTTGTGCCAAGAAGGCAGTCACCCCCATACCTCCATCTCCAACAGGCACCCCTTACACCCCCGCTAAGTGGCTATGCAACAACTTATTTATTGTGAGTGTTCCTGTAAGAGGCGAGCCATCCTCGTGGACCTATTCAGTATCATTGGGGGTGGTCTTTCCCTCTTAAGTAGCCATACCAATAGTTTCCCGAACTTGTTGCCATCCCGATTGAGTTGTCTGTAGTCGTGCCTCACATGGCAGTCCAATCTGTCCCACATCATAGCTACTCTAAGCTGCGCCGTGAGGTGGGATGTGTCAGCTGCCCCCGTTCCCCTCTCCATCTTTGCAGTCGGGTCAAAGCCTGTTTGCCTTCTGCCACCTCCCTCTTCAGTGTTCGATGAGAACCATATACCTCACTAAGATTCTCACTCTGCGCTACAACTTTCAATGCCCCTATTACGTACCCCTCAACATCGTCGAGGGCCACTTCGTGTCAGAGTACCCCTACAAGACCACCCCTATCTCCTCTCTGCAAAGTGTGTCTCCCAGTGCCTCTGGCTGGAAATACTGGGACGCTGCCCACCCCCCCCCCAGCAATATTCCAGTAACAAGGGTGCATGGTCCGATAGGAAACGCACCAAATTATGTGCCCCTGAACATTAAGCAGGTCGTCATCAGACATTAAAACCAGTCTAGTCAGCTTTGTACCCCTTGAAGAAACATTTCTGGTAAAAAGTGACTAAACCAAAGTTTTTCAGATGGTTTAGAAAGCATCATTTCTGTACTTTCATTGTTTGACTCGGAAACCGCACTATCCAAAAGCAGCACCATCAACCTTGTTTCCACAGCTCTACACTCCCTTTCTTTTAAAACAACAATGTAAATGTGCTCTCCCATCAATTGCCAAATGAATAATCACTAAACCTGAGCACCAGTTTAACAATTTCCTCTGTCCTGTTAAAATTTTAGAAGGATTTTTCTCTAAATCTATACAGGTGTCACCAAATTGCGATGTGTTTTTTCTCTTCACCTGTCTGTGTACATCCATGGCACCAGTGGAAACATTTTACTGCTGTAGTTTGGAAACTTTGTTTATCTTCTCTGTGATACACCCTCACCATAATCACCCCCGGAAGCATATAATGTTTGTTTAGAAAGTTTAAATAACACCTTGCATTTGTCACTTGACCCAAATAAGCGTTATGCCTGCACCTCTTTATTGCCGTCTACTATTTGTGTTCCCGTCCCCCTCCTCACCCAGTGGGTCGAGCTGTGGGTTCTATGTGACCAGACTGTTTGGATGACCCTTGTGATCTTGCAGCCAGTGACTGGGTATTTGTAAAGGCATTGAGCCGCAGCCCAACTAGAAGCTCCAGGGTGTAACTTAAATGGACTGGAACTGTTGCACCGCTTACTGCACACTATAAGAGGTGGCACAGTACTTCCAGTTCCTCTGAGTGACAGGAGAGCACCAAACGAAAATGGAACATGTGTGAGTGGGTGGGGGGTGGTGGATGGCACACCATAAATGTGAATTAAGCTTTTAGGGGTGGGAATACTTCATGGTAAATGTTGAAGTAAAAATATCGTGTGACACTAACATTGTATATAAACTATTGTCACTGCCAAAATATCATGGAACCAAATATCTAAGATAAGAATATAGTTTTATTTTGGCATTTATTATCATTTTTAAGAATATTGTTGTATTTGATATCATTTGCTTGAATAAATTTGTAATAAATATAATTTTTAATCATTTAAAATATAAAGGGCCTCATTACGATGAGACCCGGAAAGCCTCGGACTGCTGCATTGTGATGCAGGCGGTCGAAAGTGAAACCAGCCTGTCATTCCGGCTGGATTCCAACGGGTTCAAGGAGCCCGTAGGCCAGTTGGAGACTGGCACGTAATCCCTATGGATATCCTTTCTGCCGTAGGAATTGCGATGTCTGTTTCCGACAGGCTTTCCATGCCGGGCTTTCCAACATGAAAAACCTGTAGGGAATCGACTTTGGGCCCCCTTCTCCCTGCGGCCTCCGGTTGGGTGCCGAGGGGGCATCTATGATGCCCCCTGCTAATCCCTCCACGGCGTGGCAGGCACCTCAAGGTTTGGCAGTCCAATCTGTCCCACATCATAGCTACTCTAAGCTGCGCGGTGAGGTGGGATCTGTTGGTTGTCCCCGTTCCCCTCTCTGTCTTTGCAGTCGGGTCAAAGCCTGTTTGCCTTCTGCCACCTCCCTCTTCAGTGTTCGATGAGGACCATATACCTTACTAAGATTCTCACCCTGCGCTACAACTTTCAATGCCTCTATTCCGTATTCCTCAACATCGTCTAGTTCCAATTAGTGTCAGAGTACCCCTACAAGATCACCCCTATCTCCTCTCTGTAAAGTGTGTCCCCCAGTGCCTCTGGCTGGAGATGCCACAAGGTGATACTGAAACGCTGCCCCCGCAATATTTCAGTAACAAGGGCGCAAGGTCCGACAGGAACCGCACCAAATTATGTGCCCCTGAACATTAAACAGGCCGTCATCAGACACTAAAAACCAGTCTAGTCTGCTTTGTACCCCTTGAAGAAACATTTCTGGTAAAAAGTGACTAAACCAAAGTTTTGCAGATGGTTTAGAAAGCATCATTTCTGTACTTTCATTATGTTTGCAAAAAGCAGCGCCATCAACCTTGTCTCCACAGCTCTACACTCCCTTTCTTTGAAAACACCAATGTAAATGTGCTCTCCCATCAATTGCAAAGTGAATAATCACTAAACCTCAAGGTGCCTGCCGCACGGTGCAGGGATTAACAAAATCTCCCATTTCTCTGTGGGAGCTTGTGCTACAGGCGGTTTACGGCCGCTGCACAAGCTTCCATAGAGAAATAGGAGTATGGGTCGCATTGTAATTGCGGTGTCGGGACCTATTGGGTGTTAGTATTGTTAATATAATTGGTATTAATGTTTTAAAGCCACTTTTAATTTAAATGCATATTTTTTTAATTTAATTAATAATTTATATTGTAGCTGGTTGTTCGTTTTGCAGGGGAATGGGGAAGTTAAATAAATCATAATTTAATTTTGATAATTTTTTTAGTGTTAAATATTTATGCAATTAATTATGTAAATGGTTTATTCTTTTAATTTAATTTGTTAATTTTAATTCATCATATAAATTCATGGTAATCATTTATATTTTAGTAGGAGGTTGTTGGGGTTGTAGGGGAACAGGGTGGGAAGTTAAATTCTGATTAATGTATATATTTTATTGTAAATTAAATATTTAATGATTAGCATATTTTAAATTGTTTATTTTGTTTAAATTGAATTATTTTTACATTTTTATACTTTTGTTAGTAATTTATTTTTTAGTAGCAGGTTGTTGGGTGTGCAGGGCAGTGGTTCTTTGCCTTTTGACTTCTGAGAACCCCCATTTACTCATTACTGGAACCCAGGGACTTCCACTGAATCATTATTGGAATTCGGGGATCCCCAATGAGTCATTGCTGAAAGCCAGGGACCCCAGCCTAAGCATGTTTAATTATTTGAACATTAAAACTATACACAAAAAAATACAGAAACAAGCATTCATCAACCAAATTCATAAAAGATAAAACATTTTTTTTAAATTCATAAACCAATATAAAGAAAACAAGATTAACTTAATACGAAAGTTGGAGTGCTTCTAAATTGATTCTAGGCCACTAATTGTCTTGCACTTGCACTGCTTTGATGAATCAATCTGAGGATATTAATTCAATTTTTAGCCTCCAATTTCAAATTCCTTCACATGTACAGAACAATTTAAATTTTTCATTTGTACATTTTGTTTTTATTTATATACACTTTATTAATCTGTTAATATTTATTGTCTATGGAGTCACAGAAAACCACCTGAGTAGGCTGTATGACCCCCCCCCCCCACCCCTCGAGTGCCTGGACCACTGGTTAAGAACCATTTGTGTAGGATTATAGGGTGGGGAGTTATATATTTTTTTTAATTAATTGTTAATCTTAATTAGTTTTGGAATTGATAGTTCAGTATGCATAGTTTTAATTTTTCATTATTTAATGTTTTTTGTTTTATTTGTAGTGTTTATTGCTACATGTTTTTAATCCTATTTGTAAAATGTATTTTTTATTTTGTTTTATTTAAGTAATATTTTCATGTCAATATTTCTATTTTATGAGGCATTTGGTTTTTTTCTGTTGTAGGGAGGGAAGTGATTTGAATTTTGCTCAATTTTAATATTTTGGATTTTTCTTTTTTACATTTACATTGTGTGCATTTTTTATATAAAATATTTCTTAAAAATATATTATTTAAATGTTTCCTAGAAACAAATGTAATTGGTGGAATGGTATATGTAATTGTTGGACTTGGCCTTTTTGCAGGGTCATCCCTAAACTTTTTGCCTTTCTCCTAGCCATTTTTCTGACATGGTGTTGGTGGTTTTAGGACTCTGGGCACTTTAGCACTGCTGTTCAGTGTAAAGTGCGTGTGCTCTCTGTGATAAATGTGGTAAGATTGGTCTACACCTGTTTGGCCTATTTAATTTACCTGTGAGTCCCTTGTAAAGCGATATCTCATATACCCAGGGCTGGTAAATTAAATGCTACTGGTGGGCTTGCAGCGCTAATTGCGCCACCCACCAAAGTAGCCTTTCAAACCTATCTCAGGCCTCTGCCATTGCAGGGCCTGTGCGCGAAGTGTTACTGCCGCTGTGACGTGGCACCTAAAGTGTGTGCCATGTCCGTGACCCCCCTTTTACTACATGTCAGTCACCCCTAAGGTAGGCTCCTAGCTAGCCCTATGGGCAGGGTGCATTGTAGGTAAAAGATAGGACATGTACCTTAAGTGTGTGACATGTCCTGGTAGTGACAAACAGCCATTTTGGTTTCTCACTACTGTGGGGCTGCCCTCCCATAGGAATGCATTGGGGACTCCCTGATAAGTGTTTCAGTGGTAATTCCTGATATGAGAGGCGCAGCGTGGTCAAGTTTGGTATATTTGGAATAGTGATAATAAATGCTGCACAATGGTGTGCGCAGATTTATTATATCTATTTTAGAAATGCCACTTTTAGAAGTTGGCATTTCTGTGTGCTATGTGTCTGCCTGCCTGATGTGAATTGCATGTCTGGCTTGTGAGTGACAGGGCTGGGAGGTGTGTGTGGCTCCAGGAGGGGCAGGGTGAGTCAGCACTAGGCTGAATGGGACATCTACATTTGGAGTAGTGGGAGGGGAAGTCCCTGGTTCCTGAATAGGATTGTGCCTGCCCTAGTGAATGCTGGCTCCGCCCCTGTGGTGTGTCTGATGACGAGCCCCCACCTGACAAAGGGGAAGAGGAGCTTGGAAAACAAAGTGCTCCAATTCCCCCTGAACCTGTTTTGGCTGGTTCCCCTAAAGCCCTGTCCTGCAGACAAAGAGAAAAAGGTGTATAAAGATAGGGGCTGTGACCCCATGAATTGGTTCAGTCTGTACCTGTTCCTACACCTGCGGGGGCGTGCTGCTGCTGGGGCCCAGGGGGACCTGCCAGGAGGGCTGCCTCCCATGGTCCAGCATGGCCCCCTTGCTTCCTAAAGACCTGGAAGAACTTTTCTGCAGGACTTTTGCTGCATTTTTAGCGCCCTGGGAGCACTGTGCTTTAATTAATTGATTGTCCCCAGAAAAGGAGCACGAGGGCTCCGCAGCGCTGAGCTGCCCGTCAGTGAGAGGGAATCCCAGGTGTAGGGATTCCTCCGTGATCGAGCGGGAGCCCACCCCGCTTATTTTTATATTTAAATGGTGGGTGCCCACCCCACATGGCCGCTTTGGGTTCATTTATTTATGCGGGTGCCCACCCCGCATTTATGATTTAATTACCGAAGCGGGAGCCCACCCCGCTGGTTCGTGCCCCCCTGCGTGAGGCCGCCGCCGAGAAGCGCGGAAACAGGAAGTCAGGCACCCGTGCCTGACTGTGGGCGGGGCCTGCCAGGAGAACTGCGGCCGGAAGCTGGGCTACAGGCCTAACGGAGGACGGGAGCCTACCCCGCCTCCGCGAGCACCGCGGAAAAGTCCCGGGTCCCAGGGGGGGCCCGGGTGAAGTAGAGAGGCGGTGTCTGCTTGAGCAGGGCTCCCTTATGCCCGTGGGAGCCCTGCACATGCCCATGAAGCCCCGGGTCCTAGGAGGGGGCCCGGGTGAAGGGGAGAGATGGCCGGAGCAGGCCGCGACCGAGCGATACCCCAGGCGGGGCTCCCGTAGTGAAGAGGGAGCCCCGCGGGCAGCCGCAGTGGGACCAGGCGAAGCCAGAGATCGCCGGCAAGGGGAGGAGGAAGCCATCGCCTGTCCCGGTGAGTGCTGAGTTTCTGAGCTGCCCCGTCTGGCAGCGGGTAGCTCCAACGCTTGGGGGCAGTTTCTTTTGAGAGGGAAAGAGCCCCAGAGGGCCCCAGTGACTTTGGGGCATACCGAGGCACATTGTCGGTGCCTGGGCGGTCCCGCCAGAGAGCGTGCCGCCCCAACAATGGGAGGCATGTTTTTACAGCCCCGTGGGGGTCCAGAGGGCACAGAGGTGCCGGGCCCCCCTTTAGGAAAGTGCCACAACTGCGCCGCACCAGCGCGGGCAGCTGACGAGAATCGGGCACAATTGATTAGAGTCCCAGTGGGGGCTCAGAAAGCCCAGTGGTGCCAGGGCTCATTTTCACAGCTGCCCAGCAATTAGTGGGCAGCTGCTACGTTTAGGCTGGTGCCAATGCGCACTTTGGAGATTGCTGCATTGGCAGCTGAACCCTGACTCCGATGGACATAGGGCATTTGAGCCCTGCGAGAAGGCCAGTTGGCCTGGGGTCATAGGTAGGATGGTGGAGAGGGCGCAAGGCCCTAAGGTGATGTATGCGCCTGGTAGTGGTGTTACTGCGGTGCACTACCTAGTTCCTGCCTGATATGCATTATGTGCCAAATGTGATTATGCACCCTGGTTTATGCCTCTAATGATGTTTATGCTCATGAGGTTATCGCATAATGTGTTTATGCTGGTGAGGCCTAATGCGTAATGTGTTTATGATTAGAAGGGTGTCTATGCTAATGAGGTTTTGGCCTAATGTGATTTATTGCCTAATGTCATGTTATGATGTTTTGGGGTAGTGCCTATTTGCGTAATGTGTTTATGCTTATGAGGTTATTGCATAATGTGTTTATGCTAATGAGGTTTGGGCCTAATGTGGGTTTATGTCTAATGCTAATAGGATAATGCTTAGGTCATTATGGTACCAGTAGTTACTGGTTGTGTTTTATATTTGCATTTACTTACCTGTTCTGATGGTTCGGACCATGGCCCGATTGGCCTGGTCCTGTATATAATTCCCCTGTGAATATTGCCCGTGCCAATTGGCACAGTGTAAATATGTGATCCTGTTTCTAATGTGTTTATGACAATACAAAGGCTATTCTTTATATAACCTTGTGTGGAGTTCCTTTTGTGGTGTACCTAGTGTGTTGCTACTGTGTGTGTGTGTTGCGCAAACGCTTTACACATTGCCTCCGGGATAGGCCTGACTGCTCGTGCTAAGCTACCAAGGGGGTGAGCAGGGGTTATCTTGGGTGTGTAACTCCTTGCCCTGACTAGAGTGGTGGTTTCTGCCTGGCTTTGGCGCAAGCCTTAGCCAACCAGAAATCCCATTTCTAACATTGGTTGTCAGCGGTGAGGATAGGACTTGCGCTTGCGCAGTACCACAGCGACAACTGGTTGCACTACAAACTCTGCATTTAGATAATCACATGTTTGGGGATTATTTTTACAGATTTTATTTTTCTCCTCGAGTGTCATTTTTAAATGGTGTTTTCTGCGCTTTATTTTGGTGGCAGAAGAGAGAAAATGACAGGGCGGGGATGCCAGTAGGTGGGGAGGATCCCTTAGATAGGGAGTCCCTTGCTGGGTCCAGTGCCCCATCCATTTCCCTGTCCCTAGAGGTATGGGTGGATAGGAGGGAAGAAAGGGAGTGTGGAGGAGAAAAAGTTAGCTCTGGAGGGTAGTTTATACCCTGAGCTCAGTTGAGTTGTCTGGATTCACCAGTAAGGGTGGGATCCAGTGGTGGCAGCAATATGGTGTCCAGTGCAGGAAGTCCCATTCCCAGTTCCCAGAGTATGGTACCTGGTTCCCAGTAAGAGGGGTACAGGTTGAGGTTCAAGGGCAATAAGGAACTGTCTCACCAGTCTTGGGAGGGGGGGTTTGTGGATGAATGTTGTGTTGCACTGGACGAATGGGTGCTGGTTAGCACGGCAAATGATTTTGAAGGGCTGTTCAATCTGTGTGTCAGAGAGCACTTGTTCAGTAATTGTTTTCCGGGGTTGCTTCAACACCTGTTTGGGTGTAAGTTCTCTGATCCCAGGGAGCTTGCATGGGAGGCAGACCACTGGCTGTGTGCTAGAGGGTCCGAAGAGGCATTGGGGAGTGATGCCAAAAGTAGTGGCTTGGGTATCTTCCGGTCCTGTGTAGTGGAAGAGGTTTAGTGTAGCCCAGCTAGGTCCCAGTGGAATGGGAGGGGGTGTAGGGGCTCACGTCCTGTCTCAGTGGAGACGGGAGTGAGTGTGGGACAGTGTGTCCCACGGTGGCCCGAAACCCAGTCTCAGGGCCTGGAGGGTTCCCCTAAGGGAGCGCCAGGTCGGGGTCCTAGGCTGTACTTGAAGGCCATTTGAGGAGGATCTCCCAGTGGCTAGAGGACGTGGAGTGTCTGTAACTAGAGCTCCAGTGGTCCTGGTGTCTGGCGGTACCGCTCCAGTCGGAGGGTGCAGAAGTCCAGAGTGATGTGTTCCCCAGTGGGAGAGCCAGTGGGTCAGGGGCCAGCCATAAGGGCTGAGTCTACTAGAAGTGACCATGGTGACACCACTTCTGTCCTGGGGGAGCTTCATGCACTGTCAGATGGACAGGGGTCAGGAGATCTGCACCAGGCAGACTGTCACGCAACGCGTGAGTCATGTTACCTCGGGGGTGCTGTGTGTGCCCCCAGAAGTCCTCAGCTGCGGGGTTTAGCTCCAAGGTTGGGGAGGCCAGGTTCAGGTTCGGCCCGACCTGGAGGGAAGGATGACTGTAGACAGTGTCCTGACCGGTTTGGTTTCCAGAGGTACCAATACAGTTGGGAGGGTGCGGAACTCAGGAAAGGGGTGCAGAGGAGGGAGTCCTCGCCTCTGACCCTGGTGCAATCTGAGGGTTTAGACCCTAGGTTGGGAGACTAGGAAACTTCCAGGTCAAGAAGGAATCTCTGCCAAAGTGGATCAGCTGAAGAGACTGAGGAGACTGCCCTTGCTGTGTGTTCTGGGGCTCACCTGCAGTTTGTTGTTTCCTCTGAGGAAGAGGAAAGGGACTTTGCTGTGTGCTGTGTACCTCCGAAGTGAAATAGTTTCCATGGGCCTGAGTGAGCTGTCCTCCTGTTGGAAGTTCAGCTGGAAGGAGAGTTGTGTTCTGAGGGTGCCCCTCCAAGGAGGAGGGCACGGAACCCCAGAAGAAGAGGTAGGGGGAGGAGAGCCTCTCCCGTGACTTCTGGTCAGCCTGAGGGTGCGGACCCTAGGTAGGAGGATCAGTGGCAGTTTGGAACTGCCCTGATGGGAGGAAGAGTGGAGAATGGTCAATATGTGCCAGGGGTTACTGCCCCCCACTCTGTGGATTGGCAAGGACCAGTGACATCTGGGTGGCCTAGGGCCTGGTCCTGGCCGTGGACAGATACCGAGTACCAGTGGGGTAACCTAGTTGGTCCTGAGAGCTTTTTGACAGAGGGAACCACGTGTGTTCAGAGTGGCGTAGAACTGGAGGGTGTCCCTGCAGTTGCGGGCCCGCGTCCGTGTTCTATCGCCCAAGGCAGGGAAGCCCATCAAGGTGGTGATTGGTCTACCCTGCGTTTTGGCTGGAAGGGGGTTGTGTTGAACTTGGCCTTTTTGCAGGGTCATCCCTAAACTTTTTGGCTTTCTCCTAGCCATTTTTCTGACATGGTGTTGGTGGTTTTAGGACTCTGGGCACTTTAGCACTGCTGTTCAGTGTAAAGTGCGTGTGCTCTCTGTGATAAATGTGGTAAGATTGGTCTACACCTGTTTGGCCTATTTAATTTACCTGTGAGTCCCTTGTATAGCGGTATCTCATATACCCAGGGCTGGTAAATTAAATGCTACTGGTGGGCTTGCAGCGCTAATTGCGCCACCCACCAAAGTAGCCTTTCAAACCTATCTCAGGCCTCTGCCATTGCAGGGCCTGTGTGCGCAGTGTTACTGCCGCTATGACGTGGCACCTAAAGTCTGTGCCATGTCCGTGACCCCCTTTTACTACATGCAGTCACCCTAAGGTAGGCCCTAGCTAGCCCTATGGGCAGGGTGCATTGTAGGTAAAAGATAGGACATGTACCTTAAGTGTGTGACATGTCCTGGTAGTGACAAACAGCCATTTTGGTTTCTCACTACTGTGGGGCTACCCTCCCATAGGAATGCATTGGGGATTCCCTGATAAGTGTTTCAGTGGTAATTCCTGATATGAGAGGCGCAGCGTGGTCAAGTTTGGTATATTTGGAATAGTGATAATAAATGCTGCGCAATGGTGTGCGCAGATTTATTATAACTATTTTAGAAATGCCACTTTTAGGAGTTGGCATTTCTGTGTGCTATGTGTCTGCCTGCCTGATGTGAATTGCATGTCTGGCTTGTGAGTGACAGGGGCTGGGAGGTGTGTGTGGCTCCAGGAGGGGCAGGGTGAGTCAGCGCTAGGCTGAATGGGACATCTACATTTGGAGTAGTGGAGGGGAAGTCCCTGGTCCCTGAATAGGATTGTGCCTGCCTGATGTGAATGCTGGCTCCGCCCCTGTGGTGTGTCTGATGACGAGCTCCCACCTGACAAAGGGGAAGAGGAACTTGGAAAACAAAGTGCTCCAATTCCCCTGAACCAGTTTTGGCTGGTTCCCCTAAAGCCCTGTCCTGCAGACAAAGAGAAAAAGGTGTATAAAGATAGGGCTGTGACCCCATGAATTGTTTCCAGTCTGTACCTGTTCCTACACCTGCGGGGCGTGCTGCTGCTGGGGCCCAGGAGGACCTGCCAGGAGGGCTGCCTCCCTGGGCCCAGCATGGCCCCCTTGCTTCCTAAAGACCTGGAAGAACTTTTCTGCAGGACTTTTGCTGCATTTTTAGCACCCTGGGAGCGCTATGCTTTAATTAATTGATTGTCCCCAGAAAAGGAGCACGAGGGCTCCGCAGCACTGAGCTGCCAGTCAGTGAGAGGGAATCCCGGCATAGGGATTCCCCCGTGCTCGTGATCGAGCGGGAGCCCACCCCGCTTATTTTTATATTTAAATGGTGGGTGCCCACCCCACATGGCCGCTTTGGGTTTATTTATTTATGCGGGTGCCCACCCCGCATTTATGATTTAATTACCGAAGCGGGAGCCCACCCCGCCAGTTCGTGCCCCCCTGCATGAGGCCTCCGCCGAGAAGCGTGGAAACAGGAAGTCAGGCACCCGCGCCTGACTGTGGGCGGGGCCTGCCAGGAGAAGTGCGGTCAGAAGCTGGGCTACAGGCCTAACGGAGGACGGGAGCCTACCCCGCCTCCGCGAGCACCGCGGCAAAGTCCCGGGTCCCAGGGGGGGGCCCGGGTGAAGTGGAGAGGCGGTGTCTGCTTGAGCAGGGCTCCCGTATGCCGGTGGGAGCCTTGCATGTGCCCATGAAGCCCCGGGTCCCAGGAGGGGTCCCGGGTGAAGGGAGAGGCAGCCGGAGCAGGCCGCGACCAAGCGATGCCCCAGGCGGGGCTCCCGTGGTGAAGAGGAGCCCCGCTGGCAGCCGCAGTGTGACCAGGCGAAGCCAGAGATCGCCGGCAAGGGGAGGAGGAAGCCATCGCCTGTCCCGGTGAGTGCTGAGTTTCTGAGCTGCCCCGTCTGGCAGCGGGCCGCTCCAACGCTTAGGGGCAGTTTCTTTTGAGAGGGCCCCAGTGACTTGGGGGCACACCGAGGCACATTGTCGGTGCCTGGGCGGCCCCGCCAGAGAGCGGGCCGCCCCAACGATGGGTGGCATGTTTTTACAGCCCCGTGGGGGTCCAGAGGGCACAGAGGTGCCGGGCCCCCCTTTAGGAAAGTGCCACAACTGCGCCGCACCAGCGTGGGCAGCTGACGAGAATTGGGCACAATTGATTAGAGTCCCAGTGGGGGCTCAGAAAGCCCAGTGGTGCCAGGGCTCATTTTCACAGCTGCCCAGCAATTAGTGGGCAGCTGCTACGTTTAGGCTGGTGCCAATGCGCACTTTGGAGATTGCTGCATTGGCAGCTGAACCCTGACTCCGATGGACATAGGGCATTTGAGCCCTGCGAGAAGGCCAGTTGGCCTGGGGTCATAGGTAGGATGGTGAGAGGGCGCAAGGCCCTAAGGTGATGTATGCGCCTGGTAGTGGTGTTACTGCGGTGCACTACTGAGTTACTGCCTGATATGCATTATGTGCCAAATGTGATTATGCACCCTGGTTTATGCCTCTAATGATGTTTATGCTCATGAGGTTATCGCATAATGTGTTTATGCTGGTGAGGCCTAATGCGTAATGTGTTTATGATTAGGAGGGTGTCTATGCTAATGAGGTTTTGGCCTAATGTGATTTATTGCCTAATGTCATGTTATGATGTTTTGGGGTAATGCCTATTTATGTAATGTGTTTATGCTTATGAGGTTATTGCATAATGTGTTTATGCAGGTGAGGCCCATTGCGTAAGTGTTTATGCTAATGAGGTTTGGGCCTAATGTGGGTTTATGTCTAATGCTAATAGGATAATGCTTAGGTCATTATGGTACCAGTAGTTACTGGTTGTGTTTTATATTTGCATTTACTTACCTGTTCTGATGGTTCTGACCATGGCCCGATTGGCCTGGTCCTGTATATAATTCCCCTGTGAATATTGCCCGTGCCAGCTGGGACAGTGTAAATGTGTGATCCTGTTTCTAATGTGTTTGACAATACAACAGCTATTTTTATATAACCTTGTGTGGAGTTCCTTTGTGGTGTGCCTAGTGTGTTGCTACTGTGTGTGTGTGTTGCGCAAACGCTTTACACATTGCCTCCGGGATAGGCCTGACTGCTCGTGCCAAGCTACCAAGGGGGTGAGCAGGGTTATCTTGGGTGTGTAACTCCTTGCCCTGACTAGAGTGGTGGTTTCTGCCTGGCTTTGGCGCAAGCCTTAGCCAACCAGAAATCCCATTTCTAACAGTAATGCTTCGGAAGTTAAACACTTTAACTACTGTTACATAAAAATGGCATGAGAATAGAAAATGTAATACCTCCCAAGTGCAACTCTTTCCCTACATTTGCTTAGACTGGAGTGGGAGTAATAACTCTAACCACTCAAAAGTCCAACACTTTCACTACTGTTGCTTAGCCTGGAGTGGGAATAGTAAATCTAACTACTTCTAAGACCAACACTTTACCTACTGTCGATTAAAATGGAGTGGGAACAAAAAATCTAACCCCTCCAAAGTCCAACTCTTTCTGTGCTGTTGCTTACAATGGAGTGTGAATAGTTAATGTAACTTCTCTGAATTCAGATGCCTTCCCAAGTGTTGAGTAAATTGGAGTGAAATAGTAAACCCAATCCTCTAAAGCCCATCAGTTTCCCAAATGTTGGTTACAGTGGACATATTTTTAATGTTTTTATTTTTTAATGTTTGGTTTTTGAAATATTTATATTTTTAGAAAAACCTTTTTTCTCATTGTTTTGTTTGTTTATATTTCAAAAGATTTTTCCAACTTGCAGAGTAGCGTTTGTACATTTCAAAGCCCAAAAGCTATTTTTACTGTAGCAGAGTTGCATTAGGATACAATATTACATTTATTAATGTTATCGCCAGCAAGGAAACCACTACAAATTTAATTCTGGGACTTTAAAAACATTATTACTACCACAATTCACTGATGAAATTGGATATGTGATAAATATTATGGGATAAGGTAGTTTTAAAAACGACCTTTTCCCTGACTATAGCCTCTGGATGGCCCATTGCATGAGCTTTAACTGTCACTTGGCAGCTGAATAGGCCCCATGATGAGGTGTGAAACCTGCTTCCAGAGCATGGCAAAGGCTTTGGTGTGGGGGTTGGGGGTTCCGTTTCTCCAGTAGGATGACCGCTTGGGCTGCACCCTGGAACTAGATTACCTTCAAAGAGGCCTACTCTTTCACACTCAAAGTTAACTGACACCTGGACAGGGCTTTTGCTTGTTCCCTAAGTCAGGTAGGCACCAATCCTAGTGGGAGAGGAGTTGCCCCAGGACTGCTTTGAAGTGACCAGAGAGAATGGGTTGCTCATTTCCTGCCAATACATCTAGGGTGGGCACACAGGCTCTGCCCAGAGGGAGCTGGGTTCAGCCATGTTGGATCTGGTCAAAGTGGACACTATAGGATTGTTAGTAACATGCAACTGAAATCTAAGC